>CAWUFW010006370.1:0-600000 GCA_963921515.1 Calotriton arnoldi | reverse complement strand
CCCTAGTGCCCACTGAGGGCACCCACCATACTCTTGTTGGTGGGGAAGCCCCAAAGCCCCTGCAGCCCCAGACTGCTCCCTGCATACAGCAGGAGCCGGCATTGCTCCTGGTGGAAGCAATAGTTTGATCTGTTTCCCTGTCCCTTCAGTTCGGGCAGGGAACTGGATCAAAAGTGCACTCTCAGTGGGTGGGAGCATTTTCAAATCTCCAATCCGCTGTGAGCGGAATTGGTATTTGCTTCTGCTTGGTGAGAGTTTTGAAAATGCTCCCAGCAAGCAAGAGCAAACACAGGTGTCCTTGCCTGCGCTGGTGCGGGCAGGGAAACTGCTATGTTCAGGGGTGGGATCACAAGAACATAGCTACTGAGCTGGCCCCTGGTGATGGGATCCCCATGGCCCCCTCCCCATTTGGTAAAATTCCAGCAATGGGGATAGGCTCCCCGGGGTCTTTGGAGGCTCTGGGAGGATGTTGCATGCTCCCCTACCCCTTTTCTCAAATTTTGGCCCCTGGGGTGGGCTTGCTGGGGCTTTTGGAGGCTTAAGGAGGAAGGCCATGTGGCCCTCCTCCCTATATAAACACATTTTAGCCCCTGAGTCAGCTCCCCAGGGCCTTTGGTGGCTCAAGGAGGGGGGCCACGCAGCCTCCCTCCTTATTTTCTCAAATTTTGGCCCTTAGGGTGGGCTCCCCATGGCCTTTGGAGCTCAGGGAGGGGGCCACATAGCCCCCCTCCCTTTTATGAATTCAGGTCTAGATGTGGGCTCCCCGGAGCAGAAGCCATCATTTTGGGGTTTTTCCGATCCTGCAAGAGTCTCGCGGGATCGAGGCATTTTTTGCCAATTCTTTTCTTTCTTGGGCCCTTGGGGGGGGGTCCCTCTGGCTTGCCCCTGGGGACTAGTGGGTTAGGGTATCCCTACCCTGCCACCTTATATTTTCTTTGTAACTTCAGGACAGGGAACTAAGTCCACGACTCCTGTAATGGCTGCCAGCAAACATTTTGCTCATGTTGCTGGCAGCCAATCAGATTGCTCGCTCGCGGGGTAGCCTGACTTTCATGGGAGCGAGAAGGCCCAAGGGAAATAAAGCTTCCTGGGCCAACCAGAATAGAATGCTCTGTTTTTAAATTGACGCTCCCTGGAGAGTATCTGTAGACTCTTGCAGACCCAACCATCCAGATATACAATTATTTTTGGCCCATAATTTATGAAAAACAACTGAACTGATGTATACCAAATTACGAAAGGCACAATCTGCAGACCAAGATCTAGCTTCCTGTCTAATTTGGTGTAATTCTGTTCATCAGTTTTTCCGTTAGTACTTCTTAAAGAAGTCTATAGGAAATGCATGGGGATTTTGCGTTTTGGGACCCCTCTTTTTACTCGCCCCCCACTTGATGGATCATCCTGAAACTTTCCAGGAGGAAGCTGAGGTGGATGAGTTCATTTGCAGGGAAAGTTTAGTGAATATTCGTCAAACAGGGGAAAAGTTTTTAATACCAAAAAATTCTCTTTTTATGATAAAACAGACCGAACTATAATATATATATATATATGCATATATATATATATATTCACTAAAGAAACAAAAGGTTACAGGGACGGCCTTGAAGTGCTGGTTCCACCATTTGAATCTTCAGAAAAAAAGTCATTTTCTTTGGTAAGAAAGTTCATTCTGGTGAAATGGTAAAATGCTCTCAGATCTTTAAGGCTACAATAGATTCAGTGATTCTTTGCATCAGCCTTGTTGGGAGTCAATGGGGAGTGTTTTTTTATGACATATCTTATATATTTCTCTGGGATGGAATGTCCTGAGGGCAGCTTGGAAAGTGGGATAAGTCAGCAGAATTTTACACCTTTGGAGGGCATTGTCCAATTATTTTAATTTAGTTGTTTAGCCTCAACCTTTGTCTTGAGCTGCCAACTTATGTGATTAGAACATCGTATTTCTGTAATTGCAGTAGGCCTGGGTGGTGAACTCTGCTCTGTTCGTGGAGTTTGCAGATTTTTCAGCAGTCTGCGCTCCGCGGAGCAGATGGAGTCTGAAAAACTCCACTCGTGTTAAGTTGGCGAGTGCAAGCAAGGAAAATCCAATGCTAGACCACCTTGTAGCGAGATTTCTCAACGCAGGCAGTCGCTGAAAGTCACGACCGCTTGCGTTGTGAAACCTTCCGTTCATGTTGAGGAAGCTGCCACTCGAGTAGAACATCTACTTCAGCAGCAGAAAGAAGCAGCGCCCTCTTGCGCTGCACATGGTGCAGTTAGTGCTGATTTTCCAGCTTGGGACAAACACCTGGCGCTAAAAATCAGCACGAACGGCGTGATCTAATGCACTCCAACGCTTGCAGATCTTCGCGCAGTGCAGCAGAGTTTTTCGGTCAACTCTACCCTGGCCTAGATTGCAGTAGCATTTTACTGTAGATTACTGTGATTAGAAAATCATATCAAGTGGGGGAAGCACAATTAAGAGACGTGTTTTTTTTGTTTCTTGCATTATGCATTAGTGACGCGAAGTGTGTAGTAGCAATCCAGAGAATGTGTGTATTGTCACATATCACGTCCAGGTGGTAAGTCAAGCAAACACAAAACACAGATATCTGAGATCTCCTGTAAAGCCAAACCAGAAGAAGGGGGTTGGAGGACAGATGTGGGTAAGTAATCTTACTTTTGGGGGGTATGCTTTGACATTCTTCTATTTAATATTTGTGTCCTTTTTCGGCAGGGACAGAACTGATGCCTTGATTTTGGCTTCCTTTGCCTCCTACCCTCGCCACTTCTGAGTTCATCAAGTTCCCAGCTGCCTTTCATGTCACAGTTTTTGGAAGGTCTCCGGGCTTCCTAGGAACCAGCATCACTTGCAACTTTCCCAGGTGGGATGAATCTAACATCTATCTTGTCCTTATCAGACTGGCACAATACAATCTATGCATAATCTATCTGTCTATGATCATTCACAGTGACTAATACTTGCGATATGCCCTCTTCAACATCCGCTACATTTTGTATCATCCCATCACTATGTCCCAACTGAGGTACAGTACAGTACATGCAAACATGAGGCATCATGCTGTACTTCACAGAAGTACTGTGCAAGGTGGTTGCACATTGCACTAGATCGCTTTTCATCAGTACATAGGGATCAACCTCAACCATGCACTCTGTCCCTATCTTGCTCCATAGCCTGTGTCTGAGACATGGCACATCTTGTGCATGATCATAGCTGATTTTCCAGTCTAGGAAGTCTACATCACTGAATGTGCACTGTTGCATCAATGAGGACATGTGGAACAAAATCAGTACACACATGCCATCCTGAGAAATTATTGTCGACATGTAGTGGATCTGTACCTCATGATAACCTTTATACCCACATCAATGTACATATGTAAATGCATCATGTGTTTTCCTGTTGTGCTCTAGTCAACAATAGGTATTCTGTTTAAACTTCTCCCTAATGTTTCCAGACAACATGTTCAAAGATTAAGGTGAATAATTTCATAAGTGATAGTGCATTTATCCAAAAATGCATCTATGTGGCATATTCAGTTACTGGCCATATATGTTCACATCACCAAGCATAAATATGCTTCCACCTACCTGTTCAACTAGGTGCCCTTGTCATGGTATGATAGACTAATATTTCATATACAGGACATTTGTAATACTATGCATACAGTGCATGGTATATGGGACAAAGTACCCACAACCTTACATTATAAGGATGTTGTAGAACACATAGGAGTTCCGTGACCATACAGAGGGTTGAGGCTGAAGGGTGAGTTTCTTTGTAAGGTCATGGAACTGCTAGGTGACTTGCAATTTCATTTTGATACGCGACAGAGGGTACTTTATTCTTTCTAATAGATGGTTACACTATTACCCTTTCCACAAACTGCTTAAAACTGTGGGGTCTTGTTTTTCTATATGAAAAAGATATGATGTTTGTAGGCTTGAAGAATAAAATTAGAATCTGTAGTGCAAAATTGAACAGACCAAAAAAAGTTGTTAATAACTTGTTGCTAAAACATGTTAGAATCAGATTCATGTAAGTCAGATTAAAAAAGTTCTGTAGCTCCGAATGTGTAGAAATATGCAGAGATTCTATTTTTCCTGTAGTTTGCCATTAAATATCTCCTTTCTCAGATCTCTGTTTATTTTAGAAAACAGATTAAAAGAACAAATTGCCAGATCTCCTTTTATTTAAACTGCAGCTGTAATTGATCTGTGACCCTAGGTGCATTGCAGCTATGGCTGATATGTCATACCCATGTAGAGGCATTCCAAATTGATAAAGGCTTATTAACATAACTGCCGGCAACCCTGCCTGATGCACTGAGGTGATCACTGCTAGTCATCTTGAATATGGTGACCATTAATGTAATCTCGTCTGATATGGTCACTATTACAACACTAATATTATTAGTAGCTCTGGATGACTTTCATTGAACATAAGTAGCTCGTATTACTGAAAAGGTTGGAGACCCCTGCCTTAGACATTCTATCATTATACACTTTAGATATTTTTAATCTTCCATTGCAGGACTGCACATTTTAGAAATACTTTTTTCTTATATTAGAGAGACATTGCTTACAATACTATTCTACTCTGCTTGCTCTGTTCAGAACAGAGATACCTGCTATTTATTTTTTATGTAGAGAGGCTTACTCACACATTGTCCCTTTTGTACTTAGGATTTATTATTGTGATTTGATTTATGCTAATTCCCTGATTATGATTAACTTTTGCTTTCTGTAATTATACCTTTAATATTTGCCTAAATCTGCAAAATCTGCAAAAACAGAGGACTGGAGAAACCTTGGGGCATATTATCAAGAACGGCGTTAAAATTATCGCCGGTTTAGCGGCAGAAAACTGCCGCTAAAGCGGCGATAATGGGCTTGATAATATGCCCTGGAGAATTCAATAGAAGCCCATGTTCACACCAGAACATGGACTTCTATTGGAATTCTCAAGGGCATATTATCAAGCCCATTATCGCCGCTTTAGCGGCAGTTTTCTGCCGCTAAACCGGGGATAATTTTTAACGCCGTTCTTGATAATATGCCCCCTAGTTGTGCTAATGCTCTTGGCCGAGTATTTGAGCACTGCATTCTCCTTTCCTGCAAATTGCCCCTCCTTAATGTTAAGTGGGTTGAAGAGTAAACATGAACTCTTCACTGTAGGTCAGGGAGGGTGACCAAAGAGCTGAAGAGAGCCAGGAGCCACCCTTTGCTAAAAAAGGAACACTACTTGATCCAAACTGTTTAGAGAACGATATACCAGTATCTCAGCATCCTTACCTGGTCAAATTGTTAGAAAGGGTGGCATTTAGCAAAAGGATTGCTTTTTGTTGGCTCTCCCAATCTCCTTCATAGGAGTCAAGCAGGGTTTTGTGCTGGATGCAGCACAGAAGCTGTGGTTACATAGGAATTTTATGATTTAGGGCTGTGCTATTTGACCTATCTGCCGCTTTTGATATTGCGCAACAAGTTTTTTTTTTTTTCCTCTCTGAGATATGTAAATGATACACACATTTGATTTGTCATTTATGAAGAACCTTGCAGTTCTGCTGCCACTTTAAGAAACTGTTTGTCAAATGTACAGATTTCAATGGCGCCCAATTATTTTAAACTAAATAGAGGTAAAACAGAAATACTTCTTCCATTTCGGCAATCAACAGTGTGGAACCCTATCTTCTGGCCTAACTCGTTAGGCCAACAACCTCCTTCCGCTGAAACTAAAGAATTTTGGAATACGATTTGACTCAAAACTAACAATGAACGAACAGATGAATAATGTCACCAAGATGTGGGTTTGTTTTCCAGCTGAGACTGTTAAAGCAGTTCTTTTGCCTTTTTGATCTCCAAAAACGCATGCAGATAACGAACACATTCATAGCCACAAGGGTGGACTATTGCAATGCTACCTACTTAAGTCTGTTTGCCAAAGCAATTAACAAACTACAACTTATTCAGAACATGTCAGGTAAGATAATACTGAATGTTATGAAATATGAATGTATTACTCCTGGACTGACTAATTTGCATTGGTAGTCCATTAATTAGAGAATCTGCTTTAAATCTATCTGCTTAATACATAACCACTCAATGATAAGAAATCAAGTCCTATCACAAAAAGATTATCTTTCTATGTATCAGGAACACATCTACAGACAGAAAACACAACAGTAGTCAATGTCCCAAGGTTTCGTTATTCCACATTGGCTGGGTGTACCTTCTTGGTGGTAGCAGCTAAGGTGTGGAATAGTGTGCCTTGTGAACTTTGAAAGGAAAGGCTAATAATGACATTTAGGAATCGACTAAAAACTTGACTGACTGGTATTTTGTTGACACTGTTATTTGGAATTTCTGAAACCCTAGCACCAAAATGCCAAGACTTCAGATATAGCAGGACCTCACTAGTAAATGCACTGCATTGGGGATATCAATGCAAAGGCCTAGGACAGGAAAGGGTGGAAGGAGCTCTGGTGCTAGTCAAGACTCAAAGGACCTAGAATCAAAGGGAAGGATGACCAGATTAAGATGAAGATGCAATCTTGGCTCACCCACTGCAGAGGAAGGACATGTGCATGACCTACCTAGACATCAGTGCCCAGCTGGTGGCGGCTGAGCAACAGCAAAGCGCTGCATTCCATGTAAGCTAAAATGCTTTTTGTACTCTGCAAGTTTCTCTTGTTTGCTATGGCCTAAAGATGAACAAATATATCTGCAACATGATGGATATATATTACTATTGTCACATGAAGTGTGGTGGATATGTTATGTTTTGTTTTTCTGTTTGTTACACAGCATTCATACCTTTCAAATCAGCAATGTTGGGTAGAGTTTAGCACATTCTGCAATGACCTCAGCCAATCATGTCAGCAGTGTCTTCACTACTGCCTGTTGTTTATATTCCCAATGCTTTCCTCTAGCTACAAATGCTTTCTTGATGCCATCATTGACGTTGTGAGAGCTGTTTTCCTTTTGTTCGCATTAAATACATTAGAAACTGAGCTTAGCTAGCATAAACTGTGTTTACACTGTCCTCCATCTTGAATTGGTGTCGTGATACACCATGTGATGACTAGCGTTGTTGTTTTCTTGTGCCCAATAAAGAATTACAAGCTTTACACTAATAAACTGAGGGGCTTATTTATGGGTTTTTGGCATAGGGCAGTGCAGCAAGGCAGCTTGCTGTGGACCCCTACACCAAAGTGAAAGTGCAGGAATGCTCCGTATTTAAGCAATAAAATACAATCCTGCCCTGGCACCGTTTTGGCAGCCTAGCGCCAATGTAGGCATCCTTGCACCATGGTGCAAGGGTGCCTCAGCTGCATGCAGGATTGTATTTGTGCAGGAAGGGGTACCTTCCTGCACAAAACAATCCTAAGAAGCGTTTTTCTCTTTCTATGTGTGCTGCATGCAGCACATATAAAAAGAGGAATAAACGAGGAGAAATAAAGATATTTCTCCTCGTTACGCCTCACCTTGGAAGGCGTCTGGGTTTGGTGCTTCCCCAGGTTTATATCACTTTGCCATTCTGGGGCAGCGTCAAATTCCATAGGTGTTGCGTGAGAAAACCCACCGAAATGCCTATCGATCGCCTTCCAGGCACAGAGTAAGGTGATGCAGCGATTTGCGCTGTGCCGCCTTACTCATGATTTATGAGGCCGCTCAGTGCCCTGCAGGGTGGCTTTGCATGGCTTCTTACATCGAAATAAGAGCCCTGCATCACACACGTACCTCTTACGTGGATGTTGGTGCACTATTGACATGATCATACCACATGGGGTTCTATGCTGACAACATCAATGGCACATATACAACTGTTCTTTGAATGTAATACTCACCTATGTCTTACAGCATATGATGCCTACTTGGAACAATCTTTGATGCTCATTTTCTGTCCAACCTTTTCCTCCAAACCACCGCCCACCCCACCAAATAAGAACAGTGGCCAAGGATCTCTTTTGTTGTGTTCATCATCCATATTTTGACCACATCCCCCACCAGGAGACAATCATTAAGAGCTCCAGGCATCTGTTGTCCAGGCAACAAGCATTCTTGAAAGCCAGTGAACATCAAACCAGGGCAGTAGGGCAGCAAAATAGGGTCCTGCACATTTGGTTAGCTGCCCATTGGGAGTTGCAGATTGACCAACACTCAGATGCAACTTGCCTGGTGTCCTTCTGAACTGCTAGCATGTCCTCACTCAAACCACTCTGACTTCACCTCTCCCTTTTATGTTCTACCACAATAATGAGTATTTAACATCACCCTCCAACAACATCAAGTGCAGAATTATCAATGGCCGACCATACACCAAGACAGCCGCTAGCTAGAGGAGCTCCAAAAGCCACCTCCGACCACTATGATATATCGGAGCCTGGGGCTGCCCCAGAAAGTCTGTGGAAGCGGGCCCAGCCACACACAAAAGGGAGGCACAATCCAGGGGGGTAGCAGGCTTTGAACTGCGCGGAGGCCCCGGATGACGAGATGGCTCCGAGCTGCACCGTGGCATCCAAGATGGAGTTGGGTGACTTCAGCTGCCCTTCCTAGTAGCAGACCACCTGGCCCTGGGATGATCCCGGGTGCGGCACTATGAAAACCCCAGGGGAGAGAGGCGATTGAGGGAGGCAGCTTCTGCCCAACCGTGGACCTGGAATCCACATGACGGCTGCCTCCCCCTCCTTGCAAGCTGCCCAGACCTCATGCTGGCATGGACTGCTGGTGCTGGGGCTACTGAGGGCCTGGCCCCGGAGGTCTGAAGCGCTGATCAATGGCGACCGCCTGCCTGGCTATATAAAAAGTGCACTTCATGAAAAACACCTGTGCAGACTTCGTGAAAGACACCAGTGCTGCTGATGAAGGCTGGCGGATCGAGAGGAGCCCTGGGGGTGGCAGGCTTGGAACTGCACAGATGCCCCCGGTGACGTGAAGGCTCCCAACTGCACCATGGCTTTCAAGATGGAGGCTGGCAGATCAAGAGAAGCCCAGGCACGAAGCCTTTACAGCTCAGCTAGCCACAGACTGCAGGGGGAGCCTACATGATGACAGTGCTGTTTGGAGGACTTGGTGAAGAGGCCTAATACTGTGCTGGCTGGGGGGCCTCAGTGCTGTGCAACGAGGAACATTGGTGGTGATGTGCATGTGGGGAACCCCCATTGTAGAGTGTGGAGGAAGGCCTTGCATTTCCCCCCCTCCTCCTCCTGCCATCACGGGGAAAGCTGTCTGAGGGGTGCATCTAAAGAACCTGACAAGCGAGCTGCAACCCTGGGGCTCACACTGGCTCTAGTAGAATTAATTCCACCTAGTACTGGATCTGCGTCAGGGGAATACAGACTGTTCGGATGCAGTGACTGGGACTGCAAGTGCTGCTGCTCCCTTTCCCTTGTGCCTTAGCTTGCAACTCTCCAGTTGACCGCGGTACTGCTGACTGCAGCGAGTGGCACCGGCTCAAGACCCCGTGTGTGTCCTGGACCGCACCAAATCCATTAGAGATACTGCAGCGGGGGACCGCCAAGAAGTTCCAGGTAAGTCACAGAGCACAGAGATAAGAAACCCCACTGACCGGCCAGATAAGTTGGACCTGATACTTAACACAGTGAACGGCTCACGTGAAGTCCTACAAAGTAAGATAGATAAGGTGTCTGTGGACCTTGGGATCCTCTGGGATGACCATAGCAAAATGGTGAAATGCAACACGAACACACTCAAGGAGGTGAAGCCCACAGTTTGAGCACTGCAGGGCAAGGTAGCTGCTCCACCATGTAAACCAGCTGAAACAGCTGGCGGAGGATGCCGAGGGGTGGAATTGCCGGAATAATATAAGGATCATTGGTATGCCTGAAAGGGTGTAGGGGATGGACATGATGGCCTTCTTACAGGGCTGGCAGACTAAGAAGGTTGCGCCTCAGGGTCTCTAACCATTTTCTGTCATGGAGAGGGCCCACATGGTGCCTTCGAGACTGCCCCTACCTGGAGTACCACCACGCCCAGTGGTTTCCCATTTGCTGCACTACATGCACAGGGACCTGATCCTACAGAAAGCCCGGGATACACGATGTTTCCACATAGATCACACCTCAGTTGCAATATGCTCTTGTTCCCTGCCCACCTCAAAGTTATAGTAGATGGGCAAGCTATTTTTTTTGATGACTCGCCTGCTGTGTGGGCCCTGTTTGAGGTCTGTAAAGGTTCTTTCTCAGGAGGGCAAAGCCCCAAACCACCTAAGTTGAAGCGCCGCCGCAGAGGAAGGAGAGGTTTTAGTAACGCACGCTCAATGAGAAGTCAAACAGAGAAGGAGAGAGTAGCAGCACTGGATGAGCATCCTCTTTGAGGAAGGCACTGGAAAGCTCCCCTGAGCCACATCGATCCACTTCTCCCTCCAAGAGTTTGGACTACAACGCTCTACCTGAGGACCTTGGGACTCGACTGTCTATAACTTCCAGGCTGGTGTATGAACTTCAATTTTTTGGGGGGGGGATATAGCCAGGCGACACGCCTGGCTGATTCTGAAATACTCAAGCTACAAAGGCGCTGCAGGGTACACATTTACGTGATGGGCTATTCCGCCTTCTCTAGAGGGGTGCTGATCTGGGTCATTCTAGGAATAGAAGTTACTAAGACACATATTAATGTCAAGGGCTGGTATGCTTTCATAGTCGGTAGACTTAATGGCTTTCGTATACACATTGGCTGTATTTATGCCCCGAAACATGGGCCAGCTGCAGTTTTTTAGCTGAAATGTCCACAATACTCCCATTAGAGCCTGACATCCCATTGTTACTGGGAGGAGGTTACAACTGAGTTGGGAATGTTGATCTCAACAGCTCAGTTACCCTGATGGTTGACTCACCCATGGTGAAGGTAGCGCAGAGCTACAGGGAATAGGTGAGACACTGGACCCTCTGGAACGCATGGCATGAACTGAACCCAGACGTAGGGAATTCTCTTTCAATTCCCCAGTATTTGACTCACACATTCGATTAGACAAAAGTCTGGGCTAAGCAAGGCTTGTCACCCAGGTTGCGGACCATAATCCACTTTTACCTCCGCTCCATTGGGAAAGGTGTGCATCATCCATTACCATGTGGAGGCTCTCTCCTGGCCACTTATGTGAACTCAGTTTTAGGGACCTCCTGAGAGACAGAATTGTGGACTACTTCACCACAAATGCTGAAACTGCCACGCATATGAACATTGAATGGGACAACTTCAAGGCCCTGATGAGAGGGCACTGCCTTAACAATAAGTGGTTGTAGACTGATCACTTTGTACTGAACTAATCGCTTTGTGGGGTGAAATCTGCCTTTTGGGAACAGAAGCCCTGGACTGGACTGGGATTGGGCAATTCCTGAGGGAGAGGAGGGAGAAGCATGCTGTGGCGCTGGGGAAACTCATCTCCTTGTGTCAACGGGAGCATACAGAAGTGGCACATATGGAGGGTAAGCATGCTGGCAAATTGTTGGCTTGGCTGACCCACCTGGAAGACAGGTGCAAAAACAACAGTTGATGGACAGAATGCAGAATAATGTCATACATTCACCCCAGTACAGAGATCTGGGCCTAAATCCATCGTTTTTTTGCTCACCATGCCATTCCAGTTTGAACCCAGCCATATGCAAATCAGTCTTGACCTTGTGCCTCATGGGAACAGTCCAGCCCGAACTGCCAAACCAGGTCCTCCCTGGACTGGAAACAAGCATCCTAGGACCGGTTTCGGGGTTTCACCCCTCTTTAGCCATGATAGCTTGATTACAGTGGCATGGAGAGCACGGGACCCACGTCTGGGCATACCCGTCCCACTCGGGGTGACAAATGCAAAAACAACAGTTGATGGACAGAATGCAGAACAATGTCATACATTCACCCCAGTACAGAGATCTGGGCCTAAATCCATCGTTTTTTTGCTCACCATGCCATTCCAGTTTGAACCCAGCCATATGCAAATCAGTCTTGACCCTGTGCCTCATGGGAACAGTCCAGCCCGAACTGCCAAGCCAGGTCCTCCCTGGACTGGAAACAAGCATCCAAGGACCAGTTTCGGGGTTTCACCCCTCTTCAGCCAGGATAGCTTGATTCCAGTGGCATGGAGAGCACGGGACCCACGTCTAGGCATACCCGTCCCACTTGGGGTGACAAATGCAAAAACAACAGTTGATGGACAGAATGCAGAACAATGTCATACATTCACCCCAGTACAGAAATCTGGGCCTAAATCCATCGTTTTTTGCTCACCATGCCATTCCAGTTTGAACCCAGCCATATGCAAATCAGTCTTGACCCTGTGCCTCATGGGAACAGTCCAACCCGAACTGCCAAGCCAGGTCCTCCCTGGACTGGAAACAAGCATCCTAGGACCGGTTTCGGGTTTCACCCCTCTTCAGCCAGGATAGCTTGATTCCAGTGGCATGGAGAGCACGGGACCCACGTCTGGCCATACCCGTACCACTCGGGGTGACAAATGCAAAAACAACAGTTGATGGACAGAATGCAGAACAATGTCATACATTCACCCCAGTACAGAGATCTGGGCCTAAATCCATCGTTTTTTGCTCACCATACCATTCCAGTTTGAACCCAGCCATATGCAAATCAGTCTTGACCCTGTGCCTCATGGGAACACTCCAGCCCGAACTGCCAAGCCAGGTCCTCCCTGGACTGGAAACAAGCATCCTAGGACCGGTTTCGGGGTTTCACCCTCTTCAGCCAGGATAGCTTGATTCCAGTGGCATGGAGAGCACGGGACCCACGTCTGGGCATACCCGTCCCACTCAGGGTGACAAATGCAAAAACAACAGTTGATGGACAGAATGCAGAATAATGTCATACATTCACCCCAGTACAAAGATCTGGGCCTAAATCCATCGTTTTTTTGCTCACCATGCCATTCCAGTTTGAACCCAGCCATATGCAAATCAGTCTTGACCCTGTGCCTCATGGGAACAGTCCAGCCCGAACTGCCAAGCCAGGTCCTCCCTGGACTGGAAACAAGCATCCTAGGACCGGTTTCGGGGTTTCACCCCTCTTCAGCCAGGATAGCTTGATTCCAGTGGCATGGAGAGCACGGGACCCACGTCTGGGCATACCCGTCCCACTCGGGGTGACAAATGCAAAAACAACAGTTGATGGACAGAATGCAGAACAATGTCATACATTCACCCCAGTACAGAGATCTGGGCCTAAATCCATCGTTTTTTTGCTCACCATGCCATTCCAGTTTGAACCCAGCCATATGCAAATCAGTCTTGACCCTGTGCCTCATGGGAACAGTCCAGCCCGAACTGCCAAGCCAGGTCCTCCCTGGAATGGAAACAAGCATCCTAGAACCGGTTTCGGGGCTTCACCCCTTTTCAGCCAGGATAGCTTGATTCCAGTGGCATGGAGAGCACGGGACCCACGTCTGGGCATACCCGTCCCACTCGGGGTGACAAATGCAAAAACAACAGTAGATGGACAGAATGCAGAACAATGCCATACATTCACCCCAGTACATAGATCTGGGCCTAAATCCATCGTTTTTTTGCTCACCATGCCATTCCAGTTTGAACCCAGCCATATGCAAACAGTCTTGACCCTGTGCCTCATGGGAACAGTCCAGCCCAAACTGCCAAGCCAGGTCCTCCCTGGACTGGAAACAAGCATACTAGGACCGGTTTCGGGGTTTCACCCCTCTTCAGCAAGGATAGCTTGATTCCAGTGGCATGGAGAGCACGGGACCCACGTCTGGGCATACCCGTCCCACTCGGGGTGACAAATGCAAAAACAACAGTTGATGGACAGAATGCAGAACAATGTCATACATTCACCCCAGTACAGAGGTCTGGGGATAAATCCATCGTTTTTTTGCTCACCATGCCATTCCAGTTTGAACCCAGCCATATGCAAACAGTCTTGACCCTGTGCCTCATGGGAACAGTCCAGCCCGAACTGCCAAGCCAGGTCCTCCCTGGACTGGAAACAAGCATCCTAGGACCGGTTTCGGGGTTTCACCCCTCTTCAGCCAGGATAGCTTGATTCCAGTGGCATGGAGAGCACGGGACCCACGTCTGGGCATACCCGTCCCACTCGGAGTGACAAATGCAAAAACAACAGTTGATGGACAGAATGCAGAACAATGTCATACATTCACCCCAGTACAGAGATCTGGGCCTAAATCCATCGTTTTTTGCTCACCATGCCATTCCAGTTTGAACCCAGCCATATGCAAATAAGTCTTGACCCTGTGCCTCATGGGAACAGTCCAGCCCGAACTGCCAAGCCAGGTCCTCCCTGGACTGGAAACAAGCATCCTAGGACCGGTTTCGGGGTTTCACCCCTCTTCAGCCAGGATAGCTTGATTCCAGTGGCATGGAGAGCACGGGACGCACGTCTGGGCATACCCGTCCCACTCGGGGTGACAAATGCAAAAACAACAGTGGATGGACAGAATGCAGAACAATGTCATACATTCACCCCAGTACAGAGATCTGGGCCTAAATCCATCGTTGTTTTGCTCACCATGCCATTCCAGTTTGAACCCAGCCATATGCAAATCAGTCTTGACCCTGTGCCTCATGGGAACAGTCCAGCCCGAACTGACAAGCCAGGTCCTCCCTGGACTGGAAACAAGCATCCTAGGACCGGTTTCGGGGTTTCACCCCTCTTCAGCCAGGATAGCTTGATTCCAGTGGTATGGAGAGCACGGGACCCACGTCTGGGCATACCCGTCCCACTCGGGGTGACAAATGCAAAAACAACAGTTGATGGACAGAATGCAGAACAATGTCATACATTCACCCCAGTACAGAGATCTGGGCCTAAATCCATTGTTTTTTTGCTCACCATGCCATTCCAGTTTGAACCCAGCCATATGCAAATCAGTCTTGACCCTGTGCCTCATGGGAACAGTCCAGCCCGAACTGCCAAGCCAGGTCCTCCCTGGACTGGAAGACAGGGGCAAACCCATCACCCAGGTTTGCTTGGTCAATGGGGTAAATTATTGTTTCCTAAACTGGAATGGATGAAGTTTTCACAAGGCATTATTAGGACTTGCATGATGCCAGTGAATGAAACCCTGAGTGCCTTCTTAGAAAGGGTGCAGCTGCGGCAGCTTCCAGACGGGGAGCGAGGGGCTGCGCACTCCTATTTTGGAGTTGCAAATCAGTGAGCCTGTTAAAAGCCTGGCACGAGTTAAGACACCACTGACGGATGGTCCCCCATCTAGTTCTACCAGACTTATGCCACACACCTGGCTCCCAGACTGGCTACCATATATGTGAATGCAGTGCAGTATGGACATTTACTGGATACAACGAGGGAGGCCATGATTGTTTCCATCCTTAAGCCGCTGAGCAACGCCACCAATACAAGGGCATATTGCCCACTCTCTATGTTGAATTTAGATTATAAATTCTGAGCCAAGTACTGGCAAACCATTTGCAACCCCACTCTCTCCGCTGATGCATGAGGGTCAAAATATTTTCATCCCCAAGCGTGATACGTCCCACAACATCTGATACCTTTATCATGTGCTGGATGAGGAAGATTGGGATCAGTTTCCTGAAGCTCTGGTCCT
This sequence comes from Calotriton arnoldi, assembly GCA_963921515.1. NCBI lineage: Eukaryota > Metazoa > Chordata > Amphibia > Caudata > Salamandridae > Calotriton > Calotriton arnoldi. The sequence continues at coordinate 584,444 of CAWUFW010006370.1, read as the reverse complement.
CTCCATCGACATTCCAAAGGCCTTTGATACACTTAGGTAGGATTATCTGAGAGCGGTAATGAACAGGATGTCCCGGGGGAGATTAGTGCAACTGGGTTTCTCTCTTGTATGCTGTGCATGGGTGCATATGGGGGTGGGCATTTCCTACCCCTTCAGGATGGGAGGCAGGGGTGCCCTCTCTCCCCTATGCTCTTTGTGTTTGTGGTTGAGCCGTTTACTTGCCTCTTGCAACAGGAGGGATGGAACAGAGATATCCCATTGCACAATGGGGAACATAGCTATTTATTATATGCAGATGATAAGTTGATCTTCCGAGGAGTTCCCAAACGGGCATCCCGTGGAGTGGTTCTCAATTATTTTGGACAGATTTCATGCCTTTGTACGAATTTGCTTAAATCTTGTGCCTTCTCAGTTTCCCCAGAGCTCCCGGGCACTCCAGAACCGGCACGAGCACTTGGTTTGCAATAGGAGCCTAGAGTTCTCAAGTACTTGGGGATTAGAGCATATCACGCTGACAATGATGTCCGATTGGGTAACCTCAGGGGCATAATGAGGGGCCTCAGGGGATGCGTGGCTCTTTGGAGGTAGCTGCAACTCCCAATCATGACCCGCATAGTAGGGGTGGGCGGAATATTCTGTTCTGCTTGCAACATTGGCAGAATTTTGGTGACTCAAAGAGTTCCGGCCAAATTCCGCCAATCTCCACATGGCAGATTTTTTTCTCATGCACAGCTCCTGAACCGTAAGTTGGACAGCACAAGCGAGAATTGGTGTCCCCTAGAGTGATTTACGGTTGCTAGAAGGACATACAGCAAAATGTTTCTAACGCGGTTAGAGGGCTGTCCCTTAAGTAGAAAATCTGCTTAAGGGGCAGCAAAACCAACTTGAGTAGCTGAACCCTCTGGTGCACAGCGTGGTGCTGTACGTGCTGATTTTTCGAAACAGAACTTGCTACCAGTGCTAAATCACAGCGGAAGCAGTGCAACATGTCTATTTCCGCCCATTGGTGGAACTCCGGGGAATCTCGTGGAGTTTTTGTGTAACTCTGCAGAATTCCGTGGAGTCAAAATCTGCAAGTTCCACCTACCCCTACCACATAGCACTGATCAAAATGGTGATCCTGCCCAGAGTCCTATACTGTTTCATAAATCTCCCAATCTGAATACCGGGAAAGTGGTTCCACTCCCTAAACACTTTGTTTAAAGATGGGATGGACAGCCCACTAGGGTATCACTGCGTACACTTCGGAAACCCATGATCACGGACAGTCTGGGAGTCCCAAACTATGGATTGTATTATCTGGCTGCCCAAATGCAGTGGGTCACCCGATGGCTGGTGGGGCTCAGTTTGGCAGAAGTGGGGAAGTTTGGGGCCCCAAGTAAGGCAGGAGCTGTAATGGCTATGTTGCTGGTAGTTAAGCTCTCCCTCTAATAAACAGCAGCTATTCTGCATTGGGCTTTGGTGTTGGAAGGTGGCATGCTGCTGCGTGGGTATGTGTAAAAATAGGGGTACCCCTGAATAAATTTCCTAAATCAGGGTCGAGATACTGTATGTGAATAAACCATTTAGGAAATATATAAAAAGTGGACCTATGATAAACAAAGACAATATGTGACCAGAAAAGTGGAGGTATCAAAAAATATAATTTTTATTATTTTTAGAGACCAAGTATTTGTAAGGGATATTTTACTAGAAATTTGAGACAAAATCTGAGTCAAAATCCTAACTTTGCAACTTTCGGTATTCACAAAAGGCATTTAGTAGTAGTAAAGTTAGGATTCCTAACTTTACTACTACTAAATGCCTTTTGTGAATACCAAAAGTCGTAAAGTTAGGATTTTGTCTCAGTTTAGTAGTAGTAAACTTAGGAATCCTAACTTTACTACTACTAAATGCCTTTTGTGAATACCGAAAGTTGCAAAGTTAGGATTTTGTCTCAGATTACTTTTGTGAATCGGGCCCAAGGTTGTAGAGACTGTCTCCCATTTTTAAGTACTGATATGTTTGTCACAGCTGGGCAGGATTTATGTGTTGTCTTTAGGGCTTGTTATTAAACTTACATTATTTTTATTGAGTAGGTGGTGATAAGGAAGATGCATGCTGCTATTGATGGAGTATGTGAATGTAGACAATGCCGGCTTTGCATATGGACTTTCAAATTACTGTATTGTTAAATATTGAAAAGGTTGGCGTCTAATTTAGTCTGTTATCTGCCATATGCGATACTTTACTAACTGCCTGAAATCTGATTTCAATTGGATATTGGCATGTGTGCATCTGTGATTTGATCTTTTCTTATATCCAAATAAAGAAAGTTAAAAAAAGGTTTCTGAAATATCAAGACAGATATAATTAGGTAGTTAGACAAAATATTGAGTTGTGTAAATATTGTGAGACAGAAATATCAGAAATAAAATATTGTGATATAAAAATATTGTGATGCATAAATATTGCTGTCAAGAATAGTGTTTTTTTCAGATAAGTAATATCGTTGTTAAGAATATCATTGTTGTTAATATAATTTTCAATTATATAGTTGTAAAAAAAAGTGTTTTAATTATCATAATGTGTTTTAGTTCATATATTCATTTTATGTGTTAGTATTGTTTGTATAATTGTTAATAATATTTTTAAATATAGTTTGTATTTTTAAGTGATTTATAATTTTTAATTTAATTGTTAATGGTAATAATAGTGTTGCGGCGCATTGCTAGTTTTGAAGGGGTATAGGATGGCAAGTTAAGTAAGTAATCATTATTTAACAATTAATTATAATTTTTTTAATAATAATTTAATTGATTACTAATGATGTAAAATGTGTAATAGTTATATTTTTTTGTTATATTTTAGGCGCGGGCTGCTGAGTTTGTATGGTATAGGGTGGAAAGTTAGTTAAGTAATAAATAATTGACAATTGAGTATTAATTTATCATTTATTATTTAATTGATTATTAAAAATGTAAATTGTGTAATAACTTTATATTTTTGTTATATATTAGGTGTGGGCTGTTGGGTTTGTGGAAATATAGAGTGGGAAGTTAATTAAGTAATAATTAATTAACATGTAACTATTTATTTATTATTCATTATGTTATTGATAATTATGTACATTATGTAATGCTAACTTATTTTAGTTATATTTCAGTTGTGGGTTGCTAAATTTGTAGGGGTATAGGGTGGGATGTTAATTGAGTAATAATTAATTAAAAAATAGATATTAGTTGTTAATTAATTAGTTAATTGATCATTAATTAGGTTGTTATTTTTTAGAATGGAGATGTCAATATGAATAATGATACATTCATGTATAAAAACGAAATTGCTTCTTTCATGATGAATTCGCCCGTTACAAACTCCACGTCAACCCGACTCAGAAATACGTAGTCATTGAGACCTAGGCCTGAAGTCACTGATCAATAGGTCGCAGATGAGGTGGCATGTAGCCGTCAGACAAACGTGCAAACAGGAAACCCCAGATCTATCCCACAGATAGGTGCAGCGACACCACTATGGTCCAGGGAGATTGGCCCCAGTAAAGCACGCATAGACGGAGGGTATGCGTGCTCCCAAAACACCAGAAAGTCAGATGACACATGAAGTTAGGAACACATAGCCAATCAGGACACAGCACACACAGTACACACAGTGATCACCCGCTCCCCATGCCAGAGTTCTGGACACGTTACCTAATGGCCACATTGTGTCCACACAAGGTCGAGGCACACTTGGATTCCTCATCGAATACATATATTTATGGCTCGAAAGACAGCGGTTTACATTCCTTACCAAAAAAAGATCACAGAACTATTTTATGGCATTCAATGAATTGTATAAAAACCCATGTCACATTGTTTGTAAGTTGAGACAGTCTTCAGACTCTATGCCTGTAACTGTTCTCCCAACCGCACTGTTTAATTAAGCAAACCATTCCTGTTTTTCCAAATGCCTCTTGTTTCTTGTCTTTCAGAGATATTTTATGTTCAAGCAACATTTTGGCAATCCATCATAGGAGCTGATGGTACCTCGAACCACACTGCAGCCAAAGGAAGGAGACCCTGCCCAGATGGATTCCCATTTGTGCATCAAGGAAGGTGGGCAGACACTGCAATTGATTGGAAGTTCTGCTGAATCCGCGGGCGGAGGTTCAGCCTAAAGCAGCTGTCACAACGGGTAAAAGACTACATCAGAACCTTAGTAAAGCATGTGGCAAGCTAGGGAGAAACGTAAAAAGATAACCTGAGCACTCTGCCACTGATAGAACTCTGGTATATTTCCTATTTTATATATTCTAGCTGAATAGTCATAAGGCGGCCTCGGAGGTGATCATGCTGAAGTCACCTTTTTTCAATAGTCAGCACGCTAGGAAAGATGAATATCTATTGTATAGCCCTTTATGGCTCCCAGGACACTATTTTTGTGGTAAAGCTATCCTGATTGGGCGAAGCTAGCACCTCAATCTTATTTTTTAGTCTAAGAGGGTTTCTCAGTGCTACCGGTTTCTTAACAACGTTGGTATGTGATAGGAGTGATATGTATTGGTCACTTGGACCCCTGGGCGTAACACAGATGGTACGCTTGGCCCTTGGGTGTGATACAGGGTGCGATTTGGACATTTAGGGAAAAAGATTTGGACCTGGGAGATTAGGTGTAACTTGTGTTTGGCTAAGAGGTGCCTGTGGTTCGCGAGTTATTCCCTTTTTTCTTCAAACTATTGTTATTATCTTTGTCCCGGAGCCAATATTGACAGACTATCAGGCTCACTTAGTCCCGAGTACCACACAAAGGATCCCCTGATCAGAGGATAGCATGGATCAGGTGAAGGGATTTTTTGACAAAGTCATCATTTTTCATGTCAGTTTTTTTGTTGAAGATTGATGTAAAGTATATGTGATGTTGTGGTTCTGTTAATTGCTGCAAACTATGTTTTGTCTTAAGTATTGTGTTTTTGTCAATGACTCAATGTTTCATATGAGGGTGCTGCCATTTCTCACAAACTGTATTAGATGCCAAGAGTCAATATCATTTAGACACTGTTTTTATTGACAATTGCACTTTTTCTGTGTTGCAACCCTTCATATGCATTGTTATTTGGTTTTTTTAAATGTTCATGTAGAATTGTTGTTTCATCTGTATATAGCACTGAGCTTGTAGTAACGTAAACTATAAGCAGTAACTCCTGTGTATTTTTTCCCTACGATTAGATCAAAACCAAAGATTCCCTAAAACAATGAAGCTAAGGTGCATCTTGTCCTTTAAAACTTCCAAACGTATCATGGAGTCATCATTAAAATACATGCAAACCAGGTTCCCCACACAGGCTTAACCCGTTAAGTGCTTCTGTCGGCCAACGGCCGTCGCGAGCACTACCTCGGTAGTGCTGCGCACGTCCGTTGGCCGACGCGGCCCCGCCCGCTTAATAGAACGTTCCGCACTGGCGCGGAACGTTCTAAGCAGTTAACCGGTTAAAAAACAGAATAAGGTTTGCCAATAATTGCACGCATACATGAAGGGACACACATTTCCCTGACCAAAGGAGGGAACTTTTGACACTAATGCAATTGAACACATGAGAACACACATACAAACCAAATACACAGGTCAACACAAAGACAGGAGGGAGGCATAATTAGAACTAGGGGCCATCTTCAAGGAAGCCCAGATCAACAGTCCTGCACTACAGATTGCAAACAAGTCGTCAGCACCTCCCCCACCATATGCAGGTATGGAGGTGCTCTCACCCACTCTCCCTGCATTAGGTTACTCCAATCCGCCAGTTGAGGACATCGGCAGGCTCCCTACCGAACAACGAACGGTTAGGCCCAGGCATGAGAGACTAACAGGCCAGCAGGCACAGGCAGTCCCTGGCAACCCCAGTCCGGTGCGAGGGCTCCTAGAAGTTCGACCCCCCATTGGTTACACCCGGCACATAGAACCCCAGCGGTGCAGGGAACACGCACTCCCACTGGTTTACACAAACACATACAAGTGACAGGGAGATTTGTGGTGTTCTAGACAGTGATACAGCTAGTGGGAGTGGGTTCCTATGACGAGGGTGGAGCTACAGGATTTGCTCAGGTTGCTGAGGAAACAACAGAGAGCGAATTTGAGGGCAAAGCCCGACTGAAAAGAACATTGCATAGTTCAGAGCGAAGGAGGCAACCAAGACGGGATGTGGAAGAAAGGCTCGAGTTAAGGAGGGAGAGAGAAAGAACTCGCATTCAGGAAGCACAGTGAGAAAACAGAGCAGCATCCCCCCCCTCATGAGCAGAGCGGGGGTAGATACAGGGCACCTATCGGGGAAGAATCGGAGGTAGAATTAAAAGAGAGGCTTCTGGCTGGGATCCAAGCCTCACCAAATTTTCAACATAGGAGGGGGGTGACTGGGAAATAAGAGATTAAGGTAGCCTGGTGCTGGGCCAACCAAGACATAGGAAAAACAAGATTGCCCCTTTGTGTACGCACGAGGGGAGCAGTGACGAAGACATACACTGCTTCACCCAAATGTACGTAACAGATAGACTGACCCCAAAGGAGATAGTGGCCAGAGAGGAAGGCAAGATCTTTGTGTGGCCATTCTGCCTCCTGCTAGCTCACTAGACTGAGGGAAAAGACCAGTACAATAGACCTTGGCCAGAGGAGGGATCCTTTGAACCAGAGAACAAGGCCATAGCGGAAGACTGTATCCAGCATGGAAGAGGAGATCCTAAGTGGAACTTCCCCTACATCCAGGAATGCCTAAAATGATGGGAACGCCTTGTTAGGGAGAAACCAGTAGAGGTACCCAAAGTAAGAATGTACCAGCTACCACAGAAGGGCACATCAGGGACCATCTATGTGCAGTGGGCTCTAATGGATAAAGAAGGGCTAAGGACAAAGCTACCGCCATTGCTGGATGGAGCGGGGAAATGGATCTCATATTTTGAGAAGAACACTGCAGCAGTAAACCTAGCGATAGGCGATACAAAAGTCTGATAAGTAGTCTTATCGGAGAGCAGCCTAACACGGTGTTAGCCCAGCATGCATCCCAGCAATTATGCTGACAAACAACGAGCATGATAGGGCCGCATTTAATTCCTACAGGCACCAAATATGGATGGCCCTGAAGGAGATATTCCCTGACCACCCTGGCGTAAGAGGATTAATGGCAGAGACTATGAAGCCAGGGGAGACTATAGCTGATTTTCTGGATAGCATGAGGAAACGGTGGGGACAAGAGACAGGACAGCCATGGACTGGTATGGACCCACAAGTCGCATTCTTTTACAATATTCTCAAAAAGGGGCTGCCCACTGGGATACAAAGCGGTTTGGACAGAGTTGTTTGGAAAAGACACCAAACCCTGGTGGGAAATACAAGCCCACAGATTGCATTACCATAAAAAGAAGCAAGAGAGGGATGGAGAAAAACAGGAGCAAGACCACAGAGACACTGCTAAATTGGTCCAACACAAATTGGAAAAGACCGCCCTCGAAGGGCCACATTGACCATGAGGGCGCAAATGGCACCAGTCTTAAAGGGAGCTCCATCACAAAACCCCAGAAGGTTTCAACCTAGCTATAGCAGCTGATGACAGGGAGGTTGGAAGCAACCAGACTCTAGGGAATGTTACTATTACCACAGGATGGGCCATCCGGCAGACAGATGCCGGTTAAAAGCATACCAGGAACAGAGATCAATGGGCCAAGGCCAGCCACTAAAACATCCTCATCCACAAAACCAAGCCCAGGGAAACTTGAATGCACCTTACACTCAGCCGCTGTGAGGTCAGTCAGCCAGCACACCACCGCAACAGGGATCAGGTAGTTGGACAAACACATGGCAACAGGAACCTCAGGCAGGGAACTCAGTCCAACAGGGACTGGAGCCACAGCCTCAACAGGGAGTGATAACTGTATGGGAAGGTAATGCTTTCACACAAACACAGATGCCAAATGTACAGTAAGATAAACCCCCAGAGTAAATACCACCCATCCAAATCCCAAAAATTAACCGTACCAAAACCAAAAGAAGGACCAATGAGACAACACTGGGAATACAAACGTTTACTTACAGCTGGCTATTTAGGGCTGCTGCATGTGTCCTGTCAATCGGGTATCCTCACTAAAGTTTGCCATTAAGGCTGTCTGCGGGAGCCAAGGCCCCACTCGGCTGCTGATCCCCCAAGGCAGGGTTGGCTGGCCACACACCAGGGTGAGGGCAGTCTGACGAGGGGGCGGAGTGACTCCAAGACAAAGTACACAAAAACAGGCACACAAGTCCCTACATCCAAGATCAAATAGGGACAGGTTTCAATCACCAAATCGAAAGGTCCCTATTCTCAGGCACTCAGCCCAGGACCCATGTTTCCTTTGTGGCATGAAGGCTCAACAGTGCCCCCAAAAACCAGAAGCCTCCGGACAAATAGAGGCTTCCTTTCACTTCTAAAATGAAGCTGTCCTCAAGTGACGGGAACCAGGATTCCCGTACGGCTAGGATAGTGAACATCCCATAACCTCCACAGCACATGCACAAGAACCAATAAGTTGCAAGGTGCCCGCATGTCATTGAGTCAGTCGGGAGGTTTGCCAGGTTAGCCAGACATCCCAGTGCAGTTATCATCCCTAGACAAAGTTTGGCGAGTGTTCTTGGCCTTGGCTCCGGGCTCCCCACGTTCTTATGATCCTGGCGGTGTTTCCATTTCTTTCCTTTGGGTTTTTCAAATCTGCAAAGTCTGGTCGCAGTGCCGTACACTTCTAATATAGTGACAGAAGCATGTCCGCTAGTTAGAAGTCCCTAGCCACAGGCCAGGAACTGCAGATCCAAATCCACAATCCGTGGTCCGAGGGAGAAGGGGTGCCTAGGAGAGGGTAGTCCGCAAAGTCCATCACTGCTCCAGGTGAGAGCAGAATGCAGAATGTGCTTACCCCCATATCAGGCCTAGCAATTAACCAACACACCAGGCCTTACATACACCATCCGGAGAAAACAATAAGCCCGACCTCGGACACCACAAGATGGCAGGATCACGCGTACATGGGGGCCACAGAACAACTTTCCGCCCCCTCCTCCTCATGGTACGTGAGATAGCAGATCACGGGAGATCTAGGAAAGCACCCAAAACCCAACAAAAGGAGCCCAAAGTTAGCCCAAAAAGAAGTCTCTAAGAAAGGGTGGAGTCGAGACATCTGGCCCCACAGGATAGGGGCACGTTGCACTCTGCATGCAGAGAATGAAAAAGAATGCACACATGTGATGTCAGGTCACGTTGCAACCAACAACAAAACACTTAGCAGCGACACGCCCCCTTCTTGCACAGTCCCGCACACATGCAGGTTGAAAGCAGACCACACAGATGGCACCCCCATCCACAAACAAGGAGAGGCAGGGTCTCAGAAAACTGGTGGCGCCCATAAAACTGTAGATAAAAACTGATGCGATCCACCCCTGTGATCACAAGACCACTCCATAAACATTTTGCACTACTCCAAGCACCTAGTTAGGTACAAAGAAAAAGGGGGGTTCAACGGCTCATAAAACAGATTAATTCGCCTGATTACCAATAAGCCACCTTTAAGTTTTAACTACAAAAGATACCACGATCAGGGCCACCTTTTTGTGCCTCACTAAAGATTGTATAAATCGAGTGTGGAGAACACACCCCTAAAAGAAGGTACAGGAATCCCGAAGAAAAATCATTGACGATGGCACATGCAATGTTACCTGAATGAATAAAATGAACCAAGCTCTTATCCAACAGGTCTACAATCAAACCTTCAAGTGCACCACCTTTTCAGCTGCCACATCAACACCCAAACATGGATCTAAAGTGTGCGAATCAAGATTACGAACTGCATCATGAGCTTTTTGATTGAACTGTTAAACGAGACAACCCAATCACCAGAGGACCACAGACACCGCCACAGGATCCATATACAAGATATGCAATGTTCAACAACAAGTTATATATTGTTACACTTTTATATACCCACTGTCTATTTTGGGTGCTGCCTCAACTATTCACTTCTAAAGAACTGCCTGGTAAAATGGAGTCCATTCAAAAACACAGCGCTGGCACAGGAATCTCTCCCATTTCACTTACAAGTACACCAACCCAAACACTAGCATTCCACATGTACAACACAGCGCCCTTTTACACAACAGGTGGTATCAGCAATTGACAGCCGTGGGCTCTAAGACATCAGCCAGGTCATGTTATGTCTGTTTACTGATACCACATGCAGTGGGTGCAGGCAGACTTTACTTGTCCCAAGAGGTGGCCCCCGAAAAAACAAAATGCCTTCTCCACTTATACCTATGCAGAATCAAAGCCAATATCCAACCCAACACGTTAGAGCCCCACAGATTGGTAGTGAATCTGACCCGATACAAGGCCAACCCAACAGCTCTTTACCTTTTCACTGAGACTAACAACATTTAAACTGAGCTGGACAGGATGCGCAGGAAGGGCACCATAGGGGAGGATACTGTTTGGCCCTGAGACTTCACAGAAAAGAGATTCTTGAAGGTAGCAAAAATCCCAACTCAGTGCAAAAACACATCCACTCCTACCTCCATTTGTGGTCCAAGGGTGGCCCTTAGTGTATCTGGGGCAGTCTCCTTTAACAACAAGTGGACTCCAGACATGGAGTTTCTATCTAGGGCCGTCCAGCTCAATGATACGAAGGGAAATGATTCTCATAAGGGAGGGTTGAACAAAAGCATAGACACCCCATATCAGGAAATCTGGGATACCGAGGTGGGTGGATACACTTGGCTAGAAGGGATGGGGCAACCCTTAATTGTATGGAAACTTAAAATTGTATTCCTTATGTTTTCATGTTTCAGAGGTAAAGGAATGCTTCCACTGGGCACAAATGAGAACTGTGGCACAATCATGCACATTCCAGATATGCAGTGGGGCACCTTTACGTTGATGGACATGTACTGGGAGTGTGGCGAGTTTGCCCACACTCAGCTCATCCGGACTTTGCTCCCTCATAACCATACACACCTGACCCTGGTCATTCCCGGAGAAGAACTGTGGGATTTGTACCACCACCAGCTAAGAAAAAAGACAACCTTGCTGCATCAGGCCTGTCAAAAAAGAATTGTGGTTTATTTTGGCTCAGCTCAGTATAAGGACATTCCAGAAGAATTCAGACTGTTCTCAGACACACAAGTATCGACAGGACGGTCCACACCCTTCTTCACCGAGCAGATGAAAGCTAATACCCGCTGGCTCCAAATAATCAGGTGGGAAATCTTAAAATGATGAACAGTACTGAGCTTGGTCTTAATTCGATCAATAAAGAACTGAGAGCAATCCGCCTCATGGTGATTGTTAGACCTGGCACCATTGGCGTGGGTCTCCCTTCCATTTTTCGCTGTTGTCTCCTCTGTTTTGCTGTTGTTAGATGCTCTGGGCGCTGTGCCACTGCCATTCAGTGTCACAGCGCGAATGCTCCCTGTGTAAATATGTCTATGTGAATTGGTATATCCCTGATTGGCTTATTTGGTTTACCTGTTAGTCCCTAGTAGTGTGGCCTATGTGTGCCCAGGGCTGGTAAACCAAATGCTGCTGGTGGGCCTGCAGCACTGATGTGTGCCACCCACAAAAGCAGCTTGTAAAGTGTGTCTCAGACCTGCCACTGCAGTGTCTGTGTGCAGTCCAGAACTGCCATCTTGGCTGTGAAGTGCACCCACTTCCCAGCCCCTGAACCTTCCCTTGGCATCTTGTAAGTCACCCCTATGGTAGGGTGCATTGTATGTGTAAGGTAGGACATGCCTTGGTGTATGTAGCATGTCCTGGTAGTGAATTACACCCCATTTCGTTTTTCACTACTGTAAGGCTACCTGTTCCTCATAGGCTAGAATGGGCAGTTTGACTATTACATTCTATAGTCCTAACCGACCCCAGGAACATGGTAGAAAAACGAATTTAATATGCCTGAGCTCAGAATATTAAAATACATCTTTTAGTGAAGTTTATTTTTATATTCTGTGTTTGAAAATACCACTTTTAGAAAGTAGGTATTTTCTTGCCTAAGCCTTCCAGTGTGCTCTGCTGTTATGTGTATTGGCTGTCTGGTTTTAGAGGGGCAGGGCAGGCTGAGTCAGACCTGGGTTGAATAGAGAGATCTGCATTTAGAGTGTGGGGAGGGGTGGCTCCTTGACCTGAATAGGGCTGTGCCTGGCAAGGTGAATGCTGGCTCCACCTCCTACTGTGTGTCTGCTAGCAGACCCCCTCTTTCTGAAAGGAAGGATGCAGCCTGGTAAACAAAGTGCTCCAGGCCTGAGCAGAACTGGTTCTGGCTAGGTTCAGTGACTTGTAGCTTCTGAGAACAAAGACTTTTGGGGTATAAATATCTGTGCTCAAACCCCTCCAATTTGTATTGCTCCTGGATCTGGAGAGGAAACTCTGTCCGTGCCACTGGACATTGAGGAAGAGGAAAAGGAACTTTTGAGAGAACTTTTATTTTTGTTACAAGCAATTACCCAAGGGCTAGGAAAAGAGCTAGCCTCCTGCTGGAGTCTCAGGCACATCAGACTCCACCACCAACCTCCTGCTTCCTCCCTGCGAGGACTGCTATCTGCTGATGAGGCTCCTGTGAGTTCCAGGGCCTCTAGTTTGCATCAGAGAAGAGAGTGTGGGAAATCGGCGCTAACGCATCTTTGCGAGCCGCTGCAGTCGAGAGTGCTGGGAAAATCATCGCACTACTGCCGCCGAGGGCTCGCAACACGAAACCATCGCTGACGCCCCTTTGCGAGCCGCTGCAGCCGAGACGCGCTGGAAAAATCATCGCGCTGCTGTCGCCGCGCACTCGCAACCCTTAAAGAAATCATCGCTTCGAGACATCGCATTGCGGATGCCTTGTGTCCGCCACTTTGATCGCATCGCACCGAATTTCGTCGCTCCCTCGCGGAGCGTCTTGTCTTCGCATCGCAACACGATCGCACAGCGCAACAGGATCGCCGCATCGACTTCTCCCACGCGGCAAGAAAGTCATCGCATCGGCGGTCCAGCGTGCAGAAGTTTGTCGCATCGTCTCCGCACGCAGATCGGCGCATCATCCTCCCTTGCGGCAAGGATTTCAACGCATCGCCGGCCTCGCGTGCCGAGAATCATCGCTACAGCTTATTTGCGACATTTTGTTGGTTTTGCTACTAAACCCAGGTACTTTGTGAGAGAAAGGGTCGCAGAGACCACTGCTTTGAACTTGAACCTTATTTTTGCAACCTTTGAACTATTTTTGACAGCCCTTCAACAGCTATCCTATTTTTGACAGTATTGTGGCTTTTACAGTTATTGGTCTTGTGATAAATCTGCCTTTATATAAAGATACTTATTTTTTATAACTACTTGTGTGGTGTCCCTTTGTAGTGTTCCTCACTGTGTTACTGTGTATGGTCATAAATGCTTCACACCCTGCCTCTGAGATAAGCCTACCTGCTCGTGCTACGTTACCACAGGGTTGAGCAGGGGTATCAAGGAGGGTAGCCCTCTTACTCTGACTTAGGAAGAAGGGTCCCTACTTGGACAGTGGCCAGCCATTGCCAACTAGAGACCCCCATTTCTAACAGTGATGCAGCATTGGTATGTGTTAGACTTCATGATCACGATGGAGGGAGGGGTGTGTGCCAAGATTGGTGTGTCCTGCTGCACATTTATCCCAGGGAATGACATAGATAATGGGACAATGACTCTTGCCATTCAAGCACAGCACTGTTTGCAAGGAGACATGCATGAGGAGGGAGGTGCCCCTGAGCAGGAGAGGTTCTCGAATTGGTTCTCCTGGCTCCCTCGGTGGCTTTCCGGTCTGTGCTCATCGTTGTTGCCAGTTTTAATTGTGTTCTTGTGTGGTTCTGTGCAGTTGGGGATTTCATGCTGTAAAAATGCAGTTCTCAAATTGGGTAGAATGCAAGTAACTAGGAAAGTAATAATTGTCAAAACCGAAGAACAACAGGCCCCCAATAAAGTAACTGTCATGAAGTATGGGTTAAATAATGTACTTGAAAATTCATCTTGAGGGAGGAATATTAATATTGAGTAAGTCAATGTCAATATGAATAACAATACATTCATGTATAAAAATGAAATTGCATCTTTCTTGATGAATTCTCCTGTTATGAACTCCACGTCAACCTGACTCAGAAATACATAGTCAGGCAGGCTCTGAGACCCATGCCTGAGGTCACTGATTAACAGGTCACATATGGGTGGCACATAGCCGGCAGACAAACGCGTGAACAGGAAACCCCAGATCTATACCATGAATATGTGCATTGACACCACAATAGTCCAGGGAGATTGGCCCCAATAAAGCGCACATGGACGAAGGGGTACGCATGCTCCCAAAACACCATAAAGTCAGAAGACACATGAAGTTAGAAACACATAGCCAAACAGGATACATCACACACAGTACACGCAGTGATCACGCGCTCCCCATGCTGGACTTCTGGACACATTACCCAATGGCCACATTGTGTCCATGCAATGTTGAGGCCCACCTGGATTTCTCATCAAATACTTTAATTTATGGCTCCAAAGACAGGGGTTCACATTTCTTACCAAAAAAGAATTGACGTAAATATTTTATGGTATTCAAGGAATTGTATAAAAACCCATGTCAGATCGATTGTAAGTTGAGACAGTCCTCAGACCCTATGCCTATAACTGTTCTCCTGGCTGCACTGTTAATTAAACAAACATTTCCTATTTTGTCAAATGCCTCTTGTCTCTTGTTTTTCAAGGTATTTCATGCTCAAGCAACAATGTAAATTGTATTATACTTATTTATTTTAGTTATAATTTAAGTGTCAATTTAACATAAAAAGAAAGTTAACAACAAAAAATGTAAGTGTGAGCTGCTAGGTTTGTAGGGGATAGTGTGGGAAGTTAAGTAATACATAAATATTAAGATCCGGCGGGTAACTATGCTCCGCCAGCGTAGTTTTAGTAGTTTTGCCTACACCGCGTTCCGTTACGAACGCGGAGTTCAGGCAAAACTACGACTTCGTGGCGGAGCGTAGTTAGCCGGCCCCTCCACCCTCCCAAAGTAATTAAAAGTAATTAAAAAGGCACTTACCTGCCGTGGCTGCCTCCTCCTCGCCATGGCCGCTCTCCTGCCTCCTCCTCACCGTCCTTCTTCAGTGATAACCCCTATGTTGTACGTCTTGCGAATGCGCACGCGCAAGTCGTACAACGTAGGGGTTATCAGTGAAGAAGGACGGCGAGGAGGAGGCAGGAGAGCAGCCATGGCGAGGAGGAGGCAGCCACGGGGCAGGTAAGTGCCTTTTTAATTACTTTGGGAGGGGGGAGGGCGCGGAGCAAAGTTCCACGGAGTTGTTTTCCAACTCTGTGGAACTTCGCGTAGAGGCACTACCCCTGCTCCGCCCAGGGTTAATAAATATATGAAAAGTTTTAATTGATAATAATTTATTAAATTGCTTAATAATCATGTAAATTGTTTAATTTTTTTAATTGGGTTTTCAAGGCTGGGTGCTGGATTCCTACACGGGGCTCGAATCAGCCCAAAAATGGTGATGCGTCAGTAGTGCTGACTGGCAGCAATGGAGTCCTTTCGGGGCAATGAGTTCTCAAGGGGCCCGACAGGACTTCATGCTGCCAGTCAGCGCTACCGGCCCAGACCCCACTCATCAAATGCAGTTTCCACTGCGGGCTGATTGGAGCCCCCATGGGTATCCAGCGTATTTCCAGCTCAGGCCATTCCCAGCCACCCTATTCTTGAGGCTTGTCACCAGGAACCCCCTCCTTGGGCAACTGTATTGCCCTTTATAATCTCTTTCTCTGGCTCATTGTACCCCCTGAGTCCTGATGATGATCTCAACATTTTTATTCGGATCAAAATGCCATAGTCTTTAAAGACATGGACCTTTTATGATTATTCAGAACTTTCTGTAATGGACCGTGCTGTTCTTGTGTTTTTTGATACTCTTGTTGATCGTGATTTATCACTTGATTATCACTTGACTGTATTACCTCAAAAGGGACCACTGAACACGTTTGTTTTGCACCAATATTCACTGCGCCGATATGTGTCTTGAAATTGTTTTTCATAAACTCATTTGAATAAATTATATGTGCCATTTGGTTCTTTGCATCAAAAGTATTGTTACTAGGGACCAGTGTGTTTTTTTGTTATAGTTATTAACCCCCGGTCCCCCACTGGGGACCCAAGGTACTTAGTGATCCTTTGGTCCCCCTTATTGAAATATTATCCTCAGAGCAAGACTGTCGCCAAAGGCAGTGAAGAACTTTGGATGTGGACTGACAGGTTGAAATTTATATTTATATCAAGTTAACAAATTTACTAGGTGTATGTTTTTTAAAATAAAAATGCTATGATGTATCTTCTTTTGCTTAGACTTTTCACATAGGATTTAGACTTCGCTAGTTCTAGTGTTGATTCACCTCGACCATGTGAATGGCCTCTATAGCAGAATGTATTTATAGCAAGTAGTGAAGCTACAATAAATTCAGAATGCAGCAGCGGAAAAGTCATAACCCTGAGCAAAAAGGAACACATTCCCCCTGTGCTCAAAACCATTAATTGGTTATCCGTAGCAGGAGGAATTTTTTACAAAGCCCTTAGCATCACACACACTAGGTGATTCATGGGACCCATCATACTACAGTCGAAACTTAAACTGTATAGTCAAAGGAGAAACCTTAGATGCAAAATGGTTCCTCCCTTGGTTATTGTCCCTTTATAAAAAACACACATTGCAGTGAGTCTTTTCTCTTTTAGGATTTGCAAGATCTGGAACACACGCCTTTAAAACAATAATGACCCTCTATAGCCATCTAGAATTCAGGAGCTGCATTACACATGTGGCGCACTTTCCTTCGTTGTGCCGGGTGCACCTTTTAAAAGGTGCGCCCGGCGTAATGAGGGAATGTGCACCGCATTATGGTGAATGCACTGCCCCCAGGGCAGCTGCAAACTCGTGCTGCCCTGGAGGCAGCGCTTTCATGTGAAATACGGAGCGGCTGCTTTAAAGCCGCTCTGTGTTTCACTGTGCCGGCGGCAATCCACCTGCACATTTAAAGGAGAATAGAGATCCCCTTGCGGGTGGGTGCAGGCAGAGACTGCACTCGCCTGCAAGGGGATGTCTGGGGGTCCATGGGACCCCCTTTATTCCCTGCAGAGGGCTGCTCTCAGGAGGTGCACTGACAGTCTGCCACCTTTGAGGCGGCGCACTGTCAGTGTGCCTCTGAGCGCTTCTTTGCCTCTGCGCCTGTAATACGACGTGGGCGCAGAGGCAAAGGTATTCCCTCAATTGCATGGGGCATGCCTCCATGCAAATGAGGGAACGCCCTCTTGAAGATAGCACTGGTGCTTTATGTGCGCCAGCGCTATTGGTATTAAAGAAGGGGCCACACAAGCATATGTGGCCCCTTCTGTAATACCAAAGTGTCCTGGGGGCGCGCAAAGCGGGCGCAAATGCCAGTTGCGCCCCTGGGGCACTTTATTTAATACAGAACCTGAAAGTCAAAAAGACCTGGCTATTCCTAAAATTGTGACCACACAGTGCACAAAACTGTCCTTCACACCCCTTTCACATGCCTCTTTTCATGTAAGACGTTGCTAGATGCCTCTAAATGAAGTCTTAAGCGCATCTCTGATCCTCATAGATGACATTAAAACACATGAGTCATAGATGGCTCCTCAATAAACCACTTACTCCAACTGTACCTAACAAGTGGAATTCCTACTTACATGACCAACTGAAAAATGCTTGGGTCCAGTCGCGGGGTAGAAAAACATTACAAAAATGCTACAAAACAATATAGTGGGCCCACTGACACTCCAGTGTTGATGATATGACTGTATGAAATCAGTGAATGTTAACCGACTGGTGGTGTTAATAGAAACAGATTGTTTTTTTGTCAACATACAGTTGTGAATGACATAACGACTGATCATACTATATAGAAGTCATTCACATAGGGGCCCAATGTGTAGTTGACTTATTTGTTGAGTACATGGGGTGATGTGAGCCCCAAGACTGATGGGATCTCCTTTCTAGGCAAGACAGCGTTGTGGGTATTGTATTTGGCTGATAACATTTTCTTACAATACAAATGATGCTCTAGAAGCACGTGCTCTTCCTCCAATACCACAGCATCATGTATTACACGAAGTTCTGTGGTGGAATTTCAAGTGACAGTAGCACCTGCATTGTATCAATGTGAGAAGTTGGCCTGGTATATGCTGTCCACTAATTATAGTGGGCACCTTGCACCAGTCCAAACAACCCCTTATTGGAGATAGGTTAAAGACAACCTTTATTGAAAGCTATCCTAGTGGTAGCTATGGAGAGCAGCCTTCAGGCTAAGTCTTGAAGGAATGTAAAGCAGCTTGTTTTACCAGTCTATAATCTCTTGAGTGACCAAATGAAAGAGGACCACACCAGGTATATATTTAAAATATATGTATTTAGTCTTAAACACACCCTTCTAGTCTCTTTATGAGGCTAGAGTTCGAAATACATAAGTTACAAGTCAGTTATCAACAGTAATAGCACAAATACACGTTTGAGCCCTAGGGGCGTACCAAACCATATACCAATAAAGTGGTATAAGAACCACGACTGAGCTAGACACAAGGCCTAGAGCCTGTAGAAGTGCTTGGCCCTCAAGGAACCACCCAAGGTAGTGACACAGGGGACCCACGGGGGACGCGTGCAGTGTGAGAACACAGCCGCGAGCCGCCGTTGACTTCTATGGGGAATGTCGCGGTTGGAGTTTTAAAGAAAAGGACACTTAGAGGAGGACTTGGAGCAAACCCCTTTAGAACTAGGTTGTTCTAGAGTCTATACCCACGGGAGCACTGGAGTATTCGAGTTACCTCACCCAGGGAAGCCGGGTGCATAGGTGTCTTTCGGGGTCGGGTTTCGTCGTCGTTTTCAATGGCGATCTGCTGCAAAGTGCTGCTGGCGACCAAGTCGAAAGTGTTCGGGTGGATCCAAGGATGGATCGGAGATCTGAAGAACCTGAAAGCAGAGGGGACAGAGTCTGGGTCACTAGCCAGTGACCAGGAAGGCGATGAGCGGATGCCCACCGATGTTGGGTGCTTCAGGTAGGTTGACGGTTGTCTTGACTCTTCAGCCACGAGGTCCAGGAGGCGTCGACAACAACCAGGAGCTGGATTCTAGCTGTCCCACGACGTCTGTCGATTGCTGCGGTGTCGGCGACCGGATTGGACTGAACAAGCCTTGGCAGCGGCAAGTCTCGTAGAAACAAAGAAAGGACGTTGATGCAGACCAGCAAGATCTGGGGGACTCACCCAGTGAGGGTAAGTCAGGGCACGTCTGGAGCAACCAGGGAAGCCCAAGGAAAAGAAGAGTTGCCTTCGGAGGGGCCCACTAGCCAATGGACTAGCGACCGTGAAGGAGCCTCGAGTGGACACACTTGGAGCTGGCTCACAGGACACTCGTGGAGTGGAGGCCAGGGATCTTCGGTGCAGTCGGTGCTGGAGGCGGGGGCTACTCGGAGCCCAAAGCATAACTTCATGGGAGACCAGGAAGAGGATGCACTTACAAAAGTACTCAGTGTCCAGGGGTCATGGTTCCACGTTACCCACGAAAGCTACGGGCCTCAGCTTTGCTGGGGACTCAGGGCAGCCTCGGGGAAGTCTGGAAATCTACCTCTGGTGTTGCAAAGACTTCGGCGTCCGGCGGGAGCTTCAGCGATGCAGACCGGACAATTGCTTCTTAGGTGCCTGACAAGCAGGGGAGTCACTCCTTGACCCCAAGGGAGATTCTTCAGTCCTCTAATCTTAAAGTAGAGCGTCGAAGGTCCAGGATTCTGTATCAGAGTTTCGGCCAGGTAAATCTAAAGTCCTAAGGACTGGGGTCCCATACTTATACAAAGTTAGGGGTTGGACATACTCTGGGGACCCACCTATGGGAGGGTCAGGGAAGAGGGTGGTTACACCCATTCCCTTTGTCCAGTTTCACGCCAGAGCAGGGGCAGGTAGCCCCTGCAACCGGTTTGAACTGGCATATGCACAGGGACACCAAATGTGCCCCCAGTGCAGGACTTCAAAGCACCAGAGGGTGCTCCGCCCAGCCCCAATACACACTATCCTGTCTGGGGAGGTGGTTACACCTCCCTTCGACAGGAAACCTATTGTCCAGGCCTCCCCTGCCGGAGTTTCAGTCAGCAGCAGGAGGCCAGACCCGTGTCTGTGGCAGCGGCATCCATTTTGTGATGCCAGGGCTCTGGAAAGAAGTTACCGGGTAGCCCGGTTTGTACATGTCTCTCCCTCTAGAAAGGTGGAATGCTACCCCCGCCACCAGGATTGGCGGGGGGTAGTATTCCAAGATGTTTGACACCAAACACGACATGTTTTGGTGCAGCCAGTCCAAAGTTAGCATTGTACCGTGAGGATATAATGCACTTAAGAGTATATGGTCAGGCTGTACCACAAACAGCATCAGAGGAGGGACTCCGAACGCTGCAGAGGGGCTCTGCTCATGCAGGGGCACCCTCTCACATAAAAACCAAGCACTCTGCCTGCCTTCAGGATTGGTAAGGCCTGCCATAGGAGTGACTTATAGGTTTATATGTGTGTGCAAGGGTGGTGATATAGGTAGCCCATACCACTGTAAGGGGTGCATGCACCACCTTACCCAGGCTGCAGTAGCAGACCTGGGGTGTCATTTTGGATGGCCTTCCAGGGGTGGCACAATACATGCTGCAGCCCCTGGTAGGCCTCTGGGGTACCGATGCTCTGGGTACATAGTATACCATACACTAGGGACTTATAAGGGCACTCCAGATTCCAATTAGAGATGTGCCTAAGGCACATGGAAACCATTTTATAGAGGAAGCAGATAGACTGGGGCCCTGAATAGCAGGATCCCAGTCCAACTAAGTCATAAACCAGCAAAACACCAGGAAAAAAAAGTGGGGGCAACCATATAGTCAGATTCCACCTTCCTACATAACCCCCCCCCCAAACGAAAGGAGATAAGGCTAACCTTGGCCAGTTGAGCCTTTATTGACTAAGTGGCCATATAAGGAAGCACCTGCAATAGCATGGTTTCCCCCTGTCTTATGGTCCACTAAGCAATCCCTCACCCTAAGGGTATGAGAGGGTCTCCACCATGGGGAATTACTACCTGTGGTGTGCTTTGGTAAAGTACAAGGCTGGTGAGGTGTCTGAGTAGGGAAGTGAGGCCCTAGGAAGGTTGGTCTCAGCTTCCTCAGATCACTGGTCACCATGTATGCCTGTCTTTCCATGACTGAGTTGCACTTTGCTCTAAGGGTCAACCTTTGGCTGCCTACAGCTGGGGGTTGGGTCCCTTTGGATGGACCACTGGAGGGACATGGCAGGTTTGGAACCTTTTGGTCCCAGGTTTGCCCTTGCCTAACAGAGTCCTTCTGGGGGAGGTCCCTACACAAAGGTATGGGGGATCCCTCAGTGTGTTGAGGATTTTCACCTGGCTAGGGCTACTAGACTGGGTGCCCCTAATCTGCTGATGGGGGTTCCTCTGGACAGAGGGCCCTGGGGGTCCACTGACCTCCCTGACCTCTGCAGCCCTGGGCTGACTGAGGCAGGGTAGAGAGGGGCAGGTTACCTGCTCCAGACTGGGTACCACCTTGGAAGGGTCCTCTGCCATCAGGGGTGTGGCCAGGCCAGGCCTGACTACCTCTGGGGCAGTTCCTTCACTAGGGGTAGGGTCAGTTCCCTGAGGAGGCTGACCCTTACCTACTGTCTGGAGGGAAGAAGACTTTTCGTCAACCCTTGTGCTCTCTTTTGGGGGAGAGTGGGCCATTCTTCCAGGCTCCATCTCTCCAAAATTTCCCTGGGCTTGGGCTGTGGCCATCACAGCCCCACTAACCTTTACAGGGACGCCCAGCATTCTCAGATGGGTTTGGTGTTCAACTTCAGCCCAGGCTGAAATTTCCAGATCATTGCCCATCAGGCAATCTACAGGCAAGATTGGGGACACTGCCACTCTTTTTGGGCCTGTGACCCCTTCCCAGCTGAGATTGACTATGGCCATGGGGTGATCTGTTCTGACACCATCAATGTTGGTTACCTGGTATTTAAACTCAGGTAAAAGCTGGTGAGGGGGGACTAGTTTCCCTGCCACAATGGTGACACTAGCCCCTGTGTCCCTAAATGCCACAGCTTTCTGACCATTAATTATTGGCTCCAGTCTGTACCTGCCCAATGCATTGGGGCCCATGGTAAAGGTGGCAAATCCTATACCACCATCAGAGTCAGAGGAGTCTGTTGAGGGGGTCCTGTCTAAACTAGGGCCCACCTCTGTTCCTCTTGCAAAAGCACCTAACTTTTTGGGTGCACTACTCCCAACTGGAGGATTACTACTGGTAGTACCAGGAGGGGTGGTAGTAGTTGTTGTAGGAACATTTTCTTTATTGTCAATCCTGGGGCAACTGGGATCTGTTTTCCAGTGTCCAGGCTTTTTACAGACATGGCAATAGGGTTTCTTTTCAGGAGAGGAAGGAGTTTGGGACCCACCCCCAGAAGAGGACTTTTGGGGCCCTGTAGTGGATTTATCTTTAGATTTATCCCCACCTTTCTCTTGGGACTTGGTAGAATCTTTCTTCTGGTCACCAACCTGATTCTTAGGCCTTACCCTGGTTCTGACCCATTTGTCTGCCTTCTTTCCCAATTCTTGGGGAGAGGTCAGATCAGAGTCCACCAGGTACTGGTGTAAAAGCTGGTTTTGACAATTATTTAGGATCTGCTCCCTCATAATCAAATTGTACAATCCTATAACGTCATGCACCTTGCTGCCATGTATCCAACCTTCCAGAGCCTTAGCAGAACAATCAACAAAGTCCACCCAGTCTTGAGTCTGTGCTTTTTGGGTATCTCTGAACTTTAACCTGTATTGTTCAGTTGTTAGGCCAAACCCATCAATCAGAGCACTCTTCAAGACTTTGTAATTGTCAGCATCCTCTTCTCTGACAGTGAGGAGCTTATCTCTACCTTTGTCTGCAAAGGAGAGCCACAAGATTGCTGCCCACTGCTCCTGAGGGACCCTCTGTACTTTACAGGCCCTCTCCAGTGCAGTTATCCATTTGTGGATGTCATCCCCACTCTGGTAGGGAGGGACAATCTTGCTCAGGTTTCTATGGTCATAAGACCTTTCCCTATCTCTGGGGAAATTGCTGCCACCATGGGACTCTAGTCCCATCTTTTTTCTCTGTCTATAGAGATCTAGGGACTCCCTGTCTATAGCCAATTGCTGTTTTCTGAGCTCAAGCTGGGCTTGTTCATACTGAAGCAGTCTCTTTCTCCTCTCATGAGAGGATTCCCTCCCATGAGAGGAGACAGAGGTCCCTACTGAGGTGTCAGAGTGGTTAGACTCCTGAGAAGGAGATCTAGTCCTTCTGGGCACACTCACAACTCTTCCTGGGGGGACAAAGGGGAGGTCATCCTGGGCCTCCTCCTCTTCCTCAGGAGTAGCTGCACTTTCCAGGTCAGGATCATTGTCACCCCCCTGGCCAGTTTCAGAGGTCAGGTCCTGGGCAGTTTCATCCCTGGCCCCTCCCTCATCTTCTGCCCCACCCTCTCTGCCTACCCTTTCAGACCTTATGGGTCTTCTAAGATCATCTAGCAGGAGCATCTCCAGGAGACGTTGGGTGTTGGCACTTTTGCCTGTCTTCAACTTCCTAACTTTGCACAACTCTCTCAATTCCAAGAATGTGAGGTTGTCATATCTGGATGGCAGGAGCTCACTGGTTCCTGGCAGTGAAGACATTACTAGTGTGGTGTGCTGTATGCACTACCTACTCTAGTGTGGCCTACTAAACTCTCTTGAGTTGTAGAAAGGGTGTGCTATCCCTTAACACACAACTCTAAGTTCAGTAGAACTTACTGTATCCTAAGCTTGATTTATATGTACCTAAGGTACCCTTAGTGGTTTTCAGTTGATCAATTCAATTGAGATTATCGGGTAAAACAATAGCAAGCTGGAATCCCACACGCTGCACACCAATGTGAGAAGTTGGCCTGGTATATGCTGTCCACTAATTATAGTGGGCACCTTGCACCTGTCCAAACAACCCCTTATTGGAGATAGGTTAAAGGCAACCTTTATTGAAAGCTATCCTAGTGGTAGCTATGGAGAGCAGCCTTCAGGCTAAGTCTTGAAGGAATGTAAAGCAGCTTGTTTTACCAGTCTATAATCTCTTGAGTGACCAAATGAAAGAGGACCACACCAGGTATATATTTAAAATATATGTATTTAGTCTTAAACACAGCCCTCTAGTCTCTTTATGAGGCTAGAGTTCGAAATACATAAGTTACAAGTCAGTTATCAACAGTAATAGCACAAATACACGTTTGAGCCCTAGGGGCGTACCAAACCATATACCAATAAAGTGGTATAAGAACCACGACTGAGCTAGACACAAGGCCTAGAGCCTGTAGAAGTGCTTGGCCCTCAAGGAACCACCCAAGGTTGTGACACAGGGGACCCACGGGGGACGCGTGCAGTGTGAGAACACAGCCGCGAGCCGCCGTTGACTTCTATGGGGAATGTAGCGGTTGGAGTTTTAAAGAAAAAGGACACTTAGAGGAGGACTTGGAGCAAACCCCTTTAGAACTAGGCTGTTCTAGAGTCTATACCCACGGGAGCACCAGAGTATTCGAGTTACCTCACCCAGGGAAGCCGGGTGCATAGGTGTCTTTCGGGGTCGGGTTTCGTCGCCGTTTTCAATGGCGATCTGCTGCAAAGTGCTGCTGGCGACCAAGTCGAAAGTGTTCGGGTGGATCCAAGGATGGATCAGAGATCTGAAGAACCGGAAAGCAGAGGGGACAGAGTCTGGGTCACTAGCCAGTGACCAGGAAGGCGATAAGCGGATGCCCACCGATGTCGGGTGCTTCAGGTAGGTTGACAGTCGTCTTGACTCTTCAGCCACGAGGTCCAGGAGGCATCGACGACAACCAGGAGCTGGATTCTAGCTGTCCCACGACGTCTGTCGATTGCTGCGGTGTCGGCGACCGGATTGGACCCAACAAGCCTTGGCAGCGGCAAGTCTTGTAGAAACAAAGAAAGGACGTTGATGCAGACCAGCAAGGTCTGGGGGACTCACCCAGCGAAGGTAAGTCAGGGCACGTCTGGAGCAACCAGGGAAGCCCAAGGAAAAGAAGAGTTGCCTTCGGAGGGGCCCACTAGCCAACAGACTAGCGACCGCGAAGGAGCCTTGAGTGGACGCACTTGGAGCTGTCTCACAGGACACTCGTGGAGTGGAGGCCAGTGATCTTCGGTGCAGTCGGTGCTGGAGGAAGGGGCTACTCGGAGCCCAAAGCACAACTTCGTGGGACACCAGGAAGAGGATGCACTTACAAAAGTACTCAGTGTCCATGGGTCACAGTTCCACGTTACCCACGACAGCTACGGGCCTCAGCTTTGCTGGGGACTCAGGGCAGCCTCAGGTAAGTCTGGAAATCTACCTCTGGTGTTGCAAAGACTTCGGCGTCTGGCGGGAGCTTCAGCGATGCAGACCGGACAATTGCTTCTTAGGTGCCTGCCAAGCAGGGGAGTCACTCCTTGACCCCAAGGGAGATTCTTCAGTCCTCTAATCTTAAAGTAGAGCATCAAAGGTCCAGGATTCTGTATCAGAGTTTCGTCCAGGTAAATCTAAAGTCCTAAGGACTGGGGTCCCATACTTATACAAAGTTAGGGGGTTGGACATACTCTGGGGACCCACCTATGGGAGGGTCAGGGAAGAGGGGTGGTTACACCCATTCCCTTTGTCCAGTTTTGCGCCAGAGCAGGGGCAGGTAGCCCCTGCAACCGGTTTGAACTGGCATATGCACAGGGACAGCAAATGTGCCCCCAGTGTAGGACTTCAAAGCACCAGAGGATGCTCCCGCCCAGCCCCAATACACACTATCCTGTCTGGGGAGGTGGTTACACCTCCCTTCGACAGGAAACCTATTGTCCAGGCCTCCCCTGCCGGAGTTTCAGTCAGCAGCAGGAGGCCAGACCCGTGTCTGTGGCAGCGGCATCCATTTTGTGATGCCAGGGCTCTGGAAAGAAGTTACCGGGTAGCCGGGTTTGTACATGTCTCTCCCTCTAGAAGGGTGGAATGCTACCCCCGCCACCAGTATTGGCGGGGGGGTAGTATTCCAAGATGTTTGACACCAAACACGACATGTTTTGGTGCAGCCAGTCCAAAGTTAGCATTGTACCGCGAGGATATAATGCACTTAAGAGTATATGGTCAGGCTGTACCACAAACAGCATCAGAGGAGGGACTCCGAACGCTGCAGAGGGGCTCTGCTCATGCAGGGGCACCCTCTCACATAAAAACCAAGCACTCTGCCTGCCTTCAGGATTGGTAAGGCCTGCCATAGGAGTGACTTATAGGTTTATTTGTGTGTGTGCAAGGGTACTGATATAGGTAGCCCATACCACTGTAAGGGGTGAATGCACCACCTTACCCAGGCTGCAGTAGCAGACCTGGGGTGTCATTTTGGATGGCCTTCCAGGGGTGGCACAATACATGCTGCAGCCCCTGGTAGGCCTCTGAGGTACCGATGCCCTGGGTACATAGTATACCATATACTAGGGACTTATAAGGGCACTCCAGATTCAATTAGAGATGTGCCTAAGGCACATGGAAACCATTTTATAGAGGAAGCAGATAGACTGGGGCCCTGAATAGCAGGATCCCAGTCCAACTAAGTCATAAACCAGCAAAACACCAGGAAAAAAAAGTGGGGGCAACCATATAGTCAGATTCCACCTTCCTACAATCAACATTATCATGTAGCTTCTGGATATAGCAGAACTAATGACCTGACATGGCAGCATAGCTAAACTCCTGTCAGTTCAGATTATCGCACACATGGACAACAAAAACATGCAGACATGTCCATCTCACACACTGGTGTGGGCCCACATGCACTGTGGAAATAATGATCCAGTATGTGTATTTTGTATATTTTTTGTGGGGTTGGTCTGGGAAACAAAAACAGTTCTGGCAAATGTTGTCATACCAGTCCAAATTGCACATGCAAACCTTAGCAGTGAGCGAACAAGCTCGTCCACTTCAAAGGGGTTTTGGTGGGTTCTACTCCCTAAATTAAAAAATCAGGGAAACTGACACCTTTTACTGAGTAGGTGTACACTGTGGCTCCAACAGCAATAAACTCTGTAAGCTTTGAATGAGGCAAAATGTAATATCTTGGTAGAATTTGTGCAGCATTGTAAAGGATGTGCTCAATTTACATTGGAAGAGGACAATCTTATTAACCCACTACCAATAAACTATCAATAGCATCTTCACTCAACGGCTTCCCAAAAAGAGTTGATCAGGTAATACAAGGTGGACAAGAGACACATTATCCACCAATAGGCAGCCGACCACTAGCACCTTGGGCTAAACACAGTATCAGTCTATCACCAAAGTGTTGCACAGTGGCCCAGTCTGTTGCTGGTGTCCATGTTGTCAACCAGGTTGGGATGAGGTTTGGCAGTCTAAGACAACGGTCTCAAAAAATATTCAGAAATCACAGAAATAATATGCCCTGCATTGGCATCATCAGTTTGATACCATAGATATTCTTGAAGAATTTCGAGGTGTGAGGGTAGGATATCATCAAACTAATTCAAAGTACTAACAAGAAAGGTAATGAAAACTCCCCCACGCTAACATGCAAAAGACAGGCCTGTAGCCAGGAATATTTGGTTGGGGGGGCCTGGCCCCTGTAATGACAACATCATGAGTAAGTTCCGGCCAGGTTATATTGCCTTAAAGACTTAGAAAGAAATCTGCTATATTAATGTGATTTCAAAACAGATGACGTATTTTCATTTGCATTTTGTTGATTATAGTATACACTTCCCTGAGGATTTTTGGTGAAAATGTGCAACAAATTATTTATTTTAAAGCATGTTAATTAAGAATTAGGATACTTTTATATTACAATATTACAGGGTGAGGCAGGATGGTCAGGTTTTCCACAAGAGTTTTTGGGAACATGAATGTGCAGTGGTGTACATTTGACATTTGTAAGGTTAGCAGCCCTGGTCAAAATGTTTTAAGGCAACTTTGGGAACGCCACCCTATTATGCACTTTGTAATCTGCATAGCACACTTCACATGTTGCATATGTGAAGGGAAGCACGCAGCGAACTGCAAATTACACGTTTGACTCAGGGAGAAAGACGTCACACTGCAGAACTAGTGTGACCTGAGCCAGTGAAAGACTGCAGCAGGAAGTGGACACATTACAACGCAAACATTTACAACGCATGCTTTTACAATGCAGTTTTTACATCGCAACATCCATTGCAACGCATGATTTTACAATGCGTGCCATCATAACGCATTTTTAGAAACTACATTTACAACGCATACCATTACAACGCATACCATTACAAGGCATAACATTACAACGCATAATAGTTTTAGGGCAACAGTAGGGTAAGTGTTGGATAGTGTAGGGGTAAATATAACTATTCCCACTCCAGTGAGTGCAACAGTAGGGTAAGTGTTGGATAGTGTAGGGATAAAAATTACTATTCCCCATTACTTACCTTATAATGCGTTGTAATGGCATGCGTTGTAGTGACATGCGTTGTAATGGCATGCGTTGTAGTGACATGCATTGTAATGGCTGTGTTGTAATGACATGCGATGTAAAGGCAGTTGCGTTGTAATAATCGTGTTGTAAAGGTAGCGTGTTGTAATGACTGCGTTGTAATGGATGTTTCCCCTGGATTACCTGTGCAAACTCCAGGGTAACCTGTGCAAACTCCTGGATAACCTGTGCAAACTCCAGGATAACATTTGCAAACTCCTGGCAAACATGTGAGATCTCCAGGATAACCTGTGCAAACTCCTGGATAACCTGTACAAACTCCAGGGTAACCTGTGCAAACTCCTGGGTAACCTGTGCAAACTCCTGGATAACCTGTGCAAACTCCATGTAACCTGTGCAAGCTCCAGGCTAACCAGGCTAATGTGTGTGATCTCCAGGATAACCTGTGCAAACTCCTGGATAACCTGCACAAACTTCAAGATAACCCGTGCAAACTCCTGGATAAGCTGTGCAAACTCAAGAACAACCTGTACAAAACTCCAGGATAACCTGTGCAAACTCCTGGATAACCTGTGCAAACTCCAGGGTAACCTGTGCAAACTCCAGGGTAACCTGTGCAAACTCCTGGATAACCTTTGATAACTCCTGGATAACCTGTGCAAACTCCTGGCTAACATGTGCAAACTCCAGGATAACCTGTGCAAACTCCTGGATAACATGTGCAGTCTCCAGGATAACATGTGCAAACTCCTGGATAACCTGTGTAAACTCCTGGATCACCTGTACAAACTCCTGGGTAACCTGGATCACCTGTGCAAACTCCTGGATAACCTGTGCAAACTCCTGGATAACCTGTACAAACTCCAGGGTAACCTGTGCAAACTCCTGGATAACCTGTGCAAACTCCTGGATAACCTGTGCAAACTCCTGGATAGCCTGTGCAAACTCCTGGATAACCTGTGCAAACTCCATGTAACCTGTGTAAACTCCAGACTAACCAGGCTAACGTATGCGATCTCCAGAATAACCTGTGCAAACTCCTGGATAACCTGTACAAACTTCAGGATAACCCGTGCAAACTCCTGGATAACCTGTGCAAACTCCAGGACAACCTGTACAAAACTCCAGGATAACCTGTGCAAACTCCTAGATAACCTGCACAAACTCCAGGGTAACCTGAGCAAACTCCTGGATAAGCTGTGCAAACTCCAGGATAACATTTGCACACCCCTGGCTAACATAAGCAAACTCCTTGATAACCTGTACAAACTCCAGGGTAACCTGTGCAAACTCCTGGATAACCTGTGAAAACTCCTGGATAACCTGTACAAACTCCTGGATAACCTGTACAAACTCCATGCTAACCTGTGCAAGCTCCAGGCTAACCAGGCTAACGTGTGCGATCTCCAGGATAACCTGTGCAAACTCCTGGATATCCTGTAAAAACTTCAGGATAATCTGTGCAAACTCCAGGATACCATGTGCAAGCTCCAGGCTGACCTGTGCAAACTGCAGGATAACCTGTGCAAACTCCAGGATACCATGTGCAAGCTCCAGGCTGACCTGTGCAAACTGCAGGATAACCTGTGCAAACTCCATGCTAACCTGTGCAAGCTCCAGGCTAACCAGGCTAACGTGTGCGATCTCCAGGATAACCTGTGCAAACTCCTGGATAATCTGTATAAATACTTCAGGATAACCTGTACAAACTTCAGGATAACCTGTGCAAACTCTTGGATAACCTGTGCAAACTCCAGGACATCCTGTACAAAACTCCAGGACAACCTGTGCAAACTCCTGGATAACCTGTACAAACTCCATGGTAACCTGTGCAAACTCCTGTATAACCTGTGCAAACTCCTGGATAACCTGTGCAAACTCCATGTAACCTGTGCAAACTCCAGGCTAACCAGGCTAACGTGTGCGATCTCCAGGATAACCTGTGCAAACTCCTGGGCAACCTGTGCAAACTTCAGGATAACCCGTGCAAACTCCTGGATAAACTGTGCAAACTCCAGGACAACCTGTACAAAACTCCAGGACAGCCTGTACAAAACAACAGGATAACCTGCGCAAACTTCTGGATAACCTGTGCAAACTCCAGGGTAACCTGAGCAAACTGCTGGATAACCTGTGCAAACTCCAAGATAACATTTGCAAACTCCTGGCTAACATGTGCAAACTCCAGGATAACCTGTGCAAACTCCTGGATAACCTGTGCAGTCTCCAGGATAACATGTGCAAACTCCCAGATAACCTGTGCCAACTCCTGGATAACCTGTACAAACTCCAGGGTAACCAGTACAAACTCCAGGGTAACCTGTGCAAACTCCTGGATAAACTGTGCATATTCCATGCTAAACTGTGCAAGCTCCTGAATAACCTGTGCAAACTCCAGGACAACCTATACAAAACTCAAGGATAACCTGTGCAAACTCCTGGATAACCTGTGCAAACTCCTGGATAACCTGTGCAAACTCCAGGATACCATGTGCAAGCTCCAGGCTAAACTGTGCAAACTACAGGATAACATGTTCAAGCTCCAGGATAACCTGTGCAAATGCCATGCTAACCTGTGCAAGCTCCAGGCTCACCAGCCTAACATGTGTGATCTCCAAGATAACCTGTGCAAACTCCTGGATAACCTGTACAAACTTCAAGATAAACTATACAAACTTCAGGATAACCTGTGCAAACTCCAGGACAACCTGTACAAAACTCCAGGGCAACCTGTGCAAACTCCTGGATAACCTGTGCAAACTCCAGGGTAACCTGTGCAAACCCCTGGATAACCTGTGCAAACTCCTGGATAACCTGTTCAAACTCCATGCTAAGCTCCAGGCTAACCAGGCTAACGTGTGCGATCTCCAGGATAACCTGTGCAAACTCCTGGATAACCTGTACAAACTTCAGGATAACCTGTGCAAACTCCAGGACAACCTGTACAAAACTCCAGGACAACCTGTGCAAACTCCTGCATAACCTGTGCATACTCCTGGATAACCTGTGCAAACTCCATGCTAACCTGTGCAAGCTCCAGGCTAACCAGGCTAAGGTGTGCAATCTCCAGGATAACCTGTGCAAACTCCTGGATAACCTGTGCAAACTCCTGGATAACCTATGCAAACTACATGCTAATCTGTGCAAGCTCCAGGCTAACCAGGCTAACGTGTGTGATTTCCAGGATAACTTGTGCAAACTCCTGCATAACCTGTGCAAACTCCTGGATAACCTGTACAAAACTCCAGGATAACCTGTGCAAACTCCTGGATAACCTGTGCAAACTCCTGGATAACCTGTGCAAACTCCTGGATACCAAGTACAAGCTCCAGGCTAACCTGTGCAAACTACAGGATAACATGTGCAAGCTCCAGGATAACCTGTGCAAACTCCTAGATAATCTGTGCAAGCTCCTGGATAACCTGTGCAATCTCCAGGATAACATGTGCAAACTCCTGGATAACCTGTGCAAGCTCCAGGATAACCTGTCCAAACTCTTGGATAACCTGTGCAAACTCTAGGATAACCTGTGCAAACTCCTGGATAACCTGTGCAGTCTCCAGGATAACATGTGCAAACTCCCAGATAACCTGTGCCAACTCCTGGATAACCTGTACAAACTCCAGGGTAACCAGTACAAACTCCAGGGTAACCTGTGCAAACTCCTGGATAAACTGTGCATACTCCATGCTAAACTGTGCAAGCTCCTGAATAACCTGTGCAAACTCCAGGACAACCTGTACAAAACTCAAGGATAACCTGTGCAAACTCCTGGATAACCTGTGCAAACTCCTGGATAACCTGTGCAAACTCCAGGATACCGTGTGCAAGCTCCAGGCTAACCTGTGCAAACTACAGGATAACATGTGCAAGCTCCAGGATAACCTGTGAAAATGCCATGCTAACCTGTGCAAGCTCCAGGCTCACCAACCTAACATGTGTGATCTCCAAGATAACCTGTGCAAACTCCTGGATAACCTGTACAAACTTCAAGATAACCTATACAAACTTCAGGATAACCTGTGCAAACTCTAGGACAACCTGTACAAAACTCCAGGGCAACCTGTGCAAACTCCTGGATAACCTGTGCAAACTCCAGGGTAACCTGTTAAAAACCCCTGGATAACCTGTGCAAACTC
This sequence comes from Calotriton arnoldi, assembly GCA_963921515.1. Taxonomy (NCBI): domain Eukaryota; kingdom Metazoa; phylum Chordata; class Amphibia; order Caudata; family Salamandridae; genus Calotriton; species Calotriton arnoldi. The sequence goes on along the minus strand of CAWUFW010006370.1, from coordinate 551,758 downwards.
CTGGATAACCTGTTCAAACTCCATGCTAAGCTCCAGGCTAACCAGTCTAACGTGTGCGATCTCCAGGATAATCTGTGCAAACTCCTGGATAACCTGTACAAACTTCAGGATAACCTGTGCAAACTCCAGGACAACCTGTACAAAACTCCAGGACAACCTGTGCAAACTCCTGCATAACCTGTGCATACTCCTGGATAACCTGTGCAAACTCCATGCTAACCTGTGCAAGCTCCAGGCTAACCAGGCTAAGGTGTGCAATCTCCAGGATAACCTGTGCAAACTCCTGGATAACCTGTGCAAACTCCTGGATAACCTATGCAAACTACATGCTAATCTGTGCAAGCTCCAGGCTAACCAGGCTAACATGTGTGATTTCCAGGATAACTCCTGCATAACCTGTGCAAACTCCTGGATAACCTGTACAAAACTCCAGGATAACCTGTGCAAACTCCTGGATAACCTGTGCAAACTCCTGGATAACCTGTGCAAACTCCTGGATAACCTGTGCAAACTCCTGGATACCAAGTACAAGCTCCAGGCTAACCTGTGCAAACTACAGGATAACATGTGCAAGCTCCAGGATAACCTGTGCAAACTCCTAGATAACCTGTGCAAGCTCCTGGATAACCTGTGCAATCTCCAGGATAACATGTGCAAACTCCTGGATAACCTGTGCAAGCTCCAGGATAACCTGTCCAAACTCTTGGATAACCTGTGCAAACTCCAGGCTAACCTGTGCACACTCTAGGCGGACCTGTGCAAACTCGAGGATAGCCTGTGCAAACTCCCAGCTAATCCAGGCAACCTCCTACATAAACTGCAAAGTCCTTGATAATCTGTGCAAACTCCAGGCTGACCTGTGCATGCTCCTGGATAACCTATGCAAACTACAGACTAACCTGTGCAAACTCCAGGCCCCAGGCTAACTTGTGCAATCTCCAGGCTAACCTGTGCAAACTCCTGGTTAACCTGTGAAAACTGCAGACTAACCAGTGCAAAACCCTGGATAACCTGTGCAAACTCCTGGATAACCTGTGCAGTCTCCAGGATAACATGTGCAAACTCCCGGATAACCTGTGCAAACTCCTGGATAACCTGTACAAACTCCAGGGTAACCTGTGCAAACTCCTGGATAACCAGTGCAAACTCCATGCTAGCCTTTGCTAGCTCCAGGCTAACCAGGCTAACTTGTGCGATCTCCAGGATAACCTGTGCAAACTCCTGGATAACCTGTACAAACTTCAGGATAACCTGTGAAAACTCCTGGATAACCTGTGCAAACTCCAGGACAACCTGTACAAAACTCAAGGATAACCTGTGCAAACTCCTGGATAACCTGTGCAAACTCCAGGATACCGTGTTCAAGCTTCAGGCTAACCTGTGCAAACTACAGGATAACGTTTGCAAGCTCCAGGATAACCTGTGCAAACTCCATGCTAACCTGTGCAAGCTCCAGGCTCACCATGCTAACATGTGTGATCTCCAGGATAACCTGTGCAAACTCCTGGATAACCTGTGCAAACTCCAGAACACCGTGGGCTAGCTCCAGGCTAACCTGTGCAAACTACAGGATAACGTGAGCAAGCTCCAGGATAACCTGTGCAAACTCCATGTTAACCTGTGCAAGCTCCAGGCTCACCATGCTAACATGTGCGATCTCCAGGCTAACCTGTGCAAACTCCTGGATAACCTGTACAAACTTCAGGATAATCTGTACAAACTTCAGGATAACCTGTGCAAGCTCCTGGATAACCTGTGCAAACTCCAGGACAACCAGTACAAAACTCCAGGACAACCTGTGCAAACTCCTGGATAACCTGTGCAAACTCCAGGGTAACCTGTGCAAACTCCTGGATAACCTGTGCAAACTCCTGGATAACCTGTTCAAACTCCATACTAAGCTCCAGGCTAACCAGGCTAATGTGTGCGATCTCCAGGATAACCTGTGCAAACTCCTGGTTAACCTGTATAAACTTCAGGATAACCTGTGCAAACTCCAGGATAACCTGTGCAAACTCCAGGACAACCTGTACAAAACGCCAGGACATCCTGTGCAAACTCGTGGATAACCTGTGCAAACTCCTGGATAACCTGTGCAAACTCCATGCTAACCTGTGGAAGCTACAGGCTAACCAAGCTAATGTGTGCAATCTCCAGGATAACCTGTGCAAACTCCTGGATTACCTGTGCAAACTGCTGGATAACCTATGCAAACTCCATGCAAACCTGTGCAAGCTCCAGGCTAACCAGGCTAATGTGTTTGATCTCCAGGATAACCTGTGCAAACTCCTGGATAACCTGTGCAAACTCCTGGATAACCTCTAGAAAACTCCAGGTTAACCAGTGCAAACTCCTGGATGACCTGTGCAAACTCCGGGATAACCTGTGTGTGAGAAGGTGGCCTGGTATATGCTGTCCACTAATTAAAGTGGGCACCTTGTACCAGTCCACACGACCCTTATGATGTTTGAGGTCAAAGATAACCTTTAGAAAGCTATCCTAGTGGTAGCTGTGGAGAGCAGCCTTCAGGCTTAATCTTGAAGGAATGTAAAGCAGCTTGTTTTACCAGAATATCACCTCCTGAATGACTAAATGAAAGTGTGAGAAGTTGGCCTGGTATATGCTGTCCACTAATTATAGTGGGCACCTTGCACCAGTCCAAACAACCCCTTATTGGAGATAGGTTAAAGACAACCTTTATTGAAAGCTATCCTAGTGGTAGCTATGGAGAGCAGCCTTCAGGCTAAGTCTTGAAGGAATGTAAAGCAGCTTGTTTTACCAGTCTCTAATCTCTTGAGTGACCAAATGAAAGAGGACCACACCAGGTATATATTTAAAATATATGTATTTAGTCTTAAACACACCCCTCTAGTCTCTTTATGAGGCTAGAGTTCGAAGTATATAAGTTACAAGTCTCGTGGAAATAGAAGAAGGACGGTGGTACAGACCAGCAAGGTCTGAGGGACTCACCCAGCAAGGGTAAGTCAGGGCACGTCTGGAGCAACCAGGAAAGCCCAAGCAGAAGAAGAGTTGCCTTCGGGAGGGCCCACTAGCCAACGGACTAGCGACCGCGAAGGAGCCTCGAGTGGACGCACTTGGAGCTGGCTTGCAAGACACTCGTGGAGTGGAGGCCAGTGATCTTCGGTGCAGTCGGTGCTGGAGGCGGGGGCTACTCGGAGCCCAAAGCACAACTTCATGGGAGACCAGGGAGAGGATGCACTTGCAAATGTGCTCGGTGTCCAGGGGTCACGGTTCCACGTTACCCACGATAGCTACGGGCCTCAGCTTTGCTGGGGACTCAGGGCAGCCTCGGGGAAGTCTGGAAATCTACCTCTGGTGATGCAAAGACTTCGGCGTCCGGCGGGAGCTTCAGCAATGCAGACCGGACAATTGCTTCTTAGGTGCCTGCCAAGCAGGGGAGTCACTCCTTGACCCCAAGGGAGATTCTTCAGTCCTCTAATCTTCAGGTAGAGCGTCGAAGGTCCAGGATTCAGTGTCAGAGTTTCTTCCAGGGTAATCTAAAGTCCTAAGGACTGGGGTCCCATACTTATACAAAGTTAGGGAGTTGGACATACTCTGGGGACCCACCTATGGGAGGGTCAGGGAAGAGGGGTGGTTACACCCCTTCCCTTTGTCCAGTTTCGCGCCAGAGCAGGGGCAGGTAGCCCCTGCAACCGGTTTGAACTGGCATATGCACAGGGACACCAAATGTGCCCCCAGTGCAGGACTTCAAAGCACCAGAGGGTGCTCCCGCCCAGCCCCAATACACATTATCCTGTCTGGGGAGGTGGTTACACCTCCTTGGGACAGGAAACCTATTGTCCAGGCCTCCCCTGCCGGAGTTTCAGTCAGCAGCAGGAGGCCAGACCCGTGTCTGTGGCAGCGGCATCCATTTTGTGATGCCAGGGCTCTGGAAAGAAGTTACCGGGTAGCCCGGTGTGTACATGTCTCTCCCTCTAGAAGGGTGGAATGCTACCCCGCCGCCAGAATTGGCGGCGGGGTAGTATTCCAAGATGTTTGACACCAAACACGACATGTTTCTGTGCAGCCATCCCAAAGTTAGCATTTACAGCGAGGATATAATGTACTTAAGAGTATATGGTCAGGCTGCACCACAAACAGCATCAGAGGATTGACTCCGAACGCTGCAGAGGGGCCCTGCTCATGCAGGGGCACCCTCTCACATAAAAACCAAGCACTCTGCCTTCAGGATTGTTAAGGCCTGCCATAGGAGTGACTTATAGGTTTATATGTGTGTGCAATTGTAGTGATATAGGTAGCCTATATCACAGTAAGGAGTGCATGCACCACCTTACCCAGGCTGCAGTAGCAGACCTGTGGTGTCATTTGGATGGCCTTCCAGGGGTGGCACAATACATGCTGCAGCCCCTGGTGAGGCCTCTGAGGTACCTATGCCCTGGGTACATAGTATACCATATACTAGGGACTTATAAGGGCACTCAGATTCCAATCAGAGATGTGCCTAAGGCACATGGAAACCATTTTAGAGAGGAAGCAGCTAGGCTGGGGTTCTGATTAGCAGGGCCCCAGCCAGACTAAAGTCGAAAAACAGTGAATCATCAGCAAAAAGTGGGGGTACCCATGTGAAGCAGATCCTACTCTCCTACAGAAAGGAAAACCACACAGTAGTTATATAAAAATATGTATTTATTAATATAACACTCTCTACTAGTCTCTACACGAGATTAGGGCACAAAGCACACAATACTGAATCAATAGAACATTCTTAAGTAGCAAAATACACAGCGGGCTCCAGGGGAGACCGAGACCATATACTAAAAAGTGGTATAACAAACACGACTTGACTAAACACAGGGCCGAGAGCACGTAGAATCGCTGGGACCCCAAGGAACCACCCAAGGCAGTGACACAGGGCACCCACGGAGGACGGGTGCAGTGAGGAAACACAACTGCGTGCTCCGTGCAACTCTATGGGAAAGTCGTGGTTGTAAAGTTACAGTTTAAGGACATTTCTACGAGGACTTCGAGCAAACCCTTTGGAACATAGGAGGTTCTAAGGCCAACCCACCAGTGAGTACCGAGGTACCCGTGTTACCTATCCCAGAGGAGCCGGGGGCATAGGGGTCAAGTGGTGTCGGAAACCTTCGTCGTTTTCAATGGAGAGTTGCAAAGAAATACTGCTGCCGGGAAGGCGAAGAGTGTCCGGTGGAACCCAAGCCTGGATTCTAGGTGAGAGGAACCTGAAAGCAGAGAGGACAGAGTCTAGGTCACTTCAGGTGACCAGGGGCTCGGTAGTCGAATGCCCACCGATGTCGGGTGCTTCAGGCGTGAAGAAGGGATGCTTGACTCTGCAGCCACGGGGACCAGGAGATGCCGAGGATGACCAGGATCCGGAGGTGAGCTGTCCCACGATGGATGTCGAGTGCTGTGGGGTCGATGTCCGGCTGGAGCACCAACAGGCCTTGGCAAATGCAACCCATGCGGGCAGAGTAAACAGGTTATGGTGTGGACCAGCAAGATCCTGGAGGTTCTCCAAGCAATGGGGAGTCAGGGCACGTCTGGAGCAACCAGGGAAGCCCAAGAACAAACAAGGTGACCCTCGCCAGGACCCACAGGCCAACGGACCAGGGATCGCAAGGAGACCTCGAGCAAAATTACAAAGCACCAGCTAACATAGCACTCGGTGAGTGGAGGCTGGATATCTTCAGTGTAAATGCTGCTCGGGGTCAGGACTACACGGAGTCCAATGGACAAGCTCGGGTATTGCCAACAAGCATATGCACTTGCAAATGTACGCGATGCACAGGGGTTCAGGTTGCTCGGCCCCCACGAGGGATACTCGTCTCAGAATTGCTGAAAGGTCAGATCTACCTCAGGGACCTTTGGGAACCCACCTCCTGTGTTGCTGAAGTCTTTGGAGTCCGCAGGAGCTCTGGAGATGCAAGCCGGTCAGATGCGCTTAGGTGCCTGCTGCTGCAGGGGAGTAACTCCTTTACTCCAAGGGAGATTCTTCAGTCTTCCAGCGTCGTGCAGACAGTCGAAGTACTTGGTTTCTTCTTAGCAGAATCTTGTCCAGGTAAAATCCAAAGTCCTGTAGCCAGGTAACCCACTTTATACCCACGGGAAAGGGTTGGACAGATTCAGGAGACCCTCCTAGGGGAGGGGCAGGACAGAGGGGTGGATACACCCATGTCCTTTGTCCAGTTTCACACCAGAGCAGGAGCCAATGGCTCCCAGAACTGGTTTGAGCTGGACTATGCACAGGGACACCAAATGTGCCCCCAGTGCAGACTTTCTGGTACTCTCAGAGTGCCCCCACCCAGCCCTAATACACTAAACCCTGTCTGGGAGGTGGTCACACCTCCCTGTGACAGGATGCCTATTGTCATGCCTTCCTCTGCTCGAGCTTGGTTCAGCAGCAGGAGAGCAGAATCGTGTCTGTGGCTGGCAGCGTCCATTTTGTGCTGCCCGGGTCGAGAAGCTGGTACCGGGTAGACCGGTGACCCACAGTAGGGGTTTTAGAAGGGTGGAATCATACCTCCCACACCAGTTACTGGTGTGGAGGTATGATTCCAAGGTGTTTGACACCAAACACGACATGTTTTCAAGCAGCCGTTTTAAAGTTAGCATTTACCGCGAGGTTATAATGCACTTAGACCTATATGTCTGGCTGCATCACAGACAACCCCGGAGAATGGTCTCCGAAGGCTGCAGAGGGGCCCTACTCATGCAGGGGCACCCTCTCACGTAAAACCCAGCACCCTGCCTTCAGGATTGATAAGGCCTGCCATAGGGGTGACTGATAGGTTTTTAAGTGTAGTGATTTAGATAGATATAGTGAACCTATATCTAAGTAAGTGGTGCAAGCACCAGCTTACACAGGCTGCTGTATTAGACCTGTTGTGTCATTTTGAATGGTCTCTCATGGGTGGCATAATGCATGCTTCAGCCCATGGGAGGCCTCTGGGGTACCTATGCCCTGGGTACATGGTGTACCATATACTAGGGACTGATAAGGGTACCCCAGTATCCAACCTGGAGTGTACCTAAAGTACAGACATAGCAATTTAAGGGAGAAAGCAGATAGACTGGGGTCCTGGATAGCAGGATCCCAGTCAGACTGGTCAAAAACCAGCAAAACACCAGGAAAAATAGTGGGGGTAACCATGCAGTCAGATCCTACCTTCCTACACTGTGCAAACTCCTGGATACCAAGTGCAAGCTCCAGGCTAACCTGTGCAAACTACAGGATAACATGTGCAAGCTCCAGGATAACCTGTCCAAACTCCCGGATAACCTGTGAAATCTCCTGGATAACCTGTGCAAACTTTTGAATAACCTGTGCAAACTCCAGGCTAACCTGTGCACACTCTAGGCTGACCTGTGCAAACTCGAGGATAACCTGTGCAAACTCCCAGCTAATCCAGGCAAGCTCCTACATAAACTCTGCAAAGTCCTTGATAATCTGTGCAAACTCCAGGCTGACCTGTGCAAACTCCAAGCCCCAGGCTAACTTGTGCAATCTCCAGGTTAACCTGTGCAAACTCCTGGTTAACCTGTGCAAACTGCAGACTAACCAATGCAAACCCCTGGATAACCTGTGCAAACTCTTGGATAATCCGTGCAAACTTTAGACTCACCTGTGCAGACTCCATGATAACCTGTGCAAACTGCTGGGTAACCTGTGCAAACTCAGGAAGAACATTAATCACAGGAGTTAACCTTATCTTGACATTTTGTAGTTGCTTGAGAATTGCTGGAGGAAAGGACCAGGGCACCAGGTGCTTTAAGAACATAAAAAACACTTGCAAAATGCAAATACATCGCCCCCCAGAACACAATATAGTTGCAAGAAAGATCACCACAGCTCAACTTGCCCAGAATCCGTCTGTTAGCCATTCCTTTTGTGTGGAAAACCAGCCCTGTAGAAAACTATCAGGGAGAAATCAAAGCAGAGCCTTTGACTCTTCAATCATTACCTTTTTCCTTTTATTCATTTACTTACTTGATGAGCAAGCAGCAGATACAAGTCTGGCTGCTGAGTCCACTTTCTGAGTCCCCCACTCCCCACCAAGGAAATGCCTCACTGCCTATAGCTGTTGGCCCCTGGAGTCTGGACACTGGTGGTGCTGGTGCAGCAAGCCTTTCAAGTAGCAGCAGCAGATTGGAGATCCATGCTCATGCTGGCTGCTCTGAATGGAAACTTCCTGAGCTGAAGACACGTGTTATTATTATTATTATTATTAAATTTATAAGGCGCACAGCTACCCGGAGGTTTCCCGACGCCATCAGACACAACACGAAAGAAAAGGAAAACATCTACTGATTAAATAGCCACATTTTTAGGCCTTTTTGAAAGTTGTTGTAGCTGGTTTCGTGCCGGAGAGGCGTGGGGAGCGAATTCCATAGTAAAGGGGCCAGGTAAGAGAAAGAACGGCCACCCATATCCGACCGTTTGATCCTGGGGACTAGAAATATGGCCTGAGAGGAGGATCGAAGCAAGCGTGTAGGGAGATAAGGATGGGCTAAAGCACTCAAATACTGAGGCGCTGTGCCCAATTTGATCTTATGCATGTAGCATAGGGCCTTAAATTTGGTACGATTCTCTATCTTAAGCCATTGGAGGTCACGGAGAGAACCTGAGATAGAGGCCTTTTTAGGCACATGGCAGAGCAGTCTGGCCGCGGAGTTCTGTACTACCTGCAGTTTTCGAACCACCTCCTTATTGGCTCCTAAGTACAGGACGTTGCCATAGTCCAGCCTGGAAGTAATCAAGGCCTGAATCACTGTTCTTTGTGTGGGACTAGGAAACATCCAGAGTATTTTTCTGAGCCATTTTAGGATGGTGAAGCAGGTTGAGGCGACCTTGACTGCTTGCTGCCTCATAGATAGCTGGTCATCTATGACTACGCCTAAATTGCGTGCTGATTGCACCGGTTGAGGCAGATCACCCATTTGAGGAGGCCAATGACAAAGACCCCAGAGATCTTTGTTTTTCCCAAGAATAAGAACTTCAGTTTTTCCACCGTTTAATTTTAACCGATTGGTGTGCATCCAGCTAGCTATCTTTTGCAGCCCTACCTGAAGAGATGACACCATGGATGCCTCATTGGTGGACAAAGAGAAGATTAGCTGGGTATCATCAGCATACGAAAAGATAGACAACCCAGCCTCTTCCGCTATTGTGGCTAGAGGGCTAACATAGATATTAAACAGTAATGGGCTGAGGATCGAACCCTGCGGTACTCCGTAAGTCGAGGCGTGGGACTTAGAGCTAGTAGACGGGGAAAAAACCTGAAAAGTCCGGCCAGTCAAAAAATCCTTAAGCCATTTGAATGCTGAACCAACTATGCCCACGGATTGTAGAGCTTTTAATAGGGCAGTGTGTGACACAGTGTCAAAAGCGGCACTCAAATCAGTGTTCAGGCTGCACCTGGCTCCCAGGATGATTTCATTGTGGGATGGGCTGGCAGAGTCAAGCAAGGGTCAGGGTGGGCACGCCCCATAGCCCCTCCACTGCCTCCCTCTTGTTAATTTACTTTCATTCTGGGGGCCTCCCGGGCCTGGCCTAAATGCAAAAATTGCAAAGTTCAGAAACCTGCACGTGTCACTGCACCAACCCAAGCCCAAATTATAAATATAATGTGGCTGTTGTGGCACATCAACACAAACAGCAAGTATAAATGTAATATTTGGGGGCGCCACTTAAAAATATAGGCTGGCCTGGCCCCACTGGGCCCCCCGTAGCTACAGCCCTGGCAAAAGATAGGAATCATTCTCCTCAGGAATGAACACACAACACATTCGCTTTTCTATAGGAGATTCGTCCTAGAATCCGTAACTCCTGTTTCCTTATTTCACTGGTTCCTAGCAAAACCTGCCTTGATACTCAGTACCCACTACATGTATGGTGCTGTTAACAATATGTTCATATGAAACAGCAGTTATAAAACGAGAGGCAGGAGGGACCGTTTCAGACTTTTAGTAAAGAACGAATGAAACCAAGTGGCAGGAAATTGATTATTGGAAATCAGACATTTGATCCCTAATAGCATCATCTCAGTGAGACTGAAAAGAATATGCAGAGTTTAAAACAATTTAAATCTATCACATTTACTTATTTGTATAGATTTAAAGGCTGCTAAATTCAAATGGATTTGTTTTATTAAAATATGTTTCCTAAATATAACAAAATGTAATATACTGGGATGACAATTCATTGCTGGAGGATTCCTTATCAACAGTGGACCCTTGCCCTGCTCTCTGGGTCCATACCATAGATCGGACGAGTCATGACTGATTCGAAAGACGAGACCACATGTATGTTTTATTTACATCGCTTTCAGGCCACAAATATTTGGAAACAGCCCTTAAGCAGAAACAGGTCATTATTAATTGAATCTATGCAATGCAGGCTCACACTTTCAATCTCCTGGGGTTGATACACTGAGAACCAGTAAATTAGGTACTCCAAATGCCTTTTTGAGTTAGATAGCAGCTGTACACAGGTATTCGTACTGGCCATCTTTGAATGAGTATTTTTAAAATATTACAAACTCATTCAAAGATGGACATGCACACACCCATCTTAGCCGTCTTTGAATGTGCAATGTTTCACGTGATTATTCTGCAACACAAATTTTCAATTGCTAACAATAACGTCCGTTTTTATTAAAAATGTCCAAAAGTAGACATTTACATAGCATGTATAATAAACATGAAATTCCAGTAGGTAACCCTGTTTAAATGGTATAGGCCTGCAAGTAAATAAAAGTGCTGATTTAAGTTAGCCTAACTGTCGATGCCATGAAAAATAATCCTTTAATACTGAAAGGCCTGTTTTCACATTGAATAATCCTGAGGGACATTTTCCTCTTCTATGTGCTCTGCAGAATGTAGAGGACACAAAAAGCTTGCACTCCGAGAATGGTTTCCAAGAAGCAGTTTATTGGCAATGCGTTTCAACCTGACATTCTTCCTCATGGTGTGTAACATTATGTGCACCATCACCTTTAAAAAATTTGCAACAAACAATATACATAGACTAAACAATGCATCAGTGCCTGCTCAATTTAAACACGTGAAACACCTCATTCGAGGGATTGGAAAACAGACTCATATTTCAATTAATTAACAGGAGTTTTTAACCAATATATCTCACTATTATTTGCATGTAATGTACAATAAATGCATGTCATTCAATCATTTCATCTATAAGACGGAATTAAAATGAAAAAGAAAAATTTAAGGTGCCATAGTATATCAAAAGAAATTGTGCCCAAGCACATTCAACTCTTGTGGCAGCAAAAGGGCCGCATAGAGACTTCAACAAGATTGCAGAGCTCTTAAAAAACATTTGTTTCAGATTTGACCCTAGGAGGTTAACTCATGGCCCTACTCTACAAGGGCTAGTGTGTCAAGGTATCCCTAACCTCACCTTTTATACCTTAATTATTATATCTTGTACCATAATTATTATTAATTTTCATGATATGGGGACAGAAATCCTGAGTCTTGTAATGGCAGCTGCAACATTTCTGTTTGTTTTGGTGCCAGCCAATCAGAACAAGTGCTTTCTGAGACTTGCAGGAGTCTCTCGCTCCCGTGAGAGGGAGATCACCAATGGGGAAAAAGCTTGTCGTGGCCCATCAGATCGTTCCATTATTTGAAGTTGTATGCCCGCAGGAATCTCATGAGACTCTCATGTACAGAACTGTTCAGATATCTATAAATTTTGAATGCTATTTTCTTGAAAAATACTAAACAGATTTACACCAAATCACAAAAAAACACGTTTTCTGGGTAAAGATCTAGCTTTCTGCCAAAAATGGGGTAATTCCGTTGAGCCGTTTTGGCTCTGGCGCTGTCTAAAATATCCCTGTGGGAACTGCATGAGGAAATTGCAATTTGGAACACCCCCTTTTTCTTGGCCCCTGCTTGATGGATTACCCTAAAACATTTCAGAAAGGATGTGAGGTGGATGAACCTTTTTGGGAACATTTTGTGAAGATTCATCTAAGGGTGCCAAAATTATTAGCAAAACAAGTTTCTCCTTGTTAATCAAGTTGCTTGACCACACCCAGATATCTATACATTTTTAACCTTAATTTCTCCGCAACTACTAAACAGATTTACATCAAATTACAAAAAGCATGCTTTCTGAGTAAAGGTCTAGGTTTCTGCCAAATTTGGTTTAATTCCATTCAGCCATTTTTTCTGAATTGCTGTTCAATTTTCCTATGACAAATTGCATGTGTAAAATGTTTTTGGAACCCCCTTTTACTTAGCTCCTGCTTGACTGATAACCCTGAAACTTTCCAAGGAGCAGAGGTGGATGAGACTTTTTTTGGAATGTTTTGTGAAGATTTGTCAAAAGCCGGCAACGTTATTAGCAAACCAAAAATAATTTTTTTATGGAAATGTGATCCTAACTATAACGACCCAGTGGCAACCACCACTGGGTAATTACAAGTTTTCTAAAGTGATGGATGCTCCGTGCATTTAACCAGTCATTAGAGAGAATATCAAATTCCTGGCATTGAACTTGAAATCAATCTTGCCTTTCGTGCAGGATGCTGACCACTAGTTGCAGTGGGCAGGTGCGGACTTGAGGATCTTTGGGAAACAGTGGCCACTTGCACAGAGTATCCTTTGAGCCATTAAACAGTGAAGCCTAATTCCAAAATTTTCAACTACGGGCCTCATTACAATGTCGGGAGGATGGACACCGTATCGGTCTGGAACCGCCTGACCTTAGGTCGGCGTTTCCGACCTCAGTATTAGGATGCGACCACTCATAGGGCGGTCGGAAGCATCCAGATCACTATGGCAGCTTGCGCTGTGGATTGAAAAGGCCCACAGCACAAGCTGCCATAGTAAAATCGATGTTTAGGCGGGCACCGTAGGTGCCCCCCAGACCCCATAGTGGAGGGGCACAAGGGTAGGGGGCCCTGCTAGGAGCCCCCAAAGTCATTTTCCGCAAGCATTTCCATGTCGGAAAGGCTGACATGGAAAGGCTGTCAGAAAATGACATCAAAATCCCGACGGTGGAGCCGAGGCTGGCTCCACCGTCATTAGGGGTTTATGGTGTCTTTCCGATGCTCCGACGGGCTCAAGGAGCCCGTCAGAACAGCAGTGGATGGTACTTCTGCCTGATGCCTCCGCCCGCCGCATCATAATGCGGTGGGTGGACCGAAGGGGCAGATGTCGGAAGGACCGCAAACGACCGTCGATTGGTTGTGGTTCTCCCAACATCACAATCAGCCCCAAAGTTTTCATTTTGCACTAGATGGTAGTGTAGACTGTGAAAGTATTGGTATTTTTTTTATTGATTTACATAATAATGTTATCTACAGATTAATAAGTTTTATAAGTGCTACTTATCATATAAGGCTCAAGGGGTGGTACAAGGTGGAGCACAAAAGGGACAAAGAGTGATTCAGAATCTGAGCAGCTGCAGATTTGCACTAATTGTGCTCGGCAAAAAAGACAAATGCTCCGATCTGCATATTTAGGGCATTCACTTAATCTAAAGTCAACAAACAATTGCATGGGCTAATTTTCTTTTTGATATAATCCAATTGGAATGTGGACTGGCGCACTCCTGGTTATACTTGGTGATTAAAGATGTGTGGGTGCCTATTGGTGAACCCTCCTGAGTGTGAGGGTGAGTAAATGAGAAGAATAAGCGTTTTCCCTCGTAAGAGTAACGTCTCCAATGGGCACTCCTTCAAATAATTTTCAAAATTTCCTTAAGAATTGGCTTCAAAACTGTATTTATTTCAATTCATTTCATTTTAATACTATTGTTTTCATAGTATTCAGTAATTGCGTAATTGTTCAATCATTTCTGCCCAATGCATTTCGGGCCAAACCCTTCATCAGGGGACTTAGTTTCTGAAAACATACAAAGCAATAAGATAAAACATTCACATAGGTACAGGGTGGACTTTCATGTGAAGTATTGCGGGTTGACAATGGTAAAACGTGCGTTTAAGGTCTATAAGTACCCTGTGGTTACAGACTAAATGAGTAACATGAATGTGAAACATAAACAGCATTGCAAATGAGTGTTCGTGCTTAGCATGCCAGTAAAGGTGAGTGTGTTGATGACTTCCTTAACAAAATCTTAACCGGAACCATAGAAGTGCAAAAGTGCCTTGTTTTTTCATGCTTATCAGTGTAATAGTTTATGTAGTGCGGCCTGAAGAGAGCCTGTGATGATATATATACGGAACAGTGACAATGTCAGCGGCGGTTACTTACAAGATCGCTATGAGATAAATTGCAAGTCATTCATTATGTCCTTGTTTAGGTTTACAAATCTTAAACGCGTCTAAAGATAATCGATGAAGACCTGTGAAGGAACGTATGCATATTACTAAAGTTCTTTCACGATAACTACTGAGAGTCTTACGTCCAATATATGTCTTAGCGACGGTCATTGCTCTTATCAAAGGTTACTCACCGAGAACGGCTTCTGTTGGCGCGTGTGATTCTATCTGTGTAAGCGAGTTCAAACGGGGCCAAGTGCTGTAGTTGATAACCGGAAGAGCGAGTCATGTGATCATGACTGGCATAGTAAACAGACTGAGTATACAGACTATTTACGAGTTTGAAGGAATCATGTATAGCCTTCAAAAAATATATCAAAAACCGGTATAAGAAAAGAATTAATGAAGATAAAAAGCGATAGCAAGAGAACGTTAGTATAATGCTGGGAAGTAGTCCCATTGATAAACTTTACGATGCGTAAGTTTAATACGTGTGTTTTTCGACTACAAAATTACTTTGCTTGATAATTCACGGAAAGCTCTAAATGAAATCAAAATGTAAACAGTGTAATCTGTCATGAATACTCCAATAGGGTAAGCGATGAGATGTGTTGATCAAAATGTGTTAATCAAATTTGTCACCAATGTGTGAATCACATTTTTGTTCATGTCGGTGCTCTAAATAAAGTTAATTTTAAAAAAATGTTAATTTTTAAAAAAATGTATTGGTCTAGCGGGTGGTGTGAATATCTTATTGGAGCGTGATGATTACTGAAAAGTGAATCTAAATATACTCAATTATATTTATCTCTGGTTTCAAAAGACAAGTGATGGCTACTAAACAGGAATTGAATAAACCGTGTAAAGGCGTGTATGTGAATATTTACTCTTTTATCTGGATAACAATTGTGCTTATAAAACCTATATTGATCTTATGAATCATATGAACACGCTGTTTCTTTATATAAAGATTTCCCAAATGCAATAAAATCCATGATTATATTGAAAATTATAAAAAATTATAAAAAACAGCTAAATTCTAAACGTTCATTGAGACCTTTTGGGTACAAGGTATTGAGATGGGTTATCCAAAATGTCTCTCTTCTCAATAAATGTTGCGAATTGTCTCTTCCCGGTAGAATTAAAACGTTTTCCAATATGCAAAATCGTAGCTGACTTGGATTGTGATTGTGCAAGTTAAAATGAGTTGCCACTGTGGATTTGTCATTTTTCAAACGAATATTACTTTTGTGTTCTATAACACGTGTCTTGATTTTACGTTGCGTCTTTCCTACATATGCATGTCCACATGGGCATTTCAACATGTACACAAGGTTACTACTATCACAAGTACCATTAACCTTCAATTTAATGGAAGTTCCTTTCGTGGGATGCAATATCGGGTTGCCCTTGATAATGGCATTACAATTGCCACAGTTGTGGCACGGAAGTGTTCCTCGGTACTTTATTTGAGTGTTTTCTTCTTTTTCTTTTAACAATTCCTTGAAGTTGCGTGTGCGTAGGTATGCGAATCTAGGTTGATGAGAAAAAATACCTTTGAAATCGTCTTCGAGTGTGAGTAACGACCAATGTTTCAATATGGATTTTTTAATTCTATGGCTTCTTGTTGAAAATTTCGAAACGAATACAGAACGTTGTTCGTCACTTTTTTCTTTGTGTGTAAGTAACTCTCAACTGTGGCAATTGTAATGCCATTATCAAGGGCAACCCGATATTGCATCCCACGAAAGGAACTTCCATTAAATTGAAGGTTAATGGTACTTGTGATAGTAGTAACCTTGTGTACATGTTGAAATGCCCATGTGGACATGCATATGTAGGAAAGACGCAACGTAAAATCAAGACACGTGTTATAGAACACAAAAGTAATATTCGTTTGAAAAATGACAAATCCACAGTGGCAACTCATTTTAACTTGCACAATCACAATCCAAGTCAGCTACGATTTTGCATATTGGAAAACGTTTTAATTCTACCGGGAAGAGACAATTCGCAACATTTATTGAGAAGAGAGACATTTTGGATAACCCATCTCAATACCTTGTACCCAAAAGGTCTCAATGAACGTTTAGAATTTAGCTGTTTTTATAATTTTTTATAATTTTCAATATAATCATGGATTTTATTGCATTTGGGAAATCTTTATATAAAGAAACAGCGTGTTCATATGATTCATAAGATCAATATAGGTTTTATAAGCACAATTGTTATCCAGATAAAAGAGTAAATATTCACATACACGCCTTTACACGGTTTATTCAATTCCTGTTTAGTAGCCATCACTTGTCTTTTGAAACCAGAGATAAATATAATTGAGTATATTTAGATTCACTTTTCAGTAATCATCACGCTCCAATAAGATATTCACACCACCCGCTAGACCAATACATTTTTTAAAAATTAACATTTTTTAAAATTAACTTTATTTAGAGCACCGACATGAACAAAAATGTGATTCACACATTGGTGACAAATTTGATTAACACATTTTGATCAACACATCTCATCGTTTACCCTATTGGAGTATTCATGACAGATTACACTGTTTACATTTTGATTTCATTTAGAGCTTTCCGTGAATTATCAAGCAAAGTAATTTTGTAGTCGAAAAACACACGTATTAAACTTACGCATCGTAAAGTTTATCAATGGGACTACTTCCCAGCATTATACTAACGTTCTCTTGCTATCGCTTTTTATCTTCATTAATTCTTTTCTTATACCGGTTTTTGATATATTTTTGAAGGCTATACATGATTCCTTCAAACTCGTAAATAGTCTGTATACTCAGTCTGTTTACTATGCCAGTCATGATCACATGACTCGACTCTTCCGGTTATCAACTACAGCACTTGGCCCCGTTTGAACTCGCTTACACAGATAGAATCACACGCGCCAACAGAAGCCGTTCTCGGTGAGTAACCTTTGATAAGAGCAATGACCGTCGCTAAGACATATATTGGACGTAAGACTCTCAGTAGTTATCGTGAAAGAACTTTAGTAATATGCATACGTTCCTTCACAGGTCTTCATCGATTATCTTTAGACGCGTTTAAGATTTGTAAACCTAAACAAGGACATAATGAATGACTTGCAATTTATCTCATAGCGATCTTGTAAGTAACCGCCGCTGACATTGTCACTGTTCCGTATATATATCATCACAGGCTCTCTTCAGGCCGCACTACATAAACTATTACACTGATAAGCATGAAAAAACAAGGCACTTTTGCACTTCTATGGTTCCGGTTAAGATTTTGTTAAGGAAGTCATCAACACACTCACCTTTACTGGCATGCTAAGCACGAACACTCATTTGCAATGCTGTTTATGTTTCACATTCATGTTACTCATTTAGTCTGTAACCACAGGGTACTTATAGACCTTAAACGCACGTTTTACCATTGTCAACCCGCAATACTTCACATGAAAGTCCACCCTGTACCTATGTGAATGTTTTATCTTATTGCTTTGTATGTTTTCAGAAACTAAGTCCCCTGATGAAGGGTTTGGCCCGAAATGCATTGGGCAGAAATGATTGAACAATTACGCAATTACTGAATACTATGAAAAAAATAGTATTAAAATGAAATGAATTGAAATAAATACAGTTTTGAAGCCAATTCTTAAGGAAATTTTGAAAATTATTTGAAGGAGTGCCCATTGGAGACGTTACTCTTACGAGGGAAAACGCTTATTCTTCTAATTTTCTTTTTGGTCATGGCCAAAATAAGTGGACATGGTTCCTTAAAGAGCATAGTATCTTTATGTGAGCTCAGATGCTCCCTCAGATTTAAACACAGATGCTAAAGAAGGGCCAATGGTGCACACCTATGTAAATCCAACCTAAGCGGCAAGCTTTGGTTTCAAATAAGCAAGTAGGAATATTTAGCTTCAGTTCTCGCTCTCATCTCCTGGACACAGTCAGGCAGATGATTTAGATCAGGCAAGAATTTAGATAAAATGAATCTTCTCCTCCAGGGCCTCTGTGGCTACCAGACCATCCAGCTTTCCTTGTACTTAAGACTTGAACAAAAGATAGAGAGACAAAAACAGCCATATCGCTCTACTGTTTAACGGAGTAGTACAGGAAACTGGCTTCTTTAGTCTTGGGAAGCAAGTGCAGTCCAGCAGGGACTTTGGTGAAAAATAGCATGGTGTTCAGTCATAATACTGCAACACATCCTTTACGATCATTGACAAAATTTAAACCACAGATTAGAATTGGACTTGGTTTTAAACCATGAGGCATATTTATGAGAGGTTTGTGTCATGCTTTTACCACACAACATAGTATATGCAAACGTGGTACAGCATGATGCAAACCTCTATAGCAGATTTATAAAGCCACGCAAACCACTTTGCGTGGCTCTGAGTGGCTTCATAAATCTAGACTAAGGCAACACAGCACAAATCACTGCGTTGCCTTACTTTGCCCTGGGTTGGCGTTCCATGGGTGTTACAGTGGGTGTCCCCACGCAAATCCCATGGATTTTGATGCATTCTGAGATTCACAAGGACATGTAAAACCGGTAATGCATCAAAATCCTATGCCTTCCCAGGGGAGGGGTAACAAAGAGAAATATCACCTCTCACGTGCCCCTTCCTGCACACAAACAATCCTGCCTACAGCACAGCCACCCTTGCATCATGGTGAAAGGGTGCCTGCATTGGCGCTAAGCTGCCAAAGGAGAAAGGTAAGGAATGTGCCGTATTGAATAAATACAGCAAATTCCTGCCCTTTCCTGGTTGCACAGGGCAGCAAGAGGACTTGCTGCGCTGCCGGCACCACAAAACTCATAGATATGCCCCCATAGGTTTGCATTAGTCTTAGAGCAAGGGCACATGGCTATGATTACAATAAAGGCTGGAATGAAGGTCAGGGCCAGAGTTTGCGTTTGGATTAGCTTCAGAGGTTAGGGTGAGCTTTAGGTTTAGTTTTCATTTCAATTACAGTATTTTCCTTTTCATATAATTATTTGTAGGTATTGCAGATTTCAATTAAGACCTACAATCTCGGATTACAGGTCTTCCCTTCATTTTATTGAGGAAACGGTGTTCTCTGCCCAAGATTTCCGCAGCCAGAATTGTGGGCCCTGCAGAATATGTTCTAAAGATCATGGTGCTGATTTCAAGCTTTTGATGCACTGAACTAATCCTCAGATATCTGAAAGGTTGTCAGCACCCTCTTTTCGAACACATTGATATAAATACGCCATGTGAGATTTGGTGTGCGACAGCTAGCTTTCACTTTCTACTAGCCAACAAACCCAAAATTGCACTTCACTTCCTTGTAATTAGTCTTCACCATCGTTTTCCTCAATATCTTCGAACTTTAATGGAAAGGGGCAATCTGAATGAGAGCAAAGGAGGCACATACCTCAGACTCCTTTGCACTCTAGGAAAACAAATTCCTTATAACATGAGCTAATGTGCATGTTGATGTGTCATCTTATGGTGCCATCACCTGCACCCTGTTGCCTGCTGACACGCCGGAGGGGGACTACAGAGCCCAGAATCCTTTGCTCCCTGGAGGGAGGAGCGGAACACAGTCTTCGCGCTCAAATAGCGCTTAGAATCACCACGGCGCGGGACGCGCTTGCCATCACCTGCACCCTGTTGCCTGCTGACACACCGGAGGGGGACTACAGAGCCCAGAATCCTTTGCTCCCTGGAGGGAGGAGCGGAACACTGTCTTCGCGCTCAAATAGCTCTTAGAATCACCGCGGCGCTGGGCCCCTTCTCGTTGCCAGCGGAT
Source organism: Calotriton arnoldi (assembly GCA_963921515.1). Lineage (NCBI taxonomy): Eukaryota > Metazoa > Chordata > Amphibia > Caudata > Salamandridae > Calotriton > Calotriton arnoldi. Next base: position 531,724 of record CAWUFW010006370.1, on the reverse strand, counting down.
CTGTTCATAGACAAATTACTGGGCTAATAACTCAAGGGACGGAAAGAAGACCCGCATGTTCTACGTTTCCCAACCTGGAGTCCGGCACACACACGCAATCCAAGTGAAGAGGCAGATGCGGGGGATAACAATAATAAGATGATGAAGTCCATTCCGTTGAATCTCAGTAAGAAAACGACCAGAGTCGATAAGAAAAGTGCCCCACATATGGTAGGAGGAATTGGAAACAGGACAAAAACCAAAACGCAGAGTAACGAATTTGGGAACTTAGTATCAATGGTAGAAAAACTAGATGCCTTTTTAAGAAACTCCCTATCCACTATAGAAAAAAGAGTTGAACAAATTGAGGCAAAGTTGGGCAGTCTACTAGTTAAGAAGGGAAGAGCTGAACGAAAGACACATGATAATAGGCAGGTGGATACTCCCGAAGTAGATTCATGTATGAAAACAAAAATACAGAAAGATCAGGACTCTGCTAGACAGAAAGGACCAACTACAGGCCCTAACACAAACAGATATAAGCAAGTAGACTTAACTGCCCCATCATATTCATCTAGGGTTAACCAAACTGGTGACCATTCTAGTCAGAGAATAAATAATCCCGACAATGAGGCCATATCTGCTGGGATAATGCCATTGGATTTACCTACATTGGACTTACCACCGGCTGTTACCCCGTACACAATAGTTCTTGCAAATGTCCCCAGGCTAAGGGAACCAGATAATGAACAGTGGGATACTCTAAGAAACAAGTCGCTGCACTGGCTGGGCACAAAGGTTGGGCAAACAGAACAACTATTCATGGATTATAAGATGGTACGAAGAGTCAGATGGGTGGGGAAAGGACGGAAAATTCTACCTGGCGATTGTGTGGTGATAACATTCAAATTGCCACAGTTAGTGGAGAATATCTTGTGTAAGGCAGGGAATGATATTATAAGTAAGGAGGGCATTAATTTATTACCCCTTGGCTTTTTCTACCAGCCTCCCTCGGTGACGGAGAGGGCTAGCATAAGTAGAAACTTTAATGCAGGCAGCCATTGCAGTTATAATGTGCCGGTAGGAAATCGATTTGAATCACTTCCCTCCCTAGATGAGATAGATTGACTGGACCAGCCCATAGGAGACACGAGTGAGAGGCGGTGTGAGATCCCACATGAACATACCTTTATTATAAGTGATATTACCAAAAGCAGACAAGAGATTGATGTAAAACCAAATAAGGTCGAGCACCTAGATGCTTCTCCATCTCCCTTGGTACTATTAGGAGCATCAAATGAGCTCACAGGGAATATTATTTCAATTCTATTCTGGAACATAGCGGGTCTGCGCTCAAAAATAACTAATCAGCTCTGGTATGAATTCGTCAGGAAATTTAGTATATTCTGCCTCCAAGAGACGTGGACTGTGAACGAAACACATATTGAAGGGTACAAGACTTATCACACAGCTGCCATTCCATCGACACAGGGGAGGCCCAAGGGGGGTTTAAGTATACATATTTCAAATATGGTAAATGTACAGAAAATATCCCTTATTAAATCAGAACCTAACTATCAAATTGTCACCTTACTCATGGAGAAAAGTAAATGTGTTGTTTTGATTCATTTTTACAATAATGCTTCGAAAGATCATGTGTTGGATATACTGAAACAACTTATGCATACCCTGCAGGACCTACAAAACGGTAATGTTAGAGATATTTCTTTTGTGTGGGGGGGGATTTTAATACGGTTCTGTGTCCATCTAACCGGGACATCACTTGTGGCCTAACGGATGAAGACAATTGTACCCTACCTCACTTCCCTCATTCGGTATATGGAGTCTGTTTAAATGAGATGTTATTTGTTTTAGATTTGGGTTTTGCAAATGCATTGTGTTCACCACCTATCCCATTCTCACAGACCTTTAATGGAAGAGGATTGAGCTCAATCATAGACTTTATAATTACTTCGAACAGGTTGGCATCCAGATTATTAGATTATAAAGCGCATAAAAATTCCACAAGTGATCATTTTCCATTGAGTGTGTCCATATCCTTTCCACCTATAACGCATAAGTCCAACACCAAAAGGGTCTATGCTGTCCAAGATGTAGTAGTAGACAAGACGAACGGCTACTCCCTAAAGTGGGATAAGGTAGAGCCGTCTATAATAACTAAGAAAGTGGTCGAGACTAGTTACAATTCCCTCATGAATTGTTTAAATGAATGTACATCACATGAGGGTATACTGGAGTCTTATGCGTATATTGCAGATACAATTAGAAACACACTAAAGGTAGAACTAAAAAGAGGGTATTGCAAGAATAAGGGTGGTTTGATCATGAATGCACGAAAGCTCACTTTAAATTAAAACAGGCACTACACAAAACTGAAAGAGATAGAACTGAAATTAAGCAGTGTAGGAAGGCCTATGAAATCTCGTAAAAACGGAAATAAAAATCAAAGCATGGACTGACCTACGGTAAGCAAGCAACAACAAGGATAGTATTGCTCTTTGGCGCTTGGTAAAATCCCCCTTTTTAACAACAGAAAGCGTCCCTACTGTAGAGATTGCAATTGACGAAGGACTATGGGTGGAGTACTTTTCCAATATGTATAGACAATGTGGGGAGGTAGATGGCACGGATGTAAATGCGTTAGGTATAACATCGTCGCCACCTAATTTCCCGATAGCTCTAGATTTTACTCTTCAAGAGGTACTCTGTGCATTAGAAGCCAGTAAGGGAGGAAAGGCCCCGGGGCCCGATGGGGTGCCCATCGACATTTTTAAGCACAATGTGGATTTATGGGCACCTCTTCTAACGCGAGTGCTAGCAGCATGCTGCGCGACCGGATTCATAGAATCCTGGTCAGAATCCATCATGGTACCAATTTTTATGTAATATCTGTTTATTGAACAGAAGCAAATAGAAAAGTGTACATGCCACAAAGAGTGAAGGATAAAGGCGGGGGGGGGGTAACAAATAGACATAAAAAAAATTTAAACCATCAGTCTGAAGACCCGGTAATAAAGAAAGGGATATAGAATTCGAAAATTTTCAACACATATGGGAGGGGGGCATAGCAAGAATCCAAAACTTAAAAGTCAGTCTTCTGGAGAGAGTCCTCTTCAGTTCTCAGGGAGAGGCCATGCAAGGGGCTACGAAATAAAGGTCCAGCAAGAGTGGCTAACAGTGAAGGACCACAGCTGCAACCAAGACAGCGAACAGGGAATCAAAGCTACCAAGATTTAGACAGACAGGGCCCCCGCCCAATCGAAAGGCACAGGACATACTGTGATACCATCAATACGTGTTGTGGCAGATAACAGAAGAACCATCATATAACAAGGAAAAGAAAGGGAGACGAAATAAAGAAAGGAGAGAAAAAAAGAAGAAGAGAGGAGAGGGAATAGAAGAAGGCAAGAACAAAGAAGAAAGTGACAGAAAAAAGCGGATGCGCCAGGGGAATGAGGGGGAGGGAGCGAAGCCAAGACCCAGAGTGGAAGCCGGCGGTCCTAGGGCTCGGGGGGCCCACCCAGCAGGTATCGCAGACTACTCCGAGGAGTCTGGTCTCCCGCCCCTAGAGTAAGGCTCCAAGGGATCATCGAACAGTGGCAGAGCCCGCAGTCTAGGAGGCATCAGTCGGGAATGTTCGGTTTTAGTAAGGTGGTGTATGAGCGGGCGCCAGATGCAATCAAAGCGTGTGTCAGTATGAGTAAGACGGGCAGTAAGCAGCTCCAGGGAAAGGACGTCCCATAGTCGGAGAAACCATGCAGCAATAGGCGGGGGTGGGGCCGCTTCCAGCAGGAGGCAATGGACTGACGTGCTGCACCTAGTAAGTGAAGGATGAGGTGCCAGTGGGCCGAGGTCATGGCTTGTAGCGTATTGGGCCAGATGCCCAGGAGCACCAGGGACGGGGCAGCAGGGATCGGGAAACCCACCACCTCCTTGATGTGGCTGAGGACCTCCTTCCAGAACACAGTGAGTTCCGAGCAAGACCACCAAATGTGCAAGAAGTCCCCTCTATCAGTCTGGCATCTCCAACAGATCGGAGAAGTGTCCGGAAACATCTGGTGGAGGCGAGTAGGAGTATAATACCACCGAGTCATCAATTTGTAGGCAGATTCGCGCTGAGGAATGCTACGATATGCCTTGGGAATGTCCTTCCACAGGCGGTCCCATTCCTCCAAGGAGACATCAGCAGCCAAGTCAGAGGCCCAGCGAGTTTGATAGCCATGGAGTGGTAGATGCCCAGAGTGCTGGAGGACCGAATAGGTTTTAGAAATGAGGCCTTTAGACCCGTCAAATCTACGGACCAGGGACTCAAAGGGGGTGAGTTGTCGAGTCACTTCTCGAGAGTACGCGGGAGAAGACAGCCAGTGACGCAGCTGGCAGTACTGTAGGCGCGCATTGTCAGTAAGGCGGAAGAATTCTTTGCATTGATCGAAAGAGCGGAGGGCAGAGCCCTGAAAGAAGTCCTGGAGAACACGTCGACCCTCTATGGTCCAAGCCTCAAAGGCCCAAGGCTGAAGAACAGGGGGGAATGCAGGATTGCGTGTGAGCGGGGTGTTAGGAGAGGGGAAAGTCGTGAGGCCCAGGGGGAGCGCCAATCTATCCCATATCTCCAAGACCGTTCTCGTTGGCGTCGCCAAGTAGGCACTGCGTGGGCGCGCCTCACGCGGAAGCCAGGCGAGGTCCCATAGTGGTCTGCAAGCCACCGCACGGTCCATATGGAACCAATGTTTCTCGCTTTCAGGAACGATCCACTCCGATATAAAACGGAGGTGGCAAGCCCAGTAATATTCCAGCAAGTTGGGACAGGCCAGGCCGCCCGAGATCTGGGAAGTAGGAGTATTCTGTGGGAGAAGCGGGGACGCGATTTCCCCCATATGAATTTAGTAAAATCTCGTTGCAGGGCCTGAATATCCGCATGCGGAATAGGAGTAGGGAGAGACTGGAACAAATAGAGGATTTGAGGAAGAAGGGACATCTTAACAGCGTGAAGGCGGCCTAGCCATGCCAAGGGAAGACCTTCCCAACGACGCATTTCTTCACGAACAGAGTTGCGAAATCTGGGCCAATTCGAGGAGGTCCAAGAAGAGAGTGTAGAGGTTAAGTCTAAGCCCAAGTAACGAATCGACTCATCAGTCCACTCCACCGGGAGCAGGCCCCGCAAGCTCTGGACCTCCGATGCCGAAAGCGTGAGATTAAGAGCGTGGGATTTTTCCAGATTAATGCGATAACCCGAAGCAGCCTCAAAGGATCCCAAGAGTTCAGCCACAGCAGGAAGGGAGGACGACGGAGAGGACAGGGACAGCAGCAAGTCATCGGCAAAGAAAGAAGCCTTATGCTCCGAACCCCCCATACGGATACCTTGAATAGCCTGATTGCGGCAGATAGCGATAGCCAGGGGCTCGACAGCTAGTGCGAAAAGTAGGGGAGAAAGCGGACATCCCTGGCGCGTGCCCCGGTGGATAAAAATAGGGGCGGTGGTAGAGCCGTTAAAGCAAATACAAGTGGTAGGTTTTGCATAGGAAGCCATCAATTTAGAAATAAAGCCCGGTCCCAAGCCAATCTTTCGAAGAACTGCCCGAAGGAAGCCCCAGTCCACGTCGTCAAACGCCTTCTCAGCGTCGAGGGAGACCAGACAAGCAGGGATGTCTCTGATACGCGATTTTTCCACCAAGTGGGCAATACGCCGAATATTATCGGCGCCCTGTCGGATGAAACCCACCTGATCAGGGTCAATGAGCCCCGGAAGATGGGGTTCCAACCGATTCTTTAAAGTTTTTGTGAAGAGTTTGGCGTCAGTATTTAACAAGGCAATGGGGCGGAAAGAAGCCGAAAGGGTTGGGTCCCTATCAGGCTTAGGGACCAGCACGATTTCTGCCTCATTCATCATAGGAGAGAGGCTCGTACAGTCAGTAAAGCTATTAAAGAGATGAAGTAGATGGTCTCGTAATTGCGGGTAAAAGACCCGGTAAAAAGTAAGCAGAAGACCGCCAGGACCCGGCGTTTTGCCCGTCGGTAATTGTTTTAGTGCCTTAGCAATTTCCCCATGGGTGATAGGTTCATCAAGTACCTCCTTGAAGTAAGGATCGATAGGGTCCCAGGGGCAAGCATCAAGGAACTTCTCAGCCGCCTCCAAGGGGCAAGGAGCATGGGCATAAAGATCCGTGTAAAAGGCCATTAGGGTACGACTCTTGTCCTTCTCCGAGGTAGCCCAGGAGTCATCTGGACACTTGAGCTTTGCAATGTGAGAGCGAGCAACCTGAGCCTGCAGACGGCGTGCTAAGCACTCTCCAACTTTATCGCCACCGACATAAAATTTTTGCTTAAGGTTGACAAGCAGCCGTTCAGCCTTATTAGTACGGTGCAAGCGTAGTTGACTGCGCAGGGCAGCCAGACGGCGTTTGTTAGCAAGAGAAGGAGAGGCATGATCTTCGCGTTCTAGATCATTGATATCACGGGAAAGAGTGGTTTCCACCAAACGGGCCTCGCGGGTCCGGGCAATGGATATGGAGGTGATAACCCCCCGAACAGTAGCCTTGAAGGCGTCCCAACGAACATCTTGAGGCGTATCAGCAAGAGTATTAGTCACAAAGAAGGAATCGATCTCCTTATGGATGTTTGCCACGTCCAGCGGGTCTCGGAGAGCTTGGGGGGGCAACCGCCACCGTGGAAGGGGATCATCCCGGATAGTGGGAGGCTGAAGCGTAAGCAAAACATGCGCATGATCAGAGATAGAGATGTCCGAGATGTCCGCTGTGCAGAGGACGTGGACCAGGGAAAGCGAAAGAAAAAAGTGATCAATTCGCGAATAGGAACGGTGGACGTGGGAATAAAAAGAATAGTCTCGAGAGTCCGGATGTAGATATCTCCAGGCATCAACCAAACCAAGGTCAGTAATGGCATTCTTCAATTGCGCCGACATCGCCCCAGAGACATGGTGTGCCTGCGCAGTGCGATCTCGCTCGGGGTCCCAAACCAAATTAAAATCGCCTCCAAGGACAATAGGGGTAGAGACCGAGCGTAATAGCGTCCCTAGATGTTGGCGCAAGTACACATCCTGTTTCTGATTGGGGGCGTATATATTAACGAAAGTGCAAGAGCCCCGACCCCAAACCATGTCAATCTTGAGAAATCTCCCATCATCGTCAGCTATGCATTGGGAGGAGGTCGCTCGCCAGCCAGGTTTAAAAAGGATCGCCACACCACCAGTCTTAGAAGGGGAACTCGCCCAAAATTGGGTGGGGTATTTGCGGTGGGACATAGGGTGAGTGTCAGAGGAAAGCAGATGGGTCTCCTGGAGAAAAACCACATCAGGATCATGCTGAGATAGATAGCGCCAAACCTGCCGACGCTTAGTGGGAGAGTTGAGGCCCTTTACATTAAGGGAAAGAAATGTGATGGTATGGATCATAGTGTGGGAGAGGGGGGCGGCGCGCTTCAGCAGCAACAATGCGCAGGAAGGAGCGAGACCCCAATCCAGCCAGGGATATACCAGGGAAGCTAAAGGAGACAGACCCCAGGACTAGGAGACCAAGAGCCCCCCAGAAACGCGCAGGAGAGGAGTAGAAGCCGGGCGACGGGGGCAGCAGCAGTGAACATAAAGCAAGCACAGGGGCGAAGGTCCAACCGACCCCACATAGTGACCAATAGTTCCTTTCCTCAACCCAAAAATAACATCGCAGCCCAGCCACTAAGAAAGGCGCATCCGGAAAGAGCACAGAGTAGAGGCAGCAGAAAAGAGGAAAGAGAGAGAAGAAAAGGAATGAAGAATAAACAGGCCTACTGGGCCAATACAACGTAGAGTCTAGTTGGGATAATCCGGGTTCCCGAAGGAGGACCATCACGGAGAAGTCACTCTCCTATAGGACTCCAAAGAGGGGGGGCGGCGGGTACACACGAGGCGGAGAGCCTCGGCCGGCAGCGTCCCGTGCATAGATGTAGAAGACGCATAATTGAGTCCAGTCACCAGGTCCTAGTCAGGGGACCCCCAAGGGAGGCGCAAGGTGAAAACATAGTCAGGCATGTCGCATTGTAGAAGACAACTAGTTCGTGAGAGACGGGGAGGCACTCAGGGAACAAACTTGGTTGATGGCTTCCTGTTTAGCTTGAGACGATTCAAGATCCCTGGAGAGGCGCCTGGAGCGGGGAGGAGGAACAGTGGACCATTCTGGCCGGAGTGGGCCCATAGGACGTGTACGAGAGGACGGGAGGTCATCATTATCAGAGTCAACAGGAAGATGGAGAAGACGCAGCGCCTCCTGCAGGGACCGGACAACCCACCTCCTACCCTCCCAGGAAAACATCAAGGCAAAAGGGTGGCCCCATTAATATTTAACCTCAAGGTCTCTTAGTTTTTCCATCACAGGTTTTAAGCTTTTCCTCCGTCGGAGCGTGGAAGGTGCGAGGTCTTGGAAAATTTGAATAGAGAGTCCATTGTAGGAGACCGTTTGAACTCCCTGTACCTTGCGGAGGATAGCTTCCTTGTCAGCAAAGAAGTGGACCGGCGTGATGATGTCAGGGACAAAATTAGGCCGATTGCGAGGACCAGATATCCGATGGGCTCTATCAAGCATAGGCGGGGAGGAGCCCTCGCCTTCACAAATGGCATGAAGGAGGTCCGCTGTGTATGCCATGATGTCTTTTCCCTCCGCTCCTAATGGGACACCTCGGATGCGGAGGTTGTTTCGCCTACTGCGGTTTTCCAGGTCCTCCTGCTTAAACTGAAGGGTGATGTTCTGGTCTTCAAGTTCAGATACCTTTTTCCAGAGTCCGTCGATATCTTCCGTCCTAGCGTCCATTGTTCGTTCAAGGCCATCAACCCTATCGCCAATCTCAGTAACCTCTCTGCGAATATCTTGTAAACCAGCCTTGAAGTCCTGGCGAAGGGAGCCAATCTCAGACTTGATTTCCTGTAGGAATGTCGACATATAGGCCTGGGTGATGGGCACCCCAGAGGAAGGCAACCCAGAGGACGCCAAAGAGGAGGCAGGATCCTCCTGTGCATGGGGAAGTGTTTTGGACCACAAGGAGGTCACCAGGTTCTCCCTGGAGGCTGCCGCGTCGGGGTCCTTAGTGCCTCTGCGCTTAGGAGGCATATCTGCAAAGTTCGGAGGAGCTGGGGGCTCAGTGCTAGGGAGAGAACCACAATCCAGCCAGGGAGCAGACCAGGGGAAACCTGAGGAGAATCAGCAAGCCCGCAGAGGATTGCGTGGCACCGAGACAGCGCGGTCTCTGGCAGTCAGGGCGAAAGCAGGGGCCAGTATCTCCCAGGCGCGTAGGGCCGGCAAGGTGGTAGAGAAGCACAGGCAGACGTGCCCCTGGAGGCCGATGAGAGGTGACCCCTGAGCAGCCAAGTAGAGCCAGCAAAGTAGAGGCCACTCCCAAGGCCGGGCTGCAGGCCCAGAGCAGCGAGGAGGTCGTCGGGCTGAGAAGAGACGGAATGGGCCGATAGGGGGGCCACCAAACCAAGGAGAAAGTCTCTAGGAGGAAGCAAGGCCGCACTTGATGCAAAACAGTTCCCTGCAGGATTCAAAGGGTCTCCAGGGGCCACATGAAGCAGGAGCATGGCAAAGCAGGGCCCAGAGAGCAGGAGAGGCCAAGACGAGTGAAAGGGAGGGGGGGTGCCGCAGCGCACGTCCCCACTCAAGCCGACCCCCACAGCCAAGGACTCAGGGAACAGGCAGGGGCGTCGGGGCCGGGGGGGTGCAGGCCGCAGGGGATAGCAAAATGGTGGGCTCAGCGCCGGGGAGCGCACTGAAAGTCACCCGAGCCAGCCGCACCTTCAATGGCGCACCCCCTGTCCCGGTACCTCCTGTCCCAGAGTAGAGTCGCGTAGTCCGCCTTGTCCGCAGGTCACAGCGGTGGGGCCAGGTACCCATGCAGCGAGGCTCAGCAGGCCACAGGAATGGTCGCTGTTCACTCCCACGAGCGTCAAGATCCAGTGGGGGTAAACAGGCTGCACACAGGGCCCCATGCAGTGCGGAGGAGGGTCCGGGCCTTCAGGAGTTCTCCGCAGCGAAAGCGCCCTGGCGGAGCAGCAGGGTAAGGCGTCAGGCACCGCTCAAGGCTCCACCGCAGCCAGCAGACAAAATGGCGGCGGGAGCAGAGCGAAGCGTCGTCGGGCTAGAGCGCTGCCAAACAGGGTCCCCAGGCAGCCCCCGCAGCTGCAAATGGAAGCAGCAAGTTCCCTCAGAGGAGTCAGGGCTCCACAGGCGGCATATCGGACCCAGTGACCGGGAAAAAGGCTTATACGGGAAGCGCCAGAGCAGAGACTCGATGACACACGTCTCACTCCATGCGTGCCCAAGCCACGCCCCTGGTACCAATTTTTAAAAAAGGCGACAGGCAGAACCCTGCCTGTTACCGTCCAATATCGCTGTTAGATTCATTGGGAAAGTTGGCAGGTCGCATAGTGCTCAACCGACTTCAACAATGGGCAGAGGACAATAATGTCCTCTCAGATCTTCAATTTGGTTTTAGGGAGGTTTTGGGTACAATAGAACAAGGTCTTAATCTTACACTTATGATGGGGAAATATACTAAGGCGAGAAAAGGCCGATTGTATTTGGCCTTTGTCGACCTTACGGCCGCTTTTCGTTGTGTTCTTCACGAAAAACTATGGAACGTTTTAGCTTCCATGGTGGTGGAGCCACCTTTAATTCAGTTTTTAAGGGAGCTCTACAGGAACGCAAAAGTCCGGGTCAGGTTCGGCTTAAATGGAGAGTGTACAGCGTCGTTCAAAGTGGAGAGAGGGGTTAGGCAGGGTTGCGTCCTGGCACCTTTTCTATTTACACTATATACCAACGGTTTGGAGCAATATATGATGGAGAAATGCCAGGACCTACCTCAGCTATTTAGTCGTCCTATACCTGCCCTTCTCTACGCGGACGACGCTGTAATAATGGCCCGAACCCCACTGGGCTTACAAAGGGCTCTGGCCCATTACAATGATATTATGAAAAATCTGGGACTAAGAGTAAATACTACCAAAACCTTCACAATGAGCTGTGGGCTGGGCACCCGTAAGCACAGGGACATTCTAATAGATGGTCAAAAGGTGGAATCTACGATAACTTACCCCTATTTAGGTATTTTAATAGATCAAAAGGATCATGGCGCCAGGCCATTAAGGCTAGAAAATTGCTTTTTATGAGGACAACGATAGCTCTGGTTAATTTCTCTAAAAACTAGGGAAAAGACCCCCAGTTGAGCTGCTCCACATTTATCAAGCCAAGTGTGTTAGCATGGCCACTTATGGCACCGGGATCTGGGGATATTGTGATGTTAAAGATATCCAGAAGGTGGAGAATGCCTTTTTAAGTTTTTTGCCGGCAGTCCCAGGTTGTACATCTACATATATATGCCATGCAGAGCTGGGGCTTCTCTATATTACCGATATAATAAGAGTGCAACCAGCTCTGTTATGGCATCGGATCTGGTCCTCGCCCAAAACCCTGTTTAATCAGAACGTAATAAAAGACAGTTTAAAATTGGACCACCCACAGGAGATTAGGTGGCTAAAATATATCAAAGAGTTCATGATTGATCTGGGATACCCAGAATACTACACTAAACCACTATCTATGGGTACCATTTCTAGGAAAGCCTTCAAAAAACAATGTATGGCCCATCTGGAGGCAAATAGATTTGCCGACGAGGCATCAAGGCCCACAGTTCAAAGCAATCAAATGATGCGTGTCAGTATTGGCATACAGCCATATCTAGTCAACACAGAGAGTGGATATGATAGATTTGTCCTCATACGACTTAGACTAGATACGTTTCATCGTCTGGTTAGCTTTCCTATCGTTAATGACTGGTCCAACGTTTTACAAAACTGTCCCTGTGATGAAGTCTCCATGCAATCATCAATGCACGTGGTTTTATTTTGTAAATTTTATGTGGAACAGAGGAGGAGGTGGATTAAGCCTATACTCAAACTATGGGGTTTGAGGCAATGCCGCCTAGCTTATCTCGCTTTGCAATTTTTAGAAATGTAATGTTTTACGAGATATATTGCTCAATTTTTAAAGAGTACAATTAAATGTAGAAAAAGTTTACGAAGTTAAGTAGTACCGTAATATTATGCATGAAATTGGCACTTAATTTTATATTGTAACTTTTAGAAACTGAATGTTTTACGAGTTATACTGCCCAATTTTTAAAGATTATAATCAAGTGCAGATAAAGCCTATGAAATTAGTTAGCACTAACCCTGGGCAAAGTACTACGCTACGCTCGCGTAATTTGCGAAGTTTGCGCTACTTCGCATTACGCGAATTGCACGTAGCACAGTGCAAACACGTGTAGCGTAGCGGTCATTTTTTGCTTGTTTGCGGTCCTCAACGTCAAGTTGGCGACCGCGAGCAAGCAAAATGACATCCCGGCGAGACTTTTTCCTCGTTCGCGATCAGCAACATCAAGTTGCCGATCGCGAGCGTGGAAAATAAACCTCCCGGCGAGATTCTCAACGCGGGGAGGTCAGGTTTCTCATTGCGAGTGGTCGCGTATGCTCGCGATGAGAAACTACCAGTCCGCGTTGAGAAAGCTGCCGCTCGAGTAGAAATCTACTCGAGCGGCAGAAACTGTCTCGCTTGCACTGTGCAAGATGCGGTTTGCACTGATTGCACAGTGCGGACAAGCAGCCGGCACTGTGCAATCAGTGCGAACAGCATTTTGCACAGTGCACTACGCAGTTCGCGTTGCTACGCATAGCTCGCGTAGTGCGAAGTGCACTTCGTGTAGCTACGCGTAGCGCTACTATGCGAACTACGCCCAGGGTTAGTTAGAACCCAAACATATTGCGGAAAATTGGTTTTTAATGCTTTTTAGGTTTTTTAACATTGTGTTTTGTTTCAGAGCATAATTTTTTAAAAATGGATAATGACATGACATACAATTTTGTAATATTGTCCTTTTATGTTTTTTTTTTATTTCTGATGAGTTAAAAACCAAATAAAGCTATATTTGAATTTGATAACATAGTTGTCAAAGACGCTCATTTACATTTGAATACCCCTGTTCAGACATGGATTTATGAATTTGAGGAATGCTTCTGTCATGAGATACAAAATATGACAGAGAGGCAATATTTTCATAAACCAACCTCATATCCACAGGAAATCACACAAGATGTAGTTTTAAAATATTATGTATGCATGTGTAGCCATGAAGGAAATCCTAACACGTATATTTATTGTTAAATATACAGTTTTGAAGAAAACACACATTAGGGTTGAATCGGTAAACTATTTATTTCCAAAAAATATTTGTCTGGGTATTACAAGGTGCACGAAAAGGGGATCCGGCTACATCTGTAAATGGAGAAAGAGCTCTCAGAGCAACTGCAAGTTACAAATTCATATTGTGCTACAGACTGTTTCCAGTATTAATTACACAACTAAATTTTCACTAAGAAATAATCGGGCCCTTGACTGAAATAGCAGGAGCTCATGAGAGCAAGTACATGGCCTTTACAGGTAGCACCTGTTTTAGTGCTCATAAATGTCATTACATTTCTTCCCAGTGGCAGATATTTGAGAAAAACATCACACTACCTCAAATACAGACTGCTCTCACCAGCTCATAGATTTCAGGTAGTAACTCATTCTATCTAAATTAGTCAACAATTATAAGCAGTATGTTTGAATCAAAGTTTATGAAAATGGACAAATCAGACAGATCTAAACTGATACTGTGAGTGAATGTTTCCTATCATTAAAAGAGGTTTAACTATGGACTGCCTAATGAAGAATGTTTGTCGTCTGAAAGACACCAATAGTAAATTGGTTATCACATTTTGGCAACAAGGCTCAATGTACAGTTGGGTATACTTTTGATGATCATGTGATGACATTATTAAGCAGTACAATGTAAAAGAGCATTCTTTAGTAACTTTGGGCATCAATAATAGGTATTGTGTTGGATTTGGTGCTCTCTGGAGGGTCACTCCCAAACCATTTGCCTTCACCCCTCCTGTTTTCTGAATTGGTTTTTGGCATTAAGACTCATTTTATCACTGCTAACCAGTACTAAAGTGCTTGTGCTCTCCTCTTTAAACATTGTAAAATTGGTTTACACCTGATTGGCACATTTAATTTAACTGTAAGTCCCTAGTAAATTGGTACTGCATGTACCTAGGGCCTGGAAGTTAATTGCTACCAGTAGGCCTGTAACACTCATTGTGCCACCAACTAAAGTAGCACTTTAAAACTTGTCTCAGGTCTGCCACTGCAGCAGGTAGTACAGTTGCAAACTGCCATTCCGAACTGGCAAAATAAACCTTTTGCCTGACCTAAACCTACCTTTTTAATAGATATGTCACCCCTGACATAGGCCCTAAAGACCCATAGGGCAGGGTGTATTGCATTTAAAAAGTAGGACATGTACTTTTACGCTTTACATTTTTCAGTAGAGAAAAACTCCTAACTTTGTTTTTCACTACTTCAATGCTTATTTCTACTATTGGATAACATTGGGTTAGCCTATTACATTTAATACGTGCTAACGTTTGATTGGGTGCAGATAGAACTATCATGTTTGAACTCAGATGAATTGTAATGTAGAATCCTCTTTAATGGTAAAGTCAGATTTGAGAGTGCAATTTTGAAAATGCCACTTTCAGAAAGTCGATAACAACAAGGGGTGGGCCAATTTAATGGCGGCAAGGCTAGATCACTAAAAGTTTATTGAATATACAAATGCCAATACCTACTTTACTTTACGAAAACAATGATTTCTATTCGTGGTCACAAAACTCAATTACTGTGATCATCATTTATTTTCATCATTTTTTATTAAATACTATATCATTTTGCATGAAACTGTCATAAACAGAGGAACAACATAATCATAAAAGAATCAATTCACAATCATTGTGTAACCCACATCAAATACACAACATCATTACATTACCACAACAATGAATTGTTACACACAGCATACCAACAGACAATACAAAAAGCATGTGCCCATTAATTTCCTAGTTCTGAACTTCAAAAACCAAAGTTGGCATTTCCTGTCCAAAAGCTTCTAAGGCCTTCAAGCAGTTTCCAGCTGCCTGTGTCTGTGAATGGCTCCCCTATTAAGAATTAATATTGGGCCCAGACACAGAAGATTAGGGGACCAGGCGTGGTCAGAAAGATCCATCCCTCCAGTATGGTTTGAGATGGAGCTGTTCCCTGCCCCACTTACATTTCAAAGTGCTTGCCTCCAGCACACACAAAGGCACCTAACATTAGTCTTTTGTGACCTTAGACTTCTTTGAGCCTTGGCAGGGGAAGGGAATAATTTTTGAGAACTAGATGTGGGGATACCCTAAAAAATTCACCCACTTCAAAGTATGGAACAAGGTATAATAAATACTGGACCTCCTTAGCCTCTCTTCAGTTCACTACTGGATCTGTGGACACTACAGAGGAAGCACTGCCTTATTTTCCAGAGGACTGCCCCTCTGCTTGAGGCCTGCCTTGTTCCTCAGCGGAATGCCCTGCTGCTACCAGAGGACTGCCCTGCTGCTTGAGGCTTGCCCTGCTCCCTCAAATGGCTGCCCAGCCACTTGAGGCCTGCCTTATTCCTAGGCTTTCCTGTTTTCAGTTTAGTTTCTTTTTTTGGAAAATTCTGGTGGGGGGTTTTCAGTGCTTTCCAGTGATTTCAATACCTTAAAAAAACAGTGGTTATCAGTGGTTACACATTTTTTGCCATTATAAAGGACAGAAACTGTGTTTTTCTGGTGTTTATGGAATGTTTTGCTTTTATTATTGCTTGCTTCTACACTGATAGTGCATGGTATATAGACAGTGTACGTACAGTGTATATGAGGCCCACATATACTTGGCCATGCCCAGTTGCTCTTTCCTTCCCATGTAAACATTATCTGTGAAAAAGTCCTCTCACCATTGGCACATGAGAAGGGCCAAAACAGCCAGTACACAATTTGCTAACTCTGGCCACTGATATAGCTTTCCATGCCAATACTGGGGCACATGAAGATTGCGATTCTCTGGGACAGGTTCTGCAACATATGCATTGAACTGGGCGCATCTACCCTCAGAGTTTTTGAAGCGGTCAAAAATAAAGCAGTACATCTCAAGGTCCGGAGAAAATTCCCCTTTACGGAAGGGATCTAGAACTTGTGCAGAGTACCACAGTGAGGCTTCATTGACTTCAAATGCCATGGTTGGTGAGGGAACATTTCTATGCATCATTACACGCCATTTATCATGCATTGTAAAACAAAATTTCCTGAATTGCTCCTCAACATTTCTTTGCTTGCCAAGTGGCAAGCATTCTAACATGGAACATGTTGCAGCGCCAAAGTAACTAAAAGTGTCACCCAGCCTACTCCCAAGAATATGTTTCACATCTATACCAATTACACTGAAGACTTGGTAGACAAGGGTGTTTTCAGACTCTAGTTTTTTGATTATGTCCACTACAGCTGTCATGTTTTCCTGTAAAACTCTAAGAATGTAGTAGAGTGTGCTTTTTTTCACATCACTATCAATATGAGACCAAAGATCCTCACATTTCTTGCCTTTGGCATCATCACTAAGCAAAAATTCTGTAAACGGTCACCACATGGATAATATAGCACTCACGTCCTTTAGGACTGAGAACTATCGGCTATATGACACAATTGGGGTGACTCTTTCTTTGATGCCACACAAAGCACCAAATGAGAAATATTTGCGTTTTAGTTCCAGTGCACAATGAAACAGTACACCAGAATGGACTACGAAGTCAATTGGATTCTTCGTTAACTCTGAAGATGTAAAGATGCTTTCACCATACCATCTAGCAAGTGGCAAGGATCTCTTACAGGGAAGCACTTCAGCTCAGGTATCTATGTTGACAGATCCTCACACAAATTTTTCATGTACGCAGCTGAATCACTGCAAATACAAACAATATCACTCCAATTTTGTTGAACTTGGTAAGAACTTTTTGCACCAGCATTCCAAGTGACACTGTATTCCATGTTTTCCAAACGTCTGGTGTTATGTTTTCACCACTATCCCAGTTGCTTGGTGACAGAAATCTTTTCACATATACCTGTCACTATACCTTGCATTGAATGTTTAAAGCCTGGGGTGTTTTCACCTACTATCAATACTGACTCACTAGAAAAGGGGGCTGATGTGTCAAAGGGATTCACCCATTCTCTGTCTGTGGGTGAATGTGATGGTATGTATTGGGAAAGATTCCTATGAAACCAGCCATTTTACCTATCAGTGAAAAAATCAAACGTAGCCAAAATATCAACTATGATTTTGATATTTTCTGATTCTCTACAGTTTATAAACCCTGCATCTTTAGACCAAAGACCACAACACTGGAAAAAGCAAAAGGAGGAAGAAACAATATTTTAGTCACATCCCTAATCAACAAAACTCAAGCAGAATAATGTTAACCCAGTCTTTCTTGCTGCTACCTTGTATAACAAAGTTACATTGTATTGGCCCCTTCAGGAAGAAATAAAAAATGACTCTTTCACAATTCTTTTCCTTTCTTTGAATGGCATTTAGTTTGTGGTTGTGCAGGTGTTTATCAGTGTTGATAAATTTACACTGGTGAGGGTTATTTCCCTTTTGGTAGGGTTTTATCAGTTATTATAGGTTTAAACCTAAAACAGGATAGCCTACTTATTCCCCAGAGGACTGCCCTGTTACATGAGACCTGCCCTGCTCTCTGCGAAGTAAGGTTGGACTTTCTCCCTTCATCCTCGCTACCTGAGTGACTTCAAGGGTCAATTAGCTGCCTTATAGTTACAAAGACACAACAAGCTCCAAAGGCTTCCATGCAAATGCCCAGCTGAACTGCTGTAACTGGACCTGCCTGGGCCTTGCTGGCCTCTGCTAGAGTGAGCCCCTGATCACCAAGAGGTGCCTTCCCAGGTCCTGGACCCTTGGCTGACATCAGAGTGCAGTCCTCTACAAAATAGGGAGAACTCTTGAAGTTCTCGACTCTTCATGCTGGACTTTTAGAAGGTAACTTATTTAGAGAAACTAACCTGATCTCTGTATCCGGCCCACGCTCCATTACAGTCAGCCTGGCCTTGTGACAGTCCTCTGTTCTAGTACGACCAGATGCCTGTGAGTGGAGCTTTGTGCTTTTATGCCCTATACCTACCTAAAACTTTAGAACTGGATATCTCTGTTTCTACTGATTGGATGTTGTCGTTTTGGTGTCATTTTATTTATTAAAATATACTCTATTATTTTAAAATTGGTTTGGGATTTTTCTTGTGTTGTGTTTATTGCTGTATAAATACTTTACACAGTACCTCTAGGTTAAGCCCGACTGCCGTTGTCCCAAGCTACCAAAGGGTTAGGCAAAGTTTAATTTAATGACTTTTGTGGCTCACCCTGACAAGTATTGTGGCTGTTGCCTAAGTAGGGTTTTCACCCCGCTCAATCAATAACCCAATTCCTTACATATTGCAATTGTCATTAAAAGTTTCTTTAAAAGTATGCTTACATCAATGATTGAAATTGGAAGCAGTCGGTCTATTTAAGTTTCCTCAATACTTTCTTGGTGTAATGCGGAATCTAGGGATTTGATCCTGTATCCCAAAATCATGCTTTTTTCAGTGGTCACACAGTAAGTATGTGAAAATAGTTTTGGTCTGTCTGGCTGGAGTTTATGCAATCAGTCATCATAAGCTCTGTGCTGGCATTATTGAAAGTATGTTAAACAATTATGGACAAACCCAATCTATGTGTGGCACAATCACTAGTAGGCAGTGTTTGGAACCAACTGGGTTTGTTAAAAGACCCCTCACACACCAACCTGGTTGGTGTCATGTGAGAAGTTGGCCTGGTATATGCTGTCCACTAATTATAGTGGGCACCTTGCACCAGTCCAAACAACCCCTTATTGGAGATAGGTTAAAGACAACCTTTATTGAAAGCTATCCTAGTGGTAGCTATGGAGAGCAGCCTTCAGGCTAAGTCTTGAAGGAATGTAAAGCAGCTTGTTTTACCAGTCTATAATCTCTTGAGTGACCAAATGAAAGAGGACCACACCAGGTATATATATAAAATATATGTATTTAGTCTTAAACACACCCTCTAGTCTCTTTATGAGGCTAGAGTTCGAAATACATAGTTTACAAGTCAAATATCAACAGTAATAGCACAAATACACGTTTGAGTCCCAGGGGCGTACCAAACCATATACCAACAAAGTGGTATAAGAACCACGACTGAACTAGACACAAGGCCTAGAGCCTGTAGAAGTGCTTGGACCCCAGGAACCACCCAAGGTAGTGACACAGGGGAGCCACGGGGGACGCGTGCAGTGTGAGAACACAGCCGCGAGCCACCGTTGACTTCTTGAGGGCTACCCTCCATGCTGCTGCACGGCTCATCACAGGCGTAAAGAAAAATGATCACATCACCCCAGCCCTCCACTCTCTGAACTGGCTACCCTATGAATCTAGAATCTACCTAAAAATAGCATGCATGACATACAAAGCCATCCACCACAACACTCCTCGCTACCTGGCTCAGAAACTGGTGCTATCCGGAAGGAATAGAGCTTCTCGTAGTACATGCTCCCTACTGCTGAAACCCCCAAAATTTCACAAAAGAAAACCTATAAGAGATCTTTCTCTGGAATTGCCCCAAGAATTTGGAACTCTCTTCCCCCAGAGATCAGGACCATCCCTTCATTCGTTCTTTTCAAAAACAAAGTAAAAATGAGACTGCTGAATAATGTCCTTCCTATCTGAGGCGACTATCCATGCCAATTTGATTTCTTTGCTGGTGTTTTCACTATGTCTCTTTGTATTATCTTTTCATGCTGTATTGTCTATATTTTGCTCCTTGTATATTTAATGCTATTTATTAGGTTGTACAGCGCTCTGACACCAACATTTTGGTCATGTTCGCGCTTTATAAAACTTTATAAATAAAAATTTAAAAAAAATTAAAAAATGGGGAAAGTCGCAGTTGGATTTTTAAAAGGAAAGGACACTTAGAGGAGGACTTGGAGCAAACCCCTTTAGAACTAGGCAGTTCTAGAGTCAATACCCACGGGAGCACCGGAGTACTCGAGTTACCTCACCCAGGGAAGCCGGGTGCATAGGTGTCTTTTGGCGTCGGGTTTCGTCGTCGTTTTCAATGGCGATCTGCTGCAGCAGGCTGCTGGCGACCAAGTCGAAAGTGTCCGGGTGGATCCAAGAGTGGATCGAAGATCTGAAGGACCTGAAAGCAGAGGGGACAGAGTCTGGGTCACTAGCCAGTGACCAGGAAGGCGATGAGCAGATGCCCACCGATGTCGGGTGCTTCAGGTAGGTTGACGGTCGTCTTGACTCTTCAGCCACGAGGTCCAGGAGGCGTCGACGACAACCAGGAGCTGGATTCGAGCTGTCCCACAACGTCTGTCGATTGCTGCGGTGTCGGCGACCGGATTGGACCCAACAAGCCTTGGCAACGGCAAGTCACGTGGAAACAAAGAAAGGACGTTGATGCAGACCAGCAAGGTCTGGGGGACTCACCCAGCGAGGGTAAGTCAGGGCACGTCTGGAGCAATCAGGAAAACCCAAGCAGAAGAGTTGCCTTCGGGAGGGCCCACTAGCCAACGGACTAGCGACCGCGAAGGAGCCTCAAGTGGATGCACTTGGAGCTGGCTCATAGGACACTCGTGAAGTGGAGGCCAGTGATCTTCGGTGCAGTTAGTGCTGGAGGCGGGGGCTACTAGGAGCCCAAAGCACAACTTCGTGGGAGACCAGGAAGAGGATGCACTTTCAAATGTTTTCGGTGTCCAGGGGTCACGGATCCACGTTACCCACGACAGCTACGTGCCTCAGCTTCGCTGAGGTCTCAGGGCAGCCTCGGGGAAATCTGGAAATCTACCTCTGGTGTTGCAAAGACTTCGGCATCCGGCGGGAGCTTCAGCGATGCAGACCGGACAATTGCTTCTTAGGTGCCTGCCAAGCAGAGGAGTCACTGCTTGACCCCAAGGGAGATTCTTCAGTCCTCTAATCTTCAAGTAGAGCGTCGAAGGTCCAGGATTCGGCTTCAGAGTTTCGTCCAGGGTAATCTAAAGTCCTAAGGACTGGGGTCCCATACTTATACTAAGTTAGGGGGTTGGACATACTCTGGGAACCCACCTATGGGAGGGTCAGGGAAGAGGGGTGGTTACACCCATTCCCTTTGTCCAGTTTCGTGCCAGAGCAGGGGCAGGTAGCCCCTGCAACCGGTTTGAACTGGACTATGCACAGGGACACCAAATGTGCCCCCAGTGCAGGACTTCAAAGCACCAGAGAGTGCTCCCGCCCAGCCCCAATACACACTATCCTGTCTGGGGAGGTGGTTACACCTCCCTGTGACAGGAAACCTATTGTCCGGGCCTCCCCTGCCGGAGTTTTGGTCAGCAGCAGGAGGCCAGACCCATGTCTGTGGCAGCGGCATCCATTTTGTGATGCCAGGGCTCTGAAAAGTTACTACCGGGTATACCGGTGTGTGCATGTCTCTCCCTCTAGAAGGGTGGAATGCTACCCCCACCGCCAGAACTGGCGGGGGGTAGTATTCCAAGATGTTTGACACCAAACACAACATGTTTCCGTGCAGCCATCCCAAAGTTAGCATTTAACGCGAGGTTATAATGCACTTAAGAGTATATGGTCAGGCTGCACCACAAACAACATCAGAGGATTGGCTCCGAACACTGCAGAGGGGCTCTGCTCATGCAGGGGCACCCTCTCACATAAAAACCAAGCACTCTGCCTTCAGGATTGTTAAGGCCTGCCATAGGAGTGACTTATAGGTTTATATGTGTGTGCAATGGTAGTGATATAGGTAGCCTATACCACAGTAAGGGGTGCATGCACCACCTTACCCAGGCTGCAGTAGCAGGCCTGTGGTGTCATTTTGGAGGGCCTCCCAGGGGTGGCATGATACATGCTTCAGCCCCTGGTAGGCCTCTGGGGTACCTATGCCCTGGGTACATAGTATACCATATACTAGGGACTTATAAGGGCACTCCAGAATCCAATCAGAGATGTACCTAAGGTACATGGAAACCATTTTAGAGAGGAAGCAGCTAGGCTGGGGTTCTGATTAGCAGGGCCCCAGCCAGACTAAAGTCGAAAAACAGTGAAGCATCAGCAAAAAGTGGGGGTACCCATGTGAAGCAGATCCTACTCTCCTAGATGTCATGCTTCATCATTGGGGTCCCAACCGGGTGGCCAAATGCCACCCGGTTGTGCTGCGACGCCTGATTACAGCGGAGCTGGTGTGGTGCAAAAATGTGATGTGGAGTGAATTAAAAATATCTCTGACAATCCTTGCCTCTCTATTTTTATTACTGGCGGCTCAGGATATGATTAAAAATTATGTGTGATGCAACTAAAAAAGAAGTAATTATCTTATAGTTGTCTATGTGATGGGTCTACATGTTTCAGCCCACAGGAGAATGTAGGAGGGGCTTTCTTCAGGACCGTGAGAAGTGGTGAGTGGCAAAAAATGTAGTGCCACGTGAGAAGTGAAAACATTAAAAATTAGTACCTACACCCGCGCTAAGGTGTGTGGGCTGCGTGTCTACGCGCTTGCGGACACGTATGATAAAGGACACTATGGTCGAGTTTAAATTGCTGATCGGGGCTCAGGAGGAGTTCGCTCCTCTGTCAGACTTTGGTATCAGAGCGTAACCCGCCAAAAACCTGTTGTGGTCTCCCGTCGTCCCGGATGATTATTGAAAGTATTCATGATGAGGCACTTGAACATCATGCCACCTTTAGCAGTGCTTAACAGTCAGTTGACTCTGCGGCTGCCATTGATGAGTTCATCACTGAATTTGGAAAATAGTGGGGAACTGTATGGATGGTTACTCAGATCAACAACTACCTTTACAAATGGTTAATGTATGCACACCACATAGGCTTGAATGATTGTAAAAGCGTGCTGCATTGCAGGAATCCACGGCTAACTAGTTTAATTTTTTAATATTGATACCAGGCCCCAGTTCTAAAAACTAGAAAGAAGATCATTAAGTAGCTAATTCTGAAAAAGTTTAGTAAAGGATTCAGTGTAATGATGTGCTGATCAATGCTATAGGTCCTAAAAGACTGAGAAGGCACAATTCACAGAGTACCCCCTGTAGATTAAAATTAATTCCAAACTTCATTTGGATAAAGTCCCTGAGAATACATGCTATTGAAATGTTTCTGTCCATGGTTTGCGACTCAGCCAAATGGTTGAGGTGAAACTCATAGTGTGAGCCTCCACACAAAAGAAATGGGAGATTTTGCGTTGTGCTTGTTACGTGAAATGACTCCATTATCCCTCTTTACGTAATTACGCAAGATTTGTGGTAAAAATGACTGAAACGCCCAGATTAGAGAAACATAAGCAGGTGCGCGACAATGGGATGCTGAGACCGTTAAAATCCCTTGAAGAAAACACTGTTATATGTTTGGCAATGCTACTGTAGCAAGAGCAACAAGACATGGTTTACATATTGCACAAGCATCAAATAAAAATTAAATCAAAGTGCCAACTATTTGTAGACTATTACAACTTTCTCTACTCTCCATAAACTCAACATATCCAAAACAGACACAAATCTTAATGTAGCCTCTGATTCTAATTACCCATCTGGAAGATTTTCTCATCCATCTAGTGTAGGCTGGCTTTTTAATGGTCAGACAAACACTCGCAGTCCTGTTGGGAAAATATAGCATGGCCCGGAGAGAGATGATGTGTGGCATCCCCCATAGGTCTCTGCTGCCTCCCATATTTTACAAATATATATGTTAGAACTTCGCTGAAACTGATTAGGCAATTTTGGTTTGATTTTAAATTTTAGGCAGATGTCACTCAGTTCCTTTGTGAAATTTTGGGGGGAAAGAATCAAGTACAAAAACCTGTAAAGGTGCCTCGAATATGTATCTACCTGTTGGATGGTAAACAGCTGGCTTCATCATAATGGGGCTAAAACAAAAGCTGTCTTGCTTAAAAAGATCCAGACTGGAGAATCTGATTAAAGTGGGTGTTACCCCACAAGATTTCAGGCAATGTACTGAATTGATAAACAACAGAAAAAATCTTATGGTGAACTACAATGGAGAATTAATCATGATGCACCAAGAGGTGAAAAATAACTTCTACCATCTATCTTATTTGAGGGATGATGATTGAACATATTCCTGGACAATTGATCCAAAATATTCATTGACAATTTAGGTTCATTCCTGTAGGTGCACTTTCAAATGCACAACTTGACCATGTCAATTACTTGTATACGTGAGTGAGCAAACAAACCACAAATTACCCATAAGACAGGAGTCAGATAGACTCTTAGGCTCTGTACAAGGTACTATGTTACTGAGGGGGACCTGGTAACAGCCACAACTGCCTGCATCATGCCTAGGAGTCCGGGGGTCACAGCCTACAACTCCTGTGAGGCTCATTAGGCGCACCAGCCCTGACTCCAGTTTCACGCGCCCGGAGGCGCTTATCTTGCAGCAAGAGGCCCCGCTGCACGGGACGCGCCCGGGCAAAGCCCGGAACAAGGGCGGGCCCGTCCTTGCCCGTCATTGGCAGGAAGAGGCAGGGCCATCTCCCTTGGCTCGCTGTTTTGATCCTTTGTGGACTTGAGGACTGATACCGCCAGAAACTGTGAGTCTAGAAGCGCACGCACTGTTTAATTCTCGTATTCCATAATTGGCCTTGAACACTTCCATATCAAGGCCAGCCTATTTGTCAAAGCTTTTCTAGTCATTAATACTTTGTTCACTGACGTGGTTTTCCTTGGCATTTGTGTGTTTCGGGTAGCCAAAGCATTAGCCTCTGATCGTATTGTGATCCTGAGATATGGGGAAAAGAAAAGCTATTGAGAATGATAATACTGGGGGTGGGACGTCTGAGGGGGGACGTAGGAAAGCTGGCAAAGCCAAAATGTCACGTAGGTCGGCCGCAAAAAACTGTGTTCTGGATCGCATCGATGACTTATTGATAGAGTGACATGACATCCTGGCTTCACCATCTAGCCCCCCCACTACCCCACTCTCACTTTCACCAGCTAATGAGCACTCCACCACAGATTTAGCATCCTCGATTGGCATGAAAACTAACTACGCTAACAAAGTTAAGCGAATCCCATCCATTTTTACTAGGCGCACTACACGAAGTACTGTGTCTAAAACTCCTAGGTCTACTACTAATATGCAATGTGCCCCTGTGGAGCACGATAGGGAAACTGGGGCCTTCCCCCCTGCCACTGGAGGGGTTGGCATTAGTGTAGCTGATAATAGGATTGACAGCACTACCACCACTTTCATTCCTTTATCTAATGGATTTTTGCCACTACAAGATCAGCCCGAGCAAATACTGAGTAGGCAGGTAGAGGCTTTGGGAGCTACCCCGCCCCCAAGCCCAGTTGTAGTACGAACGATTACTCAAAATGAGGCATCAGATGGGAGGGGGGCAGCTTCCCAAGTACAGCATCTAACCGAAGAGAGTGAAACTTGCAGGATTATTGCTGAACTCAGGGATGAAGTTAGTTCACTAAAATCAATGATCCTTGTGCTTTCAAATCAAGTGAAGCTCCTTGTGAGTAAGGAGCAAACTAGAGTTTATACAGCCAAACCTCCTACTAGCTCTCTACCAAGTTATGTTCCATCAATAGATAAGAGCATAACCACTAAGCCCATGAGTAATATAGTCCCCCTAATATCTATTCCAACTAGTCGCCCAATAGAAAATGGCAACACAAAATACTTCAGAGCTAAGCAGGATGAGATCCAATGCCATTCCACTTCAAGGCAGACTCCGGATCAACGTTCCACCAAGAGTATTTTTATGATTAACGTGCCTAAAGTCCAACAGAAAGGCAAAGAAGAGGACCATCACTCATTGCTTAATAAATCTATCCATTGGATTAGGAAAATAAGGGGGTGCAGGTCAATAATCAGGGACGACATCCTCTGGGCTAAAAGATTGACCCACAGTGCTTTCCTCACAGATTCCATCGAACTTCATTTACGAGATGAGGGCTTAGTTCACAATCTTATAGCCCTGGAGGCAATAACCTGTCCTCCCGTAACTACTAACAATCAGTTGAAATATAACCCTTTTATTCGATCACAGTTGCAAGAACATAGAAGGGTTGGCGCCCTGATGGAGGCCGATTCATCTTTATGCCTTAATGATTGACTGATGAGCCCTAACATCACACTCTATAAGACCTCCTGCTTCCTTGAAAAGCTTAATCATCTCGCGCTGGAGGTACCAATGACAGGAGAACTACCAACAACTTCTCCACCATGTTGCAGACTCTCTGTTCTGAGTCTATTATTCCACTGCAGTCTACCACGGAAATGTTATTAAGGACAAGCACAGATCAGCAAGTAAATCCACCATCCCTACAGGCCTGCCGTATAACAGAGGAACATCATCATTCTACCCGTTTAGGATTGGAAGACTTGACAACCACACTTCGTATATTGACGTGGAATGTGGCTGGATTACGATCTAAGGTGGCACTTCCGCACTGGATCGAATACATTGAACAATTTGATGTCTGCATCCTATAAGAAACTTGGGCAACAGCACCCATCTTTATTCCTGGGTATGTCACGTTGTGCCAACCGGCAGTTACTAGTCAACCAGGTAGACCTGCAGGGGGACTCATGACCTGGATCAAGATGGATCTGCTATGTACTATCAAAGAGCTGAAGACCAATAGCCCAGACATACTTGCAATAAACCTCAGGGGCATAAATGGTAGGATGATGGACATTTTTAACGTCTACGCTCGGGGCGCCAAGGCAGGCACATGCTCATTAACTCTACAAGCGCTAGAAAATATTCTTGATGAGAGAGAGTTGTCTTCACCCTTAATAGTAACAGGAGATTTTAACACTACATTTGAGCCACTGGACCTGATAGATCAATCCTATAGTGATCCGATAGAGGTACAATGGCATGTACCCCCCCCCCCCTTGATTTACCACCGATCAAAAAATGGACTCAAACTGCCTTGCAGCTCCAGGCTATAACTCTTGAGTATGGGCTCAGGGCAGCTAATGGCCGTACCATTTCTGACAAGATGGGGGCCAGAACCTTCAACAGATCCACCACTATGAGCCGAATTGACTATGTACTGATTGACGTGAGGCTGTGGCCGGAAGTGCAGGATATGGTGGTCGGAAAAACTACAGACAGCGACCATAACCCGCTTGAGCTTGCCATGACTTCGCCCTGGAATACAAACAATGCTAGCCTGGGTGCTATGCTCACGTCCAAGGAACTATTTCCCACGAATGACAATAGACGACTAAAGTGGGCACGTGTAGCAATGGACACCAATAAGATCAAAGCCATTAATCAAACTCTCCAAGAAAACTTAATTAAGATCCAAAACATAGTTGAGCAACATGAAGAGCTTGCCGTGGTCACAGACACTCACATGTCCTTCTTTAAACAGCTAGCTTCCCACTTTACCTGCCCGAGATCACATTGTAAGAAGCCACTAATTAACTCGCAGCACTCTTGGTTTAACCAAAAGTGCAAGGAAGCATGGCTACATTTGGCAGATGAGATCAAAACCAAGAACTTAATAAATATAAGACTAGCTAGGAGACTGTACAAAAAAGCTCAAAGGGAAGCAAAAAAGGAGTGGGTCGAGGACCGGTGGCTACAGATTCATGATTCCTGTTCAAGGAAAGACTCCCAGCAATTCTGGTTGCTTGTAACAAGGGGAGATGCTGATAGAACTAGGCCACCGTCTAACAACATCACAGAGGTGGCTTGGTTTAATCATTTCTCCGCAGTTTACTCAGGAGCGGTTGGGACGGACATCAAAGGCCTCTCTAAGGATTACACCAATACGCAGCCTGATAATGATTTATTCTCTTCAGCTGACATCATCCAAAGTATCAACTCTATACTCAAAAATAAAGTTGCAGGACCAGACCGTGTACCGGGAGACGTCTTTCTACTTGACATTATAAATTGGTCTATCTACATCCGGACTCTAGCAAATGGCATTGTCGCTGGGGCCCCTATACCTCCATCATGGCAAGGAGCAGAGGTTATTCCGGTCTTTAAGAAGGGGGACTGCTCACTGCCTTCCAATTACAGGCCGATTAGCCTACTTGACGGGGTGCAGAAGGTTTTCTCCCATGCCCTACTTACTAAAATGTCAAATTGGTTGGAGGAAAATAATATACTATCCCCCTACCAAGCAGGGTTCAGGAGGAAAATCAGCACCATTGACCAAGTCTTTCGCTATGCCCTACTGGCCTGCAAGACTGTAACAATAGAGCAGGGCAGTCTGTACACTGCTTTCATTGATCTAAAGTCAGCCTTCTATCTTATCCCTAGGGCCACACTCTGGAAAGTCCTGCAAGATCTGGGGCTCCCGCAGGACATTTTGGTACGTCTAGCACGGCTGCACAAGGGAAGCTATGCAAGAATACGATGGGGGGACCAAGGGCAACTGTTGGATCCAATAAAGGTCGTTAGAGGGGTACGACAAGGTTGCGTTTTAGCTCCCACCCTATTTTCGCTTTTTATAAATGTGGTGGTGAAACTTCTAGCGGAAGGCCATGCAGACGCTCCATCTCTGGGGAGTGTAAAAATAACCACCCTCCTGTTTGCGGATGATACGCTACTGGTGTCGAAAACCCCCAGTGGACTCCAACTGCTACTGGATCGTTTTATGTCATTCTGTGGAATGAGAG
The DNA here is from genome assembly GCA_963921515.1 of Calotriton arnoldi. Classification (NCBI taxonomy): domain Eukaryota; kingdom Metazoa; phylum Chordata; class Amphibia; order Caudata; family Salamandridae; genus Calotriton; species Calotriton arnoldi. The sequence goes on along the minus strand of CAWUFW010006370.1, from coordinate 503,037 downwards.
GCTTGGAAGTCAACATCTTGAAGACAAAACTTCTGCTAATGAATCCCCATAAATCTTTTAGAGGGAAACTGCTACTGGGTGGGATCCCACTGGAAAGGGTGGACTCGTTTGAGTATCTCGGTGTAACTGTTACAGAGAAATTAACTTGGAAACAGCATATCTCCAAGCGTATTCTCTGGCAGAAGAAAACAACTGGGGCTCTAATTCTAGAACACAGGGCATCACAAACTAGACCGATTGCAGCCCCGCTCCAGATATACGATCAGCAGGTGGTTGGCTCAGCCCTGTATGGGGCAGAAATCTGGGGGTTTGACAACCTGGAGGGCTTACTTCGCACGGAAAATAAATTTTTAAGATCGCATTGCTCCCTTCCCCAGAGTACTCCGCTTACCCCTCTAAGGCCAGACAAGGGCAGAACAACAATAGTGGATAAGGCGAAGCTTTGTCCACTTCTCTTTTGGCTTCGCTTAAAACAAACACCCAAGCTTATCCACTATGCAACCGCCCTGGACGAAGTCCTCAAACTTGATCGCTTTAAAAAAATTGGCTGGTTCAACAGTATCCAGAAATCGCTCTCTGCATTAGGCTTGGGGAACCTATGGGAAGTGACAGATACCAGCTCTCTACCTAGTAGAGAGTGGGTTAAGACCTATTATTGGAATTGGGTGGCAGAGAGAGTCATCACACATACTCAAGGAGGCCGCCTAGCGTTAGCATTTCTGAAGTTTAAGCTGCTTGGCGTGTATGAGCAATACATGGAGTTTATTACTATCCCGCAAGAGAGAAATCTATACATCCAATTTCGGTTTGACTGTCTCCCCTTGAAATCGCTCACACCGTCATGGAACAGGGGCTCTTTGGCTACATCACGCCATTGTCCATGCTGCTCTGAGACTGAAGAGACGACTAAACACGTTCTCTTTGTATGTCCACTATACAAAAGTGCTAGACTTAAATGCTTAGCCCCTGCTTGTAGACTATTGGGAACCCGATGTCATCAAGAAGCATTGCGCATCCTCCGAACAGATACAAAACCAGTAGTAGTATGCGCAGTGGCTAAATTTCTGGGGAAAATGTGGTTCATGAGGAGGCTGGCATTAACAATGATTAAAGTAGACCCTTGGATCTTGCTCCAATCTTACTTTAATAGTCAATAGTCCATTTTGACTTTTTAAATACAAAATAAACACAGGAGTTCTTGATCAAATTATTAAGAGCCTGTTCATGGTACCTATGTATTGCACTTCTCAAGGTTCCGGCCTAGGTGAACCATGATTAAATGAATCATGCTATACCGCATTACGCTGTTTTAAGTGCCGACCATATTTGGAGGTTCTTGTAATGCAATAATAGAGTATTCAAACTAAAAAATCTTCATTCAATACTTATATTGTATATACAAACACGTATGTTTTACTGTATTTTTGCACATTATGCACAAGCACTTTACACACCCTTTAAGGTATTTTCCCCATAGTGGTTTTCATCTGTAAGTCCCATTGTTTTACTATAAACATTACATACCATGATCTGCTGCTTATGATTGAGAATTTGGCTGATGGACTCATTCTAAATATAAAGGAGCTCAGTGTTTTTTTTTTTTTTTTATTAATTTTTGTGAATTTTGTGTTTTTAATCTACAGGCAAGGGTGTTTGTATGTACTTCTATCTGGTTTTATCTATTGAGAATTTTTTTTATCAGCCCATTTTCTGTTGATAACAATGATTTTAGTGAGCTGCCATCTTTCACTGTCATCAATATAGGCTTTATTATGTAATACATCAATGTTTTTGCACTATTGATTTTAATGTACCGTATGCCTATGCACTTTGATGGTCGTAATGACCGAATAAAGTTGATGATGATGATGTTACTGAGGGGCACCAACTCTTTTAATGGTTGAAGGTGGTTGACGTAATCACTTGACTTTTATCTGCCTTATTCATCATACCCTCATTGAGAGGAAGTCAAGGTATTTGTTTTCAAAAATCCACTTGTTGGTTCACTCGAGAATGGTAATATCAAGCATAAAAAACTTGTCAAATGCTGGTTGCTTGTGACAGAAATTTGGGGAATACGGTGTCCCTTCGTCTGCCCTTCTTGTGATACTGGAAAGGTCTGCCAGGGGAAAGTAGAAAAGCTAAAAGTTATTTCAAATTTTAATCTCTCCTCAAAAACTTGGCTCTTTATTCAAGTGCGGGTTTTATAATGCCCAAAGTACAGACCCTACAGTGATCTGCCTGGAACAAGTGGGCATTATAAAGAGCAAACAAACATTTGATCATAAGAGGTGATTGACTAAATGTATCTACACTTACATGACAACAAAGGAAACCCTGGCCCTACAGTAACCATAGGGGGAAAAAGCATTTCATCACCTGACCATTAAACAAGACATTGATAAATCTGGATCTTGTCCAAATTTCTAATTCTCCAACACTATAGACTGAAGTTCAATTGTGCAATATCTCTTGAAGTATAATTGTACAGGATTACATTACAAAGCTGGCAGTTTTTTCATGTTTGATGATGGGTCCTGATATGATCCTACCTCCTATCTATGCTTATATTTTACAATTCCAGGAAATTCTTATTTTCAAGATCAACTATGACAACGAAATCCACCCCCCAACCACATCTATTGATACTGCCTAGTTTGAAACACTCAAAAACATGGTCTAATTTCAGTGGGCTTTTGACAAGATTAATTCCTTATTGTTTTATCTCAATTATTTATAGCAACTCCTTACATCAGGTTTATCCCCACCTCGGGTCCCACCAGCTCACACACAACTACTTTGTGGGTTTCTACCATGACATGAATTGTTATCACATGCCTCAGTATCACTGGCTCCTGGACTGTTCGGAACATTGGGGTTCCTCAGCAGGGAACCATCTGTTTCATCTCTATGTGAGACCCTTGTTCTTTCCCTATACTCTGTGTCCTACAATGTCTGTCTGTATGCTCTTAATGCTTTTATATATTCACGATTCAGAGATATGCTGTTTTTATTACTTTTCCTCTGTAAGAGTGAGGATGCGTTCTGCTCTGCCTAATGCTGTAAATTGGAAATGTCACCAGGCTTATATTGGGAAGATCATTCCCACTCTGTGACCTTGTTGCTAGACCTACCGACCTTGGAACTGGGGCACCAGGTTTGAGTCCGAGCTCCGTTCAACATCCTGTAATTCTGGGCATAACACTTAGGGCCACATTATGAGCTTGGCAGTCCATCAGACCGCCAAACTCGTGGTGGAGGTGCGGTGGCGGTCAGGGACTGCCGCACGAGCGGGTCGACTGTTGTATTACAACTATGGTGGTCGGACCGCCATAGGATCGCCGCAGCTGCCAGGGATCCGTGATCTCTGGGGGTAGCACAGCAGCCGGTGGCCCCAATATGTTTGGCGGTGTGCGAGTATTTGGAGTTTCCTCACTGCCACAGTTTTCATGGCGGTGAGGCTGCCATGAAAACTGTGGCGGTGAGGGAAAAAGGGGATTGCCTCAGAGCCATGGGATGCATGCAAGGGAGCACATGGTGTGCCCACCTGTCTGCATGCACCCACTTTCCTGCACGGCATGGACTGCACACTCCATGCTGTGCAGGAACAGGCTTTGGCACTCCCATTGTGGTGCTTTTTTAATAGTCACTGGCGTGGGAACACCAAAGGACCACCCGCCAGACCGCAAGGTAACTCGTAATCTGGTGGGCGGCCGGTGGTGAGGTTTGGCAGTGTGGGAGCGGGGCGGTGGCAGCCCGCTCTCACACTGCCAAACTCATAATCAGGCCCTCAATCTGCATATGCCTAAAAAATGTGTAATGTCTGGTTCTCATGTAAAGAGCCCTAATGCTCTTGGGCCAAGTTTGCAACACATAAAACTGCAAAAAATACAAGTAAAAAAACTTTTGTCTGTTGTTGCGCGCACACTTGTTAGCTCTTACTAACAGAAGTACCTGTCCTTCTCCACTACCTCTCATCCTCACTGAAGGAGCCCACAGTTATTCCTATAATCTCCAGTTAAACCCCTGTTGTATTACAACTATGGTGGTCGGACCGCCATAGGATCGCCGCAGCTGCCAGGGATCCGTGATCTCTGGGGGTAGCACAGCAGCCGGTGGCCCCAATATGTTTGGCGGTGTGCGAGTATTTGGAGTTTCCTCACTGCCACAGTTTTCATGGCGGTGAGGCTGCCATGAAAACTGTGGCGGTGAGGAAAAAAGGGGATTGCGTCAGAGCCATGGGATGCATGCAAGGGAGCACATGGTGTGCCCACCTGTCTGCATGCACCCACTTTCCTGCACGGCATGGACTGCACACTCCATGCTGTGCAGGAACAGGCTTGGGCACTCCCATTGTGGTGCCTTTTTAATAGTCACTGCCGTGGGAACGCCAAAGGACCACCCACCAGACTGCGAGGTAACTCGTAATCTGGTGGGCGGCCGGTGGTGAGGTTTGGCAGTGTGGGAGCGGGGTGGTGGCAGCCCGCTCTCACACAGCCAAACTCATAATCAGGCCCTCAATCTGCATATGCCCAAAAAAATGTGTAATGTCTGGTTCTCATGTAAAGAGCCCTAATGCTCTTGGGCCAAGTTTGCAACACATAAAACTGCAAAAAATACAAGTAAAAAAACTTTTGTCTGTTGTTGCGCGCACACTTGTTAGCTCTTACTAACAGAAGTACCTGTCCTTCTCCACTACCTCTCATCCTCACTGAAGGAGCCCACAGTTATTCCTATAATCTCCAGTTAAACCCTTGGTTTCCCTGTCTCCTCCTTTTATGCTTATGTCATATGGCCGATAGGGACTTTATCGACATCGCTAAGTTAGCATGAGCTCTGCTGCCATGATGCTGCTTTTGCGCACGTTACTACATGACTTTATTTTGCAAGACTCTGCTTATGCCTTTCACATGAGAACCGTCTGCTTCGTGCGTTCTCTGCCTGTTCCTGGAGTTTAGTCTGAACACTGTGAGCAAGGTCGATAAACACTGCCCCTTGTTATTCTGTTCTGATCAGTCCCTAGCACCTAGACAATACATGCTGACACAGCTGCGGCTGCTGGAAACTCGTGCTTTGATATTATGGGGATGCATGTTTAGTTAACACGCACTTGGAGAGGGACCTTCCAGGGAGAAGAGCATGCAGTTCCTATGATGTAGATATACCATCTAGGCACTAAGGTATGGGGTCTGCTGACAAAGCCCAGAGATCTTCTATTATATAATAATACTGCTTCTTGCCAAGGGGAGGGTAGTTATGCCTTATAGTCCTTTATCCACTGTCTATTTAAAATGACATCTCCCTTTATAATATATGGACTTGCGACAATGCTAACTATTTTAGGTTTATGCGTTTTGCTGCTAGTAGTGGCTCGTACACGGCGTTATAGAGCACGATAGTTAAAATAAACATTTTAAACTATATGCGTGTCTCTGTCAATTCTTATTGTGGACGAGTATGAGTGAGTGAGCGAAAGGGTACGTCTTGTCACCGCGATTCCTGAGAGAGTCAGGAGTGTTGTGTTCTGGGGTGTCTAATCATTTGCTTCTTTGTGATTGTGTAGGAGAGCGAGTGAGACACTATAGCTAGTCGGTCATGGGATTGTAGGTACGAGGCGGTAGGAAGGCTTAGCCCCTATACACCGAGGTCCCGTATTCCTTCGCATAGTTCTGTGTATGTGCAGAATCCCTGCAACAAATTCATTCAACTATTCATTTGTTAGGTAAGTATTGCAATATATTCAGACATTTCTTAGTCCAGTCAATCCTTTTAACATATGAGTACTTTAAACATCTTATTGAACCACTTCTAGTAGTTTGGATTTGCACTGATTTCCATTGCTGAGTTGTAAGCAATCTGGAGATGACCATAGCAATAAATATGAATGTTCTTTTCAGCCGATCTCGTACGTTCATTCAGAATTTACACCCAAGAAAAGTCAAAAGTGAGATCTGGTTAAATAGAGAAATTGGTTTCCTTGCTTACGAAATCAAAAATTGATTTCCATTATTCTTGCAAATCACATCTTAAAGCCATGTATTGCCAGTCCCCAAATGTCTCATATTGGCATCTCGGGCAATGGAGTGAGATTCTAGGTTTGGCCTTATTGAGAAAACTCTGAGTGTAATAAATCAACCATTTCGCAGGATGGTTATGTGCTGAAAGCTGAAAATTGTCTCAACAGGTTACATTTACATAGACAAATTCATAAAAAGCATATAAATTGCAGAAGCACAGAAAAAAAGGTGAGACGACCAAGGGTGTTCGTTGGTTACTTATGACGGTCTATATTTAAGGATTGGTATACATTAATAGTTATAACAGCACTATTTTCAATGTATGTGAGTGTAACCCTGAAAAAACGTGTACTGACATGATCGTGCAAAGAGTGGGCGGCGCTAGTTACACGTGCAAAAAGAACATGGAAAAACAGCGAAATATACGACGCATAAAATACAAACAAGGGATGGTTACAAAATAATTTCAATGTGCAAGAATGATTTCAATTTCTTTATATGCAACCATCAGAGTGCCATGAAATGCGCTGAATGGTCGACAGCGAACCAGAAATTGTGGTAGATATAGAAATAATCTAGCCATCACCTTTTCAGACTCAGCCAACACTTCCATTGAAGACTCCGACCCTGGTGAGGGCTCTAGTTCTAGTTCAGAAAGAAAGCATAATAGACCACCCCTCCACTTCTTCCTAATTTTTTTAGGAGTGAACCACGGACACGGGAGAGGCAGAACAAGAGGAATCTACCCCCAGAGATCAAATTACCAGTACCAATACGCAGGCGAACGCCAAACGAGATGCAAACTCTACCAATGGGGGCCTCCACAATAACTGCACCTCGCATACTACCGACCACCTCACCCATCTCCAATACAACACCTACTCCAGGGTTGAACATGATTCCCATCATTGATCTGTCTGTACATGAACTGTCCTCTGACGAACTATCTCTCCTAAGCAAGGGCCTCTCCTTTGTCCTGACTGACCGAAGCAATTTTTTCAACCTTCAGGAGGATTTACAACAATTTTTCAGACGCATCAGATTAAAAAATGTTTTGGAGATAAACCGTCTGAATCCTCTTTAGCCAATTCCCCCTTCCACCCACCCTCCACCTTCCTTCCACCTACCAATTGCATGCCTCCTGAAATAGTCACCTTTGAACGGCAAATTCTTCAAGAAATAATGGAAATGGAGCGCCAATTTGAATATGTCCCCTACAACCTCCCACTCACTGAGAAACAGGCCCTCCATAACTTCAAACCAAATTCCAACCTCATTATCAAACCTGCTGATAAGAGTGACGGAATTGTCATTATGGATAACAACAAATGTGACGCCGAAATCATGAGACAACTCTCAAACAAAAGCCACTATCGAGCTCTCCCAGTTGACCCCCTTGATAGCATTGGAAATCAAATCCAAACTGTCACCAGTCAAGCCAGGTTGTCCGATATTATTTCCAAAAAGGAACACTCTTTCCTCAACAACCTCTGACCCTGGACACCAGTCATCTATGTCCTACCCAAAAATCATAAAAGCACTACGGGCCCACTGGGTCGCCCTATTGTTTCATGGCGTGGATCTATACTTGAACCCCTAGGAAAATACATAGATGCCATCATAAAGGAATTTGTACCCCTGACTGATACCTATATACGGGATAGCACAGACCTCATCAATCTGATTGAGGACCACCCTTTAAACCCTGACACTGACCTGATGGTAGGGTTGGATATCGAGTCATTGTACACAAATATCCCCCACAATGATGGCTTGGAAATAATCGAGAATTTACTCAATACCCGCCCCAACCCTGTTGTATACCCACTGATTTTGCAATTGACCTACTCCGAATTGCATTAAACAATAACTATTTCCTATATAAGGATACATTCTACCTTCAGATCAAGGGTGTCACTATGGGCGCATATTTCGCCCCTAATTTTGCCATTTTATATGTGCACAATTTGGAAACCCAAAAAATACTTACCCCTACCAACCCTTTTTTGAATAAATTGGCTTTTGGCGGAGGTATATCGATGATATACTCCTGTTATGGCAAGGAACAGACCACAACCTATTGGCCTTTCTAAATTGGCTCAATAATTGCCAACCCCACCTCAAATTGACCTCTGAATCACGAAAAAATGACTTACCATTTCTAGACTTGACCCTCCATATTGAGGACGGATGCATTGGCACTACACTTTTCTGGAAGCCAACGTAACGTAACACTCTTTTACAATAAACCAGCTACCATCCACGTGGCCTTCGGGGTGGTCTTCCGTACAGACAGTTCCTTCGTATTCGAAGGAACTGCAAATGGAAGAAAGACTTTCTTCAAGAAGCAGCAATCCTGACTGAGAAACTTGCCAACCAGGGGTACCCTCGGCGCTTGATTACTCACACTCGAAAACACGCTTGGTATTGCCATAAGGATGTACTTTTAACACCCAGCCAAAAATGGGTTAATACACGCATCCCTTTTGTCTCAACCTTTTGCCCTTCAAGTAACAAAATCAGCAAAATTATTAAGAAGAATTGGGCTGTCCTACGAACCAACACCATCTATCAGGAACCGCCCCTTTTCTCCTACAAGAGAGGTAACAATCTTTCTGACCATCTTGTACATGCTGTGACATAGCCTGAGAAAATCAACAACACTACCTCCATAACCTCTTCATGGGGTCTTCCTCCATTACTTGGCCATTACAGATGCCAAAACTGCATTGTGTGCCCCCTTACAAATACCAAAGAGTTCAAGGTCAAAAACCACACGTACAAACTCAAGCAATTCTCAAACTGTTGGACTACAAATGTAATATATGCCATACGTTGTCCGCGCGACCTACTGTACATTGGCCTAATGACACAAATGGTAAAACAGCGGATTACACAGCATAGGAGCCGCATCAGATGCAAGGTTGAGAACGCCCCACTGGTGGTGCACTATCTTGAAAAAAATCACTCTGACAATGACATTTTCTGGCAGGTTATTGACCAACCTATATTACCTCTACGTGGGGGTGATCTACAGCAACTCCTGAATAGATGCGAGTGTCGATGGATTGTACGATGCAACTCAGTACATCAGGGACTAAATACCCTGGATGAATGGAACAACACAATCCAGATTTGACTGCTGCACTCCTAATTACATTGCCTCCTAGGCCGCACTGGGGTATGAACTTAGCCTACATCACGGTACTTACACCAATTCCTTAGACACGCCCCATGGCTTAGTCCTCCCCATAGGTACTTGTGGTTCCTCTAAACATGACTTGATCCGCATATATGGATAAGCTTGAAAACGTATAATCAACCACACCATCTGTTTCGTCCACTCTAGACTCAACATTTGTAAATTGTTTACGTAAGGCAATCTCCAATATATATGACATGTATGATATGTTTTCAATGGTCTACTGAAATGTCACTTACTTTACATACTCTACACTCGAGTATTTCATGAATATACCTTGTAAATAGTCTACACTTGTACTGTATATTTTCTAGAATGTTTTACATGATATGTTAACTATTCTCCTTGACTCCCTTCTTACTCTTTCCTGTCTCCCGGGGCACCTGAGTCCCTCTTGCATCACCACAACCCCTTCCGCTCTAGTGGTTGCTCTAACCCGATCACGTGTGCACGCTGTCACGTGATCTCGTCCATTCCTATCCCGGCTTTCCTGTGCCTCCCCGCCGTGACTTCACTTCACGACGAATGGCAGACGCATCCGTTTCATCCTCCGCCGGACTTACGCCGGTTCCCCCGCCAAAACCTAGGATACCGGGCTCGGGACACTTGACCGATTGCCCTTGAGACCAGCCCCATTGCTCTGTCAAGATATGAGTTTCTTTTGGTTCACAACTTTGCCCCAATTGCTTTAATTGGATTACCTTGTAACCTTCGACCCTCCATCCTCATCCAGCTTTCCAATATCCTTTCGGACCTCCAGAGTTCAGAGGACCTTGGTTCCACAGACGGTATTCCCTCGAGGGCCATCTCACCTTACTCGCTGGAACTCCCCTTAAAATCGATATCCCAATGCCGTGATCTTGTTTTTATTACGGTAAGCGTATACTTCGGTCTTCTAAGACCATGTTTGATTGCTTGTCGTCCTTTTAGGCGATACACAGGATACATCCTGACCCCTAATTGGTCTCCTTCTTTTCCCCGCGCTTTGTCCCTCCACCCAGGCCCCTCGCTTGCCACGCTTGAACGCACGGGTACTCCATGACCCCCATGAATTTCTTCCCGACTTAAGGATCCAATCACATACCTTGTGGTTAACTCATCGATCACAGGTATTTCCCATGTCGGTCATTACCATTCATTGTGACATCACCCTTTTTTCCCCCTTCTAATTCTATCCTTTGTCAATTCCTTTTACAGCACTTCGCAAATGAGTTGTAACCTGGTCCTGATGACGACCTAAAGTATTCAAAGGTTGAAACACCATTGACCATTCAGCGCATTTCATGGCGCTCTGATGGTTGCATATAAAGAAATTGAAATAATTCTTGCACATTGTAAATATTTTGTCTTGTAACATCCCTTGTTTGTATTTTATGCTTCCTATATTTCGCTGTTTTTCCATGTTCTTTTTGCACGTGTCACTAGCGCCAACCACTCTTTGCCTGAGCACGTCTGTACATGTTTTTTCAGGGTTACACCCACATACATTGAAAATAGTGCTGCAATGGGAACGCCAAAAACAGTTCCTGCACGGTATGGACTGAGAAGTGGATTGAAAAGTCCATGCATGCAGGAACTTGGGTGCATGCGCACAGGTGGCTACATGTTGTGATCCCTTGCAGGCACCCCAGGGTGCAGGGGCACAAGGGTACCCTGTAGGACCCCCTTGTCTCCTCTCCACCAGGGTTTTTATGGAGGAGAAACTGCCATGAAAACAATGGTGGAAAGGAAACTCCTAATATGCTTGGTGGGACTGCAGCAGTCCCACCAAGCATATTGATGCCTTCTGACCACCTCACCACCTAACTTTACTACTCCTAAATGTCTTTTGTGAATACCGAAAGTCGTAAAGTTAGGATTTTTCTCAGTTTAGGAGTAGTAAAGTTAGGAATCCTAACTTTGCTACTCCTAAATGTCTTTTGTGAATACCGAAAGCTGTAAAGTTAGGATTTTGTCTCAGTTTAGGAGTAGTAAAGTTAGGAATCCTAACTTTACTACTCCTAAATGCCTTTTGTGAATACCGAAAGTCGTAAAGTTAGGATTTTGTCTCAGATTACTTTTGTGAATCGGGCCCATGGTTTTTAAATGATTTGTTTTATAACTCTCAGTTGAAGTAAATTTCTAAATTTTGACAAAAGCCGTTTCAATGTAACTTTTTTTCTTCTTTCAAAAATAAGATTCAATTACAGGAGTAGGGCTTTAGTTTTGTTATGGTGGTATCAGGAGACTCTATTGTAGACTCAGTACAGATTTATTGGCTAATGGCTCAACAGCACAAACAAAAGCAGGCAGCCCACTTTTTCAGAATCAATCCCAATTGTAGTGCAAGCATTATTGTAATGTTGAGCCAGGATAATAAAGTATAAATATTAACAGGAGTGAGCTCAAATATCATTTAAAGACTTACAAGAATAGTTATGATAAATCCAACAACTTGCCAATGTTAGATTTATTATAACTATTACAATAAATAAATTGTAGAACTTGCTAGAACCTACAAGAAGAAGAAGGACTGCCCTGCTGAAACCCTGACCTGTGCCTCCAAAGGATTGCACTCTGAATCACTGCACATGCTGCATACTTTGGAACTAAAGCCCTAAGGACTTTGCCTTGCTTTGAAAAGTGAAAGAGTGGACTCCCTGAAAGCAACAGGTTAAAAGAGCTCCACCTCCTTTATCTCCAGCAAGAAGAAACCAGCTGACCACCTTCAGCTGCCCTTTAATTAGCCAGGTGCATTGTGGGAGACATAGCCCAAACCTCCCAGGGAGCAACTCAGAGCTTCTGGAACCTTGGATTGGTGTTGTTGACACTTTGGAACCCCGAAAGGACCTTCTGGAAGAAGATCCAGAAGCATGAGAACATTTGGAGAATTTTTGTCAAAAGCTCCATAAGGTGACTGACCCGTCGATGAGAGTCAAGCCAGCTAAGTCGAACCACTACTCAGCCTGAAATTCAGGTTTGCCCCACTGAAACTCCAAAGCATTTTGTTGTTGACAAGACTACCAGGAGTTGACCAAGGCATTGCATCAAGCCGCCATCGTGGAGCCCAAAGCCTGCCTGACGAGGAGCCCCACTTGACTTTGAGAGAAAAAGCTCCAAAAAAGTGAGTCAGAACTCAGAAGGTAAAAACTTGACCGGGCCCTACCTCCGACCCGTGCTCCATCGCAGTTGGCCTGAAGCTTTGACTTTGTCCTGGTCAAGCGCAACCAGATATCTCAAAGTAGCGCTTTTGGCTTTTAGGCACTAGAAAGTGTTTATTCTTTAAAATTCAGTTCTCTGGGTCCCTACATTGGATTTTTGTTGTTTTGGTGTCATTTTATCATACAAATATTTCCTATGTTTATAAATTGGTGTTGGGTTTTTCTTATGAGTTTTGTCTTATTTATTTAATGTTATAATGTGTTTTAAAGTGCTTTACACAGCTGTCTTCTAAGTTAAGCCTGCTTGCTCGCAGCCAGCAGCTACCAAGGGCTGAACAAGGGAATAATAGTGGAATCCTTGAATTGGCCTTATATTGGGATTGTGGCCTTATTAATAGTGGTAGGTGCCTACTTACCCCTACTAATAAACCATGTTCCAAGAGTTGGCTAACATCTTTCCAATTAACATCTACTTTTAATAGTGAAACTCTCTTTAAGCCAAACGTGCTTCCTCCCATGCTTTCTTGCTCTCGTGTGAACCTGAACTTTCATATTACATGGTGGTGCTGTAATTCTATGTTCTATGGTATTTATTGTTCTGATCCTAATCTTCACTAAAGAAATGCTATATGTGGTAACTGTTCTTCGAAGAGTGGCTGTAAAAGCCTCCCACGCTACTGAGAGAATTACAGACTGTATTCATTTGAGAATTCATTGGTGAATAAACCTGTTTCCTTGATTGGTTGTTCAACTTTTGAGGGTTATTTTCTTAAAGACCCATGTTTTTAGGAATGCTCTTATATAGTAAAATCTGTTTCAAGGAAAATGGTGGAATGATCTGAGAATCTATTATACTAAATCATTTTCACTATACTTTGTCTCAGTGGGTGTGAATCTAAAACAAAATCCAGATGGGCTGCAGAGTTGAATTTTCTAGAGTAGCATGTAAATTGACTACGAAGTGAATTTCCTCCAAGAACCTTTTAATCCAAACGTATGAATTGATATCAAAATTATTCTAGAACTTCTGGGGTTTTTTCTTTCCTGTTTTTAGAGGATTTGAGAACTACTGAAATAAATTAAAATCCTCCCATAATAATTCAGCCATTCACCTTCATCATGGAAACTAATAAATCATGTAATGTCAATCAGCCCCTAATCGTTTACCACAGTTAATAGTTTAATGGGCTATGGAAAATGTAATCCAAACCCAGCAACCTTACTTGTCTGTAAAAGATTCCAGAAATTCAGAATCTAACCCTTTACTGACAATGATATCAACTCCTCTATGTGTGGCCTTAGCAGACAAAACATACGTTTATAAAACCCAAGCATGAAATGAAAAGGGTTTTCTTGATTTTACAAAATGGGTTTCTTGAATGAAAAAGATATCTAGGTTGCGGTCTCTCAGCCACCTCATTACAGATTTATGTTGATTATTATTCAGGCCAACAACATTATTCTATTCTATTCCATTGGATTTGTAAAGCTCATGGCTACCCAATGGGCCTCCATGCGCTGATATCCAACTGGCACTGGTCCAACAGTGATTCTGAGTACTTAGATCCCGAAGTTAGACTAGATCCCAAAAAGCCAAGTTTTCAGCAATTTTCTGAAAGTGGGTTCTTGATCCATCTGACGTAGCCTAATAAGCAAAGAATTCCTTAGCTTAGGGGCCAAGGAAAAAAAGGTTTGCCCTCCACATCTCACTTTACAAATTCTAGGAACAGTCATGAGTCGTGCATTTACTGATCTCAAGGCCCTACTGGGGTGTAGGGCTGCACGATGGATTGTAGTGAGTGAGGAGTTTTTTGTGATAGGCCCTCTGAGCAATGCAGAGTGCTTTGAACTGCACACGTTGTTCAATCGGGAGCCAGTAAAGCTCTGCCAATGCACTCCGTACTGACTGATGTCATGTAATATTCAGAAGGAGGCGAACCTCCGCATTTTGTATTACCTGTAACTTCTTGATTATTTCATAGCAAGGAGAACCCAGGTAAAGAGAATTACCATAGTTGAGGCAAGATATCACCAGTGCATGTACGATAAGCCTTCTCATAGGGAAAGAGAGAAGGTCTAGTATTTTCCTGAGCATTTTGAGTAACCCATACCAACAGTCTGAAAGCTTCGTCATCGGATTCCATGGTGAGTGTATTGTCTAGCCAGACACCCAAGCTCTTTACGGAACTTTTAGGAGTAGGTGTGTTTTGTAAGCAGTCTGGTCAGGTAAACAGAGACTGATTGTTCAGATTGTTGCCCATCAGCATAATCTCAATTTTGTCACCATTGAGTTTAAGGCAACACTTGGCCATCCAATTGGCCACTTAATTCAGACAAGATACACGTTGTTGTGATTTTGAGCAGTGCTCTGAAGATATAGACAGTAATATTTGGGTGTTGTCTGCATATGAGACTATTGAGAGCCCAAATGCTTATACAATCTCTGCAAGGAGACGCATATAGAGATTAAAAAGGGTAGGGTTCAATGGCGAGCCCTGAGGTGCTCCATATCTCAAGTGATAAGCCTATGAATAACATCTTTGATCTAACACTTGAAAGCTCCTCCCCTCAAGAAATGACATAAGCCACTTATGTCTATATTAGCGAGTCTCTGAGTAAGGACACTCTACAGTGTTGAATGCAGCACTAACATCTAAAAGTATGTAAGCTGCAGGGCGTGGGGTGGAAAATTTTGTTAGCTTCTAGGAAAAGTGATAGGTGTTGGTTCTCATGCTTCTCCAGAAGCTTGCCCACTCCTGGGTCTTTATTTTTCAAGACTTATCAGGTCCAGGCTGGGCTTTTTTAGCAAAGTCTTGACTACTGCATGTTTCCACGAAGGGGGAACTACCACGCTTTTTAATAACAGGCTAAGCAATTCCTGAAGAACTGGAAAAATATGCTCTGCCCCACACTCCAAAATGTGGGGACGAGCAGGGTCAAGGGGTGAACATGACTTAACCATACAAAATAATTCTGAAAAATGATCTGCAGTAATAGCAGGGAAGGCCGATATACCTTCTTGAGAAATCCCAGATTGCTCCAAGGTGGAGATGGGTACTGGCTTCCTTATTAAATCCGGAAATGACAAGTAGATATCTGTAATTTTTCTAAGAAAAGATTTGCTAGATCATTATAGTGTGCTACCGTGGATTCGGGCAGAAATCTCCAGTCTAGGCTCGTAAGTGATTTAACAATATGAAAAATCTCTCTGGCCTAGTTGGAGACCTTATCTATTTTATATAAATAATAGGAGGCCTGTGTGGTTCTACTCTCTAAGTGATAATACTTTATCACCTTTCAGTACTCCCCTTACTGGTATCATCATAGGACTTTCTCCATTTCCTCTCTAATCTTTTGCAGTCTTTTAATTAATAGCAATAGTAATAAGTGGGGATTAAACAATGAGACCTATCTGTCCTGTTGAGGGCATTTGAGTGTTTCACTGGGATAATCTGGTCCAAGGAGTTATTAATCCATTCAGTAAATGTAAGGATAGCAGAGAAGATGCTGTCACCTAATTTGGATGTAGAATAACTGAGGATATCTTTCTTCTCCTCGATGTTTAGTTTAGTCCAACTGCGATCACTCAGCATGGTCTGTGAGATCGCTCTGCGTGGTCTGTGAAGGAGGATTTATACAAATATGGTGGCGCAGAGTGATTGGTATCAGATAATGATCTGACCAGATTATTGGCATGGGTTTTAGTATCTGCAAATTCAATATGTTGCTAAAGACAGGGTCGATAAGGTGTGCTTTCCCATGTGTCGGGCAAGTCCTGTAATAAATTATTAGATACAGGGCAATTTATATCATCGAAATGGACTTTAAAGTCTCCAAGTAGGGTGAAATTGGTTTTAGTCATTGCCAAACTGGTTTTATATCAGGGAGTGAGTGGAGAAAATGGGCAAGTGGGCATGGAGGCCTGTATATTAATACCACAGGAAAAGTGAAAGTGGGGGTAAATGATATTGAAAAAGAAAGACTTTCACAAACCAGAATTGTGAGAGGTATATGAGTACAATTAAATGGCTCTATGTAAATGATGGCAATCACTCCTCCTCCCTTGTTTGTTTGATCATTCTGACAGATATGGTATCCTGAAGGCAAAGCCTGAATTACATCAGGCATAGAGCCAGTCATTAAGAGTTTCAGTAAGATAGAACCACTTTAGGCCATTCTTCCTGGAGAAAAGTAAGTTAAGATTGTGGCGTGCCAGAGATCTACAATTAATCATCAACATACGCCACCCTTCCGACTCTATGAGCAGGAAGGTAAGTTGGAGATAGGGTGGTGTTGGGTGATAAGGTGCAAGACTCACAGGGAAATTCCGACTTGCTTAGGTCAATTAAGTGTAAGCACCAGTCCGTAGGACTTACTTGCAAAGCTCGCAGTTGCTCAAAGGTGTAGGACATCCAAATTTTATCACAATGGGCAGGATTCCTGGCCCCTGGTCCCAGTCGGTCATGGACGGGCGCAGACAGGCTTGCCTTTGGCACGCTAGCGGCATGTGTGCACCATGGCCTTCATTTATAGAAGACTGGAGAAAATCAACTAGAGCACCTACCCAAAATGGCATCTCTAGTTGTCTCAGACTGAGGGTAAAGTGCAGTGCAAATTCAAGTCACTTTCAACTCTCAGTACAAAATCCTGTGATTATGCCAACAATCTCTCCATACTTAAAACAGGCTTCAAAAGTTCAAAAAGGCCCCCATAAACATAAAAAACAAATCTATCACGGATCAGAATGTGGAATTATGTGCTAGTTTAGAGACATGTCCACGCCACGGCCTTCATTTATAGAGAACCTTGGAAAAACAACCAGAACACCTACCCAAAATGGCATCTCTAGTTGTCTCAGACTGAGGGTAAAGTGCAGTGCAAATTATAGTCACTTTCAACTTTCAGTTAAATAACCCCACGATGATGTCAACAATCTCCCCTTACATAAAACAGCCTTAAAAGTTAAAAATGTCCTCATAAACACAAAAATGACTGTATCACAGATCAGAAAGTGGAAATGCAGGCTAGCTGCTAATTGAAATCAATCAAATACGCCCTTTTTATAGTAAAACCTGTTGCAATGTGTTCAACTTATACAATGAAAACATATGTCATATTAAAGCTCATGCATATACAACTATGAAAAAATAATTCCACTCCCCCTTTTTTTTGCTGCAGTCTACCACAAACCCCTCGTTCTTTAACCCTAAACCACACCCTTCCTCCCAGCTTACTGCAGCTCAAGGACAGGCCCCCTTTAGCCCTCCCCCAGACTGGCCTTCAGTGTTGGTGGTGCTGTGGAGCTGTACCTGACCAGTTCTGATTTTCCTATATGACTTCTCTCACTCTTATTTCATATAAATCATGCTCTCACTGAGCTTTAAGGTTATATTTTTCTCATTTTTCGTTCCTAAAGAACTGTCTGCACCACTCGCAGGTCTGTGAAGATGTGGAATTTGCCTCTAAACAGCCATTTCTGCTTTGTTTGTTGGGAAAGGGATGCCTGAGGCCCCTCCACTTGCATTGCTGGATGTAATGCTTTGAGGTTTCTTTGTCTCTAGCTATGTCAAAGGACATGTCTGAAACAACACGAAACTCTAACTCATTTCTAAATTTAAAAACTTTAGCTGCCATGGCTTTCGAGTGGATTCATTATTTTATTCTGGAGTTTACCAAAATTGAGCATGGGAATTTAGGGTGCTTCACAGGATAAGAAGGTATTCGATGTGAGCAAGTAATTCTTAAATACCTGGTAAACTCAGGCCATACGTGCTGCCTTATTAAGTTCTCAACAAGCAATATTGGGTTCAATTCATCTTCTCTATGCTCTGGAATCCCCCAAAAATGTAAATTGGCTGCCTTGAATGATTTTGAGCTCCACTTGTGTTTAATGGAGAGCACATATGTAGGAAATTGGGTTACTGGTTAAAGGGGGTAAAACCCTACTCAAGCAGCAACCACAATTATTATCAGGGTGAAACACAAGGAAACCCCTAATCAACCATTGCTCAACCCTCTGGGAGCGTGGCACAAAAGCAGTCAGGCTTAAGTTAGAGGCAATGTGTAAAGTATTTATGCAGCACACAAACAGTAATAAAGTGAAAACACAATACAAGAAAATCCCATATCAATTTAGAAAAATAGAGTAAAATGTAATAAAGTATCTTACACCAAAATGATAAATATCCAATTAGTAGAACCGTAGATATGCAATTTTAAAGGTTTTGTGAAAATCAGTGCAAAGAACTAAAAGTGCCAACCTGGTTGTAGTGGACCGGGTCCAAGTCACAAGGTCAGGCCCACAGCGATGGAGCACGGCCCGGATACAGGACTAAGTTCAGTCCATTAAAAAATACCTTGTGGCTTGGGTGTCAAGATGCAAAGTTCTTATATCATTCTGTGAGGGCCAATGTCGAGGAGCCATTGATGAGGAGCTGTGATGCAAGGTCTGTCGTTGTTGCCGAGGAAGCTTTGGGAGACTTGTGCTGCAATGTGATGGCGCAGAGGATGAGATACCTTGCACTGAGCCAGTGTCTGCATCAGGCTGTGTCTGCATTGAAGAAGCTGCTGGAGCTTGTGAGGACTGGCGCTGAGATGCGTCCACTTCGAGGGCGAGCTGTGTCGTGCAGGCAGAGTCTACAGGTCTAGAAGTGATCTGAACAGTTGGGTTTGAGGGTCCAATATTTATATTTGGTGCCCACTTTAAAGTGGGAGACACTTCTAGAGTCCTCGCCCTACAGAGGTGTCTGGAATTTCTTGCCTCCCTGCCCTGGCCTCAGCTTGTCTGGGGCACAAAAGACTAGTATGAAATCCTTTGTGAGTGTGCTGAGGCAAAGTCTTTGTAATGTGAAAATATGGTAGGTGATAGCGCCTGCGCCTCACCTAACATAGATGGTCCATCCTAACAACACCCATTCTACCTTTGTCTCATTGTCTAGGAGTAATACACAAATACCAGCTGCCAGCTACACATAGTCATGTGACCCAGAATACAGGCTACAGCCACCAAATGGTTAGGGCAAGAAAATGCCATCTTTCTAAAAGTGGCATTTTCAGAATTGTGTCTTGCAGTAGTGAAAACCCGATTTAAGAGTTTTTCATTACCAGGACATGTCAAAGTTAAAGTTACATGCCCAACTTTTTAAATACACTGAACCCTGCCCTATGGGCTGTTAAGGGGCTACCCTAGGCTTACTGAAACATTAATTTTGCAGGTAGAAATGGCAGTTTAAAACTGCACACACTTGCGGCATTGGCAGGCCCGAAACCTGTTCAAAAGGGCTACTTTAGTGGGTGTTACAATCAGTGCTGCAGACCCACTATTAGCCTTTAATTTACAGGCCCTGTGTACAAACAGTACCACTTTACTAGGGGCTTACAAGTCAATTAAATGTGCTGATTGGGTGTAAGCCAATTTTACCATGTTTAAAGGAGAGAGCACAAGCACTTTAGCACTGGTTAGCAGTGGCAAAGTGCAAGGAGTCCTAAAAGCCAATAAAAACGGGCTCAGAAAAGATGAGGGTGAAGACAAAAGTTTGGAGATGGCCCTGCAGAGAGGGCCAAGTCCAACAATATCTATAGTATGAGTTGAGGTGCTAGTTTGAAGTGATTAATGTTGACCCTCCCTGTCTGAAACTTTATCTGCTCCAACTCGTATATTATCGTAGGAAAACAGTTCAGATTTTTCATCTACTTTTCCAGTCTTCAAATTTAGAAGCAAAGCATGTTTACCACAGCATCTTGCTGCCATTTATGTTGTAATGGTGATTCACTGAATTGCTCTGCTAATTTTAAATTTAACTGCAAAGGCAATTCTTGCCCTATATTGAGGCATCTTTGCACTCCCAAATGGGCTCAATGTGATGCTCTGAAGACAGAGTTTGATCTCGGCTAGATGAACTTGTAGTATTTCTTGCACCACTATCGATAGTGCTGCACCAGTTACCCATTGTGACCTCTGAGAGGATTGTTTTTCCTTGGCTTAGATTCCTGTTAAGTAGCTGCTGGACTTGAAATACCTACAAGATAGCCTGCGATTGGAAGACTCTCTTCTCATTTCTGGTGGAATGTGTCCTTCAAACTCTTCAGTAGGTTCAGTAAATTTTGACTCACTCTGGGCTACTTTCTCCTTATTTTGTGTTTTCACTGTTAGCATGGATGTCTCTTTTGGTCTTGCACAAAGGGAGAGACCAATATGTCTCCTTTACTTCATTTTGGTGTATAGAGGCGATTAGTTTGTGGTTTAGCTCGAGTTTAGGCATTTTATATAGTCCTTTGTTGATGTACGTGTCCAGTGGATTGCTAGATTTGTCTTGGGGTTTTAGTCATCAAATTACCTGGAGTTATCTTTCTCTAGTTTTAGTGAGAGTGTGTTTGATTGGATTGTTTTTGCCAGTAAACAAATCTAGAACATCAGTGCCATAGACACCATCCATCCTTGTCTGGAAGTCTCTTTCAAAGCCGAGGTTTCATCAGATAAATTGTACACAAGTGGCAGTAAGTTCTTTTATGGACTGATTGTAGAGACTGATTTCATTCTTTTTTAAATTCCCTGATCATGTCATGTTTTCACTATGAAAGGTAGCTGCCTATGGACCACGTCTTTACTTAAATATTTTCTTGTTGCCGGCAAAATGCCTTTCTCACAGGCTGATTCAAATTTGGTAAATGCTGTTTGGGTCTTGATTTTTTGGAGATCATCATCTCAACTCATGTAACCTCATCAAGTGAACTGTAATGAAGATTGCAGGGATCCACGGGTAGCGTGGCATCAGCCAGTCTCCCCCTGGGTGACTGCATAAGTGGCACAGAGCAAATTTCAGGATAGGTAGTTAGGTCTGGGGGCGGGGCTAATCTGGTAAGAATATAATGTCAGGTTTAGGCAGGAAGGTAAGTCAGTCAGGAGTACCAGGCGGTGGGCAGGGCTTTCGTGGGGCATTATTTCCAGTCAGGTAGGAATTTAGGAAATACTTTTATAAAGTGGTCTAAGGTAGCCAATATCACCTGACCATAAGGGTGACGGATAATAATGAGGAAGTTAGAAGGGCAATTCGCATTTTATGCGAAGCGGGAGGGAATATTTATTACAAGAAGGAGTCACAGGGCAGGCATGGGTGAGATTGTGTAGACCTAATAGGAAGGCGGTAGGCAGTGTTAGAGCGGCAATAGCGGTGTGTTCACTCACCAAAGGCCGCATCAGAATTAAAAAAGATATTGGTAAATCTGACAAAAATTTACCTCAGGTCGAGGTTTCTTCGCAGGAAACAGTATATCCCCCAGGGCAGGAAGGCATAGCTGAGGAAATGTGTCATGCAGTAAGGCCCCATCTGAAGAAGAGAGCATCCAGAGTTGCTCCGGGCCCTGAGTAGCTTGCAACAGTTAACAAAAGATGCTTTGCTCCGATCCAAGTGGAGCGTGCCTCGGAAGAGATTGAGCTGAATCCTCCAGCCAAGAAGAGGCGGCCTGCCGGCAGAGCTAGTGGCCCAATCAGAGGTGGGGAAAGGCAGTCTCCAGTAGCAATGGCCACATGGGCTGGTCAGAAGGCCCCAATTACAGGAAACAGAAGGCGGGGCTTGCAGCTAGCTTTTCAAATGTGAGGCCAAAGGGCATAGAGACCAAAGCGGAGCAAAACGTGTTGGGGCTTGTAGTCCCAAATGTTCAGAACAAGAATTTGGGGAATATTGGGCTTGAGAATGACTGCAATAACATTCCCGCTGAATAAATCACAGCCAATGCATGATGTGCTCCAAATGTGCAGAATTAGTGTTACAGAGGAGGGACAGGATGATACAATAGAGGATAGGGATAAATATTTGCAATATAGTTCAGAAAAGACAGTAGGTATTAGCAGAGTTCCTTGTCCTAATGATTTAACCCTTTCGCTGTTCGGCCTTTTCACCCCCTGTGCTAAGCCTTTTTTTTGGCTATTTGGGGTAGTTCGCGCTTAGGCCCCTGTAACTTTTTGACCACATAAGGTATCCATGCCAAATTTGCGTCCTTTTCTTCCAACATCATGGGGATTTTAAAGGTACCCAGTGTTTGTTGATTCCCTTGGAGGGTACCCAGAAATTAGCCAAAATACAGCCAAATTGTGGTTTTTGGGGGAAAAATTGGAAAAGAGTGCTGAAGATGAAAGCGTCTGGTTTTTTCCCTGCAAATGGTATCAACAAAGGGTTTGTGGTGCTGAAATCACCATCTTCCAACTTTCAGGGACAGACTGACTTTTGTCAGAAAACCAAAAATTTTTACATAGTTTTGGCATTTTACTGGGACATAGCCTATTTATGCTATTTTTTGTGCTTTTAACCTCCTTCCAGTTAATGGTAGAAATGGGTATGAAAGCAATAATGGATCCTGGAAAGCTATACATTTCAAAAAAGTAAACAAACTTCTGAATTCAGCAAGGGGTCATTTGTGTAGATCATTCAAGGTTTTTTTTATAGAAACTAACAGTTGAAAATAGGAAAAATTGAAAATGAGTTGAAAAAACAGCCATTTGTGTCAACGTTTTCACCTGTAACTACTAAGTATGACCGATTTTTTAAAGCAATATACCGTTACATCCGCTGGACCCTTCTGGTTGTGGGGATATATAGGACTTGTAGGTTCACCAAGAACCCGACGAACCCGGAGCCAATAACTGAGCAACGTCTTGCAATGGTTTTTTATTCAATTCATTTGGAAAAATATAAACAGTGAAAAATCGGTATGAAAGACACCTATGTATTTCTGGAATGGGAACAAAATATAGAGTTTAGAAACAGTAGCTATTTGCACATCTCCGAAATTGTGGGTACCCATACTAGCATGTGAATTATAGGACATTTTTCATAGTGATTTCTTTTTTACACATTGTTTTACATTTGGAAGGCATAAATGCATCGAACGTCAATAGGTAATAACAGTTGCTCTACAATTCTATGTTCCCCTAAGTCTCCCGATAAAAATGATACCTCACTTGTGTGGGTAGGCCTGGTGCCCGCGACAGGAAACAACGCAAAATGCAACAGGGACACACCACATATTTACAGTGAAAACAGACACTTTTTTTTTTTTAAAGTGACTAGCTGTAGATTTTGAACCCTAGCTGTGCCGGCACCTAGGGAACCTAGCAAACCTATACATTTTTGAAAACTAGACACCCAGGGGAATCCAGGATGGGGTGACTTGTGTGGCTCTCACTAGGTTCTGTTACCCAGAATCCCTTGCAAACCTCAAACTTTGTAAAAACAAACACATTTTCCTCACATTTCTGTGATGGAAAGTTCTGGAATCTGCGTGGATCCACACAATTCCACCCACCCCGCATTTCCCAAAGTCTTCCGATAAAAATGATCCCTCACTTGTCTGGGTAGGCCTAGTGCCCGTGACAGGAAACGACCCAAAACGCAACGTGGACACACCACATTTTTACTGTGAAAACTGACCCTTTCTTGGTTCTTGGCAAAGTGCCTAGCTGTAGATTTTGAACCCTAGCTCTGCCGGCACCTAGGGAAACCTAGAAAACTTATACATTTTTTAAAACTAGACACCCCGAGGAATCCAGGATAGGGTGACTTCTGTGGCTCTCACCAGGTTCTCTTACCCAGAATCCCATGCAAACCTCAAACTTTGTTAAAAAAAAAAACACACACATTTTCCTCACATTTCTGTGATTGAAAGTCCTGGAATCTGCGTGGATCCACAAAACTCCACACACCCGGCATTCCCCAAAGTCTTCTGATAAAAATGATACCTCACTTGTGTGGGTAGGCCTAGTGCCCGCGACAGGAAACGACCCAAAACACAACGTGGACACAACACTTTTTTACAGTGAAAACTGACCCTTTCTTGGCAAAGTGCCTTGCTGTAGATTTTGAACCATAGCTCTGCCGGCACCTAGGGAAACCTAGCAAACCTATACATTTTTTAAAACTAGACACCCAGAGGAATCCAGGATGGGGTGACTTGTGTGGCTCCCACTAGGTTCTGTTACCCAGAATCCCTTGCAAACCTCAAACTTTGAAAAAAAACAACACATTTTTCTCACATTTCTGTGATGGAAAGTTTTGAAATCTGCGTGGATCCACAAAATTCCACACACCCCGCATTCCCCAAAGTCTTCCGATAAAAATGATACCTCACTCATGTGGGTGGGTCAAGCACCCGTGGCAGGCAAGGGCCCAAAAGGGGGGGGTCCTGGGTTTTTGGCCCCGGGCTCAGCGGTCATCTAGGGAAACCTACCAAACCCACACATTTCTGAAAAGTAGACACCCTTGGGAGTCCAGGGAGGTATGGCTTGTGTGGATCCCCCAACTTTTCCCTACCCAGAATCCCCTGAAAACCTCAAATTTAGCTGAAAAAAATCACATTTTCCTCACTTTTCTGTGTGGGAATGTTGTGAGATCACCGGGCTAACACACATTTCCTACCACCTAGCGTTCCCCCAGGTCTCCCGATAAAAATGGTACCTCACTTGTGTGGGTAGGCATAGTGGCTGCAACAGGAAATGGCCCAAATCGTACTGTGGAGACTTCAAAATTTGTTATCATAAAAATACCTGATTTTGCAGGGGAGGTCACTGGTTTTTTGTCCCTGGGCTCGCGACAATCTAGGGAAACCTACCAAACCCACATATTTCCGAAAACTACACACCCTGGGAAGTCCAGTGAGGTATGGCTTGCGTGGATCCCCAAACGTTTTCTTACCCAGAATCCCCTGCAAACCTCAAATTTAGCTATAAAAATCCCTTTTTTCACACCTTTTTGTGTGGGATCACTGTGCCGGCTAAAATGTCCTACCACCTAGCGTTCCCCTTTGTCTCCTGAGTAAAATGATACCTCACTTGTGTGGCTGTCTAATGCAGAATCCCTTAAAAACGTATTTTTTTTAAATGTAGTGCTTACAATTCGCGGTGCTATACCTTTAATCCCTATGTTTTTGGCTCTTCCCAGTCACAGGCCTTTGGCCCACCCACACGAGTGAGGTATCATTTTATTCAGGCGAACAAGGTGAATGCTGGGTGGTAGGACATTTGTACTGGCACGGTGATCCCACGCAAAAATGTATGGAAAAGGTTATTTTTTCAGCTAAATTTGAGGTTTGCAGGGGATTCTGGGTAGGGAAACGTTGGGGGATCCACGCAAGCCATACCTCACTGGACTCCCCAGGGTGTCTAGTTTTCAGAAATGTGTGGGTTTGGTAGGTTTCCCTAGATGACCCTGAACCCGGGGCCAAAAACCCAGGTGCCGCCCCCCTGCATAACAAGGTCGTTTTATGATAGGTAATTTTGAAGTCTCCACAATACGTTTTGGGCCCTTGCCTGTCGCGGGTACTTGACCCACCCACAAGAGTGAGGTACCATTTTTATCGGGAGACCTGGGGGAACGCTGGGTGGTAAGAAATTTTTGTCAGCCCAGTGATCCTACAACTTTCCCACACAGAAATTTGAGAAAAATTATATTTTTTTCATCAAAATTTGAGGTTTGCAGGGGATTCTGGGTAGGGAAACTTTGAGGGATCCATGCAAGCCATACCTCTCTGGACTCCCCCAGGTCTCTAGTTTTCAGAAATGTGTGGGTTTGGTAGGTTTCCCTAGATGGCCGCCAAGCCCGGGACCAAAAACTCATGTGACCCCCCCTTGCAAAAGCAGATCGTTTTGTGATCGGTAATTTTGATGTCTCCACAATATGTTTTGGGCCCTTGCCTGTCGCGGGTACTTGACCCACCCACAAGAGTGAGGTATCATTTTTTTCAGGAGACCTGGGGGAACGCTGGGTGGTATGAAATTTGTGTCAGCCCGGTGATCCTACAACTTTGCCACACAGAAATTTGAGAAAAATCTGATTTTTTCATCAAAATTTGAGGTTTGCAGGGCATTCTGGGTAGGAAAACGTCGGAGGATCCACACAAGCCATACCTCCATGGACTCCTCCGGGTCTCTAGTTTTCAGAAATGTTTAGGTTTGGTAGGTTTCCCTAGATGGCTGCCGACCCTGGGACCAAAAACTCAGATGCCCCCTATGTATCAAAAAACAACCTGGTTTTGCAAACGGGGGTCACATGAGTTTTTGGTACCGAGCTCGGCAGCCATCTAGGGAAACCTACTAAACCTACACATTTCGGAATACTAGACAGCCTGGGGAGTCTAATGAGGTATGGCTTGCGTGGATCCCCCAACGTTTCCCTACCCAGAATCCCCTGCAAACCTCAAATTTAGCTGAAAAAATAATTTTTTCCATACATTTTTGTGTGGGATCACCGTGCGGGCACAAATGTCCTACCACCCAGCATTCCCCTTGTTCTCCCGAATAAAATGATACCTCACTTGTGTGGGTGGGCCAAAGGCCTGTGACTGGGAAGAGCCAAAAACATAGGGATTAAAGGTATAGCACCGCAAATTCTAAGCGCTACATTTTAAAACAAATAAGTTTTTAGCGGATTCTGCATTGGACAGCCACACAAGTGAGGTATCATTTTACTCTGTAGACCACGGGGAATGCCATGTGGTAGGACATTTGTGCCGGCACAGTGATCCCACACAACAATGTGTGGAAAAAGTGATTTTTCCAGCTAAATTTGAGGTTTGCAGGGGATTCTGGGTAGGAAAACGTTGGGGAATCCACGCAAGCTATACCTCACTAGACTCCCCAGGGTGTCTAGTTTTCAGAAATGTGTGAATTTGGTAGGTTTCCCAAAATGGCCACGAGCCCCGGGCCCAAAAACCAGGTCTCCCCCCTGCAAAACCAGGTAGTTTTATGATAGGTAATTTTGAAGACTCCACAGTACGATTTGGGCCATTTCCTGATGCAGCCACTATGCCTACCCACACAAGTGAGGTACCATTTTTATCAGGGGACCTGGGGGAACGCTATGTGGTAGGAAATTGGTGTCAGCCCGGTGATCCCACCACTTTCCCACACAGAAAAGCGAGGAAATTAGATTTTTTCCAGCTATATTTGAGGTTTGCAGGGGACTCTGGGTAGGAAATCGTTCGGGGATCCACGCAAGCCATACCTCATTGGACTCCCACGGGTATCTAGTTTTCATAAATATGTGGGCTTGGTAGGTTTTCATGGATGGCTGCTGAGCCTGGGCCAAAAACCCAGGTGCCCCCCCTGCAAAACCAGGTCGACTTGCCGCGTTTTTAAGTTGAGTGTGAACACTAGTTAAAAATTAAAATATGTGGAATAGATGTTCACATCTCTATTTTAATGTTTGGGGTGTTTAATTCACCTTTTGTTACATTACGGGGCTTAGATGGTGGATAGATATCACCTTCATTTACACACCTTTTTTCATCACATTAGTTTTTGAGTTAGGGTATATTCTTTTTCCGTCAAGAAAGTGCTGATGAAGACAGAGTGAGCAAACTGGTGAGTACCAACCAGTAGCTCCATGAATGGTGCTTACGAGAGGCACTTTCTGACTCACCTCACATTTTTTCTTCATAATTTTTGATGAGCCCATTTTGAGACCGTTGCCTGATGGGCCTGTGACCTGACTTGGGTGGTTGATGACATTTTAGTAATGATTAACAAATATGGGTGGGCATGACTAGATAAATGTGCATAGCCTTACCAAGGAGTGAGATACGACGCCAGCCGCGGCTGCTGCAGGTAAGAGCGGCGGGTCTGGCTGGGGGGGGATTTCGAGAGACGACCACGAGGGAAAATTAAATAAATAATTAATTTTCCCTCGTGGTCGTCTCTTGAAATCCCCCCCAGCTGGCCCCACCGCACTTACCTGCAGCGGCCGCGGCTGTACGACACCCATTTTATGTGCTATATTTGAAACAAGAAAGCATAGTTGGAGTGGATTAGCATCACTGAGGCGAGTACTCGCTAACAAGTGCCCTTGTGATCGACGTAAAGGTCCTTGCCCCTCATGGGCATAGTAAGGCACCCCCTACACCAGCTTAAGCGTGGGTTACATCTGGGCAGATTCAATAGTTCGTAATGCCCCTTCTTACCTTTGGTTTGTGACTCACAGTTCACATGAGAGAAGCAGAAGCTAATTAACCACACAGCAATTAAGAAGATACTGGGAGAGGATGTGGCCTCTTGGCCAGAGCTGCCAATTTTAGAGTTGGGGAACCAGGTTCGAGCCTTGGCGTCAGCTTATGATCCTGTGATCCTGGGCAAATCACGTAATCTCCCCATGCCTACTAAAAAAATGAATGTGTCCTTGTGTAACTTAACTAGTGCGCATGTAAAGCCTCCAAAACCTTAGGGTCGAATACGCGCTATACAAATCTGCAAAAAAAATATATATATATAAGACACAGGTATGTGGGCTAAGGGGTAGCTATAGCAACAAAAATATTTAAAGAAGCAAAAAAGACAAACAAAAAAAGGCAAAGAAAACAAATAAGCAAGAATCAGATAGAATGTGCGTGTGAAAGAAAAACGGGAAGAAGACTGCAACGAAGGGAAGTAATACAAAAAAGAGAGAGAAAGAATTGGGCCATCATTTCTGGGGGACAATTTTAAAAAGGGGCAGAGGCTCATGTTTGGCTCAGTCATGTAATGTGATACATTTCAAAGCAGAGGCATTTTATTTTTCTAGCGAAGCTCTTGTCGCCCTCATGACAAAAGATAAGTACACACTGCAGACAACGGAGTGCTTGACTGCAGACCTGGTTAGCATATGCGGTGGTGTGCCAAAAAGCCATTTAATATGGGAAGAACCTATTTACTGCGACAGGGATATGATTCCTTAAAAGGTAAATGCAATAATTCCAGTCAGGCTTTCTCAAGAGCATCAACACCTTCTTGGAGCGGGAGACAATATTATCCAGGATCCTCATCGACCAAAGCAACTACAGTTTAAACATCTACATGATCCTCCTATCAGCTATGCCCTCATTCTTAGCTTACCTCATCTTCCCGTACCTCACTCACCCTTTTACCCTACACCCTTGCTCCCTATCCACCCGCTGAGATCCCCAATGATAACATACTTAGCCAACCTCAGGCCTCCCCTCCTCACTTCCATTGCTCTCTGGTTTATTACCCATTTAAATGGATCCTTGGTATATTGATTACCTATTTCATCAGCGGGTCTTTGTATTGCACGCTGGCACCTTTTTTGTAGGGTTCGCTTTCTAAAATTGAAAAATAAATTAATAATGCTAAGGGGAGAACAGAGAAGGGATTGTGAGGAGCTCCTTATTTTGACTGTGACCTCTGACACGCGTGTGGACACAACAAACAAGACCAACCTCCTCAGCCACCCGTGTTACTCTAAATAGGAGATATGTCTGACATTGTCATCACAGTCCCTTGCACAGTTTTACCTGAACCAAATATTGATGCCATTAATTTCTTGGAAGAAAGTAGAAAGAATATTATGTTAGAAGCATGCTCAAACTGTAGTGTTTCGTTGTTTTGGCTTTGATGGTGATGGTGAATGGAAGGGGTTGGAAGGGCATAGAGCATTCAGTTGCATAGCTATTATTAGTGCAACTGACACAGTGGCACCAGGGTCTAGAGCTGTGAGGGGTTTACTGGATCCCATTTATTGACCTGCCTAGTGCTTAATTTGTAAAAATATGAGATATGCCAGGGCCCTCATCAGGAGGATACTGCAGATTGCACCATCCATTGCCCCTGCCAGTGCTGCCAGTGACAGTACTAACACAACTACTAACCAACACACTCTTGCAAGTGTGACAATTCAGACTCTTCCAGGCCCCCAAAGCTATAAGAATGGCTTGGGTGGCAGGTGTTAGCCATTGCTCCTGTATATGCAATTACTAAACAGCTGTTGTTGTGCTAATTCCTAAATTGAGCAGACAGCACCACCATGTGGCAAACTGTCTTAAGTGCCAGCGCTGACAATTAACTGCCATGCTGAGCACCGGAAACCACCGGCTCAAATTAAGCACTGGACCTGCCCCTGTAATTTCGATGAGGCCGCAAACTGGACTTAAGGAACCCAATCGAAATTACAAGGTATGTGGGAACCCCATGGATGTCGCTTACTTCGCCCTGAAATTTGTATTGCTAAACCAGCCAAAAATGTCTTGGTGGCACTTCAAATGAAAGGGAAAATACAAGGGGAATTGGGTGTAGCGTTACCAGTTGTCCCAGTAATTCCTCATTTTTCCAATGTTATTGCATGGGTAGGCCCCCTCTCTCCCGGACTTATTAATGTCCCCGGGGAGGGTACTAGCCACTCATAACGAGGCTCAATATTGATATTTTACTACCCAACTGGGGCGGCGACCCATTTTCAATCCTTGCTTTATCACCCACTGCACCCTTGCTTCCCCAAAGTTTACATTGATACTTATGATGTAGAAGTTATGGTTGTCTGTTTGCGATTGGTGATTTATGTGCCATCTGCACCCTTCATGGTCTCGTGCAAGTGACCCATATGCATGAATAAGCAAGTGATGATCACATTAATGTGTATAAATGCCAATTTTATCCACATAAATCACTGTGCCGGTTTGTTCATGATCAATCTGAATATTCACTTATGAATTAAGGCTTTGACCGTGGTGACATTACGTATAGTACAAAATGTCATTAAGATGAGACAGGGGATGGATGTTTGGCTTTGGGCAAATTCTGTGGCTTTACTGAAGCAATCAAATTGCATTCTATTAAGTCATCTGGTTTGTATAATGTACGACAATCACAAGGGCTTGGTGGCATTGAAAATCCCAAAACATTCAATAGCGTTTCTATGGCAGCATTACACTCTAATCCATGTTACCGTAGTTCTGTCCTTCATGGTGGTTTGTTTGAGAAGCTTTCCTATCAGTCAGGAACACAATGTTGTGCTTCTTTTTTCCCCTCTTAGGCAATATGTTTGTATTGTGTAGCTCACCTGTCTGGGCAATTGGCTGCTGCCCGGATTGGCAAAGCCTATCATGGAGTAGGACAGTGCCAGAGAGGTTGGTACAAAAGGCCAGAGTGGGCTTGTTTAATGACATAGGGGCCAATTACGAGTTTGGTGGTCTGATGGCCCGCTGTGGCAGTGCGGCTTCCACCGCACCGGTGGTCTGATCACCGTATTACGAGTTGGACGGTTGGATTACCATAGGACCACTGTTGAGGCCAGGGATCTGCAATCCCTAGCGGTCTTGCAGCAGTCTGAGGCCCGCAATATGCTGGCAGTGCCACTGTGGCACCACCAAGCATATTACGAGTTTCTTCACTGCCACAGTTTCCATGGCGGTGAGCCCGCCATGAAAAGTGTGGTGGTGAGGAAACTAGGCCCCCTGGAGCCTCTGTGCACGGGGCGCATGGTGTGCCCCCCTGTCTTTCTGCACTCCCTGTTCCTGCATGGCATGGACTTCACAGTCCATGCTGTGCAGGAACCCTGCTCCGCTCATTGAAAATAGAAAAAGCCATCTGTGCATATAAATTAACAATAAAAAGTAACTGAGTTGTGAATATGCTTTGTAAGCTTGACATATAGAGGGCACCCAAAAACTGCTGATGCTAATAGAGAAGAAAATACAGTATTAAGAAACACAATGTAAAAAAAATATATTTAGTGCTAATAATATAATATTGGCCATATCAAACTACAATTTGAATTGTCTTCTGCCGATTTGCCAACAGGTGGTGTCATTGCCCAACTCAGTGGTACTCAATGCATTGACTTTGGAAAGATGAAATGCTGAGTTTGCCCTTAAGGCTTCACCATTCCTTCAGTAGGGGCTCACCCTTTTTACCGATTGTGTTGTTCGAGCCACATTTAGGTTACAAAGGCAAACTTCCTTTAAAAAAAATATTCCGTCTCATCCATTCAGAATGAAATTTAGTTTCGGCTAATCACAACTGAGCCACATACCTACAAATTCTCCGTACACATGCAATACCCCTTCCAGTACGTCAGACAAAATGCATCTCATTAGCCCTGCCAAGTCCCCCACGTCCATGCGTGACTAGCTACTCCAGTCCAGGTTTTATTAATGCATTCTGAGACTTGTAGCGTCGTTTATCTCAATAAAAACCCCACACGCTACTGGTCCCAAAATGCAAACAAAAAACTGGACGGACTCTGCTAGCGACAGAGTGAATCTTGACAGTTATGCACATTAAACTTGGGATTCAATGCACTATCTCAGTGCACAGCAGCAAATAAACCTGCGTGGGTGATCGTGTAAACTGTCAGAATACTCTGCTTGAAGCCCTCACACGACACGAATACAATCTCGACGAATATGTAGACCCACCTGGAACAATACACCGACAGCCAATCACTTCTAATCGTTCTTTAGACAACAAATCGCAGCCCGTGGAAGCAGAACACACGCCTATCAGCAACAACTCTCTCTGACATATGACTTTAGGTTTGCAATAATATCCGCAGTAATATTTTCCTTTAAACTAGCCCTCCGCGTACTCTTGCCTCACAAAGACCATTTTATGGGTTTACGAGGCTCAGGGCGCGAGTGATATTAATCTGACTGCTGTATTTATTTGGGATAAATCACATATTGCCTTCGCTGTCCCTTTTCGACTTCCTTTCAGTCTCTCAAATGGCTGCAGATTGTAAAAAAAATAAATAAGAGGCTACTACTCTCTGGCAAGCGGAGTATATTTCCCCTGTGCTTCGTTTACGGCGTTGTTTAAGTGTTACAAAGAGGATTGATTCGAAGAGGCCTTTGCCTGCCCACAGAGCACTGCAGCGTTTCGGGCCTGCGGGATGTACTGTTCATATCACAACTCATGATACCCTGCCGCAGACCAGACCACACGAGAACAAATCAGCGCTCGACTCAGTGCCTTTTCACCGAGAATTAGAGTTGGCAGTAATGAGCAGGCGCAGTTATGTAAAGTTCTGTTGGTCGACTTAAGAAGAGGTTGAACTGTAATTAGCAAGCCGAATGAAGACACATCAAGTATTTGCAAGAGGCTTGGCTGCTTTGTATGTATGACTCAGAACTGACAGGTAAATGTCAGCAGTACTTAATTTGTGTAGGTGGTGGGTACTGTCAATCATTTTTTAGCACCAGAATTTTTTTCATCATCACACTTTGACCCAGGGCGAGAAAGACAAAGGCAAGAAAAGGGAGAAAGAAGAGAAAGACGGTAAAACAATGACTAAGGATCTGATTTATAGATTGACGGATAGGATACACTTTCACAAATATAATGGATATATCCTATCGCAGTTGTATATGTCCGCCATATTACAAGTGTATTACATTTGCATTATATCCTATCACAGTTGTATATGTCCGCCATATTACAAGTTTATTGCATTTGCATTATATCCTATAACACACGGGTCCTCGCCAACATTTTCCCAGGGGTCACGCAGTTAGCTCTGTGATGTGACCGAGGGTTGCATTGATTCCAGCAGGATAGCAGTGGTGGGTTGGTGGCAAGGATGTGAAGCGTATACATTTACGGGGTTATTTATGAGAGTCCTGTGCCACTTTTGCACCATATAGAGTGGTACATGCATGACACAGGGCTCTCATAAAGATTTATGAAGCTACACAAAGCCACCCTGCCTGGCTTTGAGTGGCCTCATAAATCATGAATAAGGCGACACAGGACAAATCGCTGCATTGCCTTACTCTGCGCCTGGGAGGCATTCCATGGGCGTTGCAGTGGGTTTTCCCATGCAACACCCATGGAATTTGGCACTGCCCCAGATTTACAAAGTGATGTAAACGTGAGGAAGAGTCAAATCCGCATGCCTCCCGAGGTGAGGTGTAATGAGGAGAAATATGTTAATTTGTCCTCGTTATTTCCTCTTTCTATGTGTGCTGGATTCAGCAACACACATAGAAAGAGGAAAACGCCTTGTAGGATTGTTTTTGTGCAGGAAGGTGCCCCTTCTTGCACAAAAATAATCCTGCCTACAACAGAGGCACCTTTGCACCATGGTGCAAGGGTGCCTAAATTGGTGCTAGGCTGCCGAAACGGCGCCAGTGACAGCAGAAAGGACAGGAATGAACCGTATTACTTAAATACGGTTCATTCCTGCCTTTCAAGGTGCCTTGCTGTGCTGCCCTATGCCAAAATGCCACAAATGAGGCCCTTCGTGTCTTAATTGCACAACGTAAGCCAGAAACTTGGAATTAATCCCGGCTTCTCCACTTAACCAAATTGTGGGATCCTAGGCAATTATTTTATTTCACTTTCCCTCCTTTTTCTTCATTATCGCATCTGAGGGCTTCAAATCCCTGACTTTAGAATGTGGGCTGTACAAAACCTTCTCTTGTGTTTGATTTAATAAATTAAAATGTTGTTTATGTATAATAGAAACCCAGGCCACCCAAAGAGTGCACATAACAACTGACTTGCTTCTTGGTTCACTATAGGCATTGTTGTCAGGGTGAAGGGGGGAGAATGAATGTTTCTAAACTGATGTTTGAAAACTATCACTTTTAAAAAAAAATACTTCTCAATGCGCTGGAATAATCTGATGTACTATGGTGAAACTGTTCTGCATGTTAATGAAATACACCATTTGAATTTTGAACAGACTTTATCATAATTTTACACTTTTATTGCAAGAAGTCTTTAAAAATGAAGGTGTTTCTAAAGTTGAGCAGTGTAGGACACCCTCCTTACTTCCTTTCTTTAACTTCAATTAATTTTTTAATAAATGCTTTGCCGCATATTTAACATCATTTTAATGCTAGTGCTGAGTTGAGTAAATAGAAGGCCAGGGCTACTGTTGAACAGGGGGTCGCATGTAAAGGTCAGGAGGGCCGCATGCCGGACCTGGGCCGTTCTTTGAGTATCACTGCTATAGAACTTGTAATACAATGCACGGGATATCCGTCACATTGTAACTGAGTATTCCATCCACCAAACTCTAAATCAGGGCTGGAAAGCTCAAATAAAAAGATCCTGCAAGAGAGAGGTAAAGGGAAGCAAATATCATCCGTCGCCATTTTCCCCTGACAAATTTCCGAGGTCAAACCTGCCGAAATTTATCAGAGCAAAGGACCAGAAATATAGTAAAGTATGTGGAATTCAGAGTGTTTAAGACCGCTTCATCATGTCATGCCTCAGTTCAGTGTTGAAAACTCTGAATAGGAGGAATTTACCACACCCAGTAAATACTCCACTCTATTCCACACAGCTTATAATTAGGACCCAGAGACGTTTTAAGGCATAGGCAAAGTGGGCTCTGGCCCAGGGCCCCAGCCTTTCAGGGGGCTCCCAGCAGAGCCATCTCTTTTCTGCAGAGAATCTTGCCCTGATGACTTTGCATAATCCTCAAAAAGATTGTTTTAAGTACAATTTTCTGTTAATTTATTTTAAATGTGGGTGATGAGTGAGAATCTATTACACTTTGCAGAAAAATGTGTTTATGTTTCATGCAACATCCATAAAAAAGTTTCTTTTAGATCAAACAGGCCATCACATATGAGAAATGGGCAGGTGTCACAGAAATTATTTGCAGTAATATTAGTGAGCTGCTGCTGTGTTACAATATTGAAACACACGTCAGTGTCCCTGAATGTTAGATGTAAACACATCAAGAATTTGGACAAGCATGCCAGCGCACTGTCAGTGACCAGGCCAAAGAGGGCATGAAAAAGCTGAAACTGGATCATAAATTCAAATCTGTTCCGAACAGGGGCCCCCACAAATACGTTTGGCCCAGGGCCCCCAAAATCCTCAAGATGTCCCTGTTAGAACCTTAGAGGTAAGGCCTTTTTAGGGTGTTCATTTTGTCCTTGATCTGCAAGCCCTGATTCACTCTTCTCAATGTCACTGCTAGTGGCACTGGTTCAGGATTACATCACACAGATTATTCTCCCAATGTACTTTTGCTGCTATTTGCCTATTGCTAACGCCCTTGCCTTAAAAAATAAATGTTCTGTCCATGGTGCGGTGATTGTCTGGCTCATTGCACAATTTAATTCAGTGACTGTTAAAGAGAGCAGTCAACACCAGGTCAGCCTATCTCACATAATTAAACTCACTGCTTTCAGCTCTAAGAATTCTGTCACTCTTTTCTTTTTTATTTGAGGATCATTGCTATTTTGCTGAGAAGTAGATGCCGGAGTAGTGACGTAGCAAGGTTGCCAGAGGCAAGCAAAGCAAACGGACTCCTTGAGTTGAGTGATAACTAGCAGGCATAAGTGGGTGCAAATGTCCCTAGCAGGGATAACTGGGGTGCAGTGGCCTCTGAACATCTCACAACCATGGGCCCCGGTGGCACTGCACCTGTTTCACTATTGATAGCTATGCTTCGGCACCTAAGGCATGCAGTATGCTATAAAAATGTCAAATAAATCCACAGCTATCTGAATAATGACAATATACTAATTTCCCTCTAATGTGATATAAAACGAAACCTAGAAAATGTTTAACTGCGGAAAATATGCCAGGGGAGACTTAACATCATGCTTTCTGGTTGTGACTCTATATTGGTGATGAAAAAAGATTTCTGAGACTGACTCAAGTTTACTGAACTTCACGCAACGCTGAGTGAAAATGTGCAGAGCTGCCTTGCATAAACGCTGAAAAACTGTGTGGCACCAAATCTACAAAGAGTACCAAGTTGGTGATGTCATTGGTAGTGCGTGTGGAAAAACTGGCAGTTTAAAGCGACAAGTGTGGTGCTCAAGTGCAAACCTGAGATAACAGTGCCCTGTGTTGAACTTGCACTGAGAAACTTTACCAAGAACAAATAACTAAATGATGACAATTGGCAAAGGGCATGATGGGTAAAGTTTGTCACTGTGTGTAATATATTGGTAAACATATCATGCAATATTCCGCTTGCCTATTGTTTGATTTTCTGCAAACCCATATCAGGCTACATTAGCTGGTTGGCTTTGCGAAAAATTGTGGAGCTGTTTGCGCTGACCCCTTTCCATCATGCTGGCTTTGTATGCATTAGCAGGCAAGTTGGTTCTGCGCAATGGAAAGCCTTTTTCTTTCTGCCCCCGGTTGATGCATGTATCTGTTTTCATTGTTTTGCATCGTGTGTCTTAGCATCGTGCTAGCGCTTGTAACAAGCTGTAATAAATTGAGCCTCTATATAATGAAATACAATATTGAGGGGCTTACTTACTGTGTAGCAAGTACAAAACGAATGGCAAATTAAGGCCTTCTTACAGT
This sequence comes from Calotriton arnoldi, assembly GCA_963921515.1. Taxonomy (NCBI): domain Eukaryota; kingdom Metazoa; phylum Chordata; class Amphibia; order Caudata; family Salamandridae; genus Calotriton; species Calotriton arnoldi. Next base: position 465,639 of record CAWUFW010006370.1, on the reverse strand, counting down.
ACAAATCATGGGCTACTTTGTAGGTTTGGTGTTAGAAAGAACTTTTTTATCTATCTATCTATCTATCTATCTATCTATCTATCTATCTATCTATCTATCTATGTGTGTATATATATATATATATACATGCCACACAATATCCGTCCCCACAAGGTCAGCAGGGGAGAAAAGCAGCTACTCCGACAAAGTCAATGGATTTGCGGTATTATTTATTTCTTTATACGGCACACAAACAGACAGTTTTGACTACTTAGTCTTGGTTTTATATATATATATATATTTTTACATATACTGCTCTTTTGCGCCTACTTGGCGCACTTTCGAACGGGTGCCTTCACTCGCGGAGGTGCAACCGCGAAATCAATGTCTGCTCATTTTCCATTAGTCTTCAGAAAAATAGGCACTCTTGGGGGTTTTTTTTCCATCCGTTTTTATTCCATTAGCAAAACATGACGCGTTTCGGCAAGCGCCTTCATCATATGTTTCACAAACACGCCAAAGCTACGGCATTTTTTTATAAAAAATCCGGCATCAATTACAGATCACATGATTTCCGGGGCATTATAATCAAAGACAGACATTTCATTTCTTCGAAACGACCCGCTATATTTGAATGGCTAAAAGTGCATACACATTCATTTCATAATAAAAACATTTTCTATTCTTCAAACATACAAAATATTATTATTCACCTAACTTATTATTTACACCTTTTGACAGGAAAAATTCCTTTTAGCCCCATTCTTTTTTGCATTGACTTCCTGATGTTGGAAAACTTCGTTATTTAGCCGTATATCGGCACATGCGAGTTCTCCCACCAATAGTGGGAAAATCTCACTACTATTGCTCTTAGTAGACAATAACGTTGTATATCAACTTTTATAAAGTAACCAGCTTTGTAGAATACATCAGCCAAATTGCCAATAATTTTGCCGATATCGGCTCTAGTTCAAAGACAGGTATTATTTTCGCCGTATATCGGCTTACATTTCGCTATATTAACATACGAGCAATATTCCATTCTAACCTTCACATAACGCCGTGTATCGGCTTTATCTTTATCCCAACATCATCACGGAATCAATAACCTTTTACTGTGATCTGTGATAAAAATCAGTTAACTTGAACATTTCTTACATCCTATTTATTTACAAAACTTTTTTATAGTTTATCTTTTCGAATTGCGGAAAAGCTTTCCACCGTCAATGAGGACCCAATGTCTTCAATGTACTATTTCTTAGTCACCCAGATGTACCGCCATTTCCTCACCACTATTCATTCCCTTCGGATTCTTTGTTTCTAAGTCAATTATGTACCGAGACTCTAGTCTCCTAAGCTTGATGACTCTGTCTCCTCCACGTATTTTTGGAAGCACCTGATCCACTCCGAAAAAACGTAATAGATCCCTATTACTCTGATGCTGTTCTGCAAAATGCCTTGCCACAGGATATGTGGAGTCTTTCTTGGCTATTGCTCGCATATGCTCTAAAATGCGAATTTTCAATGGATGGATGGTGCTCCCAATATACTTCAGTCCACAAGGACATACTAGACAGTATACTGCATATGAGGAGTTACATGTCAGATATTTTCTTATAACTTTCTGATTTTTGAGCCCAGGTACATTATATGTCAGAGTTCTTCTACTCCCTACACATGCTTTGCATTTACCGCATGGATAGAACCCTCTCATTTCTTTGAGGGTTCCAGTAGGTTTTGTCAGAACTTCCAAATGGCTATGTACTAAGGTATCTTTCAAAGACCTAGCCTTCCTGAAGGTAATTAGCGGTTGGGCCGATATGTCTGGTCCAATTACACTATCTGTTTTTAAGATGTGCCAATTTCTTTTAAATATCATCCTGAGTTGATTGGCGTTATTAGAGAAAGGTGTTATCATTCTAAATTGAGGTTTATTTTCATTGCCATTCTTCTTGATCTTCTCTTTTAATAAATCTTTTCTAGGGGTATTAGTGACCCTACTTAATGTTGCATTCAGCAGGCCCTTATCGTACCCTCTCAGTTCAAATCTTTGCTGAATTTCTCGTACTGCAGTTTTAAAATCCCTCTCTTTAGTACTATTTCTTTTGATTCGTAAAAATTCCCCATAGGGGATACTTTTAATCAATCTTGGGGGATGACTGCTAGAAGCATGTAAAATTGAGTTGCCTGCCGTAGGCTTACGGTATAGGGACATGCTTGGTTTGCCCTCCACAATGTTAATTTGTAAATCCAGAAAATTCACAGTGTTTGAGCTTATCTCCCCTGTAAAAAACAAATTGATGGTATTGTCATTTAGATAACCAATGAATTCCCTGGCAGATTCTTCAGACCCATTCCATATTATACACAAATCGTCTATATAACGATACCAGGAAATTACCTTGGTCATCCAAGCCTTACCCTCTAGCGAACTGGACACCTGTTTCTCCCACCAGCCTACGAACAAGTTCGCATAGCTGGGGGCGAAGCAGGTGCCCATCGCTGTACCAGAAGTCTGCCAAAAGTACTCTTCCCCAAACAGAAAGACGTTATTTTTCAAACAAAACTCTGTCATTTGCAACAACATCTTATTATGCTCACTGAATCTCAACGGCCTCTTTGTCAAAAAGTGTGCTATTGCCTGCAAACCATGTTCATGACCAATAGAGGTATATAAACTTGTTATATCCAACACAATCAACTTGTATTCATCATACCAAGGCACCGATTCTATATGACACAAAAAATCCCTAGAATCCTTTATATAAGAAGGCAACTCCTTCATAAATTTGAATAAGAAATGATCAATAAAAATGGACAAATGTTCAGTAAGACTTCCTTGGGAAGACACAATCGGTCTTCCCGGCGGTTTCTCAGAATTTTTGTGGATTTTAGGTATATGATAAAAGGTGGGGACAATAGGGTTAAGACAACGCAAAAACAAATATTCTTCTGTATCCAACATTTGCTTGTCATACCATACTTTTATTAAATCTTGATACTTCGAGATACTTTCTTGATAAAACGTCTTTGTCACTTTCACATAGCAAGTTTCATCCGAAAGCTGCCTGTATGCTTCTGTACAGTACTGTTCTCTGGTCTGTAGAACGATGTTGCCTCCTTTATCTGAGGGCTTGCATACGATTGTTTTATCATTTTGTAAACTCGTGAGTGCGTCTTGTTGTCCTTTTGTTATATTCTTTATTTGTCTCTTATTTAATTTTGTTCTCAGTGACAGCAAATCTTTATTCACAGCATCAGAAAAACACATCGATTGCATCCGGTGGTAGCTGTGGTAGAAATTGTGACGTTGGCTTAAAAGGACTTGTGTCTTTCTCTTGTTCTACCCCCAACTGAATAACTCTTTCCACAATATCTGATGTTCCATTGCTTTGGTCATTGTCCTAATTTTTCAATGCCTCCATGTCCTCCCACGTGCTCAAATCTTCACCTGTCAATGCATCAGTTTCCCTATGTGTTCGTTGCTGTTTCCTTGGTTTATTTGTATTAGGTCTTAACTTAAAATATTTGTGCAGTTTAAGTTTTCTCACCATTTTGAAGAGGTCGATCCGTGTTTGAGTGTATTCTAGGTTAGATGAGGGACAAAAAGTGAGACCCAATTTTACCACTGTCTCTTCATCCACTGTCAAAACTTTGGGTGTCACGTTCACGATGGTCAGATTTTCTAGTTACATTTCTTGCCCCGCTTGTTGCGAGTTGCTCTTAGTGGCATATTTTGTCCTCCTTTTCCATCCTACGTGTTAGTCTTTTTCGCCTTCCGGGGGTTTGTTTTTCCCTCCTTGTAGCCATGTTTGACGCATGACTCGGAATTCCTCCTGAAAAGGAGTCTTCCTAGATGTCGAGGTAGTTGCATTATCGTCACCTGAAGACTCACTACCAGTCACCTCAGATTCTGATGTCTCAATTCTTATTGTTGACAGGGTAGGTTGTGTTGCTGCCATTTCTTTTCTTACCCCCTCAAATTTTTTGACAAATGTTAATACACGACCTTGAGCATAATCACGGGCGTCCCTTTCAAATTTTTCTTGTTTGCGTGGCTTGGTATATATATAATACATATTTAAATTTTAAAGAAAGCTACATTCACTGGATGAGGTCATCAGTGATGTCATTTGAGATGTCATCAGTGATGTCATCAGTGATGTCACTGACCATGTCATGAATGATGTAATATGTGACATCATCAGCAGTGCATTCCGGGCGCGAGTTATAGTTAGCTGAACTAACTATAACGGTGGAATTTCTATGGTTTTGTATGAGTGAAATGTCCAACTAAGTATAACGTCCCTGAAACCTATGGTTTTTTCAGTGAATTTCTAAGGTTTTTGAAATGCTAATTTCTAACTATAACGTGCCTGAAACCTATGGTTTTTTCAGTGAATTTCAAAGGTTTTTTAAATACTAATTTCTATCTATAACGCCCCTGAAACGTATGGTTTTTTCAGTGAATTTCAATGTTTTTTTTAATGCTAACTTCTAATTATAATGTTTATTTAACCTATAGTTTTTTCCGACACCCAAGAAGGACACAACACCCACTGCCACAACCCTCAGGACCTCCCCCCATACCACCCTCTCCCTACTGTAATTTGTTTTATTTGTTATTTAAACTATATAATGTCTTCTTGTTTTTTAAATATTAAACAACTACATATAGTATGAAAGGGAGCCCAGCCCAGAGCCACATCTGAAGACCAACACATGTCATAGACCTACTGATCAAGCAGCTCCGACACCCAACAACGCCACAACACCCACCACCACCCCCAGGCCCCCCCCTCTACCACTGAGGCAGCGCAGAACAAGACAGCGAACTTTCCGAAAATGGCATAGCCCTCAGCCACACAATAGCTGAATATTGGGACAGGTGTGAACAAACTATATGTGAAGGAAGCAATTCACCCATGTTTAACAATGCACACAATGCAAAGTGTAGCGGTGATGTGCTGGACACATCTCAGTATGCAGAAAACACACCTCTCCATGTGCACAAATACTACTGGTGCTTGTAGTGTTGTGGACAGTGGACCCAACCATGTTACGTCAAACACTAGGGAAGATCTCAGTCATGTAGCTGTGTCGTCCCCCCCTGTAAGCATAAGCGTAACCGGAGTGGGCTGGTCCGACGTACGCCACTTCAGCAAAGGAGTGTGAATAAATAGGCCGGAGCTCTGGGTGTGGTTCACTTGTGGGAAGGCCAAAGCGTCTGCCAGGGCGGCGCCCCTCACCCTGCCAGGAGGCCGCCACCATGACCGCCAGCCTCCTCAGCCGATCGCTGGCTTCCACCACACAGGCCCCCAGCAGCACAGCACAGCGGACTTATGTCTGTACAACCTACTGCCTTCGATATACACTGCGGACAGCAAGGCTCACAATTCAGATCGAGTCGCGATTGCAGATGAAGCAGTCCAGTAGGCAAGAGACATTGCTGAAGTCAACAACACATGGCTGTGGGCCCTTCCTGACCGCTGCCTCCGGCCTACACTGCGGTCAGTAGGGCTCACAATTCAGATGGAGTCGAGATTGCAGATGACGCAGTCCAGTAGGCAAGAGACATTGCTCAAGTCAACAACACGTGCCTGTGGGCCCTTCCTCACCGCTGCCTCCTGCCTCCACTGCGGTGAGTAGGGCTCACAATTCAGAGCGACTCGCGATTGCAGATGACGCAGTCCAGTAGGCAACAGACATTGCTACCAGTGCGGCCAGCCCGGACCACGCATCATCGCTGACTGCGCACACGCTAAGTGCTTCAAGTACCACTAACTCTGTGCAGCTCAAGTCAACGCCACGTGGCTTTGGGCCCTTGATGACCGATTCAATTCAAGATTAGTGCCGATGCAAATTGTGTAAGAGAGTATAATCGGTTAAGAAGACTGTATGCTCCCAATCTGTGCAGCTCAAGTCAACGTCACGTGGCTGTGGGCCCTTGCTGACCGCTACCTCTGGCCTACACTGCGGTGATCAGGGCTCACAATTAAAATTAAGTCTTGATTCATTAATTACAGAGTCCAGTAGGCAAGTAACTATCACAGGCCTAAAATCAAGCCGGTGACACGTGGTGCCACTAACCCTGTTCAACACAAGCCGATCCCACATGTGGAACTGTGTCCTGAGTCCTGAATGGCAGTGACCCCAAGTCCGTGGCAGCGACCACAGCACCAGACTCCCTTCGATCAGTGAGGCATATTTCCATATGCAAGGCTGGCTACAGGTGTTGCCACTAACCCTGTACAACACAAGGCGTGACACGTGGTGTCACTAACCCTGTTCAATACAAGCTGATCCCACATGTGGAACTGTGTCCTGAGTCCTGAATGGCAGTGACCCCAAGTCCGTGGCAGCAACCACAGCACCAGACTCCCTTCGATCAGTGAGGCATATTTCCATATGCAAGGCCGGCGACACGTGGTGCCACTAACCCTGTACAACACAAGGCGCGACACGTGGTGCCACTAACCCTGTTCAATACAAGCCGATCCCACATGTGGAACTGTTTCCTGAGTCCTGAATGGCAGTGACCCCAAGTCTGTGGCAGCGACCACAGCACCAGACGCCCTTCGATCAGTGAGGCATATTTCCATATGCAAGGCCGGCGACACGTGGTGCCACTAACCCTGTTCAACACAAGCCGCGACACGTGGTGCCACTAACCCTGTTCAACACAAGCCGGCGACACGTGGTGGCACTAACCCTGTTCAACACAAGCCGATCCAACATGTGGAACTGTGTCCTGAGTCCTGAATGGCAGTGACCCCAAGTCCGTGGCAGCGACCACAGCACCAGACTCCCTTCGATCAGTGAGGCATATTTCCATATGCAAGGCCGGCAACACGTGGTGCCACTCACCCTGTTCAACACAAGCCGCGACACGTGGTGCCACTAACCCTGTTCAACACAAGCCGGCGACACGTGGTGCCACTAACCCTGTTCAACACAAGCCGATCCCACATGTGGAACTGTGTCCTGAGTCCTGAATGGCAGTGACCCCAAGTCCGTGGCAGCGACCACAGCACCAGACTCCCTTCGATCAGTGAGGCATATTTCCATATGCAAGGCCGGCGACACATGGTGCCACTAACCCTGCACAACACAAGGCGCGACACATGGTGCCACTAACCCTGTTCAATACAAGTCGATCCCACATGTGGAACTGTGTCCTGAGTCCTGAATGGCAGTGACCCCAGGTCCGTGGCAGTGACCACAGCACCAGACTCCCTTCGATCAGTGAGGCATATTTCCATCTGCAAGGCCGGCTACAGGTGGTGCCACTAACCCTGTACAACACAAGGCGTGACACGTGGTGCCACTAACCCTGTTCAACACAAGCCGATCCCACATGTGGAACTGTGTCCTGACTCCTGAATGGCAGTGACCCCAACTTCGTGGCAGCGACCACAGCACCAGACTCCCTTCGATTAGTGAGGCGTATTTCCATATGGAAGGCCAGCGACACGTGGTGCCACTGAACCTGAACTACGCAGGCCGGTGGAGCCACCAACCTATGCACGTGGCTGTGGGCCCTTGCTCACCGCTACCTCTGGCCTACACTGTGGTCAGCAGGGCTCACAATTCAGATACAGTCGCGATTGCAGATGACGCAGTCCAGTAGGCAAGAGACGTTGCTCCCAGTGCGGCCCGTCCGCACCAAGCAGCATCACAGGCTCATACATTCTCAATGCTTCTGGTGCCACTAACTGTGCACCTCAACTCAACGTCACATGGCTATGGCCCCTTGCTGACCGCTACCTCTGGCCTACACTGAGGTCATCAGGGCTCACAATTAAAATTAAGTCTTGATTCATTAATTACAGAGTCCTGTAGGCAAATAACTATCATAGGCCTAAAACCTACATAATATCCTTTTAGTATCCTTGCTTCAAGAACTTTTTTTATATCAGTTATAGCTTTAGTACAATCACCAAATTCATCTTCAAGTGCAAACGAACACTCATTAGCAGTCTACACTGCGGACAGCAGAGCTCGCAATTTGAATTTTGGACACGTGGTGCCACTAACCCTGTTCAACACAAGCCGCGACACGTGGTGCCACTAACCCTGTTCAACACAAGCCGATCCCACATGTGGAACTGTGTCCTGAGTCCTGAATGGCAGTGACCCCAAGTCCGTGGCAGCGACCACAGCACCAGACTCCCTTCGATCAGTGAGGCATATTTCCATATGCAAGGCCGGCTACAGGTGGTGCCACTAACCCTGTGCAACACAAGGCGTGACACGTGGTGCCACTAACCCTGTTCAATACAAGCCGATCCCACATGTGGAACTGTGTCCCGAGACTTGAATGGCAGTGACCCCAAGTCCGTGGCAGCGACCACAGCACCAGACTCCCTTCAATCAGTGAGGCATATTTCCATATGCAAGGCCGGCGACACGTGGTGCCACTAACCCTGTACAACACAAGGCGCGATACGTGGTGCCACTAACCCTGTTCAATACAAGCCGATCCCACATGTGGAACTTTGTCCTGAGTCCTGAATGGCAGTGACACCAAGTCCGTGGCAGCGACCACAGCACCAGACTCCCTTCGATCAGTGAGGCATATTTCCATATGCAAGGCCGGCAACACGTGGTGCCACTCACCCTGTTCAACACAAGCCGCGACACGTGGTGCCATTAACCCTGTTCAACACAAGCCGGCGACACGTGGTGCCACTAACCCTGTTCAACACAAGCCGATCCCACATGTGGAACTGTGTCCTGAGTCCTGAATGGCAGTGACCCCAAGTCCGTGGCAGCAACCACAGCACCAGACTCCCTTCGATCAGTGAGGCATATTTCCATATGCAAGGCCGGCGACACGTGGTGCCACTAACCCTGTACAACACAAGGCGCGACACGTGGTGCCACTAACCCTGTTCAATACAAGCCGATCCCACATGTGGAACTGTTTCCTGAGTCCTGAATGGCAGTGACCCCAAGTCTGTGGCAGCGACCACAGCACCAGACGCCCTTCGATCAGTGAGGCATATTTCCATATGCAAGGCCGGCGACACGTGGTGCCACTAACCCTGTTCAACACAAGCCGCGACACGTGGTGCCACTAACCCTGTTCAACACAAGCCGGCGACACGTGGTGGCACTAACCCTGTTCAACACAAGCCGATCCAACATGTGGAACTGTGTCCTGAGTCCTGAATGGCAGTGACCCCAAGTCCGTGGCAGCGACCACAGCACCAGACTCCCTTCGATCAGTGAGGCATATTTCCATATGCAATGCCGGCAACACGTGGTGCCACTCACCCTGTTCAACACAAGCCGCGACACGTGGTGCCACTAACCCTGTTCAACACAAGCCGGCAACACGTGGTGCCACTAACCCTGTTCAACACAAGCCGATCCCACATGTGGAACTGTGTCCTGAGTCCTGAATGGCAGTGACCCCAAGTCCGTGGCAGCGACCACAGCACCAGACTCCCTTCGATCAGTGAGGCATATTTCCATATGCAAGGCCGGCGACACATGGTGCCACTAACCCTGCACAACACAAGGCGCGACACATGGTGCCACTAACCCTGTTCAATACAAGCCGATCCCACATGTGGAACTGTGTCCTGAGTCCTGAATGGCAGTGACCCCAGATCCGTGGCAGTGACCACAGCACCAGACTCCCTTCGATCAGTGAGGCATATTTCCATCTGCAAAGCCGGCTACAGGTGGTGCCACTAACCCTGTACAACACAAGGCGTGACACGTGGTGCCACTAACCCTGTTCAACACAAGCCGATCCCACATGTGGAACTGTGTCCTTACTCCTGAATGGCAGTGACCCCAACTTCGTGGCAGCGACCACAGCACCAGACTCCCTTCGATTAGTGAGGCGTATTTGCATATGGAAGGCCGGCGACACGTGGTGTCACTGAACCTGAACTACGCAGGCCGGTGGAGCCACCAACCTATGCACGTGGCTGTGGGCCCTTGCTCACCGCTACCTCTGGCCTACACTGTGGTCAGCAGGGCTCACAATTCAGATACAGTCGCGATTGCAGATGATGCAGTCCAGTAGGCAAGAGACGTTGCTCCCTGTGCGGCCCGTCCGCACCAAGCAGCATCACAGGCTCATACATTCTCAATGCTTCTGGTGCCACTAACTGTGCACCTCAACTCAACGTCACATGGCTATGGCCCCTTGCTGACCGCTACCTCTGGCCTACACTGAGGTCATCAGGGCTCACAATTAAAATTAAGTCTTGATTCATTAATTACAGAGTCCTGTAGGCAAATAACTATCATAGGCCTAAAACCTACATAATATCCTTTTAGTATCCTTGCTTCAAGAACTTTTTTTATATCAGTTATAGCTTTAGTACAATCACCAAATTCATCTTCAAGTGCAAACGAACACTCATTAGCAGTCTACACTGCGGGCAGCAGAGCTCGCAATTCGAATTTTGGACACGTGGTGCCACTAACCCTGTTCAACACAAGCCGCGACACGTGGTGCCACTAACCCTGTTCAACACAAGCCGATCCCACATGTGGAACTGTGTCCTGAGTCCTGAATGGCAGTGACCCCAAGTCCGTGGCAGCGACCACAGCACCAGACTCCCTTCGATCAGTGAGGCATATTTCCATATGCAAGGCCGGCTACAGGTGGTGCCACTAACCCTGTGCAACACAAGGCGTGACACGTGGTGCCACTAACCCTGTTCAATACAAGCCGATCCCACATGTGGAACTGTGTCCCGAGTCCTGAATGGCAGTGACCCCAAGTCTGTGGCAGCGACCACAGCACCAGACTCCCTTCAATCAGTGAGGCATATTTCCATATGCAAGGCCGGCGACACGTGGTGCCACAAACCCTGTACAACACAAGGCGCGACACGTGGTGCCACTAACCCTGTTCAATACAAGCCGATCCCACATATGGAACTGTGTCCTGAGCCCTGAATTGCAGTGACCCCAACTTCATGGCAGCAACCACAGCACCAGACTCCCTTCGATCAGTGAGGCATATTTCCATATGCAAGGCCGGCGACACATGGTGCCACTAACCCTGTTCAACACAAGCCGCGACACGTGGTGCCACTAACCCTGTTCAACACAAGCCGGCGACACATGGTGCCACTAACCCTGTTCAACACAAGCCGATCCCACATGGGGAACTGTGTCCTGAGTCCTGAATGGCAGTGACCACAAGTCCGTGGCAGCGACCACAGCACCAGACTCCCTTCGATCAGTGAGGCATATTTCCATATGCAAGGCCGGCGACACGTGGTGCCACTAACCCTGTACAACACAAGCCGCGACACGTGGTGCCACTAACCCTGTTCAACACAAGCCGGCAACACGTGGTGGCACTACCCCTGTTCAACACAAGCCGATCCAACATGTGGAACTGTGTCCTGAGTCCTGAATGGCAGTGACCCCAAGTCCGTGGCAGCGACCACAGCACCAGACTCCCTTCGATCAGTGAGGCATATTTCCATATGCAAGGCCGGCAACACGTGGTGCCACTCACCCTGTTCAACACAAGCCGCGACACGTGGTGCCACTAACCCTGTTCAACACAAGCCGGCGACACGTGGTGCCACTAACCCTGTTCAACACAAGCCGATCCCACATGTGGAACTGTGTCCTGAGTCCTGAATGGCAGTGACCCCAAGTCCGTGGCAGCGACCACAGCACCAGACTCCCTCCGATCAGTGAGGCATATTTCCATATGCAAGGCCGGCGACACATGGTGCCACTAACCCTGTACAACACCAGGCGCGACACGTGGTGCCACTAACCCTGTTCAATACAAGCCGATCCCACATGTGGAACTGTGTCCTGAGTCCTGAATGGCAGTGACCCCAAGTCCGTGGCAGTGACCACAGCACCAGACTCCCTTCGATCAGTGAGGCAAATTTCCATCTGCAAGGCCGGCTACAGGTGGTGCCACTAACCCTGTAAAACACAAGGCGCGACACGTGGTGCCACTAACCCTGTTCAACACAAGCCGATCCCACATGTGGAACTGTGTCCTGACTCCTGAATGGCAGTGACCCCAACTTCGTGGCAGCGACCACAGCACCAGACTCCCTTCGATTAGTGAGGCGTATTTGCATATGGAAGGCCGTCGACACGTGGTGCCACTGAACCTGAACTACGCAGGCCGGTGGGGCCACCAACCTATGCACGTGGCTGTGGGCCCTTGCTCACCGCTACCTCTGGCCTACACTGTGGTCAGCAGGGCTCACAATTCAGATACAGTCGCGATTGCAGATGACGCAGTCCAGTAGGTAGGAGACGTTGCTCCCAGTGCGGCCCGTCCGCACCAAGCAGCATCACAGGCTCATACATTCTCAATGCTTCTGGTGCCACTAACTGCACCTCAACTCAACGCCACATGGCTATGGCCCCTTGCTGACCGCTACCTCTGGCCTACACTGCGGTCATCAGGGCTCACAATTAAAATTAAGTCTTGATTCATTAATTACAGAGTCCAGTAGGCAAATAACTATCACAGGCCTAAAACCTACATAATATCCTTTTAGTATCCTTGCTTCAAGAACTTTTTTTATATCAGTTATAGCTTTAGTACAATCACCAAATTCATCTTCAAGTGCAAACAGACACTCATTAGCAGTCTACACTGCGGGCAGCAGAGCTCGCAATTTGAATTTTGGACACGTGGTGCCACTAACCCTGTTCAACACAAGCCGCCACACGTGGTGCCACTAACCCTGTTCAACACAAGCCGATCCCACATGTGGAACTGTGTCCTGAGTCCTGAATGGCAGTGACCCCAAGTCCGTGGCAGCGACCACAGCACCAGACTCCCTTCGATCAGTGAGGCATATTTCCATATGCAAGGCCGGCTACAGGTGGTGCCACTAACCCTGTACAACACAAGGCGTGACACGTGGTGCCACTAACCCTGTTCAATACAAGCCGATCCCACATGTGGAACTGTGTCCTGAGTCCTGAATGGCAGTGACCCCAAGTCCGTGGCAGCAACCACAGCACCAGACTCCCTTCGATCAGTGAGGCATATTTCCATATGCAAGGCCGGCGACACGTGGTGCCACTAACCCTGTACAACACAAGGCACGACACGTGGTGCCACTAACCCTGTTCAATACAAGCCGATCCCACATGTGGAACTGTGTCCTGAGTCCTGAATGGCAGTGACCCCAAGTCTGTGGCAGCGACCACAGCACCAGACGCCCTTCGATCAGTGAGGCATATTTCCATATGCAAGGCCGGCGACACGTAGTGCCACTAACCCTGTTCAACACAAGCCGCGACATGTGGTGCCACTAACCCTGTTCAACACAAGCCGGCGACACGTGGTGGCACTAACCATGTTCAACACAAGCCGATCCAACATGTGGAACTGTGTCCTGAGTCCTGAATGGCAGTGATCCCAAGTCCGTGGCAGCGACCACAGCACCAGACTCCCTTCGATCAGTGAGGCATATTTCCATATGCAAGGCCGGCAACACGTGGTGCCACTCACCCTGTTCAACACAAGCCGCGACACGTGGTGCCACTAACCCTGTTCAACACAAGCCGGCGACACGTGGTGCCACTAACCCTGTTCAACACAAGCCGATCCCACATGTGGATCTGAGTCCTGAATGGCAGTGACCCCAAGTCCGTGGCAGCGACCACAGCACCAGACTCCCTTCGATCAGTGAGGCATATTTCCATATGCAAGGCCGGCGACACATGGTGCCACTAACCCTGTACAACACAAAGCGCGACACATGGTGCCTCTAACCCTGTTCAATACAAGCCGATCCCACATGTGGAACTGTGTCCTGAGTCCTGAATGGCAGTGACCCCAAGTCCGTGGCAGTGACCACAGCACCAGACTCCCTTCGATCAGTGAGGCATATTTCGATCTGCAAGGCCGGCTACAGGTGGTGCCACTAACCCTGTACAACACAAGGCGTGACATGTGGTGCCACTAACCCTGTTCAACACAAGCCGATCCCACATGTGGAACTGTGTCCTGACTCCTGAATGGCAGTGACCCCAACTTCGTGGCAGCGACCACAGCACCAGACTCCCTTCGATTAGTGAGGCGTATTTGCATATGGAAGGCCGGCGACACGTGGTGCCACTGAACCTGAACTACGCAGGCCGGTGGAGCCACCAACCTCTGCACGTGGCTGTGGGCCCTTGCTCACCGCTACCTCTGGCCTACACTGTGGTCAGCAGGGCTCACAATTCAGATACAGTCGCGATTGCAGATGACGCAGTCCAGTAGGCAAGAGACGTTGCTCCCAGTGCGGCCCGTCCGCACCAAGCAGCATCACAGGCTCATACATTCTCAATGCTTCTGGTGCCACTAACTGTGCACCTCAACTCAACGCCACATGGCTATGGCCCCTTGCTGACCGCTACCTCTGGCCTACACTGAGGTCATCAGGGCTCACAATTAAAATTAAGTCTTGATTCATTAATTACAGAGTCCTGTAGGCAAATAACTATCATAGGCCTAAAACCTACATAATATCCTTTTAGTATCCTTGCTTCAAGAACTTTTTTTATATCAGTTACAGCTTTAGTACAATCACTAAATTCATCTTCAATTGCAAACGAACACTCATTAGCAGTCTACACTGCGGGCAGCAGAGCTCGCAATTCAAATTTTGGACACGTGGTGCCACTAACCCTGTTCAACACAAGCCGCGACACGTGGTGCCACTAACCCTGTTCAACACAAGCCGATCCCACATGTGGAACTGTGTCCTGAGTCCTGAATGGCAGTGACCCCAAGTCCGTGGCAGCGACCACAGCACCAGACTCCCTTCGATCAGTGAGGCATATTTCCATATGCAAGGCCGGCGACACATGGTGCCACTAACCCTGTACAACACAAGGCGCGACACATGGTGCCTCTAACCCTGTTCAATACAAGCCGATCCCACATGTGGAACTGTGTCCTGAGTCCTGAATGGCAGTGACCCCAAGTCTGTGGCAGCGACCACAGCACCAGACTCCTTCGATCAGTGAGGCATATTTCCATATGCAAGGCCGGCTACAGGTGGTGCCACTAACCCTATACAACACAAGGCGTGACACGTGGTGCCACTAACCCTGTTCAATACAAGCCGATCCCACATGTGGAACTGTGTCCTGAGTCCTGAATGGCAGTGACCCCAAGTCCGTGGCAGCGACCACAGCACCAGACTCCCTTCGATCAGTGAGGCATATTTACATATGCAAGGCCGGCGACACGTGGTGCCACTAACCCTGTACAACACAAGGCGCGACACGTGGTGCCACTAACCCTGTTCAATACAAGACGATCCCACATGTGGAACTGTTTCCTGAGTCCTGAATGGCAGTGACACCAAGTCCGTGGTAGTGACCACAGCACCAGACTCCCTTCGATCAGTGAGGCATATTTCCATATGCAAGGCCGGCAACACGTGGTGCCACTAACCCTGTACAACACAAGGTGCGACACGTGGTACCACTAACCCTGTTCAATACAAGCCGATCCCACATGTGGAACTGTGTCCTGAGCCCTGAATTGCAGTGACCCCAACTTCGTGGCAGCGACCACAGCACCAGACTCCCTTCGATCAGTGAGGCATATTTCCATATGCAAGGCCGGCGACACATGGTGCCACTAACCCTGTTCAACACAAGCCGCAACACGTGGTGCCACTAACCCTGTTCAACACAAGCCGGCGACACATGGTGCCACTAACCCTGTTCAACACAAGCCGATCCCACATGTGGAACTGTGTCCTGAGTCCTGAATGGCAGTGACCCCAAGTCCGTGGCAGCGACCACAGCACCAGACTCCCTTCGATCAGTGAGGCATATTTCCATATGCAAGGCCGGCGACACGTGGTGCCACTAACCCTGTACAACACAAGGCGCGACACGTGGTGCCACTAACCCTGTTCAATACAAGCCGATCCCACATGTGGAACTGTGTCCTGAGTCCTGAATGGCAGTGACCCCAAGTCCGTGGCAGCGACCACAGCACCAGACTCCCTTCGATCAGTGAGGCATATTTCCATATGCAAGGCCGGTGACACGTGGTGCCACTAACCCTGTACAACACAAGGCGCGACACGTGGTGCCACTAACTCTGTTCAATACAAGCCAATCCCACATGTGGAACTGTGTCATGAGCCCTGAATTGCAGTGACCCCAACTTCGTGGCAGCGACCACAGCACCAGACTCGCTTCAGTTTTATTTGTTGTTGTTTTGTTTAAATAAAATGTTTTATATGTAAATCTATACATGACTAAGATTCTTGTTTGTCCAACCGCACACGGACAATTCCGGGCCCAAGAAGGTTGTTGGGGGTATGTTGCTAATGTGGGAAGAAGGTGCGTTACCTGCTAATGTGGGGAGAGGCAGCGTGAAAGGGGTATCTCTCACAGAAAGAACTCCGGTATGTTTTAAGAAATGCCTCGGACAGATGCCAGCTGACGGACTGAATCACAAAATGGCTTTTCAATGCTTATGTAGTGAGACTTATGAACAGTTTGCACCCAGGCTCGCAGAGGGACAACTGCGGCCCGTCCGCTCGACTCACAGACACAGTACTACGAGCCGTCCGCTCCCAAAGGAACAGCAGCATAGTAGCTCGCAGAGGTACAGGCACAGCAGCGTACTAGCTCGCAAAGGTAGACAGCTGCGAGCCGACGGACTGGCTTCTAATGGCATAGTTGCGAAGTGGTGATGTTGGCCAGAGGGAGCGTGAAAGGGTTATTTCGCACAGACAGAGCTCCGGTATATTAAATTGCCCCCGGGACCTTTCTTTTATATTTTCACTCAATGTGAGAAAGCGCGCTTTCTGGACCAAGACCTTTCTCCCTACCAAATTTGGCTTAATTCCGTTCAGCAGTTTGACCTGTAGCCTTGTCTAAAGTTTCCCATGGAAAATCCATTGAGAAAACACGTTTTCACCCCCCCCACATAGCTACCTGTCGCAGGTGTACTCGCTGTTGGTGTGCAGGTCAGTGGTCTAGTTGTCAACATGTCACGTCCACTCCCTGAGGGCAGGTTTGCACACACACCACACCCATCCGGCACATGCGTCACAGGCCATGTGACCACACAAATATAATGGATCGACAACGTCAAATCCTTTATTGCCGGTGGTGACTGGATGGCGGACGCTCCACGGGTCTCAATCATAAAGAGTCCATGAAAACTTGCGCAGAGGGTTAGTCGCACCCTGAGCTGTATGGCCGTCAGGGGCCTACTACCACGTGGCGCGGACTTGAGTTGCACAGGGTTACTGCCACCCAAAGCTGATGTGGCCATCATGGGCCTACCACCACATGGTGCGGACTTGAGTTGCACAGGGTTAGTGCCACCCAAAGCTGATGTGGCCGTCAGGGGCCTACCACCACGTGGCGCGGACTTGAGTTGGGCAGGGTTAGTGCCACCCGAAGCTGATGTGGCCATCAGGGGCCTACCACCACGTGGCGCAGACTTGAGTTACACAGGGTTAGTCGCACCCTAAGTTGTATGGCCATCAGCGGCCTACCACCATGTGGCGCTGACTTGCGTTGCACAGGGTTAGCGACACCAAAAGCTGATGTGGTCTCCGCCATTGATGACTCAGGACTCAGCTACATGTGTGGTATCTGCTGGGCCGTGGAGCGGGTCCACATAATGTCCACCAACCCATGGTGGCGGAACCGGGCCCTGGAGCTTTCACGGGCACGTGGAGTGCCCACTGGTAGACACTCCGGTGGCAGCAGGTAATTATTTGGTCATGGATGTGCAGGGGCGGCAGTCTCTCTCTCTCTCTCTCTCTCTCACCTCCCTCTCTTCACTCTCTCTCTCACTCTCTTCCTTCCTTTCCTTCTATCTCTCTCACTCTCTCTCCCTTCTCCCTTTCTCACTCCCTTTCTTTCCTTCCCTCTCTTTTTCTCTCTGGCTTTTTTTTCCTTCTCTCTTTCTCTGTGTCTCACTCCTTTGATATGCGCATTACACACGTCCTTATTTTGTGCTTTATTTTCCAGGATGTGTCGTCGACATTAATGGACCCGACAGGAGTCTTCCGCCTTGTTGTTTTGTGTTCAGTTTGTTAAATTTAGTTTATCCTCTATATGTACGGAAAAATAAAGTTTAAAAAAAAAAAAATTTCAATAAAGTTTTTGGTTGTTACTTAAGTGCTGTGTGACTCTTTCTCGTTCTTATTACTGTTATTCAGTGGTGTCCACCATGGTGTTACATTTTGGGGCAGTTATCACGGGAATACTGGTGATGTCTGCAGTTTGCACCAGCTTCTGAATAGTGTGTTAGATTTATCTCAACTTTAGTTGCATTAAAAGTGCTGATAATGAGATGCAGAGTAGGCGTTCCCATGCAAAAACACACGAGGTGCACCTTTGCGATTTATTCTAAATACTAAAATCCTGTATTGAATTGCACTGTGGTAGTGAGTGCATTTACAGTGTACACACAAAATCAATGAAGAAATCTCATTGTATTTATATTGATTGGGAATCGTGGGTCAGGTGCTGAATCTTAACGGGATACACTGCCCAGTTCGTTTATTTTTCTGTACACTAAAAAACCACATCACAACTTTCACAACGAAAGGCAAAAACTACGATGCGAAACAAATTCTGGTGATAAGCCGCGTTAGCACAAGGGATTTTACACCTGCTTTCTGCTGGTGTTAAGCAGGACGACTACCTGCAGCATGAAAGGGAACACAGCCAAGAGCCACACCGGAACACCCACAGGTGCCATAGAGTCAATGAGCATTATACACGGATACCCATGAGGGCCAAAACACTCATCGCAACAACCCCAGGACCGCCAACGCCCCCGAACCCGCATCTGAGCAAGTGTCTCCGTGTGGTCATTGTGTTAGCATGATGGGCACGGGCCCTGCAACATCACAGTTTGCTGTCTTCAGCGGACGTTACCATGTCACCTCGGCGTTGGCAGTGAGCCTGGACATGTAGCTACGCACGCATCCTCCTGCATGCACAAGCGGCATGTGCTGGTCCGGCGTACACAGGTCAGCGCAGGGGTGTGCCTATCTGGCAAGGGGAACAGGGTGTCTTGGACATGTCCGTGTGCAAGAAGTGCGGTAAGTGTGTCTCTGTGTTCTGGTGTGGCCGCCACAAGGGCTGCAGCAGTCGATGTTGTAAAGTGGCATGCACCACCTCCAAACGGCAGTGTCACGGTGTGATTGGAATGCCGCAAGACATGCGCGAATAGGCATTACAATGTTGTGCCGTAGGAGTGCACGGGATACAACAGCGCAGCGCACCAAAGTATGGGGGCTCGTGGGAGGGAGGAGCAGCTGTTTGGCAACATAACACACAGTGAACCCGCCCATGTGCCACGTGCTGGGCATCTCATCCATGATGACCAGGTTCGCAGACATCCCACAACACCCACGACCGGCCTTTGTACACATCCTGTATGAATGCAGCTGGAGAAGTTACTGTAGGGATGAAAGGTTCTTTGTCTGAGCTATCTTGCGCTAACACATCTGCAGCCCCCCCTGACAGATACGATAATATTTCCATCCGTCTCCCACACTACGCACTGCCCGATTTGAGAACAACGAGTACACATCCCACACTCAAAAGTCCTTCGTCGTAGTTAGCGTGCGTGAAATGGCCTTCACACATACTCCCACCACACCCCTGCCCTGCACCCATTACACACAGACCCGGCTCATTGCACCAAGCTGTGCCATTTCATCCACAAGACTGGCACACGGCAAGCCAGTGCAGCTACAAGCAGAGCCACTGACGCAATGGCAGGGCATCCCGAACACATGGTCGACTCCATTCACGTCCACCTATACCTTGCACGTCTGCTGCATGTCCTGGGTGCACTGCCTTTGGCAGTGCTGCGGATCACTTACCGGCTGAGCTTCCGCATTGCGGACGTCACCTGCGTTCAACCTGTATTGCAATGTCGCACGTGCCTATCCGAGTGGTGCATGGACGTGTGCCTCTCCAACGTGTGCATAGCTGACATGGATTACGACGGGTGTGTGCGCCCCCTGTTGGCCCACAACCAGGAGTGTCATGGTGATCCCCGTTTATGGCATGCATGGATGTTTGGCATGCATGTTGGGAACTGGGCCTGGGACATTGCACGTGTTGTAGTATGCAGTGAGCAAATTGACCCACTTCCCGATTCTGCTTTGGTGCACATTGCGTACAGTGGTTGGAGTCAGCACATCTGTCCCGGTCAGCTGATGGATTACGTCGACGACATGTCAAATATTGTGGCCAACCATCACTCATTAGAGATAGTGGCTTACGCAGCTGCACTCGCGTTCATGGACGAGTGACAAGGTACCTGCAACCACGACTCAATGTGCCACATTGCACGTGTCCCGCCGCATCATTGCACGTTGTGCATCTGGTCACATGTCCCAAGACGACAGTGGACATGGCTGCATTGGTGTCGACTCATGTCCGAGGCGCGGACAACCAACGCTGCTTGACACTGACGTGTGTTGGTGATGGACTACCCCGAGGTGAACATGGACGTTTTCCTATGTTCCGTATTCAGGCACGCTGCTGCATTTGTCTGCATATCGTGGCACTACTCTTGGCCGTACTGACACGCACTGTTTTTTATAAAGTTTCCACATTTTCACTTGTCTCCAAATGTGTTGTGTCTTCATTTGTATGCCAATGTGTGTGTCACGGACTCTCTGGCTGCCTGCCATACGTGAATTGCTACCCCATCCGAACTGTGGGTTTCTACTGATGCGTTCTCATGTGCCTGTTTCGTACTGATGCTTTTGGACGTTTATCCGCCACAGGCAAGTGCATTTGTGTCCTGTGTTCGATTGTGCGAATGTTTGTGTTTGGACAACATTGTGTTGGATGTTGGTGTGCTCTGCTTCCTATGTGTGTGTGCTGCATTCCGTGTGAGATGTCCCTTCATGTGAGGTATTGTTCACCCTTCTCCCTTTCAGGCAGTGTGGTTTTCACTTCTGTGCTTGTTCAGTGGTGTGATGTTGGCGGGTTGTGTGACTTGTGCTCCTTGTTGGTGTGTTTCATTTTAGCCATGGTTTGTCTGTAGTTGTGCTGTACTTAATTGTGCATGTGTGCCATTGTGCCCATCTCCCCCGTCCCCCCACTCCCTGCTTGTTCCTCTTCCTGGTGCTGTTGTGTCTGTAATTTTGTTACTCCACACATAAATACATGTAAAGAACAAATTAGAATAGTTCCTTGATTCTTTTAGATTGCAAAACTTCTTTCTATTGGTTATTTGTGAATTTTCCATATAAACAGTTTTTTTAATATTCAAGGACACATAGAAGTCAGAAGTGCAACGTATTCTATCAACACACTATCTAGAACATTCTACAACACGTGCAGGTTAAAAGTTCATCAATTTTTTTAAACCTAACGATATTTTTTTGCAACATTTTCTCGAACATTTAACGGCACGTGCAGGTTAAAAGTTCACGGTTGTTTTAAGTTTGAACAGTGCCTTCCAAATGCAAGTAGGAGGTGTGGTTGAGTTGACCAAATTTTATCCTATCATATGAACTCCACGTTTAAACTGCTTTTTCTTAACCAATCACAAAGATGCTTTTCCACAAAACGAATGTGCACCCTACTTTTAAAAAACAATGCTTTTCATCTCCCAATCAGTTATCGTTTTGAATGAGAAAAAAAAGTAGTTCCCCACCTTTAAACATATCTCTTATTCTACGAACGGACTGCATGAGCTACAGACATCTATCCATACTTCCGAGCCATACCTTCAAAATGCTAGTGTGGATCGTAGGACATAGCTATGTTTTCTGGTGCAAGAGGTATGCAGAACAGAGACGTATTGACTCAGACCTAGGTTTACAAAATGTGGACATTAAATGGTTTGGACAGAGAGGATTGAAGTGGCACCATTGTTGCCTTTGGTTAAAACCTGTTTGCATCTCCAAAACCCTGACCTCATGATTGTGCACTGTGGTGGAAACGACCTAGGCACATTGACTGGTGTAGGTTTGGAAATGCTAATGAAAGACACCTTTCGACAATTGATGTTGCTTTTGCCTCAAACTGTCTTTGTATATTCCAATATATGCCAAAGACAGAAGTGGAAATGGTCAAACCAATTTTGTCCTCAGATTGAAAAATCTAGGAAGAATGTCAACAAAGCTGTGTCTGCATACCTCAGAGACCATAGAATGGGGTCGATCTACAACAACAACATACGTTTTGATATGGCTGATATCTACAGAAGTGATGGAGTACACTTCACACATCAGGGAAATCGAGTTTTTCTGAATAACCTGAAGCTGTGCATCCGCACTTATATGTAGCTCCAACTAATAAACACAAGGGCTCTTTTTAGAGCCACCTTATATTCCCAATATCGGTTCGCAGAGTGACCGCTGCGATCCGGCTAGCACAGGGAGTCCTGCGGGCCGTCCGGCAGGCTCGCAGAGGGACAGCTGCGGCCCGTCGGCTCGGCTCGCACAGGGAGAGCTACGGGCCATCGGCTCGCAAACGCATACCACCGTGCTGGCTCGCAGAGGGAGAGCTCGGGTCTAACTCGCAAGGGGACACCAACGGGCCAACGGCCCTGCTAGCAGAGACACACCTATCACCTAACGGACTGGCTCGCACATGTACAGCTAGGGACACGGCGGCTCGCAGATGCAGACCTGCGAACCGACGGACTGGTACTGTTTTATGCGCTAGGGTAGTACAGTGGTGTTTGTGTACTGTAGGGTGTTCGTGCTGGAGGTAGCGTTTTAGGGTTTAAGGTAGTGCACTGCTGTTTGGGTAGTGTAAGAATCGTGCTGGAGGTAGTGTTTTAGAGTTTACGACAATGCAGTAATGTTTTGGTAGTGTAAGGGGTCATGCTGGGAGTACTGTTTTGGGGTTTAGGGTAGTGCAGTGGTGTTTGTGTAGTGTAGGGGGTCATGCTGGGAGTAGTGTTTTAGGGTTTACGGCAGTGCAGTGGTGTTTGGGTAGTGTAGGGGGTCATGCTGGGAGTAGTGTTTTAGGGTTTACGGCAGTGCAGTGGTGTTTGTGTAGTATAGGGGGTCATGCTGAGAGTAGTGTTTTAGGATTTAGGGTAGCCCAGTGGTGTTTCTGTAGTGTGGGAAGTCATGCAGCTTGTACTGTTTTAGGATTTAGAGTAGTGCAGTGGTGTTTGTGACCTGTTTGGGGGTTCATGCTGGGGGTAGCGTTTTAGGGTTTAAGGTAGTGCAGTGGTGTTTGGGTAGTGTAAGAATCATGCTGGAGGTAGTGTTTTAGAGGTTACGAAAATGCAGTGGTGTTTGGGTAGTGTAAGGGGTCATGCTGGCAGTAGTGTTTTAGGGTTTAGGGTAGTGCAGTGGTGTTTGTGTAGTGTAGGGGGTCGTCCTCAGAGTAGTGTTTTAGTGTTTACGGTACTGCAGTGGTGTTTGTGTACTGTAGGGGGTTGTGCTGGGGTAGTCTTTTAGGGTTTAGGGTAGAACAGTGGTGTTTGGGTAGTGTAGGGGGTCATGCTGGGGGTAGTGTTTTAGGGTTTAGGGTAGTGCAGTGGTGTTTGTGTAGTGTAGGGAGTCATGTTGGGAGTAGTCTTTTAGGGTTTAGGGTAGAACAGTGGTGTTTGGGTAGTGTAGGGGGTCGTGCTGGGGATAGTGTTTTAGGATTTAGGGTACTGCAGTGGTGTTTGCATAGTGTAGGGGGTCCTGCTAGGGGTAGTGTTTTAGGGTTTACGACAATGCAGTGGTGTTTGGGTAGTGTAGGGGGTTGTGCTGGGGGTAGTATTTTAGGGTTTAGGGTAGTGCAGTGGTGTTTGGGTAGGGGGTCGTGCTGGGGGTAGATTTAGGGTTTAGGGTAGTGCAGTGGTGTTTGGGTAGTGTAGGGGATCCTGCTGGGGGTAGTGTTTTAGAGTTTACGACTGTGCAGTGGTGTTTGGGTAGTCTTTGGGTAGTGTAGGGGATCGTACCGACAGACTGACTCACAGAGCTCCAAGCCGACGGACGGGCTTCTAAAGGCATAGCCGCGACCTGGTGATATGAAGAGAGGCAGCGTGAAAGGCATATCTCACACAGACACAGATGCCAGTGTTGCCTCACAGAGGTAAAACTACGAACCCGATGGCTTCTACACGGAGAGATGCGAGCTGACGGAGTAAATCACAAAATAGGTGCCAACACTTCCTGGTTTCAACCATTCACAGCCAATAAGCCGCAAGCTGGTGCTTGTAACCCCTCAGCCAATCACATGTCAGAATTCTCAAATATCGATATCTGTAAAATTTGATATTTCTAAAAAAATACTGAACGGATTTACACCATTTAAACAAAATCGTGCTTTCTGGACCATCACCTTTCTCCCTGCCAAATTTGGCGTAATTCCGTTCAGCAGTTTCACCTGTAGTCTTCTGTAAACTTTCTTATGGAAATTGCATGCAGAAAACACATTTTAGGACCCTCTTTTTTCTCAGCCCCTCCTACACCATTCACCCCCAAAATTTCAATATAAGAGCTAATCAAAAAAAGAGAAACTTTTTGGATAATTTCATAAAGATTCGTCAAACGACGCCAAAGTTACAAGCACATAGAAGGCTCCACAAGGGGGGCCACGCAACCCCCCTCCCAACATGAGTGAAGCCCCGGGGCTGCACGGACAACAGCGCACCCCCGCAACCCCTGCGAGCCCCTGCTATTATTTTTTAAGAAATACCCCCGGAACCTAGCCCACCCAAGGGCCTCATTAAAATGAAACGCGAGAACCCGCAACCCCAGCATGAATTTTTGAAGATTTCTTTTTTTTTAAATGATTTTTTGGGCCCTGGGGCTCCTTCTGGGACCCCCTGAGCAGGCCTAGGGGGTCAGGGTTTTTCTACCCTGCACCCTTCTCTTGTTTTATACCTTTGCTTCTCCGTTTTCGGGTAACTCGCTTCTACCGAGCCACAAGATGGCTGCCAACACTTCCTGGTTTGGACTACTAGCAGCCAATCACAGTGAAGCTCGCGCACGCGACTTAGGCTCCGCCCAGATATCGAAACTTTTATTTTTCTAATTTCTCAGCAACTACTGAACGGATTTACACCATTTTTAAAAAGGTCACTTTCTAACCCAAGCACTACCTTTCTGCCAAATTTGGAGTAATTCCGTTCAGTAGTTTCGGCTGTAGCCTTGCACAAAGTTTCCTATGGGAAATTGATTTTTGACTCTTATTTTTGAATTTCTTAAAAACTACTGAACGGATTTACACCATTTAAAAAAAGGTCGCTTTCTGAACCAAGCTCTACCTTTTTTGTCAAATTTGGGGTAATTCCGTTCAGCAGTACGGGCTGTAGCTCGTCGCAAAATTTCCTACGGAAATTAACATGGAGGAAACGAGTTTTGGGACCCCCCTTTTTTCTCAGCCCCCGCTTGACGAATCACCCCCAAAACTTTCAGGATAGGAGCTGACCTGGATAGACTTTTTTTGGGGAGAATTTCAGGAAGATGCGTCAAATGACGCCAAAGTTATTAGCAAATCAAAAAATGCTTTTCCTATGGAAACTAGGTTCTAACTATAACTACCTACTGGCGACCGCCAGTAGGTAATATATATATATATATATATATATATATATATATATATATATATATATACACATACAGACGGCGAACCAGTTGGGAAAGTGAGCCGGTTTTGACTAATAAAGGGTTTACCTGTTCCCCTGTGGAGTTGCGTCTTCAAGCTCAGGGGCAAACTTTGGGACATGTTGTTACACGGCAGCCTCGGCCGTGGGAGATTGCACCGCCTGGCTAATTGAAACAGGTCTGTGTGGTTGTTTGAAAAACGGCAGCCAGTTTCCAGCATGGAGGAATCACCACTGAAAACCGGAGCATTTTCCTGAAGCCCACCGGAGGGCTTTCAACATTGTTAAGTAAAATTGGGGGTTTTAAATAATGACAATTACACAGACTCCACAGAAGGAAGTAATTTTGGACTACAATACCCAGTATACCACGCACTGGAGGGTGGCTGCATTTAAAAAGGGAAAATGACATTGTAGTCTGTTCCGTGTTTCTGCCTTTCCCCTTTCCCTATGATTAAGATGCAGGAGCATCGAAACGCGTAAGGGACGGCGAACCAGTTGGGAAAGTGAGCCGGTTTTGACTAATAAAAGGTTTTACCTGTTCCCCTGTGAAGTTGCGTCTTCAAGCTCAGGGGCAAACTTTGGGACATGTTGTTACACGGCAGCCTCGGCCGTGGGAGATTGCACCGCCTGGCTAATTGAAACAGGTCTGTGTGGTTGTTTGAAAAACGGCAGCCAGTTTCCAGCATGGAGGAATCACCACTGAAAACCGGAGCATTTTCCTGAAGACCACCGGAGGGCTTTCAACATTGTTAAGTAAAATTGGGGGTTTTAAATAATGACAATTACACGGACTCCACCAAAGGAAGTAATTTTGGACTACAATACCCAGCATACCACGCACTGGAGGGTGGCTGCATTTAAAAAGGGAAAATGACATTGTAGTCTGTTCCGTGTTTCTGCCTTTCCCCTTTCCCTATGATTAAGATGCAGGAGCATCGAAACGCGTAAGGGACGGCGAACCAGTTGGGAAAGTGAGCCGGTTTTGACTAATAAAAGGTTTTACCTGTTCCCCTGTGAAGTTGCGTCTTCAAGCTCAGGGGCAAACTTTGGGACATGTTGTTACACGGCAGCCTCGGCCGTGGGAGATTGCACCGCCTGGCTAATTGAAACAGGTCTGTGTGGTTGTTTGAAAAACGGCAGCCAGTTTCCAGCATGGAGGAATCACCACTGAAAACCGGAGCATTTTCCTGAAGACCACCGGAGGGCTTTCAACATTGTTAAGTAAAATTGGGGGTTTTAAATAATGACAATTACACGGACTCCACCAAAGGAAGTAATTTTGGACTACAATACCCAGCATACCACGCACTGGAGGGTGGCTGCATTTAAAAAGGGAAAATGACATTGTAGTCTGTTCCGTGTTTCTGCCTTTCCCTTTCCCTATGATTAAGATGCAGGAGCATCGAAACGCGTAAGGGACGGCGAACCAGTTGGGAAAGTGAGCCGGTTTTGACTAATAAAAGGTTTTACCTGTTCCCCTGTGGAGTTGCGTCTTCAAGCTCAGGGGCATACTTTGGGACATGTTGTTACACTGCAGCCTCGGCCGTGGGAGATTGCACCGCCTGGCTAATTGAAACAGGTCTGTGTGGTTGTTTGAAAACGGCAGCCAGTTTCCAGCATGGAGGAATCACCACTGAAAACCGGAGCATTTTCCTGAAGCCCACCGGAGGGCTTTCAACATTGTTAAGTAAAATTGGGGGTTTTAAATAATGACAATTACACGGACTCCAGCGAAGGAAGTAATTTTGGACTACAATACCCAGCATACCACGCACTGGAGGGTGGCTGCATTTAAAAAGAGAAAATGACATTGTAGTCTGTTCCGTGTTTCTGCCTTTCCCCTTTCCCTATGATTAAGATGCAGAAGCATCGAAACGCGTAAGGGACGGCGAACCAGTTGGGAAAGTGAGCCGGTTTTGACTAATAAAAGGTTTTACCTGTTCCCCTGTGGAGTTGCATCTTCAAGCTCAGGGGCAAACTTTGGGACATATATATATATATATATATATATATATATATATATATATATATATATATATATATATATACGTTAAAAAAGTTTATGAGTGTTAAAAATATATATACCAAGGTGTACTGGTCAATCATTGAGTGTATGAGTGACTGTATGGATGACTCAGTGGGTGCGTGACTGACTGTATAAGTGAGTGATTATGTGTCTCAGTGAATGTATGGATGAGTGACTGGTGTGAATGTGTGTATCTGTCTGTCAGTTGATGTCTAAGTGGGTGTATGAGTGTGTTAGTGGGTACGTGAATGGCTATATGGGTGATTGATGGTTGTCTGTGTGTGTGGGTGAGGAGGTGTGTGGCTGCCTGTATGGATGAGTGAGTCAGTGGCTGTATGGGGTACTAAGTGCATGTGTGAGAAGTTGTATGGGTGAGTGAGTGTCTGTGTCGGTGATTGAGTGCATGTGTCTGTATGGGTGAGTAACTGGGTATGTGAAATGTGAATATGAGAGTGGCTATATGGATGAGTGTATGATTCTGTCAGTGACTGTATAGGTGAGTGAGTATGTGTTACTATTTGTATGAGTAAGTAAGTGGGTGTGTATGTAACTGTTTGGGTGAGTACATACCTGTGTGATTGACTGTATGGGTGAGTGTGTAGGTGTGTGAGTAGTTCTATGGGTGACTCACTCAGTGTGTGAGTCCCTGTATGGGTATATGAGTGGATATGTCAATGGCTGTATTTGTGAGTGAGCGGGTGTATGAGTGACAGTATGGGTGAGCAAGTAGATGTGTGTGTAGATCTATGAATCAGACAGTGGATGTGTAAGTACTGGTATGGGTCTGTGAATGGGTTTGTAAATGGTTGTGTGGGAGTGGCCGTGGGTGTATAAAGGATTCTATAGTGGTGTGTGTGGGTGCATCAGAGATGCTGTGGCTGATGTCATCACTGATGTCATGAGTGATGTCATTTGAGATGTCAACAGTGATGTCATGAGTGATGTCACTGACCATGTCATGAGTGATGTAATATGTGAGGTCATAAGCAGTGCATTGCAGGGGCGGGAGTTATAGTTAACTCAGCTAACTATAAAGGCTGAATTTCTCTGGTTTTGTATGAGTAAAATCTGACCCTAACTATAACGTCCCTGTAACCTTTGGGTTTTTTTTGTGAATTTTTAAGGGTTTTTAAATTCTATTTGCTAACTATATCATCCTTGTAATCTTTGTTTTTTTCAGTGAATTTCTCAGTTTTATTAAAACCTAATTACTAATTATAATGTCCCTGTAAGCTTTGATTTTTTAGTGAATTTCTAAGGTTTTTCAAGTAGCAGTCACATTTGCAGAGTGGTGGAGAAAGGGGGCCAGGCCTCCAACCAGCTCTCAGGAATTCCGCTGCGTAGGACTTAGGAGCAAAGTGGACTTCATCCCCCAACCAGTGGTGCCCCAGGAGGCGCGTTTGTAGAGTGGTAGAGAAAGGGTCGTGGCCTTTGAAGACCTCTTGACAATCTCACTGTGTGGGACTTACTAGGGGTAGCAGGAGGGGCAGTTGGCCCCCAAGGATGTCCTTGGGGGCCAACTACCCCTCCTATTACCTCCAGTAAGTCCCACACAGCAGGATTGCTGAGTTCTGATAGCAGGCCATGCCCTCTTTCTCCACCACTCTGCAAACGCACCTCCTGGCGTGCTCTTGCTTGGGGGATGATGTCCCCTTTGCTGATGGAGGTCCTTAGGGGCCAACTAGCCTAACTGTTACCTCCAGTAAGCCCCACACAGTGGTACTGCTGAGGGGTGTTCACAGGCCACGCCCCCTTTCTCCACCACTCTGCAAACGCACCTCCTGGTGCACTCTTGATTGGGGGATGAAGTCCCCTTGCCTCTTGAGGGTCCCTGGGGGCCAACTAGCCCCCCTGTTACCTCTAGTAAGCCCCACACAGCTGGATTGCTGAGAGGTGGTCAGAGCCCATGTCCCCTTTCTCCATCACTCTGCAAACACGCCTCCTGGGGCACTGCTGCTTGGGGGATGAAGTCCACTTTAGTCCTAAGGACATAAGGACGCCAGACTTCCTCATCGCCCCACCAGCAGTGTACCGAGAGGGGCGTTTTCAGAGTGGTGGGAAAATGGGCGTGGCCTCTGACCACCTCCCAGCAATCCCCCTCTGTGGGGCTTACTGGAGGTAACAGGTGGGCTAGTTGGCTCCTAAAGACCCTCACCAGCGAAGATGACTTTAACCCCCAAACAAGAGCACTCCATGAGGCGTGTTTGCAGAGTAGTTGAGAAAGGGGGCAGGGCCTCTGCGAGTTGCGGGCTTTTTTTTTCATCTTAAGAAGAGGGGCTGTGTGGCCCCATTCCCTTGACCCCTTTGGGCCCCAGGGACCCCATCCCCCGGGGCCTGACCCATTTTATTTTAATCCCCCGGGACTAGGCCTTTCTTTTTCTTTTTACTTATAAAGGAGAGGGGAGACTTGCGGCCCCCCTCTCCAGGCTGATTTTGGCCCAAGGGACCCCATCCCCCGGGGCATGGCCATTTCTTTTTTTCTTTTCAAGGGAGGGGGGCAGCCCCCCTCCGGGCCATATTTGGCCATGGGAACCCCATCCCCCAAGGCCACGCCACTTCTTTTAAAAAAAAGATTTTATTTTAGGGGAGGGGGGCCGCACAGCCCTCCTCCCCCGGCCGATTTTGGCCCTGGGGACCCCATCCCCCGGGGCCCGGATATTTTTGTTTTAAATCCAAAAATGGAGGGGGGCTGAGCGCCCCCCTCCCAGGCCATTTTTGGCCCCAGGGACCCCATCCTCTGGGGCTGGGCCATCTCCTTTGGGACCGTGGGGGGAGCCTGAAGGTCCCCGCAGTCCTGGCTGCCTCCCGCCTCCTGCGGGAGCCGGCATTGCTTTCCCCCCCCCAGTGCTCCTGCCATCCCATAGCAAACTGCAATATCCCAGGGGTGGGCACCCCGGGACATTGCTGGAGCCGCCCCTGGGGGGGTGGCAGTCCCCAGGGACATTTACAGCTCCAGAAGGGGGGCACCCCTCTGATTTTTAAAATAGCCCTGGGGAGGTGGCGTTCCCCGGGGATGTGTGGGGGGACTGGAGCCCCCCACACATCTTTGTAAATATAGCCCCGGGAGGTGGTGGTCTCTGGGGCTGCGGGTGGGCCACATGGCACCCCGCATTTCAAAAAAGAAGCCCTGGAGAGGTGGCGGTCCCCTGGGCTGCATGGGGGTCTAGAGCCCCCCTACGCATTATAATGATAATAAAGCCTCTGGGGGGTGGTGGTCCCTGGGGCTGTGTGGGGGGGCTAAAGCCCCCCACGCATTATAATGATAATAAAGCCCCAGGGAGGTGGCGGTCCCCAGGGATGCAGCAGACTGCGTGGCCCTGCTGCACTTCAAACTATAAGCAGCAGGAGGTAGCAGCCCCGAGGCTGCGGGAGCCCACGTGGGCACCCGCATCTTAATGTCTAATAGCCCCTGGGACCTGGCCCACCCACGCGTCTAAAGTAAATGAAGCGCGGGAACCTGCGCTTCATTTTTTTTTTGTTTAATTTTCAGCCGTATTCGCGGATCCACCACGAATCCCGCCGAAAATGTTAAAAAAACAAAAACATTTTTTACAGGGACCCCCTGAACAGGCCTAGGGGGGGTCAGGGTGTTTCTAACCTGCCCCCTTTTCTTCTTTTTTAACCTTTTTGCTTGTGACCGAGTCACAAGATTGCTGCCAACACTTCCTGGGTTGAAGTGTTGGCAGCCAATCAGATCTCAGGCACGAGATCGGGAGGGTTCGAGCATCCACCACGGCCACAGTTGTATATCTGAGAAACCTTAAAATTTCTCGGGGACTACTGAACGTATTTACACCATTTGACAAAAAGAGCGCACTCTGGACCAAGAGCTACCTTTTTGCCAAACTTCGTGTAATTCCGTTCAGCAGTTCGGGCTGTAGCTGCCTCAACAGTTTACTACGGAAATTAACATGGAGAAAAAGCGTTTTGGGATCTCCCTGTCTCTCATTCCCCGCTTGACGGATCACTCAGAATTTTTCAGGACTGAAGCTGGCATGACCGCCCCATTAGTTTTCAAAATTTCGCGAAAATTCGTAAAACGGCACCAAAGTTGTTGGCAAATCAAAAAATGCGTTTCCTATGGAAACTAGGTCCTATCCATAACTACCTAATGTATATATATATTGCAGAGCGGATTACAGACCGTGAGGGGAACGGCCACTGTAAATCCTTTTTTGCCGTGAGGGGAACGGCTTTCCTTTTCTGGTTCTCCGCTTCTGCCACACAGCCGTGAGGGGAACGGCTCGAAGGAACCACAACTCCCGGCAGGCAAAAGCTGCACGCCTGCTCCTGCTACTACGCAAGCGCCAGGAGGTGCTTTTAGCCCAGCTGAGCCTCCCGCTGCGCGGGACGCTTTGCAGAGCGGATTACAGACCGTGAGGGGAACGGCCACTGTAAATCCTTTTTGCCGTGAGGGGAACGGCTTTCCTTTTCTGGTTCTCCGCTTCTGCCACACAGCCGTGAGGGGAACGGCTCGAAGGAACCACAACTCCCGGCAGGCAAAAGCTGCACGCCTGCTCCTGCTACTACGCAAGCGCCAGGAGGTGCTTTTAGCCCAGCTGAGCCTCCGCTGCGCGGGACGCTTTGCAGAGCGGATTACAGACCGTGAGGGAACGGCCACTGTAAATCCTTTTTTGCCGTGAGGGAACGGCTTTCCTTTTCTGGTTCTCCGCTTCTGCCACACAGCCGTGAGGGGAACGGCTCGAAGGAACCACAACTCCCGGCAGGCAAAAGCTGCACGCCTGCTCCTGCTACTACGCAAGCGCCAGGAGGTGCTTTTAGCCCAGCTGAGTCTCCCGCTGCGCGGGACGCGCGCGGGCCGCGCCCGGGCGAAGTCCGGGCCAAGGGCGGGCCCGTCCTTGCCCGTCATAGCCTGGAAGAGGCTGGGCTGGGCCACCTCTCTTTCCCCTAGAGTAGCTCGTGAAAGTTCCCCTTAGAGCGTATAGGACGTCGATGAGCTTACCCCTCACCAGGTACAGACGAAGTCGTATGTTTAATTTTTATCCTTCTTAACTGGAACTATTGCATTTTAACTCTCTCCCCAAGTGGTGTTGCTTTTTCGGTCTATCAGGACTTAATAGTGTTGGACAGTTCTACTTTGTCTGGACATATTTTATCTTGTACATTGTTGGCTTCTTTCTCTTTGTTGTATAAACCTATGATAGTTGTTAGGTTTTATTTTTCGCAGGTACAATAATAGTGCCGCATGTTGCTTGTTTACATTGCTTATTTTGCACAAATTGTGGGTTGCTTGAACTGCTGCTAGTTCTGTTTTTTCATAAGGACTGTATGTTTATTATACATATTGTATACACTGCTTATTTTGCACATTGAAATTTTATTGGTACAAGTCCTAATCTCTGCTTTTCCCCCGGAACTGTATTATTACACCTATTATAAATTAGCTTATTTTATTAGGTGTTCGAATTTGTTCTTAATAGTGTTTTAACCGGGTTTTTTACTTCTTGGCATTTTATGAACCTGTAGTCTTGCCAAGTCCTACTAAGCGCCAATCCTTTTGCTGCTTTGTCCTTTCCCTTGCCATACACCTTGTATTAGTCTTATCATTTTGGGAAATGAGCAAACGGAAAATGACCCCCGGTAAGAGTGTGATTGGGACCCTGGACGCATTTTTCTCAAGAGCTGAATCAGTTCTTATACATGAAATTCAGCTTACGGAAAGGAGATTATCATTAGAGCCCCTGTCTTTAGAAGATAGAACTCCTATTAAATTGGCAGCTCCCATAGTAGAAGGGATCAGGAATGCCGATCCTTCTCGGCATACTCTTCCCTTCTCTCCGGAACTAACTCCAGTCTCGACGCAAATTTTACCTAGCCCTGGCATAGAGCTGATAACTACTTCCAGCCCAGTAAAAGCCAAGACAAGAGGCCAAAAGGCCAAATTAGGACAGCTTAATAGTAGTGACCCACAGGCAAGGAAAAGAAAAGGGAAGAATGGTGGGTCCTCGAAAAGTAGTAGATTAGCCCACAAGTTAGATAGCGGTATCGAGGCGTCTTCTTCTCCCTTAGCAACAAACAGTTCGAATGACTTACCTTTACTTATCCCTAATGCATGTACGTTGCCTGGGTCTTGTTCTATTAGAGATCATGAGGACCATTTTTGGGGGAAAATGGAAATGTTGTTGTCTTCTTCTCTTGATCCAATAAGGCAGAAAATTGGGGCTATCGAGGAAGTTTTATCCAAACTCGAGGGACAGACCGGTTGTAACTGTTTAACCTCGAAAGTTGAAAATTCTAACAGGATATGTGTTACACAGACTGCTAGGGATGCAGTAGTGGGAAATGCACTGCAGGGGATGTTGAGGCGGTCATAGACCCAATGGAATCAAATAACGATAAAATTACCACTAGTAGTTGTGGTGGAGTGATTTCTCGTTATCCATCTAGGGTAGTGACGCCTAGATTGAAGGATATGACAGGGTTAGCACTCCAGGATTCTCAATCAACTTGTCTTCCTGTAATTAACCTCCCACCTGAATCTACCCCCTATGTTGTTGTTTTAGGGGATGTTCCACCGCTTGAAATAGGGGCTACAGAGGATTTTAATCAACTAAAAAACAAATTAACACATTGGTTTGCCCAAAATACAGCTACTGGTCTGAGTATTGCTAACAACATCATTATGGCACGTAGGGTGAGTTGGGTGGGGCCATCTGCTAAAGTGGGTATTAAAGATTGTATTATTGTGAATTTCAATAACCCTAATCTAGTGGCTAGAATCCTCCATAAGGGCGCTAACCGCAATCCCCCTCAGGTGCTATCAGAACTTTCCCCTTGGGTTTTTTTATAAGCCCAGGGTTTCCACATGTCCTATTGACTATAATGTAAGGACAAATACTGGACCAGGAAGGTTGCATAGTTCCGTACCAGCCGCACAGACAGTAGTTAGAATGCATCAACCACTCTTCCCGCAGGTTCAGCCGGCCACTACTCCTTTTTGGAAGTACAAAACAGATTTTCTGCATTAAGTGGATTAGAAGATTGCGACTGACTATTGCCAATAGTAATACAGGAGCCAGGGGGTGGTCACAATGCAGTGCCCTTAGTTGATGCCGTGGGGAGGTCAAGTGTAGTGGCCTCTCGCAATTTTATTTCTTGGAATATTGCTGGGCTGGCAACTAAATTTCAAGATCCCTCTTTAGTCAATTTCTTAAAACAGTTTAAGATAATCTGTCTTCAAGAAACCTGGCTGGTTGAAAGTAATCTGTTTTTAGAAGGATACAAGGCTTATTTTGTCCCCGCTACCCCGTCTTCCAGTGGGAGAGCTAAAGGGGGCTTAGTCACATATGTATCTGTGGCCTTAGACAGCAAGATCCAGGTTGTTCCCATTCGGTGTGGAGGGATATTGGTGCTACTTTTTAACACTAGAGGCACCAGATGGGGACTGGTTAATTTTTATAACGCAGTATCCAGTCCCGTACGTGATTGTAATATAACTGCCTTATGCTCCTTTTTTAGACGTCCTAACAGATTCCCAGTTTCTGATTTTTTGGTCTCTGGGGATTTTAATGCTCACCCATGTGGTAACCCTGCGGTGTCCTGTTTATCTGAACTGGGATGCCAGCGAAGGAGTGGTTTCCATTTTGATCACCACACACAAGGGGAATTGATTAACAACATGATCCAGGAGTTCAACATGGTGTGTCTGATGGCTCTCGTGGCCCCAAACATTAAATTTTTAACTCCAACCTACAAAGGGGTTAGGACAGGATCTTTTATTGACTACATATTAATTTCCTTCCCCTTGCAGTTGTGGATCACAGGTTTCTCTATTGATGAGAGTATTTTTAGCGATCATAACCCGCTTTGTGCCCATATAGCCGGACCACTCATTAGTCATATCGAAGGAGTAGCCACAAGGGGCGTTATGACTCTGACTGACAATAAACGCAGATTGAAATGGACACAGATTGACCCAAAGTTGTTTTATGACAAGGTTAATAGGTTATGTGCCCCTGAACTTTTAACATGTCAAAATTCTTGTTCGTCCCCAGATTATCTGTTGGCAGCTTTTGTGACCTTAGTAGGGAAGATGGGAGACCTTTTAAGTGCGCCGACCGTGAGGGCTAGAAATCTTGGGCCTAAATGGTTTGACTCTGATTGTACTCGAGCAGCTGGTAAGTTGAAGGCAGCTCTTGCATCTATACCTAGAATACAATCAGTGGTCTGTAACTATCGTAGAGAATATAAGGCCGCTTTAGCGGAGCGCAAGACAAAACTAAAAGATGAAGCCTGGCGGGATCTTATCGAGGCAAGTGTATTGAAAAATAGTTCCAAATTTTGGCAAGTGGTGAATCGCCCAGCCATTGGTAGGGATAGGGACCCCGTTTTAGGAGCCTTTATTACAGAAGAGGACTGGGTGTCCCATTTTAAAATTATTTTTGATTGTCCCCCTGATTGTTGTGGCCCAGAGATAATAGATTTAAATGCTCCAGCTTTATCTTTTAGTATTGATGAGGTTATTGCAGGGATTGAAGGGCTCTCTGCTAAAAAGGCCCCTGGACCAGATGGGATTCCCCCAGATTTATTTAAATCTGACCCTTCTTTTGGGCCCCCATCTTGGTTAATGTTTTTAATGCTGCAGCAAAATTTGGATGCCCCTCTTCCTGGGCTATTTCCACTATAGTCCCCGTTTTTAAAAGGGTGACCGGGGTAGCCCCCATTGTTATAGACCCATCTCCCTTTTAGATTCAACAGTTAAGGTGGTGGGTCGGATATTATTACAGCGGCTGCAAACCTGGGCAGAGGAAACCGAAATATTGTCAGATGTCCAATATGGTTTTTGCCCCGGTCGATCCACAATTGCCCAGTGTTTAAATATTCTTATGATTTTCAGTAAATATACTATAGCACGCTCGGGGTCCATATTTTGTGCCTTTATGGATCTGTCATCAGCTTTTGATCGTGTCAACAGAACTAAACTGTGGCAGATCCTGAGGCTAACAGGTGTGGATCCTAGCCTAGTGAACTTCCTGGTGGATCTCCATAATTCTACCCAGGCAAATGTTAGGTTCGCCCAGGATTTGCGTGTTACTGAGAATTTTGATATTAAAAGGGGCGTCCGTCAAGGTTGCATTTTAGCCCCTTTTTGTTTAATTATTATCTTAACGACTTGGAAAAGGAATTATTGGAAACCGGGGTTGATTACCCGTATGTTGGCCGTCGCGGCATCCCGATATTGCTTTATGCAGATGATGCCGTCCTTTTATCTAGAACAGAGGTTGGTTTACAATCTCTTTTAAAGGCTTTTGCGGGGTATATGGGTAAACGGGACCTGTCAATTAACAATTCCAAGTCCTATGTGCTGAGAATAGGTAAGCAACCTGTGAAGCCCTTTAAATTTGCAATTGACTCAATTGTGGTCCCTCTCACGAAAGTTTTCTCATATTTGGGGGTTCTTATTGATAACAAATTAAAATGGGGACCCCAAATTGAGAAGAAGAAGGGGAAGTGGTTCGGGCCAATGCGGCCATTTTTAAATTCTCATCAAGAATAGGGAAAAAACCAACTGGGGCCATGTTACAAGTTTATAAGGCTAAAAGTCTTTCCATTGCCACATATGGAAGCGAGATATGGGGATATACAGTTGCAGATTCTCTGCAAGTAGTGGAAAATAATTTTTAAAACGCCTACTGTGTGTCCCTCAAGGGACCTCCAATTTAGTAGTGCATGAAGAACTGGGGGTTCCCTATATTAGTGACATCCTTGCATTACGTCCACTGATTTTTGGCTGAAATGTTGGTTAAATCCAGATCTGTCTTTTAACCATTTATTATTAAGAGAGTGTATGCTGTTAGAACAAGCCTCACGTATCCCTTGGCTAAATTATATTCAAAAGAGTTTTAAAGGGATAGGGCGTGGCGATCTGTATAGCAAGCCAGAATGCATAGTTAAGCAGGATGTCGAATCAAGCAGAATAGCTTTTACGAGTTTGTGGAGGATGGAAAGAGAAGCGAAGGAGTTGCTGAAACCCAGTGTACGCAATTTTATATTAACGAAAACCACCTTGTCAACTGAACCCTATCTTATGGGGTGTTTGTCTTCTCATGAGAAATATCTTTTAACAAGGTTTAGGATGAATCTATATCATCTCCTGTTGGTTAGACCAAAAGACCATAAGAGGGCAAGTGTGTTACCATCCTGCGGCTGCGACGGTGTGTCTCCGCAGGATTTGTTGCACTTCATGTTTGCTTGTAGATTTTATGAAGTTCCTCGTAGGACTTTTTGGTCCCTTATTTAAAACGATTGAATTTTAGACAGGTTCGCCCCGCACTTCTGCACCTACAGATGTTGTCAATGGAGTCATTGTTTTTTACACTTGGCTATCTAAAAGCTTGTGTTAAATCGCGATCCTTTATGGATGTTTAACTTGTTATTTTATCAATGCATTTTTATTGTTCGAATGTACACTTCTATGTTTGCACTTATACAACGTGCATAATTTATACAAATGGGGGTTGCAGTTTTTAACATTTCTGTGGACTGTACATATGTATTTATTGCACATCGCACTTTACATCTTGAATTGCACTTGGGGAGTATGATTTTAATCTGACTTTTTACCAGTTTAAGGAGATTTGACTTATATATTTCAATGTCTTTGTGTAACTTTTATGGTTTTGTTGTTAAAACCGAATAAAGTTTATTGATGATGATGATATATATATATATATATATATTA
Organism: Calotriton arnoldi; assembly: GCA_963921515.1. Lineage (NCBI taxonomy): Eukaryota > Metazoa > Chordata > Amphibia > Caudata > Salamandridae > Calotriton > Calotriton arnoldi. The sequence continues at coordinate 427,386 of CAWUFW010006370.1, read as the reverse complement.
CCTACTGGCGGTCGCCAGTAGGTAGTTATAGTTAGGACCTAGTTTCCATAGGAAAAGCATTTTTTCTTTTCTCAATAACTTTGGCGCCGGTTGACGAATCTTAGCGAAATTTTCAAAACTAGTGGCCCGCTCCGGTCCGCTCCTGTCTTGGAAGTTTCGGGTGATTCGACAAGCGGGGGCCGAGAAAAAAGGGGGTCCCAAAACGCATTTTCCCCATGTTAATTTCCATAGGAAACTTTAGACAAAGCTACAGCTCGAACTGCTGAACGGAATTACACCAAATTTGGCAAAAAGGTAGCCCTTGGTACAGAAAGAGCCCTTTTTGTTAGAATGTTCAAATCCGTTCAGTAGTTGTTGAGATATTAAAGGAAAAAAATATATATATATCTGAGCGGAGCCTTACCCCCCCAGCACGAGCTTGGCTCTAATTGGCTGCCAACACTTCAAACCAGGAAGTGTTGGCAGCCATCTTGTGCTTCGAGGAGGGAGACAGAAAAAGATGAGAAAAAAGATAAAAAAAACAAGAAAAGTGGACAGGGTAAAAACACCCTGACCCCCCAGGCCCAAAAAAAGCATTTTTTTAAAAATATTTTCGGCCGGGTGGCGATGCGTGCGCGAAGCCCATCGAAAATGAAAAAAAAATATATATATATTCTTACATCCGGTCCTTAATCACAAGAGCGCTTATTTACCTAGACATGCACGCGGACTCTCTCTAGTGACTTTGTTGCTGCTGACGTCTGAACAAGCAGGCCGAGTTTCTAATCCCGGCAGCCTCGACTTGCAAACTTGTGCTCTACTGGGCATCCCATTACCTCCCTGCCCAATGCTTCACTTATCTGCCATGACAGCAGTGCACTGAACCTGAAAACCAGTGCTTCCTGCTGTTCCTATCCAATATCTTACCTTTAGTTCAGCAAGTTAAATGCGAAGCAGTCCCTTTAATCCATACAGCATGTTCTCGAGGACGTGGGTCCCACGTGGAGCGCGAGGACGGGAGACTGACAATGCCGGTTGGGGGTCGCCCTCTTCGGCTGCACACTGTGAAAGAGAGCCGGAAGTACCCACCAGAGGGGCTGTTTTCCGAGGCCAGGGACATTAGTGTGAGCAGCAGGACAAAGCAGAGACTTCACCCCCCGGCAGCAGGCGCAGAGACCCGCACATCTGCTTTGTGAGTTGAAAGAGCTAAACCCATTATCTGTGTTATTCCAGCAGCAGCCTCCCGTGAATGAAAGAAACCGAGCCGCTGCCCCTGCCTGAACAACACGGCCAGGCCAGAGAAAACACAGTCCCACGCACACACGGCGATGTCATCTACCCTCCCCGTGCAAGGAATACAACGTGCTCCCACACATGCACACAAAAGCACACATGTTAACCAATCCTCTTACTGTCAAAACACCCACTTGGGTCTGGGCCTGGCCACACTGCAAAGACATACGCAGGCAAAAGTGCACACAAGCGCAAACCAGCCTGCACCTCCCCCTCATACATGCGATGCACACATACACCTATCCACACACACACGCCTCGCCTGCTCCTGACTACCCCAAACATACTCATGCATCCAAGGCATTCGCTCACAAAAATATTATATCCCACCCTTTCATGCGCAATCCACTCACACATTATTACAAACGCACAAAAACACACACACAAAGCACCTCAGCATGTACTTAGACTCAATGAACAACCCTCTGTCTTGCCCAAACGCATTCACTAATTTACCGCTCCACTCATGCACACACCCCCACACACACAACACCGTGTCTTTTCCTTCAGACTATTCCAAACAAAATTACGCACCCCTAGCCCACTCTGCCCACAGTCGATTTTTTACTCACACAGGCTCACCAAAGACATGCACATGGAGATTAATTGTACATACTTCTAACACACCCTAAACTACTTTTTAAGGATTCTTGTTTTTATTGTAATATTTTAATGTCATTCTGTAAATGGTCTTTTCAGCTTTTTTTGTATATTTGTGCGTAAGCACCGCACAGCACTCGTAATATGTGTATTAATGCTTTTATGGCAGTTCCATAATGATTTTTATCTTGACAGCATTCAAACTGTGCAATGGTTTTTATTAACTGGGCATAATAAAAATAAAATAAACTAAACTACTAGGAAACGACAAACCCCTCCACTCCACACAGTCATAAATAAACACTTAAATACAAAAATATACTCCACGATCATGCACACATCACACGCTGCTCTGCTACAAGCATCTGGGGGCTAGCTCAATGTAAGCAGGGCCCATCTTAAGGTGTCCGTGCATTTTTGTGTCTGTGCTGATTAATGGTTCTCCCCCTTTTATACCTGAGCACGCTAGAGCTCAGTGCACAGCACAATGTATACACAACATTGCTGAAATGTTTGGAGGGTAAGATGAGTTAAGGCATGGAAGAAGCATCTCTCATTTCTGTGTATAATGCTCGCTCTCCCCTCCCCATGCCATAAACCTCCCACCCCCACAATCCTGACCAGAAAGGCACTGACAGGCACTGACACGACTGCGAGAGGCACCCTAGCCGGGTCAGGCATCCTGAGCTGGGAGGGCCTCTCTGAAGAGGGACCAAGCCTTCTCTGTCCCACCCTAGCTCCGTCTACGGCTGCCGGCTCCACACGTGGTGTGGTGGCTGTCGGTGGCTTGATCCACCTCGTTGACTTGTGAGATGTGCTGGCAGGACCCACAAGCCCTTCAGAAACCTGAACTTACTCCTCTGTAGATTCCAGCTAGCTTTGCATTATTCATTTATATATTTAGATGTTTTGTAAAGCGCCGATTGTCATCTTTCAATAACTTCGGGGCGCTAACATTACAGATCACAGAGGGGAAAACTTATTTTCCTGTTCCGTACAACAGGTTAGTGGCCAGGTTGTTATGACTCTAGTCAGGTGAGATGGGCATCTTTTCTGACACTCTTCCACCATGGACCCTCTTATCATCTTAGACAGAGGGCTTGATTTAGAGCTTGGCGGACGGGTTACTCCATCACAAACGTGACACATCTCCCATCCGCTTTATTACAAGTGCATTATATCCAAATGTACTTGTTTGTGACAGCAGTGGCATAACGTAACTTAAGGGGACCCCCATGCAAAGTACATGGAGCACCCCGGGGCCCAGTCAGGAGCTCTCAGGCCAGAGGTCCGCTGCCTGGGCCTCAAAAATCCTGAAACATATGTCTAGAGGTACACAGTACTGACTGCACCAACAATGGTGAATAGGAAAGACTTTCAACCAAAGTGAGTTTTATCATGCACAGCATTTATCACAATGCTTCTGGGCAAACTGTGTACTGGTATGCTAAGCAATGTGCTCCCTCCCCCTTTTTGCCACTCAAGTAAACAAGTGTACCTTCAGGCATTCTCTTTATTGCCAGTGCACACACTGAGGTAGGGTCAATGTTCAGTTTTGGTATTATTCCCACTCTTAAATAAGTATTAACAATGATAGAGGCTGCATTTAGTCTTTACATAAGAGTATCAAAACATCAGTCTTTTTAACCTCTAATGTTAAACTGCAGTTTCTCTTAGTCTACATCTAAGTAAGACTATTTTAACACAAATACCCTGATCTACAGTGGCTCGGGCAGGTCACAGTAATTGCATGACCACAACTGATAATTCTGAGAATGCTGCAAAATTAGATTTAGATGGTGAATAACATGCACCTATTTTACATTTGCTTCACACCATGGGAAAGTGAATAATAAGCACAAAGATCCTTTAACAGCGTTGTTACTCTTTCAGAGTTTGTATCAGTCTATGACTTCTGGTGTGATCTATGTAGATTTCACTACTTTCTTCACATAACTTTTTTAACATTTTATTAGGATGTTTTGACTGCAACCAATGTTCTTTTCAGAATTCAAGTAGTATCTCTTCTCTGTCTAAATACAAACTCCAAAATTTTAATATAAACTTGAATTATAATCATAATGGAATTTCAAGCACACTTGTCGAATATTTTCCTCCTGTTAATCACTGTATGTGCCATTCTTAAATTGTTGTGTCCAATTCTCTATGTGATTTTCTAATAATGCATTTTCAGTTATTTCCACTTAACTAGGGAATCAATTGTTCTCTATCAATTCCACTGTGAATATAGCCATAATGATCTGCTTTGTTAATCTTATAAGAAGCAACCAACAAGAAACAACCAACAATGGCTTATTTCATTTTTTATTTCTTTATCTACATATAGGAATATGCAAGGATGGGGACAAAGGGGCCCCTGGGAACTACTACCTGGTAGTCCTAATTGACAATAATGGCAAATATTTGACAGGGGTGCTAGTGGGAAAGCTACAACATGGGGCTGAGACTAATACAATCATTCCACAGAGACAGACTGGGTTCACCAAGCATTCAGGGACATCAGTCAACATCATGGCACTCTCCCTATTAACTGATCTGGCAAAGCTCAACAGACAACCATTATACTTGGGTTTCATTGACTACAAGTCTGCATTCGAGAGGGTCGACAGGGGAGGTTCTGGCAGAAATTGGCCTAGCTTAACATCCCAGGTGGCCTATTAAGGGCCCTGGAATTACTACATGAAGACACATGGGTTAGAATTAAAATTGGAGACGGCTCTGGCTTGTCCAGGCCAATTAAAACCACACAAGGACTTAAGCAGGGCTGCGTCCTTGCTCCAAAATTATTCAATCTGTTTTTATCTGATCTCACCACTGCATTAAATGCAGTGAACTCCCATCCGCCCAAACTGGGGTGCTTCCATCTGTCAAATCTGCTGTATACGGACGATTTAGTCCTGATTAGTAGAACTAAGGTTGTCTTGCATCGCCTTCTCGATGCAACTTAACTAAAATCCTCACAATTCAAAGCACCAGATCAAATAACCCCCACATGGTTTCTGGATCAAGAAAAGTTAGGGTCAATCAAAAGTTCTAAGTACTTTGGAGTTTTCTTTAACGGGAACAGAAGGTACAGTGATCAATTAGAAGAAATTAGAAAGAAGGGCAAGACCTTGGCCTATGGGTTGAGGTCTCTCTGCACAAAATTGAAAGGCCCAATGCTCATGTCGATCCTGCAGGTGGCACAAGCAAAAGTTCTCCCAACCTCAGCCTATGGAAGTGAGGCTCTCAGGAGACGGGACAGTAATATGCTGGACAAAATGTTATGTAAGGTCTTTAGATCAGATTTCAGCTACCCTACCACTCACCCCCAGCCCAGATTAGGCTAGAGTTTGGCATTGTTAAGCAGTCACTTGCACGGAAGGCGGCCTTCATGATGTGCTGCCGTAAACTCAAGCTGACAAACAAAGGCTCACTGGGCCAATTTCTTTGGATCAAACTTGAAACAAACTATAGCTTCCCGGCCAGGACCTACCTGTCGCAGGCCCTGAGCACACTGGATTAACGAGCACTTGGGACCTTCCTGTCAGCCATCAGTAGTTTAAAAGCCTGGCAAAAGCAAGCACACATCTTCTTTCTCTGCTTGAGGATAAGGACTTCTTGTCTCGACAAAGACATGGCTAGATGACGCTCCAAAGCTACACAAGGCTGAAACCCCAGAGGTACCAAGTGAAACCTTCAATGACTGGACTATGGTACTGTTCATGAAATACAGGATGGGGTTATTACCGATTTTAAATCACTGGCCCGAATGGAAAAGACAAGAGGCTCAGCAGTCTTGTCGGCTATGCGCTCGGGGTTAAGAAGACATTGTTCATGTACTTTGTTTGTGCCCCACACTCATGGGGGATTGGCGAGATCTCCTTTGAAGAATATGGAACAAACGTGGCATCAGGTCCTGCAGGGAGGCAGTGATGGCCTGTGTTGAACCATCTGACATCAGGCTAAACTGTGCATTGGTGAAATTCCTTCAGAGATTCAGAAAAAAGGTTGAGGACAAGGCTCAAGTAGTGGAAGGGGAGTGGGGTGACTAGATAATATATTGCTTACTATTCAGGTTCAATCCCACACCTGACTCTTTACGGGTATGTAGGCTTTATAAGCTGGAGAAAGTAATTAGTTGCCAGTGCACTCTACATACCCTGTCCTTGGTCGCTGCTTCCTAATTCTAGCTGCTTTTGCCTTTCATTACTTGGAGCTGCAACAATGACTGCCCCTGCTTCACTTCATGCATGATGGCTCACTGGCCGGTTAAAGCTTTTAGATGCCTTGACCGCTGCACTTGCACTTTTCTTCGACAACATTCCTTGCACCTTATTCACATTGCACTTGGACGCTGTTTTAATTTATGGTGATCACTAGCCGGAACACCAACAAGGTTTATTACACTTTACTTGCAGCTCCTGCACTTTTTATGGTTTTATTGATTTTAATATGCTTGGAAATTGGCTATACTGTATTGGTGTGCCTTATTTATACATATCCCGGCAGTCCAGATAGCTGCCACACATTGCTTGGGGGCTAACTTAGTTCAAGCTATAGTGCAGGAACTGTGCCTGTTTTATTAATGTGTTTTTTCTTAAACTTATTTATAGTGTACTGTATTGCGACTCAGTTCAAGCTATAGTGCAGGAACCATGCCTGTTTTATGCATATGTGTTTTGTTCTTAAACATATTTATTGTGTACTGCATTGCAACGGTTTTAATAATCAAGCAATAACGATTATAAGCGGAAAAAAATAGGAATATTCTTTCTCAAAAGTTAATTGTCCAATTTAATCCAAAGGAAATATTACATGATCTGTGGATTTTTTTAGCCATCTAAGGGGAAAAATGTTCTCGCCTCAGCCTAAACTATGAAAGAAAATAGACACTTCCCTGTTACAATAGTTTGACTTCTTGAGTAGTTATAGATATACATTCTGTGTACACCTTACCACATGGCTATTGGGGAGAAAAGCTCTTTTATTTTTGTTCAAATGTTTTTTGAGGTGATGGGCATCTAATGGTATTGTCTGTAAAGAAACACCTGTATGGCACTGGCCAGAGCTCCACAACATCCCACGTGTCAGTGCCAACTCCAGATTACATGAATAGACAGAATCTGCGCATAAAATTGAGAAAGGGATATAAGTTGTAAGTCGGGAAATTAGGTCCTCATGAATACTGAGGGTCCCTGGGGGCCAACTAGCCCACCAGGTCCCTGCAGTAAGGGCCACACAGCCTGATTGCAGAGAGGTGGTCTGAGGCCACGCCCCTTTTTATACCACTCTGCAAACGCGCCTCTTGGCGCACTGCTGGTGGGGCGATGAGTTCCTCTTGTGTCCTGAGGACCTCAGGACACAAGTGGACTTCATCCCTTGAGCAGCAGTGCACCAGGAGCCGCGTTTGCAGAGTGGTGTAAAAAGGGGGCGTGACCTCGGACCACTCTCAGCAATCCAGGTGTGTGGCACTTACTGGAGGTACCTGGTGGGCTAGTTGGCCCCCAGGGACCCTCAGGAATGAAGGGGACTTAATACCCCAAATTAGAACACGCCAGGAGGCGCGTTTGCAGAGTGGTGGGGAAAGGGGGCGTGGCCTTGTCCACCTCTCAGCAATCCCACTGTGTGGGGCTTACTAGAGGTAAGAGGTAGGCTAGTTGGCCCCTAAAGGACCCCCAGCAGCAAAGGGGACTTCAATCCTCATCCAAGAGCGCGCCAGGGAGCGTGTTTGCAGAGTGGTGGGCGAAGGGGGCATGGCCTGCTATGAGAACTTAGCAAATCCTGCTGTGTGGGACTTACTGGAGGTAATAGGAGGGGTAGTTGGCCCCCAAGGATGTCCTTGGGGGCCAACTACCCCTCTTGTTACCTCCAATAAGTCCCACACAGTGGGACTGCTAAGACGTCTTCGGAGGCCTTGTCCCCCTTTTTCCACCTCTCTGCAAATGCACGTCCTGGCAGACTACGGGATGGGGATGAAGTCCAATTTACTCCTGAGGGACTTTGGGGGCCAAGAAGCCCTCCTGGTACCTCCTGTAAGTCCTACACAGCGGAATTTCTGAGCGCTGGTCGGAGGCCCAGCACCCTTTCTCCACCACTCTGCAAACGCGACTACTAGTTAAAGAAGTGTTTGCAATGTAATAGGTTTCGCATTTGCGAGAATTAGAGCTATTCGCGTTGTAAATCCAAAAGTTTTTTACTAATATTTTTTGGAGTGGAGTGGATGTACGTTGTGTGTAGTGGAATTATGTGGTAAGTTTGCAGTGAAATTATGTGGAAAGAAAGTATGTGGTATTTAGTGTATAGGAATTATGCAGAGTGGGTTATGTGTTATGGAGAGTAATTATGTGGTATGGTAGTCTGTGTTGTGGAGTGGTAACCTCAGGTTTAGTCTTCCTCGTTTCCATAGAAGCTCAACTATGAACTCAGTGAGACAAAAAAAGAAGGAATCACTGAGGAGCACTTGTGGACCTAGTCAGAGGTATGAGCAGGGCCACTGGAATTATGTGACTGTTTGGCTGCACCGACTTTCGCACAATTATACATTTTCTGCATTAGCCACATAATTCATCATCTGCACCCTAATCTGCAGACTTGACCAAAAAAGCCTTGTTTCTAGCTCAAACGGTTCAAACGTTACCAAAAATGCAGCGACAAGTGTTACAGCGTGGTGGAAGGCCCGTTGCAAAACTAGAATGGTCACCTGTTACTTATTGATCCGGCCCGCTCCCGCCCCCATACCTCTACTCCCGCCCCTCCCCTTCATATGGCGACTGCTGCGGGGGAGCGCGTATGATACCTTGACCACTGGTTCAAGGCCAGCACTCTCCCCAGCAGCTCCGCCTGTCTGCCGGTCTCCAGCCTCCAGCTCTGTGCCCTCCGTTCAGGGTTCGAGCCAGCAGTCCGTCCCTGCGCTGCTGTTCCACCCCTGCAGTTCGTCCGTTTTGTTTTGTCAGAGGCCCCCCCTGTCCCTCATCGTTGCCCTCGTGTGCCTGTATTCTGTTCCAGCTCATTTGTATTTTCCTGCTTACTTTAGTTTCTCTGTGTTAGTTTTATTTTCCTGTTTAATTTAGCTTCCCTGTGTGCTGTGCGTTGTTTTCCCGCTGCTGCTGCCCTTGCGGCCCCGCCCCCGATCTGGCCCGCTCCCGCCCGCTACCTCTGCTCCCGCCCCCCTCCCCTTCATATGGCGACCGCTGCGGGGGAGCACGTGTGATACCTTGACCACTGGTTCAAGGCCAGCACTCTCCCCAGCAGCTCTGCCTGTCTGCCGGTCTCCAGCCTCCAGCTCTGTGCCCTCCGTTCAGGGTTCGAGCCAGCAGCCCGTCCCTGTGCCGCTGTTCCACTCCTGCAGTTCGTCCATTTTGTTTTGTCAGAGGCCCCCTGTCCCTCATCGTTGCCCTCGTGTGCCTGTATTCTGTTCCTGCTCATTTGTATTTTACTGCTTACTTTAGTTTCTCTGTGTTAGTTTTATTTTCCTGTTTACTTTAGCTTCCCTGTGTGCTGTGCGTTGTTTTCCCGCCGCTGCTGACCCTGTGGCCCCGCCCCCCCGATCCGGCCCACTCCCGCCCCCCTACCTCTGCTCCCGCCCCCCTCCCCTTCATATGGCGACCGCTGCGGGGGAGCGCGTGTGATACCTTGACCACTGGTTCAAGGCCAGCACTCTCCCCAGCAGCTCCGCCTGTCTGCCGGTCTCCAGCCTCCAGTTCTGTGCCCTCCGTTCAGAGTTCGAGCCAGGAGCCCGTCCCTGCGCCACTGTTCCAACCCTGCAGTTCGTCTGTTTTGTTTTGTCAGAGGCCCCCCCTGTCCCTCATCATTGCCCTCATGTGCCTGTATTCTGTTCCTGCTCATTTGTATTTTCCTGCTTACTTTAGTTTCTCTGTGTTAGTTTTATTTTCCTGTTTACTTTAGCTTCCCTGTGTGCTGTGCGTTGTTTTCCCGCCGCTGCTGCCCCTGCGGCCCGCCCCCGATCCGGCTGCTCCCACCCCTTACCTCTGCTCCCGCCCCCCCTCCCCTTCATATGGCGACCGCTGCGGGGGAGCGCGTGTGATACCTTGACCACTGGTTCAAGGCCAGCACTCTCCCCAGCAGCTCCGCCTGTCTGCCGGTCTCCAGCCTCCAGCTCTGTGCCCTCCGTTCAGGGTTCGAGCCAGCAGCCCGTCTCTGCGCCACTGTTCCACCCCTGCAGTTCGTCCGATTTGTTTTGTCAGAGGCCCCCCGTCCCTCATCGTTGCCCTCGTGTGCCTGTATTCTGTTCCTGCTCATTTGTATTTTCCTGCTTACTTTAGTTTCTGTGTTAGTTTTATTTTCCTGTTTACTTTAGCTTCCCTGTGTGCTGTGTGTTGTTTTCCCGCCGTTGCTGCCCCTGCAGCCCCGCCCCCCGATCCGGCCTGCTCCCGCCTCCCTACCTATGCTCCCGCCCCCCTCCCCTTCTAAGGCAAGCCCATCTGTGCCTGTCCGCGCCTGGACCGTACCCAGCGCCAGACCCCCTGGCCCCCGCGAGCGCCACAACACCCGATGCCGCTACGACGCCAACACCCTCCACGCACTCAACGCCGGCCGATCCTCCACCTGCTTCCAGGCCACCCCGAAGCTCACCCACGGACCCTTCACCTGCCGAAACTGCAGCTACACCAGCCAGCGCACACCTGCACATCCTGCCCATCCCACCAAAGCAGACCACAACCATCTCAGATGCATACTACTCAACACCCGCTCAGTCCACAAGCACGCCGTCGAACTCTGGGACCTGCTCGATTCATCCTCCCCGGACTTCGCCTTCCTGACGGAGACCTGGATGAACGCCTCCTCGGCGCCCGACATAGCCATAGCCATCTAGCACGGCTACAAGATCACCCGCAGGGACCGAAACAACAAACCAGGAGGAGGAATCGCCATCGTCCACAGGAACACCATCAGAATTTCGACCAACACCGAAGACTCCCTCAGCATGGCCGAACACCTACACTTCCAGATCCACGTTGATCACAAATCACCCTCAGAGGAACCCTCGTCTACAGACCCCGGGACCCCGACCACATTTCAGCGACTCCATCACCGACCTCATCAGCACGCACGCCCTCGTCTCCATAGACTACATCCTCCTTGGAGACCTGAACTTCCACCTCGAGAACGCAAACGACAGCAACTCCACAACCTTGATCGACAACCTCACCAACCTCAGACTCAAACAGCTCGTCACGACACCCACCCACTCCGCCGGACACACCCTCGACCCCATCTTCTCCGCCAGCAACCACGTCACCTTCAGCCACACCACCAAACTCCACTGGACCGACCACCACTGCATCCACTTCTCCTTCGAGAAACACACCGCGCACAACCAACCGCAACAAATCCCACACCGCAGCTGGAACAAAGTCACGAAGACCAGCTTATCACCACCCTCACCCGAGGCCCTCCATCCGAGCCCCCTGACACCAAAGCAGCGGCCCACAACTTCAGACAATGGATCGACGACTGCGCCAACACCCTCGCCCCGAACAGGAAACCCTCAAACAGGCGCACCGACACGAGAGCCATCTGGTTCAACGCCGACCTCCAGACTTCCAAGCAAACCTGCCGAAGACTCGAGAAGCAGTGGCGCCATGACCAGACACCAGACAACCATGCAGCCCTCAAGAACGCCAGACGCAAGCACCACCAACTCATCCGATCCGCCAAAAGGACCTCCTTCAAGGAACGCATCGACAACAACGCACACAACAGCAAAGAGCTCTTCAACAACATGACATCCCGCCGTCGCAAGAACTCTGCGACTCCCTGGCCACCTTCGTCCAGCGCAAGATCGCAGACATCCACGACAGCTTCAACACCCAGACACCGACGACAGACGCCGACACCCCCGACTCAATGCCCACCAAACACACCGACCTCCTGCTCTCCTGGAACAACGTCAACGACGAAGACACCATCGAAATCATGAACACCATCCACTCCGGCTCACCTTCCGACCCCTGCCCCCACCACATCTTCAACAAAGCAAGCTCCATCATCGCACCCCAACTCCGGAAGATCATCAACAGCTCCTTCGAGACCGCTACCTTCCCGGAGAGCTGGAAACACGCCGAGATCAACGCCCTACTCAAGAAACCCAAGGCGGACCCAAAGGACCTCAAGAACGTTCGACCCATCTCCCTGCTCCCGTTCCCGGCGAAAGTCATTGAGAAGACCACCAACAGACAACTGACCCACTTCCTTGAGGAGAACAACATCCTGGACTCCTCCCAATCTGGTTTCCGAAGCAATCACAGCACCGAAACCGCCCTCATCGCCGCCACCGACGACATAAGGGCCCTGCTGGACAATGGCGAAACCGCGGCCCTCATCCTCCTGGACCTCTCGGCCGCCTTCAACACCGTCTGTCACCACACCCTGCGCACACACTTCCACGACGCAGGGATCCGCGACAAAACCCTGAACTGGATCACCTCCTTCCTCACCGGCAGAACCCAGAGAGTCCGCCTCCCCCCATTCCAATCCGAAGCCACCACGATCACCCGCAGCGTACCCCAAGGATCATCCCTCAGCCCGACCCTTTTCAATATCTACATGGCACCTCTCGCCAACATCATCCGAGCGCACCACCTCAACATCATCTTGTACGCCGACGACACCCAGCTGATCCTCTCCCTCCTCTCGCCACCGCCAAATCCAACTTCCAAGAGGGAATGAAGGCCGTCGCAGAGTGGATGAAGACCAGCCGCCTGAAACTGAACTCTGACAAGACGGATGTCCTCAACCTCGGCTCCACCCCCTCCGCATGGGACGACTCCTGGTGGCCGGCCACGCTGGGAACTGCCCCGACACCCTCCAACCATGCTCGCAACCTGGGGTTCATCCTGGACTCAACGCTCTCTATGACCCAGCAAGTCAACGCTGTCTCCTCCTCCTGCTTCAACACCCTCCGCATGCTCCGCAAGATCTACAGATGGATCCCCACCGAAACCAGAAGGACAGTCACCCAAACCCTCGTCAGCAGCAGGCTGGACTACAGCAACGCCCTCTACGCGGGAACCACGGCCAAACTCCAGAAAAGACTTCAATGCATACAAAACGCCTCCGCATGCCTCATCCTCGGAATCCCTCGCCACAGCCACATCACCTCCCACCTGAGAGACCTGCACTGGCTCCCGGTCAACAAGAGGATCACCTTCAAGCTCCTCACCCACACTCACAAAGCACTCCACAACGCCGGACCAGCATACCTCAACAAACGACTCACCTTCTACACCCCAAACTGCCAGCTTCGCTCCGCTGACCTCGCCCTCGCCACCGTCCCATGAATCCACCGAACGACCACCGGTGGCAGATCATTCTCCCACCTCGCCACCAAGACATGGAACACCCTCCCCACCCACCTGCGACAGACCCAGGACCTGCTGACCTTCAGGAGACTTCTCAAGACCTGGCTGTTCGATCAGTAGCTGCTTTCTTCCCCCCCCCCTCTAGCGCCTTGAGACCCTCATGGGTGAGTAGCGCGTTCTACAAAGGTTTGATTGATTGATTGATTGATTGATTGCTAAATGTGGGTGTTAAATTGGTACTAATGGTATGCAAGCCGCTCTTACTTCCCTCTGCGCCTCTCTTGCCTCTTTCTGCATTTCTGTTGCTTCTTTGTGCACGTTTCTTTCTTTTTCTGCCCTTCTCTTGCCTCATTCTGCAAATCTCTTGTACTTTCTGCACCTCTCTTCCCTCTTTCTGCACGTCTGTTGCCTCTTTCTGCACCTCATTTGCTTATTTCTGTACCCCTCTTTTGTCTTTCTGCACTCTTTTTGCCTCTTTCTGCACCTCTGTTCCTTCTTTCTGCACTTCTTTTGTTTCTTTCTGCACCTGTCTTGCTTCTTTCTGCACCCCTCTTGCCTCTTTCCACCCCTTCCCTCTTTCTGCACTTCTGTTGCTTCTTTCTGCACTTATCGTGCTTCTTTCTGCACCTCACTTGCCTCTTTCTGCAGTTCTCTTGCCTCCTTATGCACTTCACTTGCCTCTTTCTGTAACTCTCTTGCCTCTTTGTGCACCTCTCTTGCCTCATTCTGCACCTCACTTGCTTCTTTCTTCACCCCTTTTGCCTGTTTCTGCACCCCTCTTCGTGCAACTCTATTGCCTCTTTCTACACCTCTCTTCCCTCTTTCTGCACCACTCTTGCCTCTTTCTGTACCTCTGTTCCTTCTTTCTTCACCTGTCTTGTCTCTTTCTGCACCCTTTGTGCCTCTTTCAGCACCTCTGTTGCTTCTTTCTGCAGTTCTCTTCCTCTTTCTGCTACCCTCCTGCCTCCTTCTGTACCCCTCTTGCCTCTTTGTGCACATCTCCTACCCCTTTCTGCACCCCTCTTGCCTCTTTTTCCACCTCTGTTGGTTCTTTCTGCAGCTCTTTTGCTTCGTTCTGCACTTCACTTGCCTCTTTCTGTACCCATCTTGCCTCTTTCTGCACCTCTGTTGGTTCTTTCTGCGCTGCTCTGGCTTCTTCCTGTACCTGTGTTCCAAATTTCTGCATCCCTCTTGCCTTTTTCTGCACCCCTCTTCCCTCTTTCTGTACCTCTTTTGCCTTTTTCTGCAACTCTCTTGCCTCTTTCTGCAGATCTCTTGCCTCCTTCTGTACCTCACTTGCCTCTTTTTGCACCTCTGTTGGCTCTTTTGCACTGCTGTTGCTTCTTTCTGCACCTCTCTTGCAAATTTCTGCACCCCTCTTGCCTCTTTCTGCACTACTTTTACCTGTTTCTGTACCTCTCTTGCCTCTGTCTGTACCTCTGTTCCCTCTTTCTGTACCTCTTTTGTCTGTTTCTGCAACTCTCTTGCCTCTTTCTGCAGTTCTCTTGCCTCCTTCTACACCTCTGTTGCTTCTTTCTGCACTTCTCTTACCTCTTTCTGCACCCCTGTTGCTTCATTCTGCACTTTCCATGCTTCTTTCTGCACTTGTCTTGCTTCTTTCTGCACCCCTGTTGTCTCTTTCTGCACTCGTCTTCCCTCTTTCTGTACCTTTCTTGCCTGTTTCTGCATCTCACTTGCCTCTTTCTGCACTTTTCTTGCTTCTTTCTACACCTCTGTTGCTTCTTTCAGCAATTCTCTTGCCTCTTTCTGAAGTTCTCTTGCCTGTTTCTGCACCCCTCTTGCCTCTTTCTGCACCTGTCTTCCCTCTTTGTGCAACTCTCTAGCCTCTTTCTACACCTCTCTTCCCTCTTTCTGTACCACTCTTGCCTCTTTTTGTACCTCTGTTGCTTCTTTCTCCACTTCTCTTGCCTCTTTATGCACCCTTCGTGCCTCTTTCAGCACCTCTGTTGGTTCTTTCTGCACTGCTCTTGCTTCTTTCTACACCTCTGTTGCTTCTTTTAGCAATTCTCTTGCCTCTTTCTGCACTTCTCTTCCTTCTTGCTGCACCGCTCCTGACTCTTTCTGTACCTCTCTTGCCTCTTTGTGCACCTCTAATACCTCTTTCTGCACCCCCTTGCCTCTTTTTGCACCTCTGTTGGTTCTTTCTGACTGACTGACTGATGTATTTATAAAGCGCTCGATTGCCGAGGCGTCTTGGCGCTGAGATAGGTTCATACTACTCCGGATGTTTACTTATTCAAGAGCGCTTAGGAAACAGCCAGGTCTTAACCTGTTTCCTGAAGATAGTCCTGTTGGATTGCAGTCTCAGCTGTGGGGGGAGGGAGTTCCACAGCTTTGCGGCTAGATAAGAAAAGCTCTTACCACCCCATCTAGCTTTTTTTATTCTGGGCACAAGTACCAGTCCTGTGTTGGCGGATCTCAGGCTTTGCAGATGATTGTACCAGGAGAATAGCTTTCGGATGTCAATAGCACCACCTCCGTATAGCGCCTTGTGCACTAGACAGAGGGCTTTGAATTTTACTCTTTCAGGGATAGTAAGCCAATGGAGCTGTCTGATGCTGGTAGACGTGGGATGGTATTTGGGAAGAGCGAGCAGCACACGGGCCGCCGCATTCTGTAGGGATTGTAATTTTGCAATTTGACCTTTGTCTATACCTAGGTATAGCGCATTCCCATAGTCGATTCAAGAAAGTACCAGGGTTCCAATTACCATTTTCCTTAGAGTGAATGGGATGAACGGGAGGATTTTGTGCAGAACTTTCAACGTGAAAAAGCAAGCAGAGGTTACTTGGTTGATTTGCTTCCCGAGCTTTAATTCGCAGTCAAATGTGAAGCCTAGATTCTTAGCCTTCATCACCGGAGTTGGACAACGCCCGGCCTCCGCAGGCCACCAAAGTTGATTCCAGATTGAGGGGCCCTTCCCAAACTGAATAACCTCGGTCTTATCAGTATTAAGTTTAAGGAAGTTTGCGTTCATCCAGGCCATTACTGCAGTGAGACAGCTACGGAACTGGGCCGCTGTAATGTCCACCCTCTGCAAGACCGACACCACTATCTGGGTGTCGTCAGCGTATGACACCAGATTAAATCCATGCTGTTTAATTAATCTGGCAAGAGGGGTAACATAGATGTTAAAAAGCGTTGGCGACAGAGCTGACCCCTGTGGGACTCCACAAGGAAGGCACAGGTTTTCAGACTTCAAACCTTCCCAGTGGATCAGTTGTTCCCTAGAAGCCAAAAAGGATGACAGGAGTGCTAGAGCCGTACCTCTAATACCTGCTGTCTTCAGCCGCTGCACCAGCACCGTGTGATTCACGGTGTCGAATGCTACCAATAGATCTAGCAGGATGAGGACGGCTCTGCCCCCCTCATCCACCACTTTGCGAATTTCATCTGTCGCCATTATCAAGGCCGATTCGGTGGAATGTCTTGCTCTAAAGCCATGTTGGGAGGAATCAAGAAGTAAGCTGTCATCCAGGTAATTCATAAGTTCTAAGTTGATGGCCTTTTCTAGAATTTTAGATGGTAAAGGGAGACAAGATATCGGGCGGTAATTCTTTACCTCAGCAGGATCCAGTGTGGCTTTCTTGATAATCGGCCTGATGCAGGCCTTTTTCCATAGCTGAGGGTAAACACCGGTGCTAATTACCTCATTCAGGAGAGGGGTAATGTGTATGCTGATTTGGTCAGAAACCAGGTGCAGAATTGATGGAGGACACGGGTCCAAAGGCGATCCAGATTTTGTGGAGAGTAGTAAGTCATTGACTTTCTCTGCCGCTAAAACAGAGAATTCTAACAGACTACTCTGAGAAAGGTTATCCGCCAGGGGATCGTCATTGTTATCCCGTGCCATTGGCACAGTCTTCTGTAATTCATCATATACAGCCTGTACTTTATTTTGAAAAAAGGAGGCGATTTTGTCCACGAAGTTTTGGTTCGGTTTGAAAAGGCTATCCTGTGGAAGTTTAGCTAGAGCTGCGACTGTTTTAAAAAGCTCCTTCGAGGAGTTTTTAGCGTAGAATATTTTGGTTGTGTAATAGGTCGCTTTGGCATGTTTAATGGCTTCCTTATATTCCTCTAGGGCCAAGTTATAGACTATTTTGTGTTTCCCACTATAGTCCATCCTCCAAAGCCGTTCAAGGTGCCTGCATTTGGCTTTTATGTGTCTGAGCTCAGCCCCGTACCATGGTGCTGTTACTCATTTTTTTTTGGGCTGTTTGGTTATTTCAGGCACAAGTTGGTCTATTGATGACCTAATCCAGTGATCGTAATTGTTTGCCGCAGCATCAGGGTCAAGCCTAGTGTTAGGAGGATTAAGTGCCAGCGTAGCTGCCAGTTGTTTTTTTTGGATATCTTTCAAACGGCGGAACTTGACCAAAGACGGTCTGTTCCTCTGATCTTTACTGATGCTAGGGTTTGCAATGTTAAAAAGTATTACATGATGGTCTGACCAAGGTATGGGTAATACACTTGACAGAGCTAAATCTTGGTTATTCGTAAAAATGCCATCTAAAGTGTGGCCAGCTGAGTGTGTGGGCCCCAGTACTATCTGTTTCAGCCCATATCCTGCAAGATTGTCCATCAGCATATCTGTTTCCGCATCGTTATTGGCTTCTAAATGGAAGTTAAAGTCCCCTAAAATTGTGAACGTCGGGGTATCAAAGCATGACTCGAGAAAAGTCTGACGTGCCAGGCTGAACGGGGGCCGCGCCCCAGGGGGTCTGTAAATAAGGTGCCCCGGAAGAAGCAATGTGTTATTCCTTTTGATGCTAAAGGTCATTGCCTCCGCTTCCACTACAGTCACCAGCTCTGTCCTCACTATGAACTGGGACCTGTGTATTATAGCAATGCCCCCCCTTTTTTCCCGACCCTATCTGCACAGGCTACCTGATAGCCAGTGGGTATAGCAATGTTCCAATCTGGTTCAGAGGCATTGTTGGCCCAGGTTTCTGTTAAAAAGATCAAGTCAGGTTTTAAAAGTTGTATCATATCTTCGATTTCATATTTATGTTTCGCCATTGATCTTGTATTCAGTAGAATGCACTTGATACTGTCATTAGTATCGGCCAGCGATCTCGTAAGTCCCGCCTGTATCTGCCGAGGGACGTTGTCTCCAGAAAGTCCTTGAAATCCCCCCTCTCGCCGGCACTACACTGTTTCCGGTAGGGGTAGAAGGATATTATCCCCACTTTCCCTGGCACTTATATATTTACTCTTCTAACACTGGGCAACTAGACCGCATGAGTCACATTTCAGTTTACAGTTAAGAGTTTTCCTCAACCAGTAATTCGGGATTTGGGCACTCACCCTTATTTAGGCCGATCAGTTCCTCCCGTGCATACATTTTTGGGGTGAAACATGCAAGGGTCCTAGCGCTGGGCGCGGTCCAGGCGCGGGCGCGCCAGCGGCGCTCCCGCTGCGCACGTCCGCTGCGCGGTCGCGCTATGGCTGTGCTTTTATTTCCCCCACGGCCCAGCATCCGGCTCAGGGCCCCGCCCCTGTGCCCCTGAGCACTTCCTAACAGACGGAAGTGCAACAGAGAGATCCGTCCCCAATTGCCAACCTTAGGAGATCTAAATGCGGATGACTGAGGTAGGATTTTCTAGTCTATTTAAGATTTACAATAGGCTCAGTTAAAAAATAGCAACAGACACCAAATTATAGTTTTACGCGGTATTATTAAAGTGGTTTAAAAATGCGGTCGTGGCGAACAGTTTAAAAGCATCTACAGTTTAAAACAGTTTAAAAGCATCTAAGAACACTGAAAATTCATATTCAAATTCATACAGTACAAGAATGCAATAAAGGACAACTGGATATCAAATAAAAGCGCTAAGGCGAGCGTGATGTGCAAAGAGTCTGGCAGTATTAGCTTTCTGCACTGCTCTTGCTTCTTTCTGCACCTCTTTTGGCTCTTTCGGCACCTCTGTTGCTTCTTTCTGCACTTCTCTTTCCTCTTTCTGCACCTCTGACTTAGAGGTAGTTTTAATCCCCCTGCCTTATTATGTACAAGGGCCTTACAGGGGAGGTCATGCCAATCACAGGGGTACCCCAACCTGTAGTGTACCCTAGTGTATGTAGGTGTTTTCACTGTATTCTAAGTGTCTTTCAGCATAGCACTGGCTCCAGGCCTGGTTAGTCAGTCAGTTACCACCAGTACCAGTCAGCAAAAAGTTGGGGGCTCAAATGACATCACTGATGAGATTACTGATGACATCATCCCGTGACTCTGTGTTTCTGTAAAGTTTAAATATGTTTTATATATATAAATGCCAAGGTGTATTTTAGAGTGGGTGTATCAAAGGTTATATTAGGGTATGAGGAGGTGCATCAGATTATCGCGTGGATGATGTCATCAGTGATGTCATCAGTGATGTCATTTGAGATGTCATCAGTGATGTCATCAGTGATGTCACTGACCATGTCATGAATGATGTAATATGTGACGTGTGACGTCATCAGCAGTGCATTGCGGGGGCACGAGTTATAGTTAGCTCAACTAACTATAACGGCCGAATTTCTCTGGTTTTGTACAAGTGAAATGTCCAACTAACTATAACGTCCCTGAAACCTGTGGTTTTTTCAGTGAATTTCTAAGGGTTTTTAAATGATAATTTCTAACTATAACATCCCTGAAACCTATGGTTTTTTTCAGTAAATTTCTAAGGTTTTTTAAATGCTAATTCCTAACTATAACGCCCCTGAAACCTATGTTTTTTCCAGTGAATATACATATATATACTTTTTTTCACTGAAAAAAAACTAAGATTACAGGGATGTTATAGTTAGGGTCACATTTTACACATGCAAAACCATTGGAATTGAGCAATTCTAGTTAGAGTTATCTGAAGAAACTATAATTCGACTATAAAATCGCGCCCTCGCCATGAACAGTTTTCTCATCAATAATTTTATTGTAAATGTTGCAGTGATATTATCAATGATGTCATAGAAGATGTCATGAGTGATGTACTATGTGGGGTAATTAACAGTGCATGGCAAGGGTGCAAGTTATATTTACCTTAGGGCACAAGTCATAGTTTCTTCAGATAACTCTAACTATAACTGCTGAATTCCAATCGTTTTGTTCTGTAAAATTTGAACCTAACTATAACGTACCTGTAACCTTTGGTTTTTTTAATTGAATTTCTATGTTTTTTTTTAACATAAAGTAATATTTAATTACTACATGTTAATCCACCACCGCTGTGCCTGGCAGGGAGGGTTGACCGGAGGTCCTGGTTGCCAAGGGGGCCTTTTGGTAAGATGTCTTTGGACCTGGGAAAAGGCAGGAAGACTTTTGCCTAATACTAAGGTGGATGGTGTGGGGCCAAATGGGCAGAGCTTGTAAGTGATTTTGAAAATTTGCATACTTGTAGTAATTTAAAGGGAGAACCATGGACTCTGCACTCACCAGGAGATGACAAGGAACAACCCACTTGTCACAGTCACTACAGAAGAGATTGCGCTCCGATAGATCAACAATGCATTTACCTGCATAAAGGATTTCAGATCCTTTTTCAAGGTGGAATTGCCAAGAAAACACACTTGCTTTGCCTTCGCCAAGCCCAAGAAGTTAGGATCATTTGTTCTTTGCAGAAATGGAGCTTCAACTGGGGCCCCGCCTATGTTATATTTGTAAGTGCATCCCATTGAGGTTAATTTCTGTGAAATGAGCATCAGGGACAAAATGGAAGCTCATTTTATCCAGGAAGATTTCACGCTTTTGCAAAAAATGTCTACTGAAATGGAGTACTTTTTACTGGTTAATTATTAAGTGCTATCTTGTAGCACTTTCTACACTACAGCTGAGTAAAGGAGTGCAAGGTAATGTCTCCAGTAATCTTGTGCATTTAATTTCGGCAATGTGATTGTTCTTCGAGCATCTTCATCCACAAATCTGTGATTACATGAATCCTCATCTAGAGAAGAGGACGAGACAACAAAGAGGTGAATCTCCACCAAACAAGGGTACTTCCTCTTAACTATATGAAGTAAGTGCTTCTTTGTTTGGTGGAGATGTCCTCATATTCCTCTGCATTAAGAACGCAGCAGCAAAATTGGCGGGAAATGCACTTGGGGGCGTTATGGTGAAATGTCCATCAACCTGTGAAAAGACAGGAGAACCTTTGCATATTACGAAGGAAAATGGGGCGGGGCCAAACAGGCGGAGTCAGTAGGTAGTTATAGTTATGACCTAGTTTCCATAGTTGTGCCAATAACTTTGGCGCCATTTGACAAATCTTCATGAAATGTTCAAAACTTGTGTGCCAGTTACTTCAGCTGCTGTCTGGAAAGTTTCAGGGTGATTTTTCGTGCGGGGGCTGAGAAAAAAGGGGGGTCCAGCAGGCGATTTTCCCATGCAATTTCCCATAGGCATTATAGAAATGAACTGCTGAATGGAATTACAACAAATTTGGCAGAAAGCCAGATGTTGGTCCAGAAAGTGTGCTTTTTGTAATTTGGTAGAAATCGGTTCAGTAGTTTTGGAGTTATTAAAGAAAAAAGATTTATGTATATCCAGAGACGTGGATCCACCAGCAATGCCGTGATTGGCTGGCCGCAACCTGAGAGAAAAGTTGCGGCGGCCATTTTGTAAATTGGGACACGGTTCCCAGGGTGGGGAAATAGAGTATAAATAGGATATAATGGGTCAGGATAGAGGTATCCTGACCCCATGGGACTGATAGAGGGGTCTGGTAGGGGCCCCTCATGGTAAAGAAATTATCCAAAAATATATTTTTGGGGGCAATCGAAAATCTGCGGATCGACCAAGGCACTCAGCACGGCACCATGTGTCAATCCACGATGGATCAGCGGAT
Organism: Calotriton arnoldi; assembly: GCA_963921515.1. Taxonomy (NCBI): domain Eukaryota; kingdom Metazoa; phylum Chordata; class Amphibia; order Caudata; family Salamandridae; genus Calotriton; species Calotriton arnoldi. The sequence continues at coordinate 405,347 of CAWUFW010006370.1, read as the reverse complement.
TCAGATCCTAATTTTAAAAAATACACACACTCACACACTCACTTACACACCCACTTACATACCCACACAACCACTCACACATCCACACAGTCACTCACAGACCCACTCAGAGACCCACAGAACCACTAAAAAACCCACACAGGCACTCACACACCCACTCACACACCCACATACACACCCATGCAACCACTCACACACCTACTCATATACCTTTGGAGCCACTCACACACAACCTCAGGGGCCCACAAAACCACTCACATGCCCACTCACAGACACACACAGTCACACATAGACTCACCCCCTTAAACACCCACACAAACACTCACACACCCATACAGCCACTCACACACCCACACAGAAGCCCAGAAAACCACTCACACACTCACTTATACACTCATTCAGTCATTCACACACCCAATCAGAGATTGAAAGAACCACTCACACTCACTCACAGACCCACAGAGGCACTCATACACCCACTCACACACCCATGTACACACCCTTATGGCCACTCACACACCCACTCATAAACCCACTCACAGACCCACGCAGTTAGTCACACATGCACTGACACACCCACCACACACTCACACTCCCACTTACACACCCACACAACCACTCACACACCCACTCACCCAGGTTACAGGGATGTTATAGTTAGGAATTAGCATTAAAAAGACCATAGAAATTAATTGAAAAAACCTAAGGTTACAGGGACGTTAAAGTTAGGTAATAGCATTAAAAAAACATAGAAATTCACTGAAAAAACCAAAGGTTATAGGGACGTTATGGTTAGGAAATAGAATTTCAAAAACCTTAGAAATTCACTAAAAAAACAAAGGTTACAGGGACGTTATAGTTAGCATCAGATTTTACACACACAAAACCATGGAAATTCAGCAGTTATAGTTATAGTTTTCTCAAGTAACTATAACTAGTGCCCTAAGGTAACTATAACTTTTGACCTGAGGTAACTTTAACCCATGCTCTTGCCATGCACTGCTAATTACCCAACATATTACATCACTCATGACATCTTCTATAACATCATTGATAATATCACTGCAAGATATGCAGTGAAATTATTTATGTGAAAACTGTGCACGGCGGGGGCACGAGTTATAGTTACCTTAGGGCGCGAGTAATAGTTATGTGAGATAACTATAACTGATGAATTTCTATGGTTTTGTGTGTGCAAAATCTGAGCCTAACTAACAAAACCCTTACCCACCCTTGGGTAGGCTAAAACTCCCTAACCAGGGAGGAATACTATTGTTCTTTTATTCAGTGTAGGGCCCTATATGAGCTGTAAGGTGTGGGTGAGCGCAGCAGATACTATAATGAGGGCAGTGCAAAAGTTAAAAATACCTCTTGGTGCACTAAATCATGACTTTATTGTATTTCCCTAAGGGATATTTTAATAAAATGAAGGGAGTGTGACTTCAACCCAATAGTGATTATGGGGTTGACATGTTTCTGCGAATCTGTAAACCCTACAATGACATGTGGGGCACTTGTCAGGACCATAATTTTATTCTTTTCACTCTGCAGGAACAAAGTCACCATTGTTATCACCTGTAAAAAAAAAAAAAGGTAAAAAGTCAAGGGATAAACAGGAAGATATTAATTTCAATTTCATATCAATCAATTTGGCATGCATGTGTGCAACAGATGCAATAGCATCAGTGGCAATCAATCTCATTGTGTTGACTACAAAAACACAAACATGAAGGGAGTAATTGACAAACTGATTTCTAGGGTTGTACAAAAGGTTTTGCAGGAAAGTGCTCTTTTTGTATGGTCACCCCACACGCACACGTTTTGCACCAATCCTACGGGTTATGATTGAAAGTGCACTGGAGCTTGCTACCTAGGCCCAAGTGCCAGTGGTCTCTCCCTAAAACTGATACATGTGAATTGGTGACCTCAATCTGCAAGGACTTTAACCTCTTATAAGTCCCTTGTAAATGGTACCAGTGGTACCCAGGGCATGAGAGTTAAAAAGGGGTCACCAGGGCCTGGATCACTGGTTGTGCTAAGTAAACAGATGATAGCAGGCCTGCCATTGTAGACTGCAGGAGCAGTGCAAACTGCTCAAACTCTACTTTGCCCTCACCATGTGTGGCAAGGTCAAAGTACTATTTTTAAAATATGCCAGTCACACCTAAGGAAGTCCTCCTTAGCCCAGAAGGAAAGATGCATTATATTAAAGGTGTGGACATATAAGTGCAAGCTTATATGTCTCTATAGTAGCCTCTTTCCATTAAGGTCTACTATAAGTAATTAGCTGTCCATAGGATAACTTGGGCTGACACCCAGGCACCCCGAGGTCGCCAGCTCCATTATGGTACCACTGAAATATGTCATGTTTGGTATCAAACAACTTGCCTTATCACCCCTAACATGATTCCCTTGTCAGAGTCAGAGTGGCATGCACCCAGGTGGCTACCTTAGAGGTTGCCCATCTGTTTGCCCCATCTTTTCCTGTGACTTGGCTGACAGCCCGCAGCTGATGATGGCAAGAGTGGAATCTGACTCCCTTCCAGGAGATGTGAACACTCCCAGAAGTCAGAAAAAAAGGGCTGGATGGGAAGGAGATGACACCTCCCTCCCTGACAGGATGGCTAGTGAAGTGGCACATCAAGGCGGTGAGCTTAAAATTACACCACCTCTGATATGCAACCAGGCTGCCTCCCAAAGAAGGAAACAGCCCTCCCCTGCCCAAAGGTCACATTTTCACCCAGACAGATGGAAACATTTTGTAGTCAGGAGGTATATACTCCCAGAAAGCTAGCCACACCCCTAGGGTGGGCTACCTGGTCTGTACAGCAAAAGAAGGTTTCTGCCAGTTTTAAAAGTGGCAGAATAGAGGGTTCTGGGTAGAAAAGGTGAGACACCCCCCCGAATGTGGTCCCCTCAGGGGCGGATTAGCCACTGGGGCTAGTAGCCCATTAGCTACTTGCATGCTCACCCCTGACGCCCTTAAATCTGGGATTTAAGGGGCACCACTGGCAACTGAACCTCAGTTATGATTTGAATTGCAACAGAGGACTAAGAAGGGATCTGAGCCTGTGACAACACAACCTGCACAAAACAAAGGCATAATAGTCTGCACCTGTGGCAACCATACTGGCACTGCACGACTACAACTCGTCCCCGACCAAAGACTGGTTCCCCCAGCCAGAAGCACCTCTTGGAGAGCTAGAGGCAACAGCGGACTCTCTTGGCATAGTGGTACTAGTCTCCTGCGGTCCGCAGGTAAAAACAACATCCCAGAAGCAAAGAATCGCTGGCCGAGGAGCCCTCCGAGGTATTGTCCAAAAGTAGATGCTCCAGTGTTCTGTAGGAATTGTAATCCCAACCTCCAGCAAGTTTCAGGTGGCTACCATTTTCCCTCAGACCTCCCAATGTCGAAACAACTTCTCACTGACCTTACAGCTGCCAAGGCTTGTTGGTCGCCAGTCCGGCTACCACTACCTTTACTCGATGCTGCAACATGAGGGGATTCCACTGTACTTTCAACCAACCACAGCAGTGGCCCCGTTGTCAACTTTTTGCACCTGTTTCCTCACCAGCACCATCTAAGCGGTGAAACCAGCTGCCCCGTGACTCCCACTTCAGCACTAACCCTGGGCGTAGTTCGCGAAGTAGCGCTACGCAAAGCTACGCGAAGTGCACTTCGCACTACGCGAGCTACGCGAAGCACTACGCGAACTGCGTAGTGCGCTGTTCGCGATGATTGCACAGTGCCGGATGCTTGTCCGCACTGTGCAATCATTGAAAACGGCATCTTGCACAGTGCGAGCTGTCTTTTACTGCCGCTCGAGTAGATTTTTACTCGAGCAGCAGCTTTCTCAACGCGGACTGGTAATTTCTCATCGCGAGCGGTCGCGAGTATACGCGACCACTCGCAATGAGAAACCTGACCTCCCCGCGTTGAGAATCTCGCCAGGAGGTTTATTTTCCACACTCGCGATCGGCAACTTGATGTTGCTGATCGCGAATGAGGAAAAAGTCTCACCGGGATGTCATTTTGCTTGCTCGCGGTCGCCAACTTGACGTTGAGGACCGCGAGCAAGCAAAAAATGACTGCTGCACTACGCTACGCGTGTTTGCACTGTGCTACGTGCAATTCGCGTAGTGCAAAGTAGCTCAAACTTCGCAAACTACGCGAGCGTAGCGTAGTGCTTTGCCCAGGGTTATTCAGCACCAGGGACAGCCACAGCAAATCTGCATCAGGGCACTACATGTCAGGTAAAATCAAATTAATTGTTGTGGCCTGGTCCGGGGACCTGCATCACCTTAACCCCCAGTGGGTTCCATGCAACTCTGCCTGCAAGTGACCGATTATCACTAGTGCTTTTTACCATTGACCGCAATGCTAAAGTTTTGCAGCATTGATTTGCAATGATTTATTTTTGCTTCTAAAATCTATAACTCCAGTTATACTTATCCAATTGTCTTCATTTTGGTGTCTAAATTTATATAAAAATCTGTTTTATCTTTATAAATTGGTGTTGGATTTCTTTCGAGTCGTGACAATTACCTATCGTCCATATTGTAACTCTGAAATGCTTAACATGTGTTCCTCTCGTAAAGCCTGACTGCTCTTTGCCACACTACCAGGACTGAGCTGAGGATTAATTATTGTGAATCCAAGGAACATCTTTGGAATATTATGAGAGTATTACATAGTGAAGCCTACTCAGCCTCACTACATAACACTCCACTTTCCTACAGGTATACTTGTATGCTTACCCGCAACCATCGGGTGTTGTGCCTCAACTTGCAGTTACTCAAACAGGTTAAAAGACAGGGCTATAAGCAGGGATTTACAAGTTTTACTCAAGACAAGGCCATTCAAATTTTTAAAAAATAGGTAAAACCATAAGGAGAACCTCATTTTCAACATGCTCAGCAATATATAGATTGCTGATGAGAGGAAAATCTCTGTACATAGTGTCTGTGCATAGTGATTAGTTGTCATGAGGAATATTCTCAAAATGTCAAAAGTGCAGCCAATGTTTATCATTAATCTTGTAAATGCTCAAGCCTGTCATGCATGTGGTTCAATATGATAAATGTTGGTGATTATATACTAATACCCTTAACATTGTAATGTGTTCCACTCAACATGAGAATCAACACATCGATTAAATTAATGTGTGTCTTGCTAGTTTACAAGCTGAAGAAACAGTCACTAAGGGTTGGTACTTTCCACAACAAAGAAATATTTTGAAAATACGAAAAATATGGCCACTCCGTAAGACTGTTTAGAAAAGGCTTACCCTTCACAGTCTGCTGTTGCCCATAGAAATCTGCCTGGAGCGAGGAGACAACGTGGCTGGCAGTAGCTGCTCGTGATTGAGTAAAGTGAATGTGCTCAATAGGGGTATGCCAATTCTAACATGTTTAGAGAGGAGAGCACAAACACTTTACTACTGGTTAGGAGGAGTAAAGTGTGCAGAGTCCTCACCATGCAATTTGCAACATATATATATATATATATGTTCACTGAAAAAAACAAAAACGAAGGCTAAAGGCATGCTATAGTTAGGTTTTGAGATAAGATAAAAAAACTTACAATTAAATACAAAAACTCCACAGACATGCTCCAGTTAGAGTTTTACTAAGCTAACTATACTCTGCTCCCCCTCACCATGGACTGCTTATGCCTTCACATATTACACAACTCGTGACATTTAATCACGTCATTGATGACATCAGTACTGACATCAATTAATAAATCATGTAATATGAAAAATGCATAACATTATCAAGAACGGCGTTAAAATTATCGCCGCTTTAGCGGCAGAAAACTGCCACTAAAGCGGCGATAATGGGCTTGATAATATGCCCTTGAGAATTCCAATAGAAGCCCATGTTCTGGTGTCAACATGGGCTTCTATTGGAATTCTCAAGGGCATATTATCAAGCCCATTATTGCCGCTTTAGCGGCAGTTTTATGCCGCTAAAGCAGCGATAATTTTAACACCGTTCTTGATAATATGCCCCTCAGGGTTCTGATGACACTTCTACACCACTCGGCCTTCCGCTTCATGGTTTGCAAATGTCATCAGAACTCCTCAATGGCAATATAGATCAATACAATTACCTGTTATGTAATCTCTCTCTCTCTCTCTCTCTCTCTCTCTCTCTATATATATATATATATATATATATATATATTCACTGAAAAAACCATAGGTTTTAGGGACAGTTATAGTTAGTTGGACATTTCACTCGTACAAAACCCGTGAAATTCCCCGTTATAGTTAGTTCAGCTAACTATAACTCATTCCCCCGCAATGCACTGCTGATGACGTCACATATTACATCACTCATGACATGGTCAGTGACATCACTGATGACATCATGCAGTGACTGTGTGTTTCTGTAAAGTTTAAATATGTTTAATATATATAGGCAAAGGCGTATTGAAGAATGACTGGGTGTATAAGGGTCTCAATGGATGATTGAGTAGGTGCGTGACTGACTCTCCAAGTGAGTGATTAAACGTATCTTACTGAATGCATGGGTTACTGACTAAACTGTGTGAATGTCTGTATCCATATGTCTGTTGGTGTGCGAATAGCTACATGAGTGTCTATATGGGTTATTGATTGGTTGTCTGAGTATCTGTATGGGTGCCTGAGTGTTTGTGTGGGTGGGGTGTGTGTGACTCTGTACATAGATGTGTGAGTGGGTGATTCACTGGGTGCATGATTTGAAGAGTGCATCTGTGATGGACTGCTTGGGTGGGTGAGTGTGTGTATCGGTGTGTTAGTGAGTGAATGTATATCTCAGTGGTACATGTGTGAGTAACGACATATGTAAAAGGCAGTATATATGTGTGTTAGAGTATTTAAAAGGCTATAAGTGAGAGTGTGTGATTGTGAGAGTGGCTGTATGGATGCGTGTGTGCTTGTATCAGTGATTGTATAAGAGCGTAAGAATGTGCTAGTATTTGTATGAGTAAGTGAGCTGGTGTGTGTATCACTGTATAGGTGAGTAAATGGCAGTGTGATTAATTATTTGCATGACTGACTAGGTGTGTGAGTACCTCTATGGATGAGTGGCGGTGTGTGAGTGTCTATGTAGGTGTATGAGTGCATATGATAGTCCTGTACTGAGTGACCGTAAGTATGAGTGACTGTACAGGTGAGTGAGTGGATGTGTTTGTAGACCTAAGAATCAATGAGTGTGTATGTAGTTATTGGTGTTGGAGTGTCTATGGTTTTGAGAATGGCAGTCTGTAATTTACAGTGGGTGTATCAAAAGTTATATTAGGGTGTGAGAAGATGCATCAAATTATCACATGGATGATGTCATCAGTGATGTCATCAGTGATGTCATTTGAGATGTCATCAGTGATGTCACTGACCATGTCATGAGTGATGTAATATGTGACGTCATCAGCAGTGCATTGCGGGGCGCGAGTTATAGTTAGCTGAACTAACTATAACGGGGAATTTCACGGGTTTTGTACGAGTGAAATGTCCAACTAACTATAACTGTCCCTAAAACCTATGGTTTTTTCAGTGAATTTCAAAGGTTTTTTAAATGCTAATTTCTAACTATAACGTGTCTGAAACCTATGGTTTTTTCAGTGAATTTCAAAGGTTTTTTAAATGCTAATTTCTAACTATAACGTGCCTGAAACCTATGGTTTTTTAAGTGAATTTCAAAGGTTTTTTAAATGCTAGTTTCTAACTATGCCTACAGAGGTAGGACATGTGAAGAAAGAAGAAAAACGCACAGAAAGAAGCAAAAGAAATGCAGAAAGAAGCAACAGAAGTCCACAAAGACGAAGAAAAGTGCAGGAAGAAGCAAAAGATGTGCAGAAAGAACCAACAGAGGAGCAGAAAGAGGCCTTGTTCCAAAATCATCCTGTGCCCACAACTTTTTCCGACGTGTACTGGTGGTAACTGACTCTGACTAACCAGAGCCAGTGCTATGCTAAAACACACTTAGAATACAGTGAAAACACCTACATACACTAGGGAACACTATGCGTTGGGGTACCCCTGTGATTAGCATGACCTCCTCTGTAAGTCCCTAGTACATAATAGGGCAGGGGGATTAAAACTACCTCTTAAAACGCGCTACAGGGCGCGTTTGCACAGTGGTGAAGGGAGGGGGCCTGAGGTGACATGTGTGCAAACGCGCCCGTTGGCACGTTTTAAGTTGTGGGATTAAGTCCCCTTGAATCCTGAGTGTCCCTGGGGCCCAACTAGCCCCCCAGGTACCTACAGTTAGGACCACAGAGCTGAGTTGCAGAGAGGCGTTCCGAGGCCACGCACCTTTTTTCCCCTCTCTGCAACGCAACTCTGTTGTGCTTACTGAAGGTACCTGGTGGGCTAGTTGGACTCCAGGGACCCTCAGGATTGAAGGGGACTTAATCCCCCAACTTAAAACACGCCACGGGGCCTGTTTGCACACATGTCACCTCAAGCCCCGCCCCCTCCCTTCACCACTGTGCAAACGTGCCCCGTGGCGCGTTTTAAGTTGAGGGATTAAGTCCCCTTGAATCATGAGGGTCCCTGGGGTCCAACTAGCCTACCCTGTACCTCCAGTATGCGCCAGGGAGCTGCGTTGCAGAGAGGTGTTCAGAGGCCACGCCCCTTTTTACACCTCTCTGCAATGCAGCTCTGTGGCGCTTTCTGGAAGTACCTGGTACTTATCGGCTGGATCCGCGCACCCAGCGCGTTTTTTGCCGATTTTTAAATCCTGAGCAGGCCTAGGGGGTCAGGGTGTTTCTACCCTGCCTCCTTTTTGCGTTTTGCGCACTTGTTTCTGTGCCTCGGTTCTACCGAGGCACAAAATGGCTGCCAACAGTTCCTGATTTGGAGGGTTGACAGCCACTTGACAGCCAATTAGCATGCAGCTCGTGATCGGGAGGGTACGCGGACCCTACGCGGCCATAGATATATATGTGATTTTATTTTTGATTTTCTCAGGAACTACTGAACGGATTTACACCATTTAAGCAAAAGGCACGACTCTGAACCAAGGGCTACCTTTTTGCCAAATTTGGTGTAATTCCGTTCAGCAGTTCGGGCTGTAGCTGCGATGAAAGGTTCCTATGGAAAATTGCATGGGGAAAACGCGTTTTGTGACCCCCCTTTTTTCTCAGCCCCCGCTTGCCGAATCACCCCGAAACTTTCAGGATAGGAGCGGACCGGAGCGCCCCATGAGTTTTGAAAATTTCGCGAAGATTCGTCAACCGGCGCCAAAGTTATTTTAAATAGAATGTTGTGGATTTCCTATGGAAAATAGGTCCTAACTATAACTATCTACTGGCGACCGCCAGTAGATAATATATATATATATATATATATATATATATATCACTGCAACATTTGAAATAAAATTATTGATGAGAAAACTGTGCATGGCGGGGGCGCGATTTTATAGTCGGATTATAGTTTCTTTAGATAACTCTAACTATAATTGCTGAATTCCAATGGTTTTGCATGTGTAAAATGTGACCCGAACTATAACATCCCTGTAATCTTAGTTTTTTTCAGTGAAAAAAAGTATATATATATAAAGAGTATAAAAAGTCAATTTCCACTGCCAAGGCTACTTACTTCTCTTCAAAAATCCTGAGCTCTACCAATAGGTCTAAAGAGATATTCTCTATTGTGAACGAATTATCCAACCCTGACAAAAGCACACTAAAATCTACACCCTCTCAAGCATTTTGCAGCTCTCTTAATTCGTTTTTCATTGATACAATTGCAACAATAAAAGCCAGTATCCCTTTCTGCCCTTCCCTTGAGGTATCATCTTCAATGCTGGAAAACCCCTGTTTTCTTGACCAGTTCTCAGCAATAGACAATCAGACTTTTCTAGATCTTCTGTCTAAAGTAAAGTCGGGTTCACCTACTGACAGCTGAACGCCCCATATCTTAAAAGAAGTTTTTACTATCTTCCCCAGACCCGCCTTGGCACTTCTAAACGATTCACTATCGCAGGGCTGTGTCCCGAGAGCTTTCAAAGAAGCAACTGTCGTCCCTCTACTAAAAAAGCCAGGTGCAGATCCTAGGATTCTGACCAACTACCGGCCCATCTCCCTGCTCCCCTATTTGGCCAAGATATTGGAATCTCATGTGGCCAAATGCCTCTGTACTTTCATTGAGCAGTCTGACTACCTCGATCCCAACCAAGCAGGGTTTCGCCCAGCCCATTCAACTGAGGCAGTAATACTTACTGTACTGGACACACTTCGATAGGAAGCTGATAAGGGCTCCCCCCAGGCCTTGGTGCTGCTGGACCTGTCCGCGGCATTTGACACAGTCGATCATGGTATCCTGATCGACTGTGTCAGGGCTGCTGGCCTTAAGGGAGCAGCGTCCAGCTGGATTGAGTCATTTCTTGAGGATCGCACCCAGTCAGTGCGTCTCTCCCAGTTTTCTGCACCAAAAATGGAAACAACATGTGGAGTACCTCAGGGCTCCTCATTGTCCCCTCATTTATTTAACCTTTACCTTTTCCCCCTACTTCGGTCCCTGAAAAACAGGAAGGTGTGCACGTATAACTATGCAGATGATTTGCAACTGGTGTTCACTATCGATAATTCAACAATATGGCGCACTTTAGATTGAAAAAGGCAGTTTAACTGCTGAAACGCGTCTCTCTTTGGTGTTCCAGCACCTGGGGTGAACTGACTCAATAAACAGGATTCAATCCCCTGACATCGAGTGCCGGTTCCCTTTCTTGAAATTAAGTTTGGGAGATAACCTTTGAATATTTCTAGCGCTGGCGGAGGCGCTATGTTTCAGGCACCACCAGCGATCAGGAAGCACGCCAGTAAAACCCGCAACTCTTTGAACTATATATAGATATATATAAATATATATTCACTGAAAAAACCACAGATTTCAGGGACGTTATAGTTAGAAATTAGCATTTAAAAAACCTTAGAAATTCACTGAAAAAACCACAGGTTTCAGGGACGTTATAGTTAGTTGGACATTTCACTCGTACAAAACCAGAGAAATGCGGCCGTTATAGTTAGTTGAGCTAACTAGAACTCACGAGCCCACAATGCACTGCTGATGATGTCACATATTACATCATTCATGACAGGGTCAGTGACATCACTGATGACATCACTAATGACATCTCAAATGACATCACTGATGACATCATCCAGTGACTATGTGTTTCTGTAAAGTTTAAATATGTTTTATATATATATATATGCCAAGGTGTATTGAAGAATGAGTGGGTGTATAAGTGTCTGAATAGATGATTTAGTAGGTGCATGACTGACTGTATAAGTGAGTTATGAAACGTGTCTTAGTGAATGCATGGGTTAGTGACTAAACTGTGTGAATGTCTGTATCAGTCTGTCAGTTGGTGTGCAAGCGGCTGCATGGGTTGGTGAGTAGCTACATGTGTGTCTGTATGGATTATTGATTGGTTGTCTAAGTATCTGTATGGGTGCCTGAGTGTCTGTGTGAGTGGGTGGGGGGTGTGTGACTCTGTGCATAGATGTGTGAGTGGGTGATTCACTGGGTGTATGGGTTCAAGAGTATATCTGTGAAGGTCTGTATGGGTGGGTGAGTGTGTGTATGGGTGTGTTGGTGAGTGAATGGATGTCTCAGTGGTACATGTGTGAGTAACTACATATGTGAAAGGCAGTATATGTGAGTGTTGGAGTATATAAATGACTATATGTGAGAGTGAGTGATTGTGAGAGTGGCTGTATGGATGAGTGTGTGCTTGTATCAGTGATTGTATAAGAGAGTAAGTATGTGTTAGTATCTGTATGAATAAGTGAGGTGGTGTGTGTATAACTGTATAGGTGAGTAAATGGGAGTGTGATTGATTCTTTGCATGACTGACTAGGTGTGTGAGTAACTCTATGGATAAGTGGCGGTGTGTGAGTGTCTGTATAGGTGTGTGAGTGCAAATGATAGTGCTGTATTGATGAGTGACTGCATGTATGAGTGACTGTATGGGTGAATGAGTGGATGTGTGTGTAGACCTAGGAATCAGTGAGTGGGTATGTAGTAACTGGTATTGGTATGTCTATGGTTTCGAAAATGGTAGTCTGTATTTTAGAGTGGGTGTATCAAAGGTTATATTAGGGTGTGAGAAGGTGCCTCAGATTATCACGTGGATGATGTCATCCGTGATGTCATCAGTGATGTCATTTGAGATGTCATCAGTGATGTCATCAGTGATGTCACTGACCATGTCATGAATGATGTAATATATGACATCATAAGCAGTGCATTGCGGGGGCGCGAGTTATAGTTAGCTTAACTAACTATAATGGCTGAATTTCTCTGATTTTGTATGAGTGAAATGTCCAACTAACTATAATGTCCCTGAAACCTGTGTTTTTTTCATTGAATTTCTGAGGTTTTCTAAATGCTAATTTCAAACTATAACGTCCCTGAAACCTGTGGTTTTTTTCAGTGAATTTCTAAGGTTTTTTAAATGCTAATTTTTAACTATAACGTTCATGAAACCTATGGTTTTTTCTGTGAATTTCTAAGGTTTTTTAAATGCTAATTTCTAACTATGTCTACAGAGGTAGGACATGTGCAGAAAGAGGAAGAAAGGCGCAGAAATGAGCAAGAGAAATGCAGAAAGAGGCAACAGAAGTCCAGAAAGAGGAAGAAAGGTGCAGAAAGAAGCAAGAGATATTCAGAAAGAACCAACAGAGGTGCAGAAAGAGGCCTTGTTGCAAAGTCATCTTGTGCCCCCAACTTTTTGCTGACTGGTACTGGTGGTAACTGACTCTGACTAACAGGCCCGGAGCCAGTGCTATGCTGAAAGACACTTAGAATACAGTGAAAACACCTACATACACTAGGGTACACTATGCCTGTGATTGGCATGACCTCCCCTGTAAGGCCCTAGTACATAATAGGGCAGGGGGGTTAAAACTACCTCTAAGTCAGAGGTGCAGAAAGAGGCAAGAGAAGTGCAGAAAGAAGCAACAGAGGTGCCGAAAGAGGCAAGAGAGGTGCATAAACAGGTAGGAAAGGTGCAGAAAGAGGCAAAAGAATTGCTGAAAGAAGAAACAGAGGTGTAGAAAGAGGCAAGTGAGGTGCAGAAAGAAGCAAGAGCAGTGCAGAAATTACCAACAGAGGTGCAAAAAGAAGCAAGAGCGGTACAGAAAAGGGTAGAAGAGGTGCACAAAGAGGCAAGAGAGGTACAGAAAGAGGCAGGAGGGGTACAGAAAGAAGGAAGATAAGTGCAAAAAGAAGCAACAGAGATGCAGAAAGAGGGAAGAGGGGTGGAGAAAGAGGCAAGAGAAGTGCAGAAAGAAGCAACAGACATGCAGAAAGGGGGAAGAGGGGTGGAGAAAGAGGCACGATTGGTGCAGAAAGAAGGAACAGAGGTGCAGAAAGAGGCAGGAGGGGTGCAGAAAGAGGGAAGAGGCGTGCATAAAGAGGCAAGAGAGGTGCAGAAAGAGGCAAGAGGGGTGCACAAAGAAGCAAGTGAGGTACAGAAAGAGGCAACAGAGGTGCAGAAAGAGGCAAAAGAGGTGCAGAAAGAAGCAACAGAAATGCAGAAAGAGGCAAGAGAGGCGGGAGACGGCGCTTTGTTTTTTTTAATAATTTCGGCTGGATTCGCGCACCCAGCACAAATTCGGCCAAAATTCTAAAAAAAATTCTTTTTTTGGCCATGGGGGTCCTTGTGGGACCCCCTGAGCAGGCCTAGGCGGTCAGGGTGTTTCTACCCTGCCCCCTTTTCTTGTTTTTTAATGTTTTTTCTTCAGTTTTCTTGTGACTCGGTTACCGAGTCACAAGATGGCTGCCAACACATTCTGGTTTGGAGTGTTGGCAGCCAATCAGAATTAAGCTCGTGCTCGGGAGGATTTGCGAATCCTCCTCGGTGCTCAGATATCGATATTTTTATTTTTTAAATTTCTCAGTAACTACTGGACGGAATTACCCCATTTAAAAAAAAAGAGTGCTTTCTGAACCAAGAGCTACCTTTTTGCCAAATTTGGTGTAATTCCGGTCAGCAGTTCGGGCTGTAGCCTGTTCCAAAATTCCTATGGAAATTAACATGGGGAAAACGTGTTTTGATACCCCCCTTTTTCTCAGCCCCTGCTTGACGAATCACCCCGAAACTTTCAAGACAGGAGCTGACCTGAGCTGGTCATTAGTTTTGAAAATTTCGCGAAGATTCGTCAAACGGTGCCAAAGATATTGGCAAAAGAAAAAATGCTTTTTGAATAGAAACAAGGTCCTAACTATAACTACCTACTGGCGACAGCCAGTAGGTAATATATATATATATATATTAGTCAAGCGGGGGCTGAGAAAAAAGGGGGGTCCCAAAACTCATTTTCTCCATGTTAATTTCCTTAGGAAATTTTGCGACGAGCTACAGCCCGAACTGCTGAACGGAATTACCCCAAATTTGGCAAAAAGGTAGAGCTTGGTTCAGAAAGCGACCTTTTTTTTAAATGGTGTAAATCCGTTCAGTAGTTGCTGAGAAATTAGAAAAATAAAAGTTTCAATATCTGTGCGGAGCCGAAGTCGCGTGCGCGAGCTTCACTGTGATTGGCTGCTAGTAGTCCAAACCAGGAAGTGTTGGCAGCCATCTCGTGGCTCGGTAGAAGCGAGTCACCCAAAAATGGAGAAACAAAGGTATAAAACAAGAGAAGGGGGCAGGGTAGAAAAACCCTGACCCCCTAGGCCTGCTCAGGGGGTCCCAGAAAGACCCCTAGGGCCCAAAAAATAAAAAATAAATTAAATAAAAATTCGGCAAAAATTCACGCTGGGGTCGTGGGTTCTCGCGTTTCATTTTAATGAGGCCCTTGGGTGGGCTAGGTTCCGGGGGTATTTCTTAAAAAATAATAGCAGGGGCTCGCAGGCGTTGCGGGGGTGCGCTGGGGTCCGCGCAGCCCCGGGGCTTCACTCATGTTGGGAGGGGGTTGCGCGGCCCCCTTCTGGAGCCTTCTATGTGCTTGTAACTTTGGCGTCGTTTGACGAATCTTTATGAAATTATCCAAAAAGTTTCTCTTTTTTGATTAGCTCTTATATTGAAAGTTTGGGGGTGAATGGTGTAGGAGGGGCTGAGAAAAAAGAGGGTCCTAAAACGTGTTTTCTCCATGCAATTTCCATACGAAACGTTACAGAAGACTACAGGTGAAACTGCTGAACGGAATTACGCCAAATTTGGCAGGGAGAAAGGTGATGGTCCAGAAAGCACTCTTTTGTTTAAATGGTATAAATCCGTTCAGTAGTTTTTGAGAAATATCAAATTTTACAGATATCGATATTTGAGAATTCTGACATGTGATTGGCTGAGGGGTTACAAGCACCAGCTTGCGGCTTATTGGCTGTGAATGGTTGAAACCAGGAAGTGTTGGCAGCCATTTTGTGATTTACTCCGTCAGCTCGCATCTCTCCGTGTAGAAGCCATCGGGTTCGTAGTTTTACCTCTGCGAGGCAACACTGGCATCTGTGTCTGTGTGAGATATGCCTTTCACGCTGCATCTCTTCATATCACCAGGTCACAGCTATGCCTTTAGAAGCCCGTCCGTCGGCTCGGAGCTCTGTGAGTCAGTCTGTCGGTACGATCCCCTACACTACCCAAAGACTACCCAAACACCACTGCACTGTCGTAAACTCTAAAACACTACCCCCAGCATGATCCCCTACACTACCCAAACACCACTGCACTACCCTAACCCTAAATCTACCCCCAGCATGACCCCCTACCCAAACACCACTGCACTACCCTAAACCCTAAAATACTACCCCCAGCACAACCCCCTACACTACCCAAACACCACTGCATTGTCGTAAACCCTAAAACACTACCCCTAGCAGGACCCCTACACTATGCAAACACCACTGCAGTACCCTAAATCCTAAAACACTATCCCCAGCACAACCCCTACACTACCCAAACACCACTAGACTACCCTAAACCCTAAAACACTACTCCCAACATGACCCCCTACACTACACAAACACCACTGCACTACCCTAAACCCTAAAAGCCTACCCCCAGCACGACCCCTACACTACCCAAACACCACTGTTCTACCCTAAACCCTAAAAGACTACCCCAGCACAACCCCCTACAGTACACAAACACCACTGCAGTACCGTAAACACTAAAACACTACTCCGAGGATGACCCCCTACACTACACAAACACCACTGCACTACCCTAAACCCTAAAACACTATGCCCAGCATGACCCCTTACACTACCCAAACACCACTGCATTTTCAGTAAACTCTAAAACACTACCTCCAGCACGATTCTTACACTACCCAAACACCACTGCACTACCTTAAACCCTAAAATGCTACCCCCAGCATGAACCCCCAAACAGTACACAAACACCACTGCACTACCCTAAATCCTAAAACAGTACTCGCTGCATGACTTCCCACACTACACAAACACCAGTGTGCTACCCTAAATCCTAAAACACTACTCTCAGCATGACCCCCTACACTACACAAACACCACTGCACTGCCGTAAACCCTAAAACACTACTCCCAGCATGACTCCCTACACTACCCAAACACCACTGCACTGCCGTAAACCCTAAAACACTACTCCCAGCATGACCCCCTACACTACACAAACACCACTGCACTACCCTAAACCCCATAACGGTACTCCCAGCATGACCCCTTACACTACCCAAACATTACTGCATTGTCGTAAACTCTAAAACACTACCTCCAGCACGATTCTTACACTAGGTGCATGCCACTTTACAACATCGACTGCTGCGGCCCTTGTGGCAGCCACACCAGAACACAGAGACACACTTACCGCACTTCTTGCACACGGACATGTCCGAGACACCCCGTTCCCCTTGCCGGATAGGCACACCCCTGCGCTGACCTGTGTACGCCGGACCAGCACACACCGCTTGTGCATGCAGGAGGATGCGTGCGTAGCTACATGTCCATGCTCACTGCCAACGCTGAGGTGACATGGTAACGTCCGCTGAAGACAGCACACTGTGATGTTGCAGGGCCCGTGCCCATCATGCTAACACAATGACCACACGGACACACTTGCTCAGATGCGGGTTCGGGGGGCGTTGGCAGTCCTGGGGTTGTTGCGATGAGTGTTGTGGCCCTCATGGGTATCCGTGTATCATGCTCATTGACTCTATGGCACCTGTGGGTGTTCCGGTGTGGCTCTTGGCTGTGTTCCCTTTCATGCTGCAGGTAGTCATCCTGCTTAACACCAGCAGAAAGCAGGTGTAAAATCCCTGGTGCTAGCGCGGCTTATCGCCGGAATTTGTTTCGCATCGCAGTTTTTGCCTTTCGTTGTGAAAGTTGTGATGTGGTTTTTTCGTGTACAGAAAAATAAACGAACTGGGCAGTGTATCCCATCAAGATTCAGCACCTGACCCACTATTCCCAATCAATATAAATACAATGAGATTTCTTCATTGATTTTGTGTGTACACTGTAAATGCACCCACTACCACAGTGCAATTCAATACAGGATTTTAGTATTTAGAATAAATCGCAAAGGTGCACCTCGTGTGTTTTTGCACGGGAACGCCTACTCTGCATCTCATTATCAGCACTTTAATGCAACTAAAGTTGAGATAAATCTAACACACTATTCAGAAGCTGGTGCAAACTGCAGACATCACCAGTATTCCCGCGATAACTGCCCCAAAATTTAACACCATGGTGGACACCACCAAATAAGAGTAATAAGAACGAGAAAGAGTCACACAGCACTTAAATAACAACCAAAAATTTTATTTTTTGTTTTTCAAACTTTATTTTTCCGTTTACGTACATATAGAGGATAAACTAAATTTAACAAACTCAACACAAAACAACAAGCCGGAAGACTCCTGTCGGGTCCATCAATGGCGACGACACAGCCTGGAGAATAAAGCACAAAATAAGGACGTATGTAATGCGCATATCAAAGGAGTGCGACACAGAGAAAGAGAGAAGGAAAAAAAAGCCAGAGAGAAAAAGAGAGGGAAGGAAAGAAAGGGAGTGAGAAAGGGAGAAGGGAGAGAGAGTGAGAGAGATAGAAGGAAAGGAAGGAAGAGAGTGAGAGAGAGAGTGAAGAGAGGGAAGTGAGAGAGAGACACTGCCGCCCCTGCGCATCGATGACCAAATAATTACCTGCTGCCACCGGAGTGTCTACCAGTGGGCACTCCACGTGCCCGTGAAAGCTCCAGGGCCCGGTCCCGCCACCATGGCTTGGTGCACATTATGTGGACCCGCTCCGCGGCCCAGCAGATCCCACACATGTCGCTGAGTCCTGAGTCATCAATGGCGGAGACCACATCAGCTTTTGGTGCCACTAACCCTGTGCAACGCAAGTCAGTGCCACGTGGTGGTAGGCTGCTGACGGCCATACAACTTAGGGTGCGACTAACCCTGTGCAAGTCGAGTCCGCGCCACGTGGTGGTAGGCCCCTGACGGCCACATCAGCTTCGGGTGGCACTAACCCTGTGCAACTCAAGTCTGCACCACGTGGTAGTAGGCCCCTGACAGCCATACAGCTCAGGGTGTGACTAACCCTCTGCGCAACTTGTCATGGACTCTTTATGATTGGGACCCGTGGAGCGTCCGCCATCCAGTCACCATCGGCAATAAAGGATGTGACGTTGTCGATCCATTATATTTGCCTGGTCACATGGCCTGTGACGCATGTGCCGGATGGGTGTGCTATGTGTGCAAACCTGCCCTCAGGGAGTGGCCGTGACATGTTGACAACTAGACCACTGACCTGCACACCAAGAGCGAGTACGCCTGCGACAGGTAGCTATGTGGGGGGTGTGAAAACGTGTTTTCTCAATGGATTTTCCATAGGAAACTTTAGACAAGGCTACAGGTCAAACTGCTGAATGGATTTACGCCAAATTTGGTAGGGAGAAAGGTCTTGGTCCAGAAAGCGCGCTTTCTCGCATCAAGTGAAAATATAAAAGAAAGTTCCCGGGGGAAATTTAATATACCGGAGCTCTGTCTGTGCGAGATAACCCTTTCACGCTCCCTCTGCCCAACATCACCACTTTGCAGGTATGCCGTTAGAAGCCAGTCCGTCGGCTCGCAGCTCTCTACCTTTGCGAGCTAGTACGCTGCTGTGCCTGTACCTCTGCGAGCTACTACGCTGCTGTTCCTTTGGGAGTGGACGGCTCGTAGTACTGTGTCTGTGAGTCGAGCGGACGGGCCGCAGTTGTCCCTCTGCGAGCCTGGGTGTGAACTGTTCATAAGTCACACTACATAAGCATTGAAAAGCCATTTTGTGATTCAGTCCGTCAGCTGGCATCTGTCCGAGGCATTTCTGAAAACATACCGGAGTTCTTTCTGTGAGAGATACCCCTTTCACGCTGCCTCTCCCCACATCAGCAGGTAACGCACCCTCTTCCCACATTACCAACATACCCCCAAAAACCTTCTTGGGCCCGGAATTGTCCCTGTGCGGTTGGACAAACAAGAATCTTAGTCATGTATAGATTTACATATAAAACATTTTATTTAAACAAAACAAAAACAAATAAAACTGAAGGGAGTCTGGTGCTGTGGTCGCTGCCACGAAGTTGGGGTCACTGCCATTCAGGACTCAGGACACAGTTCCACATGTGGGATCGGCTTGCATTGAACAGGGTTAGTGGCACCACGTGTCGCGCCTTGTGTAGTTCAGGTTCAGTGGCACCACGTGTCGCCGGCCTTGCATATGGAAATATGCCTCACTGATCAAAGAGAGTCTGGTGCTGTGGTCGCTTCCACGGACTTGGGGTCACTGCCATTCAGGACTCAGGACACAGTTCCACATGTGGGATCGGCTTGTATTGAACAGGGTTAGTGGCACCACATGTCGCGCCTTGTGTTGTACAGGGTTAGTGGCACCACGGGTCGCCAGCCTTGCATATGGAAATATGCCTCACTGATCGAAGGGAGTCTGGTGCTGTGGTCGCTGCCACGGACTTGGGGTCACTGCCATTCAGGACTCAGGACACAGTTCCACATGTGGGATCGGCTTGTGTTGAACAGGGTTAGTGGCACCACGTGTCGCCGGCTTGTGTTGAACAGGGTTAGTGGCACCACGTGTCACGGCTTGTGTTGAACAGGGTTAGTGGCACCACGTGTCCAAAATTCGAATTGCGAGCTCTGCTGCCCGCAGTGTAGACTGCTAATGAGTGTTCGTTTGCACTTGAATATGAATTTGGTGATTGTACTAAAGCTATAACTGATATAAAAAAAGTTCTTGAAGCAAGGATACTAAAAGGATATTATGTAGGTTTTAGGCCTGTGATAGTTACTTGCCTACTGGACTCTGTAATTAATGAATCAAGACTTAATTTTATTGTGAGCCCTGATGACCGCAGTGTAGGCCAGAGGTAGCGGTCAGCAAGGGCCCATAGCCACGTGGCGTTGAGTTGAGGTGCACAGTTAGTGGCACCAGAAGCATTGAGAATGTATGAGCCTGTGATGCTGCTTGGTGCGGACGGGCCGCACTGGGAGCAATGTCTCTTGCCTACTGGACTGCGTCATCTGCAATCGCGACTGTATCTGAATTGTGAGCCCTGCTGACCGCAGTGTAGGCCAGAGGTAGCGGTGAGCAAGGGCCCACAGCCATGTGCATAGGTTGGTGGCCCCACCGGCCTGCGTAGTTCAGGTTCAGTGGCACCACGTGTCGCCAGCCTTTTATATGCAAATACGCCTCACTAATCGAAGAGAGTCTGGTGCTGTGGTCGCTGCCACGAAGTTGGGGTCACTGCCATTCAGGAGTCAGGACACAGTTCCACATGTGGGATCGGCTTGTGTTGAACAGGGTTAGTGGCACCACGTGTCGCCGGCCTTGCATATGGAAATATGCCTCACTGATCAAAGAGAGTCTGGTGCTGTGGTCGCTTCCACGGACTTGGGGTCACTGCCATTCAGGACTCAGGACACAGTTCCACATGTGGGATCGGCTTGTATTGAACAGGGTTAGTGGCACCACATGTCGCGCCTTGTGTTGTACAGGGTTAGTGGCACCACGTGTCGCCAGCCTTGCATATGGAAATATGCCTCACTGATCGAAGGGAGTCTGGTGCTGTGGTCGCTGCCACGGACTTGGGGGTCACTGCCATTCAGGACTCAGGACACAGTTCCACATGTGGGATCGGCTTGTGTTGAACAGGGTTAGTGGCACCACGTGTCGCCGGCTTGTGTTGAACAGGGTTAGTGGCACCACGTGTCACGGCTTGTTTTGAACAGGGTTAGTGGCACCACGTGTCCAAAATTCGAATTGCGAGCTCTGCTGCCCGCAGTGTAGACTGCTAATGAGTGTTCGTTTGCACTTGAATATGAATTTGGTGATTGTACTAAAGCTATAACTGATATAAAAAAGTTCTTGAAGCAAGGATACTAAAAGGATATTATGTAGGTTTTAGGCCTGTGATAGTTACTTGCCTATTGGACTCTGTAATTAATGA
Organism: Calotriton arnoldi; assembly: GCA_963921515.1. Taxonomy (NCBI): domain Eukaryota; kingdom Metazoa; phylum Chordata; class Amphibia; order Caudata; family Salamandridae; genus Calotriton; species Calotriton arnoldi. The sequence continues at coordinate 383,929 of CAWUFW010006370.1, read as the reverse complement.
ATCAAGACTTAATTTTATTGTGAGCCCTGATGACCGCAGTGTAGGCCAGAGGTAGCGGTCAGCAAGGGCCCATAGCCACGTGGCGTTGAGTTGAGGTGCACAGTTAGTGGCACCAGAAGCATTGAGAATGTATGAGCCTGTGATGCTGCTTGGTGCGGACGGGCCGCACTGGGAGCAATGTCTCTTGCCTACTGGACTGCGTCATCTGCAATCGCGACTGTATCTGAATTGTGAGCCCTGCTGACCGCAGTGTAGGCCAGAGGTAGCAGTGAGCAAGGGCCCACAGCCATCTGCATAGGTTGGTGGCCCCACCGGCCTGCGTAGTTCAGGTTCAGTGGCACCACGTGTCGCCAGCCTTTTATATGCAAATACGCCTCACTAATCGAAGGGAGTCTGGTGCTGTGGTCGCTGCCACGAAGTTGGGGTCACTGCCATTCAGGAGTCAGGACACAGTTCCACATGTGGGATCGGCTTGTGTTGAACAGGGTTAGTGGCACCACGTGTCGCCGGCCTTGCATATGGAAATATGCCTCACTGATCAAAGAGAGTCTGGTGCTGTGGTCGCTTCCACGGACTTGGGGTCACTGCCATTCAGGACTCAGGACACAGTTCCACATGTGGGATCGGCTTGTATTGAACAGGGTTAGTGGCACCACATGTCGCGCCTTGTGTTGTACAGGGTTAGTGGCACCACGTGTCGCCAGCCTTGCATATGGAAATATGCCTCACTGATCGAAGGGAGTCTGGTGCTGTGGTCGCTGCCACGGACTTGGGGTCACTGCCATTCAGGACTCAGGACACAGTTCCACATGTGGGATCGGCTTGTGTTGAACAGGGTTAGTGGCACCACGTGTCGCTGGCTTGTGTTGAACAGGGTTAGTGGCACCACGTGTCACGGCTTGTGTTGAACAGGGTTAGTGGCACCACGTGTCCAAAATTCGAATTGCGAGCTCTGCTGCCCGCAGTGTATACTGCTAATGAGTGTTCGTTTGCACTTGAAGATGAATTTGGTGATTGTACTAAAGCTATAACTGATACAAAAAAAGTTCTTGAAGCAAGGATACTAAAAGGATATTATGTAGGTTTTAGGCCTGTGATAGTTATTTGCCTACTGGACTCTGTAATTAATTAATCAAGACTTAATTTTAATTGTGAGCCCTGATGACCGCAGTGTAGGCCAGAGGTAGCGGTCAGCAAGGGCCCATAGCCACGTGGCGTTGAGTTGAGGTGCACAGTTAGTGGCACCAGAAGCATTGAGAATGTATGAGCCTGTGATGCTGCATGGTGTGGACGTGTCGCACTGGGAGCAATGTCTCTTGCCTACTGGACTGCTTCATCTGCAATCGCGACTGTATCTGAATTGTGAGCCCTGCTGACCGCAGTGTAGGCCAGAGGTAGCAGTGAGCAAGGGCCCACAGCCACGTGCATAGGTTGGTGGCCCCACCGGCCTGCGTAGTTCAGGTTCAGTGGCACCACGACTCGCTGGCCTTCCATATGCAAATACGCCTCACTAATCGAAGAGAGTCTGGTGCTGTGGTCGCTGCCACGAAGTTGGGGTCACTGCCATTTAGGAGTCAGGACACAGTTCCACATGTGGGTTCGGCTTGTGTTGAACAGGGTTAGTGGCACCACGTGTCGCCGGCCTTGCATATGGAAATATGCCTCACTGATCAAAGAGAGTCTGGTGCTGTGGTCGCTTCCACGGACTTGGGGTCACTGCCATTCAGGACTCAGGACACAGTTCCACATGTGGGATCGGCTTGTATTGAACAGGGTTAGTGGCACCACATGTCGCTGGCTTGTGTTGAACAGGGTTAGTGGCACCACGTGTCACGGCTTGTGTTGAACAGGGTTAGTGGCACCACGTGTCCAAAATTCGAATTGCGAGCTCTGCTGCCCGCAGTGTATACTGCTAATGAGTGTTCGTTTGCACTTGAAGATGAATTTGGTGATTGTACTAAAGCTATAACTGATACAAAAAAAGTTCTTGAAGCAAGGATACTAAAAGGATATTATGTAGGTTTTAGGCCTGTGATAGTTATTTGCCTACTGGACTCTGTAATTAATGAATCAAGACTTAATTTTAATTGTGAGCCCTGATGACCGCAGTGTAGGCCAGAGGTAGCGGTCAGCAAGGGCCCATAGCCACGTGGCGTTGAGTTGAGGTGCACAGTTAGTGGCACCAGAAGCATTGAGAATGTATGAGCCTGTGATGCTGCTTGGTGTGGACGTGCCGCACTGGGAGCAATGTCTCTTGCCTACTGGACTGCTTCATCTGCAATCGCGACTGTATCTGAATTGTGAGCCCTGCTGACCGCAGTGTAGGCCAGAGGTAGCAGTGAGCAAGGGCCCACAGCCACGTGCATAGGTTGGTGGCCCCACCGGCCTGCGTAGTTCAGGTTCAGTGGCACCACGAGTCGCTGGCCTTCCATATGCAAATACGCCTCACTAATCGAAGAGAGTCTGGTGCTGTGGTCGCTGCCACGAAGTTGGGGTCACTGCCATTTAGGAGTCAGGACACAGTTCCACATGTGGGTTCGGCTTGTGTTGAACAGGGTTAGTGGCACCACGTGTCGCCGGCCTTGCATATGGAAATATGCCTCACTGATCAAAGGGAGTCTGATGCTGTGGTCGCTGCCACGGACTTGGGGTCACTGCCATTCAGGACTCAGGACACAGTTCCACATGTGGGATCGGCTTGTGTTGAACAGAGTTAGTGGCACCACGTGTCGCCGGCTTGTGTTGAACAGGGTTAGTGGCACCATGTGTCACAGCTTGTGTTGAACAGGGTTAGTGGCACCACGTGTCGCCGGCTTGTGTTGAACAGGGTTAGTGGCACCACGTGTCGCGGCTTGTGTTGAACAGGGTTAGTGGCACCACGTGTCGCCGGCTTGTGTTGAACAGGGTTAGTGGCACCACGTGTCGCCGGTCTTCCACAGTGTAGGCCGGAGGCAGCAGTCAGGAAAGGCCCACAGCCACGTGACGTTGACTTGAGCTGCACAGATTGGGAGCATACAGTCTTCTGAACCGATTATACTCTCTTACACAATTTGCATCGGCACTAATCTTGAATTGTTAGCCCTGCTAACCGCATTGTAGGCCGGAGGCAGCGGTCATCAAGGGCCCACAGCCACGTGGCGTTGACTTGAGCTGCACAGATTTAGTGGTACTTGAAGCACTTAGCATGTGCGCAGTCAGCGATGATACCGTGGTCCGCGCTGGCCACACTGGTAGCAATGTCTGTTGCCTACTGGACTGCGTCATCTGCAATCGCGACTGTATCTGAATTGTGAGCTCTGCTGACTGCAGTGTAGGCCAGAGGTAGCGGTGAGCAAGGGCCCACAGCCACGTGCATAGGTTGGTGGCCCCACCGGCCTGCGTAGTTCAGGTTCAGTGGCACCACGTGTCGCCGGCATTCCATATACAAATACGCCTCACTAATCGAAGGGAGTCTGGTGCTGTGGTCGCTGCCACGAAGTTGGGGTCACTGCCATTCAGGAGTCAGGACACAGTTCCACATGTGGGATCGGCTTGTGTTGAACAGGGTTAGTGGCACCACGTGTCACCGGCCTTGCATATGGAAACATGCCTCACTGATCAATGGGAGTCTGGTGCTGTGGTCGCTGCCACAGACTTGGGTCACTGCCATTCAGGACTCAGGACACAGTTCCACATGTGAGATCGGCTTGTATTGAACAGGGTTAGTGGCACCACGTGTCGAGCCTTGTGTTGTACAGGGTTAGTGGCACCACGTGTTGCCGGCCTTGCATATGGAAATATGCCTCACTGATCGAAGGGAGTCTGGTGCTGTGGTCGCTGCCACGGACTTGGGGTCACTGCCATTCAGGACTCAGGACACAGTTCCACATGTGGGATCGGCTTGTGTTGAACAGGGTTAGTGGCACCACGTGTCGCCGGCTTGTGTTGAAAAGGTTTAGTGGCACCACGTGTCGCGGCTTGTGTTGAACAGGGTTAGTGGCACCACGTGTCCAAAATTCGAATTGCGAGCTCTGCTGCCCGCAGTGTAGACTGCTAATGAGTGTTCGTTTGCACTTGAAGATGAATTTGGTGATTGTACTAAAGCTATAACTGATATAAAAAAAGTTCTTGAAGCAAGGATACTAAAAGGATATTATGTAGGTTTTAGGCCTGTGATAGTTACTTGCCTACAGGACTCTGTAATTAATTAATCAAGACTTAATTTTAATTGTGAGCCCTGATGACCGCAGTGTAGGCCAGAGGTAGCGGTCAGCAAGGGCCCATAGCCACGTGGCATTGAGTTGAGGTGCACAGTTAGTGGCACCAGAAGCATTGATAATGTATGAGCCTGTGATGCTGCTTGGTGCGTACGGGCCGCACTGGGAGCAATGTCTCTTGCCTACTGGACTGCGTCATCTGCAATCGCGACTGTATCTGAATTGTGAGCCCTGCTGACCGCAGTGTAGGCCAGAGGTAGCGGTGAGCAAGGGCCCACAGCCACGTGCATAGGTTGGTGGCCCCACCGGCCTGTGTAGTTCAGGTTCAGTGGCACCACGTGTGGCTGGCCTTCCATATGCAAATACGCCTCACTAATCTAAGGGAGTCTGGTGCTGTGGTCGCTGCCACGAAGTTGGGGTCACTGCCATTCAGGAGTCAGGACACAGTTCCACATGTGGGATCGGCTTGTGTTGAACAGGGTTAGTGGCACCACGTGTCGCCGGCCTTGCATATGGAAATATGCCTCACTGATCAAAGGGAGTCTGGTGCTGTGGTTCGCTGCCACAGACTTGGGGTCACTGCCATTCAGGACTCAGGACACAGTTCCACATGTGGGATCGGTTTGTGTTGAACAGGGTTAGTGGCACCACGTGTCGCCGGCTTGTGTTGAACAGGGTTAGTGGCACCACGTGTCACGGCTTGTGTTGAACAGGGTTAGTGGCACCACGTGTCACCGGCTTGTGTTGAACAGGGTTAGTGGCACCACGTGTCGCGGCTTGTATTGAACAGGGTTAGTGGCACCACGTGTCGCCGGCTTGTGTTCAACAGGGTTAGTGGCACCATGTGTCGCCGGTCTTCCACAGTGTAGGCCGGAGGCAGCGGTCAGCAAAGGCCCACAGCCACGTGACGTTGACTTGAGCTGCACAGATTGGGAGCATACAGTCTTCTTAACCGATTATACTCTCTTACACAATTTGCATCGGCACTAATCTTGAATTGTTAGCCCTGCTAACCGCATTGTAGGCCGGAGGCAGCGGTCATCAAGGGCCCACAGCCACGTGGCGTTGACTTGAGCTGCACAGAGTTAGTGGTACTTGAAGCACTTAGCGTGTGCGCAGTCAGCGATGATGCGTGGTCCGCGCTGGCCACACTGGTAGCAATGTCTGTTGCCTACTGGACTGCGTCATCTGCAATCGCGAGTCGCTCTGAATTGTGAGCCCTACTCACCGCAGTGGAGGCAGGAGGCAGCGGTGAGGAAGGGCCCACAGGCACGTGTTGTTGACTTGAGCAATGTCTTTTGCCTACTGGACTGCGTCATCTGCAATCTCGACTCCATCTGAATTGTGAGGCCTACTGACTGCAATGTAGGCCGGAGGCAGCGGTCAGGAAGGGCCCACAGCCTCGTGTTGTTGACTTGAACAATGTCTCTTGCCTACTGGACTGCGTCATCTGCAATCGCGACTCGATCTGAATTGTGAGCCTTGCTGTCCGCAGTGTATATCAAAGGCAGTAGTTTGTACAGACATAAGTCCGCGGTGCTGTGCCACCGGGGGTCTGTGTGGCGGAAGCCAGCGATCGGCTGAGGAGGCTGGCGGTCACGTCAGCGGCCTCGTGGCAGGGAGAGGGGCGCCGCCCTGGCAGATGCTTTGGCCTTCCCACAAGTGAAGCACGCCCAGAGCTCCGGCCTATTTATTCACACTCCTACGCTGAAGTGGCGTACGTCGGACCAGCCCACTCCGGTTACGCTTATGCTTACAGGGGGGGACGACACAGCTACATGACTGAGATCTTCCCTAGTGTTTGACGTAACATGGTTGGGTCCACTGTCCACAACACTACAAACACCAGTAGTATTTGTGCACATGGAGAGGTGTGTGTTCTGCATACTGAGATGTGTCCAGCACATCACCGCTACACTTTGCGTTGTGTGCATTGTTAAACATGGGTGAATTGCTTCCTTCACATATAGTTTGTTCACACCTGTCCCAATATTCAGCTATTGTGTGGCTGAGGGGCCATGCCGTTTTCGGAAAGTTCGCTGTCTTGTTCTGCGCTGCCTCGGTGGTAGAGGGGGGGGTCCTGGGGGTGGTGGTGGGTGTTGTGGCGTTCTTTGGTGTCGGAGCTGCTTGATCAGTAGGTCTATGACATGTGTTGGTCTTCAGATGTGGCTCTGGGCTGGGCTCCCTTTCATACTGTATGTAGTTGTTTAATATTTAAAAAACAAGAAGACATTATATAGTTTAAATAACAAGTAAAACAAATTACAGTAGGGAGAGGGGTGGTACGGGGGGGAGGTCCTGAGGGTTGTGGCAGTGGGTGTTGTGTCCTTCTTGGGTGTCGGAAAAAACTATACGTTAAATGAACATTATAATTAGCAGTTAGCATTAAAAAAACATTGAAATTCACTGAAAAAACCATAGGTTTCAGGGACGTTATAGATAGAAATTAGTATTTAAAAAACCTTTGAAATTCACTGAAAAAACCATATGTTTCAGGCACGTTATAGTTAGAAATTGGCATTTAAATAAACCTTTGAAATTCACTGAAAAAAACATAGGTTTCAGGCACGTTATAGTTAGAAATTAGCATTTAAAAAACCTTAGAAATTCACTTAAAAAACCATAGGTTTCAGGGACGTTATAGTTAATTGGACATTTCACTCATACAGAACCATAGAAGTTCCACCGTTATAGTTAGTTCAGCTAACTATAACTCGCGCCCCCGCAATGCACTGCTGATGACGTCACATATTACATAATTCATGACATGGTCAGTGACATCACTGTTGACATCACTGATGACATCTCAAATGACATCACTGATGACATCACTGATGACATCATCCACGTGACAATCTTATGTACCTCCTCACACACTAATATAACCTTTGATACACTCACTGTAAAATACAGACTACCATTTTCGATACCATTGACACACTAATACCAGTTACTACATACCCACTCAGTGATTCCTAGGTCTACACACACATCTACCCATTCACCCATACAATCACTCATACATGCAGTCACTGATCAATAGAACACTATCAAATGCACTCATACACCTATATAGACATTGACACACCAGCACTCATCCTAGTCAGTTATGTACTAATCCTAGTCACTCATGCAAAGAATCAATCACAGTTCCATTTACTCACCTACACAGTTATACACACACCACCTCATTTATTCATACAGATAGTAACGCATACTTAGTCTCTTATATAATCACTAATACAAGTATACACTCATACATACAGCCACTCTCACAATCACTGACTCTCACGTATAGTCATTTCTATACACCAACTCTCACATACACTGCCTTTTATATATGTACTTAGCTGGACATGTGCACTGAGTCATCGATTCACTCACCAAGACGCCCATACACACACTTACCCACCCATACAACTGTTTCCACATGCACTCTTAAACTCATACACCCTGTCAATCAACCACTCACACATCTATGCACAGAGTCACACACCCCCCACCCAGCCACACACACACTCAGTCTCCTATACAAATACGCAGGCAACTAATCAATAACCCATATAGACATTCATGTAGCTACTGACCAACCGATGCAGCAGCTTACACAACAACAGACAGAGTGATACAGACATTCACACACTTTAGACACTAACCCATGTATACAGTAAGACACATGTAATCACTCACTTAAACAGTCAGTCACTCACCTACTAAATCCTCCATCCAGACACTTATACACCCACTCATTCTTCAATACACCTTGGCATATATATGATACATATTTAAACTTTAAACAAAAACACAGTCACTGGATGATGTCATCAGTGATGTCACTTGAGATGTCTGACCATGTCATGAATGATGTAATATGTGACGTCATCAGCAGTGCATTGCGGGGGCGCGAGTTATAGTTAGCTGAACTAACTATAACGGTGGAATTTCTATGGCTTTGTATGAGTGAAATGTCCAACTAACTATAACGTCCCTGAAACCTATGGTTTTTTCAGTGAATTTCTAAGGTTTTTTAAATGCTAATTTCTAACTATAACGTGCCTGAAACCTATGGTTTTTTCAGTGAATATATATATATATATATATATATATATATATATATATATATATTATCTACTGGCGGTCGCCAGTAGATAGTTATAGTTAGGACCTTTATCCATAGGAAATCCGCAACATTCTATTTGAAATAACTCTTGCGCCAGTTGACGAATCTTCGTGAAAGCTTCCAACTTGTTGGGGCGCTCCGCTCCGCTCCTACCCTGAAAGTCTCTGGTTGATTCGTCAAGCGGGGGCCGAGAAAAAAGGGGGGTCCCAAAACGCGTTTTCTCCATGTTAATTCCCATAGGAAATTTTAGCCACGGCTACAGCCCGAACTGCTGAACGGAATTACACCAAATTTTGCAAAAAGGTAGCGCTTGGTTCAGAAAGCGACCTTTTTTTTTTAAATGGTGTAAATCCGTTCAGTAGTTGCGGAGAAATTCAAAAAATAAGAGTGAAAAAATCGATTTCCCATAGGAAACTTTATGCAAGGCTACAGCAAAAACTGCTGAACGGAATTGCACCAAATTTGGCAAAAAGGTAGTGCTTGGTTCAGAAAGGACCCTTTTTTAAAATGGTGTAAATCCGTTCAGTAGTTGCTGAGAAAATCGAAAATAAAAGTTTCGATATTTAGAGGCACGGAGGATCCGCGCACCCTCCCGACCACGAGCTGCATGCTAATTGGCTGTCAACACTCCAAACCAGGAAGTGTTGGCAGCCATCTTGTTCCTCGGTAGAACCGAGGGACAAGAAAAGACAAAATCGGCAGAAAACGCACTGGGTGCGCGGATCCTGCCGATAAAAAAAAAAAACGAAGCGCGGGCTCCCACGCTTTGTGGTTAATTGGCTCCCGGGTGGGCCAAGTCCCGGGGGCATGCGGGGCTTTATTATTAATTATATGGGGGGCCTCTAAGGCCCCCCCAAGCCCCGGGGACCGCCGCCCCCGGGGCTTTAAACAAAATGGTGCGGGAGGGCTCTGAGCCCTCCCGCAGCCCCGGGGACCGCCACCCCCGGGGCTTCTTTTTTAAATTAAATCACCTGTGTGGGGGCTCCAGCCCCACACGCCCCGGGACCGCCACCTCCCGGGGCACTAACAAATTTAAAATGGGGGTCCGTTTTGGACCCCCGAAGCCCACCACCTCCCCGGGGCTTTGCAGATGTGGGGAGGGGGCCGCGCGGCCCCCCTCCTGGAGCCATTGATGGCCCTGGGGACCGCCACCCCTAGGGCCGGCTCCTGCAGTGTCCCGGGGTGCTCACCCCCGGGACACTGTAGTTTGCAATGACAGGACGGGAGCCTCGCGGCTCCCGTCCTGTCATTGCAAACTGCTTTGCTTCATTGAAGCGAGAGCAGGGACACCTGCTCTCGCTTCAATGAAGCAAAGCAGATTGCTTTTCCACATGGGGAGCTGCATGTCAGCAGCTCCCCATGTGGAAAAGCAATGCCGGCTCCCGAGGGACGCGGGGAGCCGGCTGGGACCGTGGGGGGATTGGGGACCCCCCCACGGTCCCCAACGGAGAGGGCCAGCCCCGGGGGATGGGGTCCCTGGGGCAAGTAGTGGCCCGGGTGGGGGGCCACGCGGCCCCCCTACCCCCCCCAAAAAAAGAAAGAAATAAAGGCCTGTCCCGGGGGATGGGGGTCCCCGGGGCAAAAGGAGGCCTGAGGAGGGGGGCCACGCAGCCCCCCTCCTTAAAAAAAATAATAAAAAGAGTGGCCATGCCCCGGGGGATGGGGTCCCCGGGGCCGGAATCGACCACGGGAGGGGGGCCACGCGGCCCCTTCCCGTTTAAAAAAAAAAAAAAAAAAAAGGGGTAAGGCCCTGGGGGATGGGGTCCCCAGGGCCCAAAAAAAGGAAAAAGGAAGGGGGGCCACACAGCCCCCTTCGGGGGGATAAAAAAAACGATCGGGCCGCAGGCCCTGCCCCCTTCCTTTACCACTCTGCAAACACGCCCCCTGGGGTCCAACTAGCCCACCAGGAACCTCCAGTATGCGCCAGGGGGCTGCGTTGCAGAGAGGTGTACAGAGGCCACGCCCCTTTTTACACCTCTCTGCAACGCAGCACTGTGGCGCATACTGGAGGTACCTGGTGGGATAGTTGGACCCCAGTGACCCTCAGGATTCAAGGGGACTTAATCCCCCAACTGAAAACGCGCCACGGGGCGCGTTTGCACAGTGGTGAAGGGAGGGGGCGGGGCTTCAGGTGACATGTGTGCAAACAGGCCCCGTGGCGCGTTTTAAGATGGGGAATTAAATCCCCTTCAATCCTGAGGGTCCCTGGGAGCCAACTAGCCCACCAGGTACCTCCAGTAAGCGCCACGGAGCTGCGTTGCAGAGTGTTGTAAAAAGGGGCGTGGCCTCTGAACACCTCTCTGCAGTGAATTTCAAAGGTTTTTTAAATGCTAATTTCTAACTATAACGTGTCTGAAACCTATGGTTTTTTCAGTGAATTTCAAAGGTTTTTTAAATGCTAATTTCTAACTATAACGTGCCTGAAACCTATGGTTTTTTCAGTGAATATATATATATATATATATATATTCTCAACAAAGCAGTCCAAGAACGAAGGGCGCACTTTTCACAGCTGGTGCGCGTGGCGGGGCCGGACTTGCCCCGAAAAACAATTGGTCACCAAGCAAGTAACACGCTGCACTCTCCCAGATATTATAAAGATTTATTGAAGCCAGTTACACTCCTTCTCCACCTACGCGTTTCGACCAGCAGGTCTTGGTCACGGTGTCTAGCATTAGTCCCTCCACGCTTTCCACTATTTATACCAAAAACCCAGTGAACAATTTATGATGCATGCTGGGAATGGTAGTTCACTTAAAAAATAGCATCTATATGCATGCCAACATTAAAATGTTAAATCATTATGTGATATCTGACAATTACATTAATCTTATAAAATAATTAAGACGATTATACCAAATTATACAAATATATAAAGCAGTATTGGTTTTCTGAAGGGATACATGTGACAAGGATTCACATTAGTATGATCATAAATATGATCAAATGGAATTAGTCTTAGTGACTAAAACACGCTTCAGCGCTAACGTTACACAATTGGCTCAGTGTCCACAATTAGAACATTATAACCAATTATGCATGTCTGCATCTCTCTCCATTATGTATCCTTCACGATCTTTCTTTGTTTATGGGCTCAGTGCCCCAATAACTGCAAGACATTTCATATCTTATATTGGTCAAAGGTCTAAAAGTCTTTTACAGATTTGATATTTTGGTTGCTTTTTATGATATTTCATTTTAAGTAGTGTTTCTCTTCTTATGATTCCAGTACAGATGCCATGGTGTCCTTACAGATGTATGTATAATTCTTCATCCCCGTTAAGTCCCATCGGGGATTTGGTCTTAAATCTTATTATTAGCCTAGATTCCAGGCGTCTTAATTTTAGAGTTCTATTCCCACTCTCTCATGGATGGGTACCGTTGCCAAACCACTGTATGTCATGTCCTGCCATGTTTTTCTCTCATGCGTTGTCATATGTTTTGCCATGGCATATGTCAAGTCTCTGTTCTGTATGGCCCGTATGTGTTCTAGGATGCGTTTATTTAAGGGGCATATCGTGCTACTAATGTAGCGTTTCCCACAATTGCATTCCAACATATACACCACATAAGTTGTTTTACATGTTATGGTATCGTTGATGTTGAAGGTTTTACCTTGTGGATCCTTGATTGTTTTATACTTCTCCCAATTTTACAGGCCTTACATTGGCTGCATTTCTAAATCTCTTTGCATACCTTGTAACCACATACTTGGCTGATTCATTTCAAAGTGGCTTCTGACCAATTTATCAGACAACGATGGTGCCTTTCTGTAGGTTATTTGTGGTTGATCACCCAACTCTTTACCGATGTCTGGATCTTTACTTAGGATGTTCCAGTATTTTTGAGGGATTTGCGAATTTTAAAACTCTCTTTGCTGTATGTCATTATCATTCTTATAGGTTCTTTTTATTGCGTCTCCGTATTCACATCATTTTTGTTGATCAATGTTTCAGCTCTTGTAAGGCACCTAGCTTTCATTTCTCCCGTTTAATATCATTATATCGATAACCTCTTTGTAAAAACCGTTTTTTGTATCTTTAAATTTAAGATTCATCTCTTTTCTGTTTGAGCAGTTTCTCTTCATCCTGATAAATTCACCGTATGGTATATTTCTTTTAGTGTCTCTGGGTGGAAGCTCTTGCCGTGTAGCACACTATTGGTTGCCGTGCTTTTCCGGTAGACAGTTGTTTCTATTTGATCTGCTTTTACATATACTTTGGTATCCAAGAATACAATTTCACTTGAGCTGATATTATAGGTGAATTTCAGGCCAACATTATTGTTGTTCAATATGTTGAAGAACTCTACGAACTCATTCTCGGTTCCATTCCAAAGGAGGAAGAGGTCATCTATAAAACGCAGCCATAATGCCACTTTGGCTACGTGATGGTCATTTTCTTCTCTCCAAGCTATGGTCTTCTCCCACCAGCCCATTACTAGGTTGGCGTAGCTTGGAGAGAAGGAAACTCCCATGGCAGTTCCGCAACATTGGGAGTACATGTTCTTATTAAAAAGGAATACATTGTTCCTTAAACAAAGTTCTATCATTTCAATGACCATCTGGCAATGTTGAAGTTGTTCTATAGGTTTTTGTTTCAAGAAATATTTGATCGCTTTAATGCCTATGTTGTGATCAATAGACGTATAAAGAGACACTACGTCAATGGTTACCAGCATGTAATCCTTACACCATCCGGTGTTCATAAGCATTCTCAGGAAATCCCCAGTGTCCTTGATGTATGATGTTAAGGTTGGGACCATTGGGGCCAGAAAGTAATCCACATATGTGGAGATGTTTTCATATAGGGATTACATGCTGGTAACCATTGACGTAGTGTCTCTTTATACGTCTATTGATCACAACATAGGCATTAAAGCGATCAAATATTTCTTGAAACAAAAACCTATAGAACAACTTCAACATTGCCAGATGGTCATTGAAATGATAGAACTTTGTTTAAGGAACAATGTATTCCTTTTTAATAAGAACATGTACTCCCAATGTTGCGGAACTGCCATGGGAGTTTCCTTCTCTCCAAGCTACGCCAACCTAGTAATGGGCTGGTGGGAGAAGACCATAGCTTGGAGAGAAGAAAATGACCATCACGTAGCCAAAGTGGCATTATGGCTGCGTTTATAGATGACCTCTTCCTCCTTTGGAATGGAACCGAGAATGAGTTCGTAGAGTTCTTCAACATATTGAACAACAATAATGTTGGCCTGAAATTCACCTATAATATCAGCTCAAGTGAAATTGTATTCTTGGATACCAAAGTATATGTAAAAGCAGATCAAATAGAAACAACTGTCTACCGGAAAAGCACGGCAACCAATAGTGTGCTACACGGCAAGAGCTTCCACCCAGAGACACTAAAAGAAATATACCATACGGTGAATTTATCAGGATGAAGAGAAACTGCTCAAACAGAAAAGAGATGAATCTTAAATTTAAAGATACAAAAAAACGGTTTTTACAAAGAGGTTATCGATATAATGATATTAAACGGGGAGAAATGAAAGCTAGGTGCCTTACAAGAGCTGAAACATTGATCAACAAAAATGATGTGAATACGGAGACGCAACAAAAAGAACCTATAAGAATGATAATGACATACAGCAAAGAGAGTTTTAAAATTCGCAAATCCTCAAAAAATACTGGAACATCCTAAGTAAAGATCCAGACATCGGTAAAGAGTTGGGTGATCAACCGCAAATAACCTACAGAAAGGCACCATCGTTGTCTGATAAATTGGTCAGAAGCCACTTTGAAATGAATCAGCCAAGTATGTGGTTACAAGGTATGCAAAGGGGATTTAAGAAATGCAGCCAATGTAAGGCCTGTAAATTGGGAGAAGTATAAAAACAATCAAGGATCCACAAGGTAAAACCTTCAACATCAACGATACCATAACATGTAAAACAACTTATGTGGTGTATATGTTGGAATGCAATTGTGGGAAACGCTACATTGGTAGCACGATATGCCCCTTAAATAAACGCATCCTAGAACACATACGGGCCATACAGAACAGAGACTTGACATATGCCATGGCAAAACATATGACAACGCATGAGAGAAAAACATGGCAGGACATGACATACAGTGGTTTGGCAACGGTACCCATCCATGAGAGAGGTGGGAATAGAACTCTAAAATTAAGACGCCTGGAATCTAGGCTAATAATAAGATTTAAGACCAAATCCCCGATGGGACTTAACGGGGATGAAGAATTATACATACATCTGTAAGGACACCATGGCATCTGTACTGGAATCATAAGAAGAGAAACACTACTTAAAATGAAATATCATAAAAAGCAACCAAAATATCAAATCTGTAAAAGACTTTTAGACCTTTGACCAATATAAGATATGAAATGTCTTGCAGTTATTGGGGCACTGAGCCCATAAACAAAGAAAGATCGTGAAGGATACATAATGGAGAGAGATGCAGACATGCATAATTGGTTATAATGTTCTAATTGTGGACACTGAGCCAATTGTGTAACGTTAGCGCGAAAGCGTGTTTTAGTCACTAAGACTAATTCCATTTGATCATATTTATGATCATACTAATGTGAATCCTTGTCACATGTATCCCTTCAGAAAACCAATACTGCTTTATATATTTGTATAATTTGGTATAATCGTCTTAATTATTTTATAAGATTAATGTAATTGTCAGATATCACATAATGATTTAACATTTTAATGTTGGCATGCATATAGATGCTATTTTTTTAAGTGAACTACCATTCCCAGCATGCATCATAAATTGTTCACTGGGTTTTTGGTATAAATAGTGGAAAGCGTGGAGGGACTAATGCTAGACACCGTGACCAAGACCTGCTGGTCGAAACGCGTAGGTGGAGAAGGAGTGTAACTGGCTTCAATAAATCTTTATAATATCTGGGAGAGTGCAGCGTGTTACTTGCTTGGTGACCAAATATATATATATATATATATATATATATATATATATATATATATATTAGGCACTATGAGCCAGCCCTATTCATTTATTGATATATTTAGGGTCATTCGCATTTTTGTTCTGCCCACTACAGTAGGCGTCATGGGGCAAAGGGAAGCCTACTTCAGCTATTGGCTAACTTCACCATGAGGGAAGCCATTCTACTCTTTCACAAGGAAGGACTATTATGGCAATGTGTGCTCTTTGAAACCAAACGCTTCTGCTTTTAACCATTTTTCATGTATATGGATGATGGCCCGGCAGCTATATCAGCAATAAAATGCAACAACAACCATGACCAAAAAAACAAGCATTGTCAAAGCCAAAGGCAGACAGTCAACACAAGACCTATTTGGCTTTTCCAATGCTTGTTTTAAATGGCTGTAGCAGTAAAGCAAAGGTAGTGTTATTCTTTCCTACCCAATTTGTGTTAAAGGTGTAATAAATAGCCCTCTCTTACGTACACACAGAATGTGTTAATCAATTGCGGTGAATGATCTGGAAGGTCAATTTGTTGCATCTGGAAATCTCTTTGTGAAAGTTGTGGGAGCCTCGACAGTGATGTATGGCTGTATTAAAGTCCCCCGTCGCTGGCACAAACAGCTTTAAAATGAACTCCACAGCATCAATGGCGCACAAAGACTACAAGGCACAGCGGAGCATTGATTCCGGTGGTGCTTACTTAATTAATTACTCAATTTTGATCAGAATACACACGACCAGCTGCCCTGAATTAAGAGTGGCGTGAGCCATTTAGATTGCGTAGTTTCCCTTTCTCGTTTAGCAATCTTTTAGAAACTGCAATGTCAAACCGGTTTAATAAATAATCTTAATATAGTAATTACTGAGCTCTTTAATCAGTTTAAATGCAACTGTAACATGTGTTTACTCAAGGGCAATGGGCATTTACCCTTCAAGGTGAGCTAACGAATCCGGAATTCATCTTAGCAACCAAGTCAAAGGTGTTGAGAGCAATTCAAAGTTTGTCTCTTAAACATTCTTAATGTAAATCTTGACTAGCTGGCTGAATTTGCAAATCTTTTTAGTATGTACCATTTCGTAGAAACATAGGACGCTGGTTCCTGCAATAGATCAAAAAACTTTTTTAAATCTGCTATATGCCCTTAAATATTAATACATTTCGATGCAAAACATCAACATTATTTTACACATCATTCAATGATTTCATTTTTTTTAATAAACTAATAACAAACATGTTATTGATGATGAAGTATTATTGTGTATGAGCAGTACACATAGTGCCCACGAGTGAAATCATGTTTAAACTATATAACCAGTCAGAAAACCCCTAACGAGGTCCATTTATTGTATATCATAAATTTGATTAGCTGGATCAGTGGCGTAGCTGGGGGTTGAGGGGCGGTCCGCCCAGGCGGCACTTTTTTGGGGGCGGAGGCGAGCGCAAGGTAAGTTTCCTCTCCCTCGTTATCGTCTGCTGCCTCCCCCCCGCTCGTCATCATCCCTCACCACCTACCCCTTCCCTCTACCGGCAGTCTCTGGGTGGCAAACTCTGGGATCGCCGCGGGCGCCAAAAGCGCTAGCTACGCCACTGGCTGGATCCTGCTAAATTATATCTAATACTAATATAAATTGTGGTAGCACTCAGACAAAGTAGCACAGAACTTATTACATGTGTGCACTTTCAGCAACGCCACATAGCACTGTGGTAGACGTGGTTGTTTCATTTTCGTTTTTTAAAATATTTTAACAGTAAATACTGAACAATTTTCATTGAGGTTATCTCCTTTCATTTGAATCTCTGGAGTTCCACTTTCACAGCAATTCACTGAAAGGTTAAAGTTATGTTATAGTTAGGTGCTGAAATAAAAACCAACAAAATACTAAAATTCACCAGTTAAAGCTCACTGAGCTAACCATAACTTATGATCCCAAATTAATTGCTTAGGACATCAAACATTAACTTTACTCATAATGTGTTAAATGACACTATTGATGACATCACTAATGACATCTCAAATGACATCATTGATGACAACACTAATGACAATAGAATCACTGTGGCATCATCCTATAGGGTTTGTGCACTTAAAGTATTTCAAAATGCTGCACCTGTGGTCAATTTTCTATTCACCTTAATCGGATTACCCAAATAAGGGCTTCACATGACCGCAATTCTAAGTCAAGCGGCATACATTTTGCACTGAAAAGACACCTTCTGCCAGGCCCTATGGACAGCCATCAGTAGTTTACCAAAATACACTTCACACATTCCTGAGATGGGCGCAATGGCTTACACCTTGAATCCATGCTTACAACACCAGTGTGAGATAAACCACCTCAAAGTGGGACACCCCTGAATTCTACATTATTAAACAATCTGTAGTGCCTCGAAATCTTCAGCAAAGTTCTGGAAATAAACGTCTGCATCTTTTGAATGTCCTTACTTTATAGAATTTGTCTGTAGCACTGTATTACAATTATTTGAAAAGGGACATGTGCTCAGACAGCCACTGCTGAATAGTCTATTGTCAATAGAAGCTTCAGTCTTTCTCACAGATTTTCTGGAATATGCTTTGGCTTCAAGCCACAACCTACTTCCAAACATACCTGTGGCACCCACATCAGGTGCTTCCAGTCTTTACCTTATTTAACATCAAGCAATACTTGCACCCCAAACTTTAGTGACATGTAAACGATGCACCATATAAACTTGAACATGCACAGTCAGACTTGCTTCCAAGACTTACGCTATTGCCATGCTATGGACCCACACGTATCCACTTAGTAATTCTTTGCTGCATATGACTATTTTGTTATCAGTGATTTCTTGAGTGATGTAATAAATTATGTCATTTATTATGTCATATGTGATGTAATATGTGAAGTTATATGCAGTGCATGGCAGGGGCACAAGGTATAGTTAGCTCAGTAAACTATAACTGGAGCAATCCATTGTTTTTGTTTTTTGTTAGTTTTTATCTTATTTCAACACCTAACCATAACATAATTTCAACCTTTCTTGTCAGTGAACACACACATATATATATTGCATTTGTAGAATATTCAGTAAACTATTGAAAAATGAACTGTAGTCCATAGCAGCATGCCCTTCAAAGTTATCTCAATGCACAAAAAAGAACTTTGACCTTGGTGTAATAGGTTCAATGTTATATCAATGACCATGAGATAACTGGAAGTAACATTTGCATATACCAATCCTTAACATGCATCCTTAAGGATCTCACTTATAGGATTCTCATCCTCAGAGTCTGATAATTGAAGCTCCTCCAGATGTCAGGGCAGCAACTACAGTAGATTACTGAGCAAAGGTACAGATTTACACACGGCTAACACAGACACAAAGCATTGAAACGTTTCCTCAGCAGACCCATCTTCCTAAATGCCCTCACATTAACAGTTGCTATTGTTTGGAACATCAGCGCCCAATATTTCTTATGAAGATCATTCATTTGGAGAAAAACATTTTTTAACACTCAGCCTTTGCAGTTGTGGTCCCCATTTTTCTTTTGGTGTTACCCCACTTCCCTAAAAGTATTCTGCACTCCCTTATTCATATCTGTTTTCCTTCTATAACATGATTTAGCTGAAACTCGGTCACTAATATTATTGACATGTTAATCATTTGTTATATTCTTTGAAAAATCTCAAAGTTAAGATGGAGCTTGTGGGAAATTTTCCTATTTTCACACCAAAGAGGAGCATTAATTTAGATTTACTTACGCACAAAGACAAGCAATTAAATGTACTATTTGGGTCCCCTGTAAACTCTTAAAAGTGACCTGTTTCCAATGTATCCTTCGGTACAATATTTGAAGGCTACTTAACAGGTCATTATTGAGATAATTTTGTATAGCAAGAGATGTCATCCTGGCCTGGCACACTGACACACCAGGGAACCAGGAAGAGGAGGCTTAAAATATCACACCTTCAGATATAGACTCAGTCTAGGTGTAGTTGTGGAGGATACAGCTTCATTTTTATGTCTTTGGTTTATTTGTGTTTATTGCATGTAAAAACAGCAAATAAACTTCAATTGTTATTCTGTGATTGTTCTAATCACACTGCAACACATAAGGACGCATAAACAGAAAAAAAGCATGGAAAGATATGGGCCCGTGCCAATTAGCATAATTCAATTATTTCATTGTGAGACTTCAAAAAATGGCACTGAACAAGTTAGGTGTGTCTTCCTAAAAGGATTAAGAAATGAGCGCAATTCTTTTGTACTAAGTAAACTTATATTGATAACATTTTAAATTTTTCTCTAAGAGGTTAGCCTTTGTTTTTTTTATACTGCTGATACTATGTTATTCGTCATGTCCAAATGTACATTCTACTGTGCTGAGCGTGTTTGAAATAAAAAGAATAATAATTAAAATAAAACATTTCGTTTTTTTACTACAAAAGGGATATTTTTGGTGAACCCCAGAGGCACCCGACCATGTTCGCAAAATTTAAATGTAGCAACATGCCCAAGCCTGAGCCGCAACAATGGGTGTTGTATTACACTCAGCAGTGACCTCACTCAGAACTAGTAATCAGTGCTGGAAAGTAGAGTAATCCCGCCAGATCTCAGTTCTGGCAGTTATATCTGTAACAGATCAGGGATCCGGCTGAGCCAGGAAAACATGTTGAATTTGTCCTGGTGTCATTTTCTCACACCATAATTGATCTCTGCAGTCCGTTTGGAGCAGAAACCTTCAGGCAGTGAGAGACTTTCTTATTTTCACTTCCAGCTGGACCCAAAACAAAGGCCTGATCTGAACTGCTATCCTTCCTTCTTTTGTTCAAGTATCATCTTGGCTGTCAGCCATCTGGAGCCTAACACTTAGATGCCAAGGAAATAAAGGCACACAGCTTATCACTTCACAAATACTTCAGAGAAACTATGACTTGAAGGCAGGTTTTTAGCTCAACCCCCTATTGAAGAGATCTGCATGCACTGTAAGAATGCAAGATGTATCTGTGTGTACAAGGAAGTAGATCATTTATCATTTAGAGGGCACCTACCATTTTTTTCTTTCTTTCTTTTATAGTGCATCTCATCCAAGTGTAGGGCGTCAGAGCACTTTACATCACACACAGAGGCACAATAAATCATACAAGTGTGTAGGTCAATGTACAGAAAATGTTACATTAGACAAAGAGGGTTATGAGGTGCAGGAATCACATATCCATACTTGTAGACATTATTTGCTAAGAGTGAATTGTCAGGAGAAACAAAAAGTCAGGATATAAAAAGTCATGCAGTGATTTTGGTTATCTGTACTCACAAGACTTAATTACTTTTCAAAGGAACCCTTCTTTGCAATCTTAGAATAAATACAGATTAAAGAAACAAACAATAAGGATCTAAACGTATAACTTACATTTTGCATGCAGTTCCTTGATGCCAGTAAATAGATCCCTGTGCTACAGTAAAATGGTTGCAACTTATGAACTGGATGTAACAATATGACTTCAGCGTCAAAAGCAGTAGCCCACTTACTTATCTACATAACATACAAATCTGTGACCTGCATGTTACAAGATGTGCTTTGCAGCAGGCACATTAGACCTCTATGCTTCTTTATGAGTCCTCCCTGGTACAGGACAAACACAGAACTCTCCCAGAACTGCATAAACCACTAGAGTTATCTTACTACTATCATAATCCCCTTAAAATTACTAGGCTCACAAAGATCTCTGCAGCAGCTCTCTTAACCCTGTAAGATATTTTAAAATGCAGCCACTTTGTGACTATTTAGGTAAGTTAGAACAGATTTACGGCCACATATGCCTTCATTGACAATTTCCATGTAGCAGATTTTTTAAAATAAATGTATAAGTGGACTGTTAGACTCTGCTTTTCAAGCTCCTCCCCTTGTGACTCCATCGCCATTCCTCTGCCACACCTTGACCCCGAATTTATGGGTTCCCGGAGTAATTTATTTCCAATTCCATCACTGGTTGTAATTATCCACCAGTTACTTAATGCAAACCTGCTAGTGTTTCACTATCAAACAACAGAAACTTTGTTGTGCAACCTTTTTTAGGTCTCGCCTGAGCCAGCGCATGCGCTGCTCTGGCGAGAGTTTTAGTAAGCGGGTTTTGGAAATGCAAACAGTGGCTTTTGCTGGCAACTAGCCTGCGTTCACGCGAGCGTGCACGCGCGATCAGGCGCCATATGGCTTCCCTCGCCATCTGGACGCTCGCGTGAACGCAAGCTGGTCGCCACCAAAAGCCACTGTTTGCACTTCCAAAACCTGCTTCCTCACGATTTTTCACGGCCGTGTCAGTTTCACGGCCGCACGGCCAATGCTTGTTCTTTGTTTGCCTTGCGCCACCTTTTATCTTGCTCTGCTCGGCCATCTGGTATATATTCCTGTGGCTCCATGGAGGGCATTTTACTGACCCTGTTTCCGTGAGCTTTGGAACTTCAGCATATTTGATGAACTCTCCTTTGAATGTTATCCCTTACTCCTTGCAATAGGGATGTTTAGAGGCATTGCTGGCAGCTCTCAGTTTATGGATTTTTTTTTCCACTGTGCGTGCTATTTGTTCTATAGCACAAGTTGTTTATAAAGTTTTGTGGCCTATTGAAAAACAAGTAGAACAGTGTGCATATATTATTAGTTGTTTTATGAAACTGTGTTTCATTATCGTATATGCAAAATGATTGTAAGGCCATTATTTTACCCTGTGGCTGCGGTAAATGTTGCACTCGTACTTGTGTTAGTGCATGTTTGAGGCACAAGGAAAGGCTAGTTGTGAGCTGTTGATCTTTAAAAGTGAAATGCTTTGCCGTGGAATTGTATCATTGAGCTGCTGTAGAGAATGCATAATGTTGCATTTTTTTCTCCCTTGTTAGTGCGTTTTAGGCACATGGGTCATGTAATTGTGGGTGCTATATGTAATCTGTGATAGCATTGGGAATTTCCAAAGAAACAACTTATGTTTGCTGCTGGAATCCTATTCCTGCCTGTGTTTTGCGAGCAGCTAAGGAATGCGCTTCCTGGAGATAAGTACAAGATTTATAGGGTCCTTGTGTTCGACATGTAGGCTCCTTTTACGATCATCCGAGTCCCTTGTATCCGCTGTGAAGTGGAGTGGGGTGCGGGGTTTTTATGACCTTTACTTCCCTTTGTTTGGAATCTGCATCTGGCACCGCATTAGAAGTGTTCTGCCCAGATCTTTACTGCCTGCGACGTACAAAGGGGCTTGTTCTGCAGCCGGCCATAATGCTATTTGATGGCTTAGTGAATGTTTTGTACGTGGTATGGGAATACCTTTTGGAATTAACCCTCCCGTGTAGGTCTGAACATTGTTTAAGAGATGTATAAAGTCTCCTGTTAATTTAAGTAAAAACCCCATGTTTTTCTTTGTGTAGCTTAAGCCCTTGCAAGCATAGCGCGCAAATCTCTGCATTTAGCAATGTTGGAAATGAAAGAAGACTTGGGAATAACTCGCTCCCTATAAGCGTTGTGCGCCGTGCTGTATGGAAGAGGCACTTTTGTGTGTTCGCAACGTATTATTGAAACTATGAAAGTTGGTTTCAAACAATGTAAAAAAACACATACGAAATTAGCAAACAGTACATTGAAAGACTGCCGTAAGCGCAGCCTGGTAGATGTGTTGGTATTTTCCAACCTTGTAATTAAAATGCGGATGAGCTGCGTTATTTAAACTTTTTTGCTAGGACGTGGAGCAATTCACCCGTGCTTTTGCTCATATATTAACTATAAAAGAGCAAATTCTTACCTTGTTTCCGGATGAACCCTCAGCTCCCTGCAGAAACATCCCCCAAATACCTGGAGACTGTATTCTGCTTGCGAAAAATGTACTTGCCCTGGTGCATGAGGAACAAAGTGAGCAGCGCCAAAGAAGCTGCCTTGCTTAAAGTTTCCCCCCTCATACTACTTCCTTGGTACCACCTCTCTCCTTGGAGTTTCTGATGGGCTTTCTTTCTTGTCTGCGTCTGCTGCTGTATTTTCTCAGACGTCTTCAGTGCACCTCCGATCTCCATGGCGGAAAAAATAATCTGAGAGCTTGCACACACACACAAAGGGGGTTGTAGCCTGATCAGGGGGATCAGGTATCACACCCATCCAAGGGGGAACAAGCATTGGCATAGACAATAGGTCTCTCCTTTGGAACCTTATAAGTATTTAGTTATGCAGTACAATATCCTTGGTGCAACAACATCAACTGTTGCATGGCTAAACACTTATCAGTCAATCAATCAATCAGGGGTTTGTTAAAGCGTGACTACTCACCCGTAAGGGTCTCAAGGCGCTAGGGGGGGAGGGGTGCAGGTTCCATCCATCAAGGAGGGGGTCTGTTGAAGAGCCAGGTTTTGAGGTTTCTTGCGAAGATGGGGAGCGATGTTGTCTGTCTGAGGTGGAGCGGAAGGGCGTTCCATGCTTTGGCCGCGAGGAAGGAGAAGGAGCGGCCTCCCGATCTGGTCTTTCTGGTGCGGGGGACCACGGCGTAGGAGAGCTGGGCTGATCGTAGGGTCCTTTGGGGTGCGTGGAATTTGAGTCGGCTGTTCAGGTATGCTGGTCCGGTGCCGTGGAGGGCCTTGTGTGCGTGGGTGAGCATCTTGAAGGTGATTCTCGCCTCGACAGGGAGCCAGTGGAGTGTGCGCAAGTGCTGGGAGATGTGGCAGTGTTTTGGCAGGTTGAGGACCAGTCTTGCGGCGGCGTTCTGGATGTTCTGTAGCTTGCGGGTGAGGTTTTTGTTTATTCCGGCGTAGAGTGCGTTGCCGTAGTCGAGTCTGCTGGTGACCAGAGCGTGAGTGACGGTCTTTCGGTGTTCGAGGGGGATCCATTTGAAGGTCTTACGAATAGGCGGAGGGTGTGGAAGCAGGAAGACGAGACGGAGTTGATCTGGCGGTCCATTTTGAGCTCGGAGTCCAGGATGATTCCCAGGTTGCGTGCGTGGTCCGTGGGGGTTGGCGGGTTTCCGAGGGCGGGGGGCCACCAGGTGTCGCTCCAGGCATCGGGGTTTGGGCCCATGATGAGTACTTCTGTTTTGTTGGTGTTTAGTTGTAGGCAGCTGTTTTTCATCCATTTGGCGACGGCTTCCATGCCTTCTCGAAAGTTGCATCTGGTGGTGTTGGGCTCGTTGGATAGGGAGAGGATGAGCTGGGTGTCATCTGCCTATGACACGATGTTGAGTCCGTAGGTTCTGACGATGGGGGCGAGTGGAGCCATGTAGACGTTGAAGAGCGTCGGGCTGAGGGAGGAGCCCTGGGGGACTCCGCAGGTGGTAGGTGTGGGGTCCGAGAGGAAAGGGGGAGTCTGACCCGCTGCGTCCTGCCGGAGAGGAAGGAGCGGATCCAGTCGAGGGCCTTGTCCTGGATTCCTGCGTCGTAGAGTATGCGTATTAGGGTGCGGTGGGAGACTGTGTCGAACGCCGCTGATAGGTCGAGGAGGATGAGGGCTACTGTTTCTCCTTTGTCCAGTAGGGTGCGGATGTTGTCTGTTGTGGCGAGGAGGGCGGTTTCCGTACTGTGGTTTTTTCTGAAGCCGGATTGGGAGGAGTCGAGGATGTTGTGTTCTTCAATGAATGTGGCGAGTTGGCTGTTGATGGCTTTCTCGATGACTTTCGCTGGGAAAGGGAGCAGGGAGATGGGTCTGTAGTTTTTGAGGTCGGTGGGGTCCGCTGAGGGTTTCTTTAGGAGGGGGTTGACCTTGGCGTGTTTCCAGTCGTCGGGGAACCAGGCGGTCGCCAGGGAGCGGTTGATGGTGTGGCGGAGCATGGGTGCGATGGTGTCGGTGGCTCTGTTGAAGATGTGGTGGGGGCAGGGGTCCGTGGGGGCCCCTGAGTGGATTGACTTCATTGTCTTCAGTGTGTCTTCCGTGGTGAGGGCTGTCCAGTCGTCAATCGCTGGTTTCCGGGTGTCGGGGGTGGTTGGTGAGGGTTCAGTGTGTTGGTTGTCTTCGTCGAAGTTGTCGTAGATGCTCTTGATTTTGTGGTGGAAAAAGGTGCTGAGTTTGTCGCAGAGGTCTTGTGAGGGAGGGATGTCGGTAGACTCGCTAGTGGGTTGGGCGAACTCCTTGATGATGCTGAAGAGTTCCTTGCTGTTGTACGCTTGGGTGGAGATTCTTTCTTCAATCGCTTTTTTCCTCTTTTCTCTGATGAGTTAATGGTGGGCGTTTGTGGCGGCTCTGAAGTTGTCGTGGGCTTCTGTGGATTTGGTGTTCCTCCAGGCCTTTTCGAGGCGGCGGCATGTGATTCTGGACTCTCGAAGTTCAGTGGTAAACCATCTGGCTTTCTTGGCGCGGGTATTATTGTTTTTCTTGAGGGGGGCTATGGTGTTGGTGCTGTCCGTGATCCATCTATGCAGGGTTCGGGCTGCGGTGTTGGGGTCGTCGTTTTCCACGATGGTTGGGGTGGAGTTGTTGAGTGAGGAGGTGAGCTGGTCATCGGTGATTTTGGTCCAGTTTCTTCGTGGAAGCAGGTGCTGGTGTCTGTGGATGGTGGGTGTTCTGAAGGTGAAGTGGACGCAACGATGGTCGGTCCATGGGAGTTCGGTGGTGTGGCTGAAGGTGATGGAGTTTCCTGTAGTGAAGAGGGGGTCGAGGGTGTGTCCTGCTGAGTGCGTGGGCTCGGTCATGATCTGGCGCAGTCCAATGTTGTGCAGGTTGTCCAGGAGGGATGTGGTGTTGGGGTCCAGTTGGTTGTCGAGGTGGAAGTTGAGGTCTCCCAGCAGGGTGTAGTTGGTGGATGCGATGGCCTGCGGGGAGATAATGTCCGTGATGGAGTTGGCGAAGGGTCCACGGGGTCCAGGGGGTCGGTAGATGAGGGTTCCTCGGAGGGTGGCGGTGGGGCTGGCCAGTATCTTGAAGTGAAGGTGTTCCATCAGTTCTGTGGGCTCGTCAGGGAGTGTGCTCAGGCGGAGGCTGGATTTGTGGACGATGGCGATTCCTCCTCCTGGGCGGGTGGGGCGGTCCTTCCTGGAGATCTTGTATCCTTGGGGGATGGCGATGGTGATGTCCGGTCCCGAGGTGGAGTTGGTCCAGGTTTCGGTGAAGAACGCTACGTCCGGGGTGGTGCTGTCGAGGAGGTCCCAGATTTCTGTGGCGTGTTTGTGGAGGGATCGGACGTTGAGGAGGATGCATTGCAGGGTCTTCGGTTCGGTTGTGTTCTTGTGGGCGGGTTGTGCTGGATCCGTGTTCTTGGCGGTGCTGCAGGTGTGCCGGCAGCGGTGACAGCTGAAGGGTCCGTGGGAGTCGGCTGGTGATGCTAGCTTGCAGTTGTTGTTGCGGCCTGGGTTGAGTGCGTGGAGTGCTGCTGCGTCGTAGCGTTGGCAGGGCGGAGGTCCAGGGTTTCTGGCGCTGGTCGCGGTCGGGTCGCGAACGGGCGCAGACGGGCTTGCCTTTGATGCGCCTTTGGAGCGCCAGCGGCGCGCACGCGGCCGCTGTGCGGCCGCGCAGTGGTCGCCATTAAGTAGGGGTCGGGGAGGGCTCGTATTAGTAGAAATAAATTGAGCTAATGGCATTTTTGGTGTGGGCGCACCTTGATTTGTAATTGGTTTGGGAAGTCTGAATACCTATTTTATGGTTATTATATTTTTCAATATTTTCCTATGAAATAAGTGCATCTACTTTCAATCCGCTCCCTTGTGTGTTTACAAATCACTCCAAGGTAGGGGGGTGTTCTACACTCTTATGAACAGAGCTCCTTCTGAACTTTGATTGTGTGGAAAGATTTTGAATTGAATTCAGCTTTGATAATATGTTAGTAATATATTTGTTTAAGGATTTGCATTAATTGATTATTGCTTGCGCCAGCCTCGTTGGTTGGAGTGGCCAAGATGTCATGCATTTGCCCATTTTGACACGGGTTGGGGGGGAGGGGCCGCGGGGGCAGCAGCGGCGGGGAAAGGTAAAGGGAGGAAATAAGGGATAAAGAAAAAAGGGAAAATAGGCAGAAATAAGGCACAAAAGAGCAGAGATGCAGAAAGGTGAAAGATAAAAGAGGGTAGAAAAACGAGTGAAAACTAGTGAAAGGGCAGAGCGAGAGGAAGGGAAAATGAGCAGAAATAAGGCACAAAAGAGCAGAGATGCAGAAAAGTGCAGAAAGGTGAAAGATAAAAGAGGGTAGAAAAACGAGTGAAAACAAGTGAAAGGGCAGAGCGAGAGGAAGGGAAAATGAGCAGAAATAAGGCACAAAAGAGCAGAGATGCAGAAAAGTGCAGAAAGGTGAAAGATAAAAAAAGGGTAGAAAAACGAGTGAAAGAGCAGAGTTAGAGGAAGGAGACAGAGGTCCACTGGACCGTCCAGGGATGAGGCGCAGGGAAACCTGCGGGTGGAGGAGGGCCTCGATCACCAACACTCGAGAGTGCAGGGGCAGGGGCAGGCCTCACTTAATGGTGGAGCTGCGAGGGTGGGAGAGCAATTTCACTGACAATGAGTCAGTGGTCTTGCTCACCTGTCCCCGCAGTGGCCGCCATTAAGTAGGGGTCGGGGAGGGCTGGACAGCTGGGAGGCGGGAGCGGGGAGGGGAGCTGGATTGGCCGGTCGCGCTGGGGGGGAGGGGCCGCGGGGGCAGCAGCGGCGGGAAAGGTAAAGGGAGGAAATAAGGGATAAAGAAAAAAGGGAAAATAGGCAGAAATAAGGCACAAAAGAGCAGAGATGCAGAAAGGTGAAAGATAAAAGAGGGTAGAAAAACGAGTGAAAACTAGTGAAAGGGCAGAGCGAGAGGAAGGGAAAATGAGCAGAAATAAGGCACAAAGAGCAGAGATGCAGAAAAGTGCAGAAAGGTGAAAGATAAAAGAGGGTAGAAAAACGAGTGAGAACAAGTGAAAGGGCAGAGCGAGAGGAAGGGAAAATGAGCAGAAATAAGGCACAAAAGAGCAGAGATGCAGAAAAGTGCAGAAAGGTGAAAGATAAAAAAAAGGGTAGAAAAACGAGTGAAAGAGCAGAGCTAGAGGAAGGAGACAGAGGTCCACTGGACCACCAGGGATGAGGCGCAGGAAACCTGCGGGTGGAGGAGGGCCTCGATCACCAACACTCGAGAGTGCAGGGGCAGGCCTCACTTAATGGTGGAGCTGCGAGGGTGGGAGAGCAATTTCACTGACAATGAGTCAGTGGTCTTGCTCGCCTGTCCCCGCAGTGGCCGCCATTAAGTAGGGGTCGGGGAGGGCTTGACAGCTGGGAGGCGGGAGCGGGGAGGGGAGCTGGATTGGCAGGTCGCGCTGGGGGGAGTGGCCGCGGGGGCAGCAGCGGCGGGGAAAGGTAAAGGGAGGAAATAAGGGATAAAGAAAAAAGGGAAAATAGGCAGAAATAAGGCACAAAAGAGCAGAGATGCAGAAAGGTGAAAGATAAAAGAGGGTAGAAAAACGAGTGAAAACTAGTGAAAGGGCAGAGCGAGAGGAAGGGAAAATGAGCAGAAATAAGGCACAAAAGAGCAAAGATGCAGAAAAGTGCAGAAAGGTGAAAGATAAAAGAGGGTAGAAAAACGAGTGAAAACAAGTGAAAGGGCAGAGCGAGAGGAAGGGAAAATGAGCAGAAATAAGGCACAAAAGAGCAGAGATGCAGAAAAGTGCAGAAAGG
Organism: Calotriton arnoldi; assembly: GCA_963921515.1. Taxonomy (NCBI): domain Eukaryota; kingdom Metazoa; phylum Chordata; class Amphibia; order Caudata; family Salamandridae; genus Calotriton; species Calotriton arnoldi. The sequence continues at coordinate 355,093 of CAWUFW010006370.1, read as the reverse complement.
TGAAAGATAAAAAAAGGGTAGAAAAACGAGTGAAAGAGCAGAGTTAGAGGAAGGAGACAGAGGTCCACTGGACCACCAGGGATGAGGCGCAGGAAACCTGCGGGTGGAGGAGGGCCTCGATCACCAACACTCGAGAATGCAGGGGCAGGGGCAGGCCTCACTTAATGGTGGAGCTGCGAGGGTGGGAGAGCAATTTCACTGACAATGAGTCAGTGGTCTTGCTCGCCTGTCCCCGCAGTGGTCGCCATTAAGTAGGGGTCGGGGAGGGCTGGACAGCTGGGAGGCGGGAGCGGGGAGGGAGCTGGATTGGCCGGTCGCGCTGGGGGGAGGGGCCGCGGGGGCAGCAGCGGCGGGGAAAGGTAAAGGGAGGAAATAAGGGATAAAGAAAAAAGGGAAAATAGGCAGAAATAAGGCACAAAAGAGCAGAGATGCAGAAAGGTGAAAGATAAAAGAGGGTAGAAAAACGAGTGAAAACTAGTGAAAGGGCAGAGCGAGAGGAAGGGAAAATGAGCAGAAATAAGGCACAAAAGAGCAGAGATGCAGAAAAGTGCAGAAAGGTGAAAGATAAAAGAGGGTAGAAAAACGAGTGAAAACAAGTGAAAGGGCAGAGCGAGAGGAAGGGAAAATGAGCAGAAATAAGGCACAAAAGAGCAGAGATGCAGAAAAGTGCAGAAAGGTGAAAGATAAAAGAGGGTAGAAAAACGAGTGAAAACAAGTGAAAGGGCAGAGCGAGAGGAAGGGAAAATGAGCAGAAATAAGGCACAAAAGAGCAGAGATGTAGAAAAGTGCAGAAAGGTGCAAGATAAAAAAAGGGTAGAAAAACGAGTGAAAGAGCAGAGTTAGAGGAAGGAGACAGAGGTCCACTGGACCACCAGGGAAGAGGCGCAGGGAAACCTGCGGGTGGAGGAGGGCCTCGATCACCAACACTCGAGAGTGCAGGGGCAGGGGCAGGCCTCACTTAATGGTCCCAAAGGCGAGACCTATTGGCTATGCCAATGCTTGTTAACTTCTTTCGCCAGCTTCTTTTCATGAACTGGCACATAGCAGCATGGGCGATTTTGTACATTTGTTTTGTACATTTCTTCCATCTAAACCTACCATGATTCCCTGCCCTAGACCACGGCAGGAGGAGGCCACACACATGCACAATCTTCATAATCGCCCGTTGTAGGTGGCTGCTAGTGTGTAGAGGTGGGTGAGCCACTGAAAGCTCAAACCAGGCTCGATCCTGAAGCCTGGCTCTAGCTCAGCTGGAGGTCCTGTTGGAACCTCGAGCCCATAACGAGCCGAGCTTTCATGTAGGGATAGCAATGTAAAGCTGGGGATCTGACACTTTGAATGATCTCCTTGCTCATTTGGCCGAATGCAGAATGGGACCTCAAATAAACATTGGCTTTCAGATCTAAGATGCCACGCGGGAACGTAGGGGGTAACTTATCGCAGAGTACTTTAGGGCCAGTCTGGTAGATGCAGCTTGGTGTACATTTACTTCCCTCTAAATAACTCGCAATAGTTCAATTTCACTTCAGAACATCTTTGCATGGTGGAAACTTGTCAGCAAATGTTTGTAAATATCCGCAAAGTCAGGAGTTTTCAAGAGTTCACCTACTTTGCAAGGCATCCCCACACTCAAATGTCCACTCCCTAGTCATGTGAGAAGACTTGCTCACACCAATATTACATAATGCTGTTTGGACAGTGTATGTGAGTAAATCTGGTTGCAAGCTCGTTTTGTGAAAACAGAACATTACTTTGTACTCCTAAAACAATCCATCTGCTCGTATTAGTAGAAATAAATTGAGCTAATGGCTTTTTGGTGTGGGCGCACCTTGATTTGTAATTGGTTTGGGAAGTCTGAATACCTATTTTATGGTTATTATATTTTTCAATATTTTCCTATGAAATAAGTGCATCTTCTTTCAATCCGCTCCCTTGTGTGTTTACAAATCACTCCAAAGTAGGGGGGTGTTCTACACTCTTATGAACAGAGCTCCTTCTGAACTTTGATTGTGTGGAAAGATTTTGAATTGAATTCAGCTTTGATAATATGTTAGTAATATATTTGTTTAAGGATTTGCATTAATTGATTATTGCTTGCGCCAGCCTCGTTGGTTGGAGTGGCCAAGATGTCATGCATTTGCCCATTTTGACACGGGTTGATCAAGAGGGAGAGGCTGGGAGTAGCACGCTGGGGCCTCATTTACTAACGCTTTCCTTGGTCTCGTCCAGTACAACGTGACAGGACACAAAAGGCAGCCACCACATGCTGTAACCGCTTAAACTGGCCCATTGTCATTCTGTATGTGACCATCAGCCGGCATACAGAATGATAATGGGTGGGGTGGGGCTGCTCTTGTGCTCCGAGGATGAGTGTGAGGTGGTCCCATCAGGGAGCTGAGTCTTCTCGCAGGGGGACAGCTCTGCTCCCTGCAAGGCCCAAAATTACGGACAAAAGGTGTCCGTAAAAGGGATCCTCACGGACAACAGACGTGAGGTCCAAATTACGGACGGTCCGTGAAATTTACAGATGGTTGGTCACCCTACCTCCTTAGGTTTCCAAATGTTGCTCTCTCCCCCTTGATGATTAGGGCACTAATCTCCAAACACAATTCCCTGCTTGGGAAGACCGATCTATGCCTCTTCCCTAGGGTTTTGAAATACCCCTGGCTATGCTAAGAGTCTCAAATTTCGGGAACATGTAGGCGTTCCAAATTTTGTGTAAGTCACAATGACGTCAGTACCGAAGTCAATTTGTTATAGTTTTTGGATCTCAACCTCCAATTTAGTAGTCTTGCCCACCCAGCGGCCCACCTTGTGTTCAGCCTCTCTCACTGGAGATTCCACTTGGGGCAGTTTATTTTCAGACCTTTGGTCTCATATCCGTTTTGCCGAACATATTATTGAGCCTCTCCGTGGATGCCAACAATGTAAATGTAAATGTAGTAGTATTTGTATAGCGCCCGAATCGACCCCCGAAGGGGTATCTCAGGCGCTTGTACGCATACCGCTGTGGAACCCTTCCTGGCTTTTCCCTGTGAGATGCCCACTCCTGGGCACCCCCAAGGTGAAGCCAGGCATCCTAGCGTTGTGGGGCCGTTGTGGAGATTAAGCAAGCTATTGCCCAGAGTTGCAGAGTGGGACCCATGATCAGAATAGGCACCGAGGCGAGAATTATCAGGTCCGAGGAAATTGAGCCCAAGACCCGCCGAGGCGGGAATTGAACTCTGGTCCCGGGCTAGACCTCTGCATCAGGGTCTGCCGCTCTAACCATTGAGCCACACTTCTCTCCTTTAGATATGTCCTCTGAATTCTCTTACAATGCTACAACCATTTCTGCTCTTGCCGTGGGCCTTATTTTAAAGAAATATTTTAGGCTAGGGGCTTCCTCTGTATGTTGTTTAAGGGTAAACTCTCCAGCCACTGCCTGAGCCTTTTCTGTGTACGCTCCATTCCAGTGCACTCTACCATTTAATCTCCTTAAGAGCAAGGAAATGACATGTCTCTTCCATGTGGGTATCTTTCTACTAGGCCTCTCCTTGGTAACAAGAGCCCGCTAGCCCAAAAAGCTGCTCCACACTGTCTCGGCTGGGGAATGCAGAGACACCCACTAAACTCAGCCCGCCCTCGTGAACTAATGGAGGTTTCCGATTCTATGTCAGGACAGGAGGCGAGGATTATGCTGGACTTCCTTTATTTCTTCTTTCAGCAGTCTTCAACACAATAAAAAACTATCTTTCCCAGGATACACAGGACCAGCCATCCAACATCAGCCAATCAACAGCAGGGCAATCACATAAAGGTATGCATGTCCATATCCTCTTCCTCTTTCTTTCCTGCTCCCAGCAGATAAGTCATGTTTTCCCCTTTGTTCCGTGTTTTCCATGCTTGTTGAATGCTAATGGTTAATGCTGTGTGACTTTGCAGGTTCCTTACCGCTTAACGGCGGTAGCGAGTGCGACAGGGGCAATTTCTAAAGCTCCGCTCATGGCGCGAGTGAGAGACACGGGCCGCGTGATTGCTGTGAGGCTGTTAGCCCGCTAGAGGGCGCTGGAGCGTGTCAGAACATCTTGTTGCTCCGCGCGGGACGCACTCTATATCGCTAAACGAAACTGACAATTTGCGTCCCCGTGGAGCTCCAGCCTCCCCCGGGCCACAGGGAAGCCCAGAGGCCCGTTGTGAATGGGTCTGTAATAAAATTAGTGAATAGCTTGACGACACCACACGGATCAGTAATTGCTCAGTTACTCACACTCTAGTGTGTTGATCAAACGCCTTCAGCGCGTTATCGGCTGTTCTGGGGCAGGACCCTAGTGTTTATTTGATACCCTCGGAGTGTCAGGGTGAGTCTGCCCCTATTTGCCTCCAGGCTGGACCACCGAATTCCTGAGTATTTCAGCTGGAAGCTGGAGCCCTAGCAGTGGCCACGGATGCTTTCCTGCAAGACTGGTCAATGGAGACGGGGTATACCTTTCCCCCATTCGCCATTATCATGATGCTGTCAGCCCAGGTCTGCAAACAGAGAGCGAGGATAGTGCTAATCATGCAGTTTTGGAGATCTTAAATGTGGTTTCCGGTTCTTCTGGAACTTTCCTGGATTATCCAATCCTTCTACCCCGTGTTCCGGATCTTCTTTGGGACCCTCTGGCAATCATCACCCGTTAGTCCTCCAGGGCTGCATGCCTCTCACGGCCTGGTGGATTTCCGGCAATGTTGGTGAGTCCCTCGCCATTTGCGAGAGGCTGAACAAATACTCGTGGCGGCCTGGCTGGATGGAACAAACAAACGCTATAGATCTGCGTGGGCAAGATGGGTCAGTTGGTGCCTTAGGAACAACCAGTATGCCATGGGGAGCAAAGTGGTCCCTGTCCTGAATTTCTTGGCATCTCTGGCTGCCCAGGGGTTGGCATATCGTACAATCAATTCCTACAGGTCAGCAATTTCTGCGGGCCATCTTACTATCTAGGGAGTTCCAGTGGGAGAACACCAGTTGGTGTGTAAGCTCATGAGAGCCATCCATCTGGCCCTTCCTGCGGAACCTTGATACTCCTCTTTTTTGGGATGTTAATAAGATTTTACATCTTTTCAAATCCTGGCAGCCGAGCAAGTATCGCTCATGGAAGGAGTTGTCAGCGAAGATCGCCAGGATTTTTTGTCTGGTGTCTTGTCGATGCGTGTTAGATGTGAGAGCCTTGGATATCTTGGGGAGGAATCTTCACTCCTCAAGGGCTTACCTTCCATATTCCTCACCGTTCCAAGTCAAATTCTATTGTGATCTTTTACCTGGATTTTGCCAAAAGTCCTAAGTTGTGTGTGGTACAATGCCTCAAGGCGTAAAAGAGTATGACGGAAGAACTCTGTCTGCCTGGAGAGCGACAGTTACTGATTTCCCTCAGGAAACCCTTCAAGGGGGTAGCTCCTCCCACCATTGCTCGCTGGATCCGCTGGGTCATGCAAGAGGCGGGTATAGCTATTGGACACTTTGGAGCCCATTCTGTAAGAGGGGCAATGGCCTCAAAAGCCTTTTCCCTTGGGGCTCGTCTGGAAGACATTATTAATGCTGCGGACTGGTCGTCCAACTCTATGTTCAAGCGATTCTATTTTAAGCCCGTCATGGATATGGCGTCTCTACTGGTGGACAAGCTTTGAACCAGCATAATCCTCACCTCCTGTCCTGACATAGAATGAAAAATTTCCTATTAAACATGATGGAAAGTTTCAATTCTATTAAGGACACGAAGCAGAGGATTATTCCCACCCAAGGTTTCCTGAAAATCCCTGTTTCTATCCCACCCATTTGTACTCAGAAGTCTGAAGGTTGACTGCAGTAAGATGGCACTTTATCATAGTACTTGTGGTGCTTTCTCCTTGTAATGAGAATATTTGTTTAATGTGGACTGTTGTTGCTCCAGGGTTTTGTATTCACCCTCGCTGGGTTGTTCGGCTGTTATGTTTCATTTGCTTTGTGATTACGATCGGGAAAGGTTCGGAATGATGGGTTTGTGTCTCGTTACTTTCAGCTGCGGATGGTTCTAAAGCGGAATAAAGGACAATGCAAGCAGGTTTTCTGTCACTGTCAAGAAAGAGGAAGAGGCTGTGGACATGCATACCTTTAAGTGACTGCCCTGTTGTTGATTGGCTGTCGTCGGATGGCTGGTCCTGTGCATCCTGGGAAAGATAGTTTTTTATTGTGTTAAAGACTGCTGGAAGTAGAAATAAAGAAAGTACAACATAATCCTCGCCTCCGTGTCCTTAATAGAACTGAAACTTTCCTTCATGTTTACTTGGAAGTTTTTAATTTGCGGCCCACTTCTTTCAATTTCACAGTCTGCCCTCTTTCACAGAGGGTTCTGAGTTTTGTCACATCAGTAACTGGGCTGCTATGTTGGATCACCATTCGGGTTTGTGTTGGTAGGATATTTCTCTTCTCCCAGCACTTGCTGAACCCCTTGCAGTGAAATCCAGCTGCCCGAAAGCCTCACTGGTTCCACTTCAGCTGGGCTCACCAATGGATGGGACCTCGCTTTCCAGCCGATGCGGCCCCTCCGCAGCCCACTTTGTTTGCTTCTCCACTGTCACAAGATGATAAAGTAAAAGGGGGAAAGCTGGATGGTTCATTGAAAAGCGCTTCTTTTCAATTAGTAAAGTAAACAATTTGCACCTTTTTCGTCTAAAATGCTAATGGTGAGTCTGAGTTGGCTTTGAGCTGCAGTAAGTAAGTAGTTTATTATTGTTTTCAGTTATTGAAAACCATAACAATTTGCCAAAACACATAAAAACAGAGTATGATTTCATCGTAAAATGTAAATAGTTTCATCATAAAAGAAGCATTGTTTTGTAGCTTTGGATTATCTTACAAAAATGGACTATATAGTCATAATAAAAAACAATACATCTAAGATAAATGAATTCCTTAATTTCTTTCTCGAAAATATGGACCATATATTCACAGTAAAAACAATGCATCTAAGATAAATGATTTCCTACATTACTTTCTCGAATCAATAGTTTACTAATCCATTAAAATTCATATAGAGTCCGATTAGTAAGGGCTTGCAGTTCTCTACTGCTGTTCACAAATTATGAATAAAGTGCAATAATTGCTAAGAACCTGACCAACAGACAACGTCTATTAGAGCCAACTTGGTAAAGTACCATGTGCATTAAATACTATTCTTTAAAAAAAAAAGTAAAAACAAGATATTGTGATTTTACCCAGGACAGTGCGCTTAATTAATGATCTTGTAAACGTCCTTCATAAACTTTGAAAACCTAGATGTTAACTGTACATTTTCCCAACTCAAACACGTTTTTATCACTGTTTTAGATTGCCTTATTCCTAAATGAAGAAATACTGGTCTTAGCCAAGAGCGCCTTAAGTCCTTCAAGCCGCTACAAAGGCACACTATGTGCAACAATGATTCTTGCTTATAATCAATCACACAATCTACCGTTAGGGACAACAGACGCCCATACTTACATGCTTTCAAAGGTATTAGTTCACATCTCATGCTGATCAGGTCTTTTTTCTGATCGAGACTCATGGCTGTATAGATATGGAGCCTTCTCAATGGATTGGTAAAAGGTTGTACATACATCCGAGATGGGCCTTCAGTTCCAACTCGTGCCAGTCATCCTCGACAGATTTTGATTTTGCATTTTTTACGAGAATTTTGGCACAAAGCTTTGGGGGCAGGTTTAGGTCCCAGATATCCTGAGAACCCAAGAAATCAATTGGATCTTTCACATAGGACTCCCATTTGAACTTTTTATCCTGCATGCTTAACCATATCAATTCCCCTATTGATCAGAATGGGGCAGCCTTGAGCTTGACATAGTAGACTAAGGGGGAGATTTACAAACATTTTGCGCTGGGTTAGCGTCACAAAAGTGACGCTAACCAGCGAGAAATATTTTTTTTTGCTATTGTCGCGCTGGACCCTCAAAGTAGCGCAAAGCAGCGTGAAGCACTGCTTTGCGTTACTTAGCGCAGAGGGGGAGTTACATGGGTGGAACATGGGCGTTCCCATGCTCCACCCATGCCTTTTGATGCAAAACCGTATTTACAAAGATTTGTAGACATGGTTTTGCGCCAAAAGTTAACGCCCCTTCAAAGAAGGCGCTAACAGGAGAAATGCATTAATTTCTCTGTGCTTTTCTGACTTTGCATGCGTGCTGCACTGTGCAGCACGCATACAAAGTGGAAAAAGCTTTCCAACGTGTCTAGGCATAGTATTTTGTACAAGAAGGGTACCCTTCCTGTACAAAGCCTATGCAAGACCACTGACTCATTGTCAGGGAAATTGCTCTCCCACCCTCGCAGCTCCACCATTAAGTGAGGCCTCCCCCGAGCCCCTGCACTCTCGAGTGTTGGTGTTCGAGGCCCTCCTCCACCCTCAGGTTATACCTGCGCCTCATCCCTGGTGGTCCAGTGGACCTTTCTCTCGCTCCGCTTTTCCTCTTCGTTTCACTCGTTTTTACCCTCATTTCAATCTCCCCCTTTCACTCTCCTTCTATCTCTTTCCTCCACTTTTCTTGCACTTTTCTGCCTTATTCCAATTTTATTCCTCTCTTTTCCGCCTGTTTTCCTCGCCGCTGCTGCCCACACGGCCCCTCCCCCCCAGCACGACCAGTGCGACCAGCCCAATCCAGTTCCCCTCCCCTCTCCCGCCTCCCAGCTGTCCAGCCCTCCCCAACCCCTACTTAATGGCGGCCGCTGCGGGGACAGGCGAGCAAGACCACTGACTCATTGTCAGTGAAATTGCTCTCCCACCCTCGCAGCTCCACCATTAAGTGAGACCTCCCCCGAGCCCCTGCACTCTCGAGTGTTGGTGTTCAAGGCCCTCCTCCACCCTCAGGTTATACATGCGCCTCATCCCTGGTGGTCCAGTGGACCTCTGTCTCATTTCTCTCGCTCCGCTTTTCCTCTCCGTTTCACTCGTTTTTACCCTCATTTCAATCTCCCCCTTTCACTCTCCTTCTATCTCTTTCCTCCACTTTTCTGCCTTATTCCACTTTTACTCCTCTCTTTTCCCTTTTCCGCCTGTTTTCCCCGCCGCTGCTGCCCCTGCGGCCCCTCCCCCCCAGCACGACCAGCGCGACCGGCCCAATACAGTTCCCCTCCCCGCTCCCGCCTCCCAGCTGTCAAGCCCTCCCCGACCCCTACTTAATGGCGGCCGCTGCGTGGACAGGCGAGCAAGACCACTGACTCATTGTCAGTGAAATTGCTCTCCCACCCTCGCAGCTCCACCATTAAGTGAGGCCTCCCCCAAGCCCCTGCACTCTCGAGTGTTGGTGTTCGAGGCCCTCCTCCACCCGCAGGTTATACCTGCGCCTCATCCCTGGTGGTCCAGTGGACCTCTGTCTCCTTTCTCTCACTCTGCTTTTCCTCTCCGTTTCACTCGTTTTTACCCTCATTTCAATCTCCCCCTTTCACTCTCCTTCTATCTCTTTCCTCCACTTTTCTTGCACTTTTCTGCCTTATTCCAATTTTATTCCTCTCTTTTCCCTTTTCTGCCTGTTTTCCCCGCCGCTGCTGCCCCGCGGCCCCTCCCCCCCCAGCACGATCAGCTCGACCGGCCCAATCCAGTTCCCCTCCCCGTTCCCGCCTCCCAGCTGTCCAGCCATCCCCGACCCCTACTTAATGGCGGCCGCTGCGGGGACAGGCGAGCAAGACCACTGACTCATTGTCAGTGAAATTGCTCTCCCACCCTCGCAGCTCCACCATTAAGTGAGGCCTCCCCTCGCCACTGCACTCTCGAGTGTTGGTGTTAGAGGCCCTCCTCCACCCGCAGGTTATACCTGCGCCTCATCCCTGGTGGTCCAGTGGACCTCTGTCTCCTTTCTCTCGCTCCACTTTTCCTCTCCGTTTCACTCGTTTTTACCCTCATTTCAATCTCCCCCTTTCACTCTCCTTCTATCTCTTTCCTCCACTTTGCTTGCACTTTTCTGCCTTATTCCACTTTTATTACTCTCTTTTCCCTTTTCCGCCCGTTTTCCTCGCCGCTGCTGCCCGCACGGCCCCTCCCCCCAGCATGACCAGCGCGACCAGCCCAATTCAGTTCCCCTCCCCGCTACCGCCTCCCAGTTGTCCAGCCCTCCGCGACCCCTACTTAATGGCGGCCGCTGCGGGGACAGGCGAGCAAGACCACTGACTCATTGTCAGTGAAATTGCTCTCCCACCCTCGCAGCTCCACCATTAAGTGAGACCTCCCCCGAGCCCCTGCACTCTCGAGTGTTGGTGTTCGAGGCCCTCCTCCACCCTCAGGTTATACATGCGCCTCATCCCTGGTGGTCCAGTGGACCTCTGTCTCCTTTCTCTTGCTTCGCTTTTCCTCTCCGTTTCACTCGTTTTTACCCTCATTTCAATCTCCCCCTTTCACTCTCCTTCTATCTCTTTCCTCCACTTTTCTGCCTTATTCCACTTTTACTCCTCTCTTTTCCCTTTTCCACCTGTTTTCCCCTCCGCTGCTGCCCCTGCGGCCCCTCCCCCCCAGCACGACCAGCGCGACCGGCCCAATACAATTCCCCTCCCCGCTCCTGCCTCCCAGCTGTCAAGCCCTCCCCGACCCCTACTTAATGGCGGCCGCTGCGTGGACAGGCGAGCAAGACCACTGACTCATTGTCAGTGAAATTGCTCTCCCACCCTCGCAGCTCCACCATTAAGTGAGGCCTCCCCCAAGCCCCTGCACTCTCGAGTGTTGGTGTTCGAGGCCCTCCTCCACCCGCAGGTTATACCTGCGCCTCATCCCTGGTGGTCCAGTGGACCTCTGTCTCCTTTCTCTCACTCTGCTTTTCCTCTCCGTTTCACTCGTTTTTACCCACATTTCAATCTCCCCCTTTCACTCTCCTTCTATCTCTTTCCTCCACTTTTCTTGCACTTTTCTGCCTTATTCCAATTTTATTCCTCTCTTTTCCCTTTTCTGCCTGTTTTCCCCGCCGCTGCTGCCCCGCGGCTCCTCCCCCCCAGCACGATCAGCTCGACCGGCCCAATCCAGTTCCCCTCCCCGTTCCCGCCTCCCAGCTGTCCAGCCATCCCCGACCCCTACTTAATGGCGGCCGCTGCGGGGACAGGCGAGCAAGACCACTGACTCATTGTCAGTGAAATTGCTCTCCCACCCTCGCAGCTCCACCATTAAGTGAGGCCTCCCCCTCGCCACTGCACTCTCGAGTGTTGGTGTTAGAGGCCCTCCTCCACCCGCAGGTTATACCTGCGCCTCATCCCTGGTGGTCCAGTGGACCTCTGTCTCCTTTCTCTCGCTCCACTTTTCCTCTCCGTTTCACTCGTTTTTACCCTCATTTCAATCTCCCCTTTCACTCTCCTTCTATCTCTTTCCTCCACTTTGCTTGCACTTTTCTGCCTTATTCCACTTTTATTCCTCTCTTTTCCATTTTCCACCCGTTTTCCTCGCCGCTGCTGCCTGCACGGCCCCTCCCCCCCCAGCATGACCAGCGCGACCAGCCCAATCCAGTTCCCCTCCGCTCCCGCCTCCCAGCTGTCCATCCCTCCCCAACCCCTATTTAATGGCGGCCGCCGTGCGGCTGCACGCAGCGGGCATGCCGCTGGCGCGCCAAAGGCAAGCCCATCTGTGCCCGTCCGTGACCCGACCGCGACCAGCGCCAGGAATCCTGGACCTCCACACCACCAATGCTACGACCCAGCGGCACTCCACGCACTCAACCCAGGCCGCAACAACAACTGCAAGCTAGCATCACCAGCTGACACCCATGGACCCTTCAGCTGTCACCGCTCCGGCACACCTACAGCACCGCCAGGAACATGGACCCAGCACAACCCGCCCGCAAGAAAACACCCGAACCGAAGACCCTACAATGCATCCTCCTCAACGTCAGATCACTCCACAAACACGCCACCGAAATCTGGGACCTCCTCGACAGCACCACCCCAGAAGTAGCATTCTTCACAGAAACCTGGACCAACACCACCTCAGGACCGGACATCGCCATCGCCATTCCCCAAGGATACAAGATCTCCAGGAAGGACCGCCCCACCCGGCCGGGAGGAGGAATCGCCATCGTCCACAAATCCACCCTCTGCCTGAGCACACTCCCCGACGAGCCCACAGACCTGATGGAACACCTGCACTTCAAGATACTGGCCAGCCCTACCACCACCCTCCGGGGAACCCTCATCTACTGACCCCCGGGACCCGCGGACCATTTGCCAACTCCATCACGGACATCATCTCCCCGCATGCCATCGCATCCACCAACTACACCCTGCTGGGAGACGTCAACTTCCACCTCGACAACCAACTAGACCCCAACACCACATCCCTCCTCGACAACCTCCACAACATTGGACTTCACCAGATCGTGACCGAACCCACGCACTCAGCGGGACACACCCTCGACCCCCTCTTCACAACAGGAAACTCCATCACTTTCAGCCACACCACCGAACTCCAGTGGACAGACCACTGATGCATCCACTTCACCTTCAGAACACCCACCATCCACAGACACCAGCACCTGCTCCCATGAAGAAACTGGACCAAAATCACTGACGACCAACTCACCTCCTCACTCAGCAACTCCACCCCGACCACGGCGGGAGACAACGCCCCCAACACCGCCGCCCAAACTCTACACAGATGGATCACCGACAGCGTCAACACCATAACCCCCCTCAAGAAGAAGAACAACGCACACGCCAAGAAGGCCAGATGGTTTACCCCCGAACTCCGAGAGTCCAGGCACACCTGCCGCCGCCTCGAAAAGACCTGGAAAAACTCCAAATCCACAGAAGCCCACAACAACTTCAAAGCCGCCACCACCGCCCACCACCAGCTCATCAGAAACACGAGGAAAGCTGCAATTGAAGACAGAATCTCCTCACACTCACACAACAGCAAAGAACTCTTCAACATCATCAAGGAGTTCGCCCAACCCACCAGCGAGTCGACTGACATTCCCCCCTCACAAGACCTCTGCAACAAACTCAGCACCTTCTTCCACCGCAAAATAAAGAACATCTACGACAACTTCGACGAAGACAAGCAACACACGGAACCCCCACCAGCCACCCCCGCCACCCTGAAGCCAACGATTGACAGCTGGACAGCCCTCACCACTGAAGACACACTGAAGACTATGAAGTCAATGCACTCCGGGGCCCCCACGGACCCCTGCCCCCACCACATCTTCAACAGAGCCGCCGACACCATCGCACCCATGCTTCGCCATACCATCAACCGCTCCCTGGCGAACGCCTCCTTCCCCGACGACTGGAAACACGCAGAGATCAACCCCCTCCTGAAGAAGCCCTCTGCAGACCCCACTGACCTCAAAAACTACAGACCCATCTCCCTGCTCCCGTTCCCAGCGAAAGTCATCGAGAAAGCCATCAACAGCCAACTCGCCAGTTTCATCGAAGAGCACAACATCCTCGACCCGTCACAATCCAGCTTCAGAAAAAACCGCAGCACAGAAACCGCCCTCCTCGCCGCAACAGACGACATCCGATCCCTACTGGACAAAGGAGAAACAGTAGCCCTCATCCTCCTCGACTTCTCAGCGGCCTTCCACGCGGTATCCCACCGCACCCTAATATGCAGACTCCACGACGCAGGTATCCGGGACAAGGCCCTCGACTGGATCTACTCTTTCCTCTCCGGCAGAACGCAGCGGGTCAGACTCCCCCCTTTCCTCTCGGACCCTACACCAACAACCTGCGGAGTCCCCCAGGGGTCCTCCCTCAGCCCAACGCCCATCAAGGTCTACATGGCTCCTCTCGCCCCCATCGTCAGAACCTACGGACTCAACATTGTTTCATACGCAGACGACACCCAACTCACCCTCTCCCTATCCAACGAAGCCAATGCAGCCAAACACAACTTCCAAGAAGGCATGGAAGCTGTCGCCAAATGGATGAAAAGCAGCTGCCTACAACTCAACACCGACAAAACAGAAGTACTCATCATGGGCCCACACCCCGACGCCTGGAACGACACATGGTGGCCCCCCGTCCTCGGTAGCCCACCCACCCCCACGGACCACGCACGCAACCTTGGAATCATCCTAGACTCCGAGCTCAAAATGGACCGCCAGATCAACTCCTTCACATCCTCCTGCTTCCACATCCTCCGCCTCCCACGTAAGACCTTCAAATGGATCCCCCTTGAGCACAGAAAAACCGTCACCCACGCCCTCGTCACCAGCAGACTCGACTACGGCAACGCACTCTACGCTGGAATAAACACAAACCTCACCCACAAGCTACAAAACATCCAGAACGCAGCCGCAAGACTGGTCCTCAACCTACCACGACACTGCCACATCTCCCAACACCTGCGCACACTCCACTGGCTCCCCATCGAGGTGAGAATCACCTTCAAGATCCTCACCCACGCACACAAAGCCCTCCACGACACCGGACCAGCATACCTCAACAGCCGAATCAACTTCCACGCACCCCAAAGAACCCTACTATCAGCCCAGCTCTCCTACGCCGTGGTTCCCCGCACCAAAAAGACCAGATCAGGAGGCCGCTCCTTCTCCTTCCTCGCCGGCCAGAGCATGGAATGCCCTTCCGCTCCACCTCAGGCAGACAACATCACTCCCCATCTTCACGAGAAACCTCAAAACCTGGCTCTTCGACAGACCCCCTCCTTGATGGACTGGAACCTGCACCTCCCCTCCTCCCCAGCGCCTTGAGACCCTTACGGGTGAGTAGTCGCGCTTAACAAACCTGTGATTGATTGATTGAGACTCATGCACAGATCCTAGTGCTATGGCATTAAGGTGTGTGAATGACGCACGGCTGCTTAAATCAGCACCGGCACAAGGGAAAGGGGAGGAGAGAGCCATATCTCTGAAGATATGGCGCTCTCCTGCTTACTCCCTGTCGTGAAACGCAGCGCAGCCTCGCGGGGGGCTGCGCTGCGTTGCGTGACTTTTTTGTAAATCTACCCCTAAGAATCTTTCTTTTGCCCTGATGGATTGCTTACACAGGCTAAATTCAAGTCAGATTTGGGATAATGGAATAGCATCAGGCAGCTGAAATGACCATCTATAGCATCGACATTGAGCTTTATCCAGCCAGGTAACTAGATGATCCTTGCATATCAGCGGGCCATATGACCATGTTGGTATAAACGTAGCGTCAATGACACAGCAGATTACTGTAAGATCTGGTCCTCTCATTTTATTTTAACAATTCCTGGAAACTGATAATCATGAATGTAGAGACTCCTCTCAGTACTGGGAGCTGGGCTTGGTGTGAGCCGCGCTCATTAAATTGGATTCCCAAATACTTCATGCTTGATACCTGCTCTAGTTTCACCTGATCCATATGGAATCCGGCTTTGTCAATAGTATTATTTCTGCAGACCATTATTTTTGTTTTAGAGGAATGAATTGAGATCTTATTTTCATTACAGTAATTATTCATAGCGTCCAAGGATCGTTGCAAGCCAACGACCATAAGGTCAAACATAATTGTGTCACCAGCATATTGTAAACACTGAAGGTGGAAATGCCCTCTTAGGCTAGGGCCTTATTTATGTCCGCCAAAAAGAGATTAAATAGCAGGGGCGCTAGAATACAACCCTGCTTTAACCCTTGGTTTGTCCAGATCTTTTTAGATGCTACTCTACTGGCAGAAACTTTAACTTTCACCCAAGTCTTTACATATAGATTCATGATAGCTCTTAGCAGTGTTGCCGAAATACCCCAGCTATGAAGCTTCTGCCAAAGCCTAGCTCTGTCAACTCTATCAAATGAAGTGGTGTAATCAATAAATGCTGCATTTTTAGTTGCAACTATGAACATCTCCCCTGCAGCTTACTCACATGCAAATCTACCCCCTCCTTTCTAGGTTCTTTTTGAATGCAGGTTGCTCTCTCATGGTCGGGATTTTTTTCTAATTGGTACACATTGCAAAGGGACAAATCATCTCTCTCCTCCACCCACTCAGTCTCTGGTATTTTAAATGTAATGCTGCACATATTTTATTAGTTTGATTATGGTTTTTACGTGCACGCAAAGTATTTTTATGACCAATATTTACGAAACATGTAATTTCAGACTCAAGCAGTTACATTGTTGATAAATATGAGGTTTTTAGATGTGATGTGGTCTTGGGAGATTATTACAGGCCATGCACGAAGACTCACAGCGTATTCATTGATTGATGTTTAGTGTTTTAATGTCAAGTTCATCATGTAGATGGATTACTACCTCTTTTAATATTTTGTCCTTTTAGATTTGGTTCGGTTTTAATTGTATTTTTGTATGCAATTGCAATCAGTTTAAAAACCCAAGGACTAAATAAATATACTTTTGACTGATTGACTGGTAGGTCACTCCAGATTTAACAGGCTCCATTCATGACTTACTAGAAGATCCCAGGCTATTTTTTTAAGGGGTGTCACCTTCCTCAAACATACACAATAATGTCAAATTAAAAACCAGATGATTGGAATGATACAGTGCTTCTATTTATCTTGTGTAGTAATCACAGTTTCTCTTACTATACATGTAAAATCCTTAAAGTTTGAAGTTTAGTGTTATTTTTAACACTTTTTCCCCTAAAAAATGGAGGTAGGTTTTCCCCCAGTGGTGGATTGATGAGTAGTGATGGCTAGGCCCAGACTAGACCATTGCTCCGCCCCTAAGCCATTTGGTGACACCCTGTTGTGTGACGAGCCAAAATACTGAAAATATGATGCCTCTCTCACCACGGACTCTCCTCTTGACTCCACAACTGGACAGGTTGTTACCCAGGACCAGTAAGCACCGGAGGGTCGAGATGTATATTTTAACGGTTGCAACAGCGACTCGGGCCGAGTCCTCATGCGTTTTGGCCGTTACAGGCAAGGACAGCAAAGCCCGCTTTTCATTTTTTGTAATGACCTGCCTCACCAGTCTTTCGGCAACAAAAACAAGCATTGGCATAGCCAATAGGTCTCGCTTTTGGGACCTTATAAGTATTTACTTATGCAGCACAATATCCTTGGTGCAACAACATCAACTGTTGCATGGCTAAACACTTACAAGGTCCCAAAGGCGAGACCTATTGGCTATGCCAATGCTTGTTGTGTTTAGCAGGCCCGAGCATCTTCCAAAAACTGGTGGATACCCCCTCCCGCCTGTTCAGGGTGTATATATTTTTACATAGTCTAAAAAGGTGTCCATCAAACTCTTATTGACTCCCAAAGTCTTATTTATACACACACACCTTCTAAACGTAGCAACTAACTACACTTCGAAATGATTTCTTTCACCATTTATTTTGTTGGTGTATATAGATCATACCATATATAATTACAGGCAGATCCACTCTAAGATGAGAGCTTTCATTGCCAAAACATTTTATAAACAACGTATGGCAGCAACATAAAAACATTTTTCTCTTCTGGTGTGAACAGTATTCCATTAAAAATCTCAAGTGAACACATTTTTCTCACACCCCCTAGCTTAAAGAACAGATTTTCCAACACGTTGCTGAAGCATCTCTTGACAAGGAGAAGAAGCGAGGACTCCCCTCTGTATTTTTTTTGCAGAGTTTTATATAGCGCGAACTTGCCCCGAATCGGGTATCAGAGCGCTTTACATAGCACCAGTTACGTTACATTAGGACACACATTCATTTTTTGCTAGGCACGGGACATTAAGTGATTAGCCCAGAATCACAGGAGAGACTCGAACTCAGTTCCCCAGATTGGAGGTCGGACGCCCTAGCCGTTAGGCCAACTCCTCTCCGCAGTGGGAGTGTTTTACACCAAACAAATAAACTGCCCAGACGTAAAACACAGTCAAGTAACTGTTACACTATTTTTCACAAGGAGCTCCGTACTTGGAATCCGGCCCTTGGTGTACATTACTCATGACCTTCAATGAGCGAGGCAGGCTTTTTATTCTACAAGGCATTTTCCCAGTGTGCCGGGGGCCTCTGGAGGCTGTGTTTTTTGGGGAAGGCGCTGGAACCTCTGTCACTTTCCACTAGCTCTCCGAGGTTAACTGCTGCCTGTAGGCATTGGGAGGTATCTAGAAATACAGAGAGACGGAGGGAGATGAAAGGTAGTGAGACAACGATCCCAGAGGGTGAAGAGTGAGGAGAGAACGAGAGATAGAGAAAATGGATGGATGGAAAGAGAGAGAATGCGCGAGGAGACGAAGCGAGCGGGGCTGGTTTAAGCACTTTCGCCAGCGCTTCATTCCGTTCACTAGTCCGGACCTGTGCATAAAAAGTTATATTTAAATGTTTTAAAAACTATTCAACGGTACAAATAAAATACTGCTTTAGACATTATTGAAAAATTAATGAAGCATAAGATAGCGACATATAATATTCCTTAAACAAACTCCCTTTAATTGGGCGGAGCTAGCAGCAGTAACTTTAGAAACACGCCGGTAGCACTTTTCCTTCACTAAAAATTCAGGTCAGAGACAACACTACGGTTTTAGTAACTGGATAGGAAGTACGGATGGTGCAGGGTCGACTCTCGACTATATATACTCTTTAAAATTACAGCGAGCAGCTTCCAGAAGCATCTGTCAACCAATTCTGTGACTGATTACATTACATTTATTGTCTTAGCCAGCAGTTTTTAACATATTAACGAATGCAGGCGAGAAGCGTTAAAAACGTTGCGCGCCGTTTTCTTAATCGCTTTTTCTTCCCTTTATTGATTCTGCATTTATCTATTTTTCCTGTCTTGCTAATAAACTAAATGCCCACGCCGTGTCTAACTCCTGCATTCGTCTTCATTGTTTTGCTCTTAAGTCACTTCTACCTATAGCTCCTCGGAGCATTCATCTTTCTTCTCTCGCGCTCGCCCACCACAAATCCGCTTAAAATGGCTGCCTCTCCTCATCCGTCTTCATTCCATGCACCTCAGGCTGACATTCATCATTTGCCCATTCGTTCTCATTTATCAGAGCATCAGCTACCAGGCATGCTTGTAAATATCTGAAATATGTACGGCTATTACTTATGGATGAAGATACCTCGAAGAGGGTTAGCTTTAAAATAAGGGGCACCAGTTCTGCTCTTAATTATTCATTCGTTTTCACACTGACATGAGAGTCGAGTGCGAGCTTTTCTGAAAAAGGCTAGGTTGTCTGGTAATTCTTTTAGGTTTGATATATGCACACCGTATGATCATCTGTGTTATAATATACTCTATATTTTAATAATGCTTTTTGTTGGGATTGCAAACTCATTTGCTTTTTGTTAGAAATAGGGGTCTCTAGTTGGCAAGGGTTTGCACCTTTGTCCAAGTAGGGGCCTTTCTTCCTAGTTAGGGTGAGTGAGTTACACTCCTAAAATAACCCCTGCTCACCCCCTTGGTAGCTTGGCACGAGCAACACTCCTAAAATAACCCCTGCTCACCCCCTTGGTAGCTTGGCACGAGCAGTCAGGCTTATCTTAGAGGCAGTGTGTAAAGCATTTGCACATAACCAACAGTAATACAGTGAAAGCACTACAAAAGAACACCACACCAGTTTAGAAAAATATCCAATATTTTATATACTTAAAACAAGACCAAAACTATAAAAATCCACAATACCGTACTTAAAAATGTATACTTTGCAAAAATACTTGAAAAACACAGTTCGTACGAGTCGGTAGCTCCGTCCGGGGCTACCGCGATGCTGAAAACAACAGAGTCTAACCGTTCCAACTGACCACGTCGGTACGGGTCAGCGAAAGCGTGGACAGACTCGGTAACAGTACCTTTCTCGTTGCGGCGGGCACGTTGGTGCGAGCCGGTCGTGGCAACCGTCGTGGTTGAGTAGCAAAATGGAAGCGGTGGAGGGTGCAGTGCCCTCTCGATGCGGTGCAGGCAGCGGCTTGGTGACGATCGTCCAGACGGCTTACGAAGCAGGGCGAGGCGATGCTCGATGAGGTGCTGGCAGGTTGCAGTGCAAGCGACAGAGCCGGTTAGCGGGAGCTGGCGTCGGTCGGCCCAGACTGCTGTGTGGGACAAGGGGATGCGCTGGGAAACTTACGAGCGGTGCCCCCAGCCACGATCGGTCATGGGTGTCGAAGTCAGCAGCAGCGACGGTGCCAGTGAGACCAGGATGGCGAAGTGAAGCGAGGCGGTGCAGAGTGCGGTGCCCACAGGTCACAGTGCAAGCAGCGGCTTGGTGGCGGCGGTCGTTGTCGGTGAGACCAGGGTTACGGTGTAAGATGTGGACGGTGCCGTCAGGACACAGAGCCAGCGACAGCGTCAGTGACGGAGTCGGTTACATTTCCCTTCTCTGTGGCAACTGAAACAGCAGTCCCAGAAGTGGTACCCAGAGGTTGGTGAAGTCTTTGCAGTAATCAATCATAGGGCTTATGTTCCTTGGTGAAACTAAAGAGTGAGGGAGGCACAGATTCCCACAAATGTAGAGTGTGGCTCTGCTGGGGTAATGGAAGTGGACAGTCTATAAGACTGTTTATGTTGCCCTCACACATCCCCTAGAGGATGTCATGCTTCATCATCGGGCGTTGCTCCTCGTTGGGCTGGCGCTGCAATGCCCAGCGGGTCCCCTGAAGGGTCGCTTTAGTGGAGATATTTTCCGAGGTTGCCGTATTGATGAGTGCAAGTGAGGGGGGGTATTTTTGGTGTGAGGTTAAAACTGGTAAGGGGGATTTCCTAACACAACACTTTATTGCTTTATTGACAGGAATACCCTTCCAGGGATAAAAAGCCTATTGAAGGTTGGGGCTACCTCTTCCGGGGACTCGGAGGAGGGTAGGTGCTGTCGATTGGGCCGCAAAACCAAACTGTAGCACACGTATCACACGGCGCCTTCGCGTCACCCGATGACACGGTAATCCACCGAACTTTAGGTCGGACTTGGAACAACATGATACATGTTAGAAATGGGATATTTGGTAGGCTAGGGCGTGGGCCAAAGCCAGGCAAAAACCACCACTCTAGTCAGGATAAGGGAGTTACACGTCTAAAATAACCCCTGCTCACCCCTTGGTAGCTTGGCACGAGCAGCCAGGCTTATCTTAGAGGCAGTGTGTAAAGCATTTGCACATAACCAACAGTAATACAGTGTTCACACCACAAAAGGACACCACACCAGTTTAGAAAAATATCCAATATTTTTATATAATTAAAACGAGACCAAAAACGATAAAACGCCACAATATTATACTTAAAAGTTCACAGTTCAAAAATACGCTGATTAAAAAGAGTTCCTTGTGTGGATAGCTCCGTCCGGGCTACCACGGCATCGTGAACACACAAATCCAAAAACAGTTCTGGCTGACCGCGGGGTCGCAGGCCAGCTACGGTGTCGGGAAGACCCCCAAACAGTACCTTTCAGAGATGCAGGGTGATGGGGCCCTTGAAGTCACTCGCGTTGCAGGTCGAGCTCCTTTCTGATGGGATCAGGAGCGCTGGCGTCGGCAGACGTCGGGTGCTGCGGTGCGAAGCGCAGCGGTGCAGCGTGCGGTGCCCCCAGGTCGCGGTGCGAGCAGCGGCTCGGTGACGGCGTCAGATGGCGTCGTCGGTGAGACCAGGGTCGCGGTGCGAGATGAAGGCGGTGCTCGCCACGGTGCTAGCAGGTCACAGTGCAAGCAGCGGCGTCGTCGTTGCTGAAGCGCTGTCGTCGGCTGACGAACTGGAGTCGATGGCGCTGGCATCGGTAGGCCAAGGTTGCGGTGCAGGATGAGGGCGGTGCGTCGTGTGACTTACGAGCGGTGCCCTCGAACCACGGTGCAAGCAGCGGCGTCGATTTCGGTGGGAAGTGGCGGCATCAGGAAGGCCAAGGTGTCCTCGTGAAGCAAGGCGGTGCGGAGTGCGGTGCCCACAGGTCGCGGTGCGAGCAGCGGCTCGGTGGTGGCATCAACAGGCGTCGTCGGTGAGACCAGGGTCGCGGTGCAGCGTTGCGGAGGTGCTCTCTGCGGTGCCAAAGCTTCGGCGTGAAGCAAGGCGGTGCGGAGTGCGGTGCCCACAGGTCGCGGTGCAAGCAGCGGCTCGGTGGCGGCGTCAACAGGCGTCGTCGGTGAGACCAGGGTTGCGGTGCGGCATTGCGGCGGTGCCCTCTGCAGTGCCTTCAGGACACGGAGTCGGCAGTGGCGTCGTAGACGTCGTTGGGTTGGTGTTCTTCGGGTTGCAGCACAAAACACACAGTCCCCAGTGCTGCGGGTCGAAGAACTTGAAGTCTTTGCTGTTCCTGAGACTTCGTGAACAGGGGGCAAGCTCTACCTCAAGCCCTTGGAGAGACTCACAAATTAGGTTGCAGAAAGTCCAGTCCAGGCCTTTCACTGACCAAGACAGAAGCAGCCACTGCAGGTCAGCTCAGCAAAGCACCCAGCAAAGCAGTCGTTCCTTTTCGCAGCTCTTCCGGCTCTTCTTCTTGGCAGTCTTCTTGTTCCAGATGAGTTCTAAAGTTCAGGGGTCTGGGACCCAGTATTTATGTCCAAAAATCCTTTGATCTCTTAGGCAGAAAGGGCCTGTGCCCGGCCAGAACCAGTTCTGCCTTCTCTGGTGTGAATTCCTGGCAGGAGGTGGAGACGGCATTGTCAGAGGCAGACCAGGCCCTTTGAGGTGCAAGGAAATCTCCTCCCCTTCCCCCATCGCAGCCCAGGCCTACTCAGCCCTTTCCTGACCTACCTAGACTATCTGGAGCCCCTCCGGCCCCCAGCCTTCTGTCATCCAAAACCCAGACAGGCAATCCACATTCCAGCAGAGGCACACGGGATGACTGAGCAAGAAAATACTTACTTTCTAAAAGTGGTATTTTCAAACACAGAATGTAAAAATCACCTTCACTAAAAGATGCATCTTTAGATTCTGAGTTCAGGCATACTAAATTCTATTTTCTTACCGAATTCCCTGGGCCAGTTATGTTTATAAGATGTTATAAACAAACCGCCCATTCTATCCTATGGGGAACTGGTAGCCTTGCAATAGTGAAAACGAAATTGGCTGTAATTCACTATCAGGACATGCCACACATGCCAGGGCATGTCCCACCTTTCACATACACTGCACCCTGCCCACAGGGGTACCTTGGGCCTACCTGAGGTGTGTCTGACATGTAAGAAAAGGGAAGGTTAGGGACCGGCCAGTGTGTGCACTGGGCAAGTCGACATGGCAGTTACAAACTGCGCGCAGACTTCTGCAATGGCAGGTCTGAGTTACCGTTTTCAGGGCTACTCACGGGGTGGCACAACCAGTGCTGCAGGCCCTCGAGTAGCATTTGATTCACCAGCCCTGGCACACGCAGTGCACTTTACTAGGGGCTAACAGGTAAATCAAATATCCAATCATGGAAACACCCATCCATAACACAATTTACACAGAGAGCATATGCACTTTAGCACTGATTAGCAGTGGTAAAGTGCCCAGAGTCCTAAAACCAACACAAACAGGTCAGGGAAAAATAGGAGGAAAAAGCAAAAAGTCTGGGGATAACCCTGCAAAAAGGGCCATTTCCAACAATACACAAACAGTAGGTAGCACGAACTAGCACCGCTCAGTGTGGGGTAGTTTATCCACTATATGTTCGTATGTTTTTTTGTCATGATGAAGCGCCCCAGATCCTTATGACCAACAAAAGCGCGAAACATGTCGACAACAAAAATTTGTTTCGAGGGGTGACCAACACTAGGTCCCACTCTTTAGACAGGAAGTGTAGTTCTCTTACCTGTTTTCACACTTGTTGACTACCTGGTTTCCTTTGAAACCCAGAGGTAGCCCCAACCTCTGGGAGACCCACTGGGCATAGCAGCACCGGCCCAACGAGGAGCAACACCCGATGATGAAGCATGACATCCTCTAGGGGATGTGTGAGGGCAACATAAGCAGTCTTATTGACTGTCCACTCCCATTACCCCAGCAGAGGCACACTCTACATATGTGGGAATCTGTGCCTCCCTCACTCTTTAGTTTCACCAAGGAACACAATCCCTATTATTGATTTTTGTATTTATCACTAGGAGCATGGGCTTCTGGACCTCTTGAACTAGCTCCCTGTCCCCCCTGAATCTCTTTCCTCTCTGAAAGGGTTTCTCATTTGAAACAAAGTCTTTGCAGTCCCTGAGGCTTCAGAACAGGAGGCAAGCTCTGATTCAAGCCCTTGGAGATACTCAGCGCAAGTAAAGAAAGTTCAGTCCAGTCCTTTCACTGCCCAAGGCAGAAGCAGCAACTGCTGGCCAACCCAACAAAGCAACAATACAGCAAAGGGGCAGTACTCCTCCTGGCAGCTCTTCCTCTTGGCAGGTTCCTTGATTCTAGCGAGTTCTAAAGTTCTGGGGTCTGGGCCCCAGTACTTATACCACAAAATCCTTTGTTCTCTCAGGCAGAGAGTGTCTGTGCATAGTCCAAACCAGTTCTGTCCTCTCTGGCCCAGCTTCCTGGCAGGAGGTGGTGACAGCATTGTGCAAGGCAGACCATGCCCATTCAGGTGCAAGGAAATCTCCTCCCACTACTCTAAATGCAGCCCAGGTCTATTCAGCCCAACCCTGACTCATCAGACTCTCTGGAGCCACTGCACACCCCCAGCCCCTGTCACCCCCAAAGCTAGACAGGCAATCCACATCCTAGCAGAGGCACACTAGATGGCTAAGCAAGAAAATACCTACTTTCTAAAAGTGGTATTTTCAAACACAGAATGTAAAAACCACCTTCACTAAAAGATGCATTTTAACATTCTGAGTTCAGGCATACTAAACTTTATTTCCCTACCTGGTTCCCAGGGGTAGTTATGTTTACAAGATGTTATAAGCAAACTCCCCATTCTATCCTATGGGAATAGGTAGCCTTGCAATAGTGAAAACTGAAATTGGCAGTATTTCACTATCAGGACATGCCACACACACCAGGGCATAACCTACCTTTCACATACACTGCACCCTGCCCACAGGGGTACCTTGGGCCTACCTAAGGGGTGACTAACATGTAAGAAAAGGGATGGTTAGGGCCTGGAAAGTGGGTGCACTTGCCAGTTAGACATGGCAGTTACAAACTGCGCGCAGACTCCGCAGTGGCAGGTCTGAGTTACCTTTACAGGGCTACTTCTGTGGGTGGCACAATCAGTGCTGCAAGCCCACTAGTAGCAATTGATTTACAGGCCCTGGCACTCTTAGTGCACTTTACTAGGGGCTTACCAGTAAATCAAATATGCCAATCATGGAAATACCAATCCATAACACATTTTACAACAGGAGCACTTGCACTTTAACACTGAACAGCAGTGAAAAAGTGCGCAGAGACACTAAACTAGCAAAAACAGAGTCAAATCCCGGAGGTCAGAAAGCAAAAAGACAGGGGAAACCCGCCAAAAGATGCCAAGTCTAACGCGCTTTGAATTAGAACATTACACTTGACTCTCAATATTCCTTATCATGACAAAAACACAATTTCCGAAGAGGAAAACCTGTTCACATGAAAGTAAACCAAAAGTATATCTCCATTATACTTTTGCTTGACTTAGCCTATATCCAAAGCTAATAATCGGTGGTGGCTCGCACAGGTAACACTGTGGGGCGGTGGGGCGGGGTGGGGGAGGGGTAGTGGAGTTCAACATACGACGGTAAAGATTAAGGCAAAGAAATAAATAAATAAAACCACTTACCTTGCGCTCGCCGCATCGCCGAGTCAGCGATGCGGTGAGTGCAAGGTAAGTGGTTTTATTTATTTTATTACTTTCACCTTTCCCGTCGTATGTCAAACTCCACTACCACCCCACCCCGCCCCCGCCTGCCTGCCTCATCGCCCTACAGCGTTTACCTGTGCGAGCCACCACTGCTAATAATATGCAGCATTTACTATCTCATAAACACAAAACAGTAACAGTATCATATATGTTAGCCGTGGTGGCTCCTCCGTTGGAGCGGAAGAGCGTTGCCTCACTTAAATTACCCCAAAGATGAAAAATAAAATGGTAATAGATTACAATTTTATTTTTCATCCTCCCTTCCTTAACCGAGCGTCAGGACGGGGGGTGGGGCCGCTACTGAATGACAGCAGCAGGGAGGAGGGTACGCTGCTTGTGCACTTTTCAAAGTGCTCATGCCTCTTTGGCTGGCTGCGATGGCCAGCCAGACATGCTCAATTTGAAACCTCTAACCCAGCTATCTTAAGACAGCTGGGTTAGAGTAAGTGCAGGCCTCTAGGGCGTTGGGGAGCGCTCAGTGAGGATGCTCCCTCCAATCAGGGTGCTGCTTTCACAGCCTGAGTGCAGCACCAGGATTGATGATCACACAGCAGCATGCAGTCCATTGGAAGAGGTCCAGAGCGGAGGATGTCGTTTCAGGTATGTTTTATTTTTTAATATTTGCCCGTGCGCGTCCGCCCCCCTCCCTGTAGCTGCCAGCCGCCACTGTATGTCAGATAACGAGAAGGCCTAAACCCCAGATCAGGGATAAAGAATTCAAGAACACTACATGTTTCACTCACTTATCTTTGGTATTATAAAATGTTCATACTCTGACTATGCACAGGTGTTTCCAGCTCCGAGGAATACCACATATTTGAATTCCATTGTTCCAACATTCTTTAGAAATGTATAATTATTTGATTTGCTAGTATATGAGACCACTTCATGACAAGCCTGTCAGAGAATTTTGTGAGGCCCTGATTGCAGATTCCATGGAGTGTTCTTTGGTTTACATACAAAGAATATTTGGGCAAATTAGTGGAAAGGGGTAGATTTTTTAAACTTGTCGCCACTTAACATTGATAAGAACAAAATTTGCACTAAAGTTAAGAGGAGATTTGGGTGAATCCACCAAAGTATTTTTGAAAAGATGTATTGTGATATTATACTTGCTAATATTTTTGGCCAAGTTGCATCAGTTAATACTGGATAGGGTCTAAAGACAACTTTTCAGAGGATATTGCTCACTTAAGTGATCAGGAACAATCTTCAAAATTTAGGGGCCTCATAGATCAAAGAACGATATTTAAATATGGTCCCAAATTACGCATAGGTTTTTGTGACCAGTCTTTAGTTTTGTGATGCTACATCAGACCACCGTCCCTGTGTTTATATTCCCAAATGCAAATCTTTTTTTTTAAGCAGCAGGTGTTCAAGAAAGGAACCAGTGAGGCTTTCTTAAAAACAAAAAAATAAGTTTTCAATTGGGGAAATATCTGGAGGAGAAGATGTGGTCCAATTGACTATTGCTTATTCCAGATGAGGCTGCCAACACAATTCACAAAATCCACTTTGCGAATCAGTTAACATCCTCTTTGAGGTGTAGCTAACTGATCAATGGTTTGCAAGCACAATTTGACTTACAAATCATTCAGACTTACCGTTTCGACCTACAATTAGGAGGGGGCATGAAAGGGGCATTTGCAATAGAGAATGGATCCCAAGACCCATTTTGCAAGTCAGAAAGGCTTTTCTATCTTGCAAAACGGGGTTAGTACTCATATAAAGCCCTTTTGTGGTCGTAAACCTTCTGGCCCTTTCCAGAGCAGGGATTTCTGTACCTCAAACATCGAGTATAATCATCAAGTAACCCCCATAATTGATCATATGGAACTTTGTTAGTCAACAAGGAGAGGGGATAAAGGCTATCATTTACATTAGTTACCATGACAGTGATGACCAATGGGGACTTCACAGGAAATGACAAGGAGAATTAAAATGAGTTTAAAAGGCTATATTTAACAATTTAGTTCAAACCAGATTATTAGTTTATTAAGTATTTAAATTTAGTAATCATTATTACAAATTCAAATGATCTAGTAATCGATATTTTAAAATAAGTTAAAATACTAGATTCGTAAGAATTACAAACAAAATGCAAAATATGCATCAAGTCTATTCCATAAAGGAAATTCCCTAATCTAAGCTAATGACAGCATTTTAATTTAAGCAAAGTAGGATAAGGTTTCAGCTTCAGAAAACCAATTGAAGGTTTCTGATGAGAGAATAGGAACGCATAGGCTTGAAGCTTCAGCACTCATGCAAGGGAGATTAGCAAAGGCTGGAAAGGTCTTCTCAGCCTAAAGTCAGCAAATATCTCAAAGATCTGCCCTCTAAGTCCTGCAGAAGACCTATTTCCCCGGTCTAACGAACACACACTATTATAATTTAACATTTGCTGCAACATTGCATCTCGTCCCTATTTCCAGGAACCAATCATTCGCTTCCAATGGTTGGGAACAGGTAAACTCCCCAGTCCCTCACGTCTTTACAATGAGTCATACACGAGCTATGCCCTTGGTTTGTTATTTTGAAGAGAATCTTGTGGTTCAGTCAGCTCTTCCAACGAGTTGCGCTTCATGCCATCTCCTCACCTCCCCGTGAGAACCTTACTATCAATTGTGTAATACATAACTAATGCCAATTCACTAGCTAACAAAAGGCTTCTGGAAAATTACAGCTTCTACAGTGGGAAGAAAGAGAAAAACATTTTGTGCAAAACAACTGTCTAAATGCGTAAACAGGCCTTAGCCCTAACATGTAAAGTTGAGATTCAAAATGGCATCAGCATTTAAGCTTCACTTAATCCATTACAATAAATTAATTTGAGTGTTTGTCTACAATGTCTAAATGCGATTACCTACTATAAATGTTGTGTTAAATGTGTGCATGTTGTTCGACTTTGAAGTTAGCACTTTGCAGATATATGCGTTTAATTTGCAAAATGTGGAATTTCTCTCTGTCACCCTTAAATACCATACACATATCTGACTTGAGAGTAGCAACATTGCAAAATTCTAAATCTGGACACAGAATGGTTGTTAACTTATAGGTAGACCCTGACAAGATGCTTAAGATCGCACTGTCAATCAAAATATAAAGAAGTTTATTAATCCTTCTTGTCCTTGTAAACTGATTAGTGAATGGCAAGACTAGATTTTTAAGGTGGGGTTTAAAGATGGAAATCCAAAGATTTTGGAGGAGATGTCTCACCCACTAAATAGTCGCATGCTTCATTATCAGCACCTATCCACAAGCCTAGTAGGATGATACCACCAGGGCAGACTCAACCAAAAAAATGGGAGCTCTTATAAAAATCGTTACTGGATTACAAAACGGGAATCCAGAAGAAAATAGTAAAAATGCCTTAGAGTATACCTAAGGAGATTCCCTTTATTAGTTGGGTACCCTAGGCACTGATAAAAGAGGTAGTTTGTGGGGTATATATGAGTGACAGTGACCCAGTTGCCCCTAATATATGCCAACATGTTTCGGCCCACATTTAAAGCCCGTATAGGTCTGAAGGAAGCCTTCGTCAGGGCTGTCAGCATCCCTGCCTGTCTACTCATTCGTACCATGCATAGATCTGAGGCCTAAGGCTCTCACCTTCTAGTAGAATCCTACTGGAGGAAACCCTGATTATGGGTTATTCAGGACTCATGCGCATCTGGTGGGAGGCACGCTGCTATAGTCACACATCCAGCAAGAAGGCATGCCTGCCTGTGCATAATACAGTATTCCACAGAGACCGCCGCCGAATTTAATAGTTGCCCATTTGTGTTGACTTTCATGTTAGGGAGGACACAACTAGGTTTTCTATTCTCTTACTCTCCCTTTGTGATAGAAGGGGTTTAAAGATGGTCTTTCACTGGGTAATGACTTCAAAAACTTAAGGATGGTGGATGCTGTCTTGACCCAGTCACATCTAGAAAGGCCTCTAGTCTTCAGATGTCCTTCAAAGCCAGAGAGAATGTGAGGTGTGAATGCCTTTGCTACCCTATCAGAGAAACCTCAGAGCTATATACCTAGCAGGGATTGACAATGTTGAGGTTTCAGTGGGCTCACCTCAAGGACATCAATAACAAATCCTGCAACAGGAAGTAAGAACTCATAAAGAAGAGTTCATGTAGGCACAAAAGTATGTCCTACTATAGTGATTCTGCTTATGCAGCCCATGTGTAACCTGTTTTGAAAGTAGCCAGGTGCTTCTAAGTCTTCTTGGAAAGCAGACAAATATACAGCACTCAATTTACCCCTGAACATGAGTTACTCAGTAAATTGTGGTGTCAAAGTGTTACAGAAAATCACTGTTAACTCTGGCACAAGAAGTCTCTCCTCTTTCCCGAGAACACGTCTAGGCAGACGGCGAGAGACGCACCTTGAGGCAAGGGTGACTACAGGGGTCTCTAATTCTCTCTTCCATTGGGGCATTTAGGAACCTCATTTGGGGTTTAAGAAACATCGCTTAGCAGAGGCTGACATAGGTCACCCTACACAGTGGTAATTTTGGACCATTCTTGGTGCGATAGGAGCCCACAGTCTTTTCCGTCCTGATGAATGCCTTGGACCCTAAGGGCCACTTTGGCAGAAACATGTTGACGACTACAATCACGGTGGTGATGGGTGTGAGAAGTTGGCCTGGTATATGCTGTCCACTAGTTATAGTGGGCACCTTGCACCAGTCCAAACAGCCCCTTAGAGGTGATAGGTTCAAGACAACCTTTATTGAAAGCTATCCGAGTGGTAGCTATGGAGAGCAGCCTTCAGGCTAAGTCTTGAAGGAGTGTAAAGCTGTTTATTTTACCAGTCTATAATCTCTTGAATGGCTAAATGAAAGGAGACCACACCAGGTATATATATAAAATATATGTATTTATTTCTAAACACACCCTACTAGTCTCTTTATGAGGCTAGATGTCAAAGCACATATGTTACACTTCAAATATCACAGTAAATTAGCACAATATACGATAGGCCCTAGGGGCGAACCAAACCATATATTAAGAAAGTGGTATAAGAACCACGACTTGACTAGACACAAGGCCTAGAGCCTGTAGAATCGCTGGGACCCCAAGGAACCACCCAAGGTAGTGACACAGGGGACCCACGGGGACGTGTGCAGTGTTTGAACACAGCCGCGAGCTCCGTAAGCTTCTATGGGGAAAGTCGCGGTTAGAGTTTTAAAGTTTAGAGACACTTCGGAGTGGACTAGGAACAAACCCTTTTGGACTTAGATGGTTCTAGGGCCAACACCCTCGGGAGCACCGGAGGTCTCGTGTTACCTCACCCAGGGAAGCCGGGTGCATAGGTGTCAAATGGTGTCGGGTCGCGCCGTCGTTTTCAAAGGCAGCTTGCTGAAAAGTGCTGCTGCTGGGAAGATGAGAAGTGTCTGAAGAGATCCAAGCCTGAATCGAAGATGTGAAGAACCTGAAAGCAGAGGGGACAGAGTCTGGGTCACTAGCCAGTGACCAGGGGCATGATAGTCGAATGCCCACCGATGTCGGGTGCTTCAGGTGCTAGGAGGAGAAGCTTGACTCTTCAGCCACGAGGACCAGAAGGCGTCGACAACAACCAGGAGCTGGATTCAAGCTGCCACACAAAGGATGTCGAGTGCTGCAGCGTCAGTGCCCGGATTGGACACAACAAGCCTTGGCAACAGCAACCCACGCAGGAAGAGAACAAAGGCTTTGGTGCGGACCAGCGAGGTCTGAGCGACTTCCCAAGCAAGAGAGAATCAGGGCAGGCCTGGAACAACCAGGGAGGCCCATTAAAAGTAGAGTTGTCCTTCTGAGGGACCCACAAGTCAACGGATAAGGGATTGCAAAGGGACCTCAAGAGGAATCACAAAATGGCAGCCCACGGGTCACTCGGAGTGGGTAGGCCAGCAATCTTCGGTGGATTCACTGCTCGGGGTCAGGGCTACAAGTAACCCAAAGCACAGCCTCAGGGAGTGACGAAAAGCTTATGCACTTGCAAATGTGCACGGTGTCCAGGGGTTCCGGTTCCATGGTACCCACGAGGGCTACGCATCTCAGCTTTGCTGGGGACTCGGGTCAGCCTCTGAGAAGTCTGGAAATCTACCTCCTGGGTTGCAGAGTTGTCGGCATCCGGCGGGAGCTTCGGAGATGCAGACCGGACAGATGTGTCTTTGGTGCCTGCCAAGCAGGGGAGTAACTCCTTTACTCCAAGGGAGATTCTTCAGTCATCTGGCATTGAACAGATCGTCGAAGGTCCAGGATTCAGTTTCAGAGTTTCGTCCAGGGATATCTAAAGTTCTGTTGCCAGGGGTTCCTATCTTATACACAAGGAAGGGGTTGGACATACTCTGGGGACCCACCTATGGGAGGGTTTGGAAAGAGGGGTGGCTACACCCATTTCCTTTGTCCAGTTTCACGCCAGAGCAGGGGCTGGTAGCCCCTGCAACCGGTTTGAACTGGGCTATGCACAGGGACACCAAATGTGCCCCCAGTGCAGGACTTCAAAGCACTCTGAGAGTGCACCCACCCAGCCCCAATACACTAAAGCCTGTCTGGGAGGTGGTAACACCTCCCTGTGACAGGAAACCTATTGTCCAGGCCTCCCCTGCCGGAGTTTCGGTCAGCAGGA
Source organism: Calotriton arnoldi (assembly GCA_963921515.1). NCBI lineage: Eukaryota > Metazoa > Chordata > Amphibia > Caudata > Salamandridae > Calotriton > Calotriton arnoldi. The sequence goes on along the minus strand of CAWUFW010006370.1, from coordinate 322,855 downwards.
GGCAAGACTCGTGTCTGTTGCTGCAGCATCCATTTTGTGATGCCAGGGCTCTGTTAGCTGGTACCGGGTATACCGGTGCTGTCATGTTTCTCCCTCTATAAGGGTGGGATCATACTCCCACACCAGTTACTGGTGTGGGGGTATGATTCCAAGGTGTTTGACACCAAACACGACATGTTTCCGTGCAGCCATCCCAAAGTTAGCATTTACCGCTAGGTTATAATGCACTTAAGAGTATATGGTCAGGCTGCATCACAGACAACCCCGGAGAATAGATTCCGAAGGCTGCATTAGGGGCTCTGCTCATGCATGGGCACCCTCTCACATAAAACCAAGCACCCTGCCTTCAGGATTGATAAGGCCTGCCATAGGGGTGACTGATAGGTTTATATGTGCAGTGATAGGGTGAGATATAGTGAACCTATATCTCAGTAAGGGGTGCATGCACCACCTCACTCAGGCTGCTGTAGCAGTCCTGTGGTGTCATTTTGGAAGGCTGCCCAGGGGTGGCATAATACATGCTTCAGCCCCTGGTAGGCCTCTGGGGTACCTATGCCCTGGGTACATAGTATACCATATACTAGGGACTCATAAGGGCACCCCAGAATCCAATCTGTGGTGTACCTAAGGTACAGGGAATCACTTTAGAGAGGAAGCAGCTAGGCTCGGGTCCTGGATAGCAGGGCCCCAGCCAGACTAAAGTCGAAAAACAGTGAAACATCAGCAAAAAGTGGGGGTAACCATATGAAGCAGATCCTACTCTCCTACACAACCCCCCCCCCAAACGCAGGGGCATTAAACTAACCTTGACCAGTTGAATCTTCATGTTCTAAGTGGAAATATCTGGAGAGTCCATCTGCATTGGCATGGCTACTCCCAGGTCTATGTTCCACTGTATAGTCCATCCCCTGTAGGGAAATGGACCACCTCAAAAGTTTGGGGTTTTCACCCTTCATCTGTTTTAGCCATAAGAGGGGCTTATGGTCTGTCTGAACAAGGAAGTGAGTGCCAAACAAGTATGGCCTCAGCTTCTTCAGAGCCCAAACCACAGCAAAGGCCTCCCTCTCTATGACTGACCAACGTTTCTCTCTGGGGGTCAGCATTCTGCTAATAAAAGCTACTGGCTCTTCCTGACCTTCATCATTCAACTGTGACAGTACAGCCCCTACCCCCAACTCAGATGCATCTGTTTGTACAATGAACTTTTTGGAGTAATCAGGACTCTGCAAAATGGGAGCAGTGCACATGGCCTGCTTCAGGTCATCAAATGCCTTTTGACAGCTAACTGTCCACTGAACCTTTTTTCGGCATTCTCTTAGAAGTAAGGTCATTCAATGGGGTCACTATGGATCCATAACCTTTTACAAATCTTTTGTAGTACCCATTCAGGCCCAAGAAGGCTCTCACCTGAGTCTGGGTAGTGGGAGCAACCCAGTCCATTATTGTCTGGATTTTGCTCTGCAATGGTTGAACCTGGCCTCCACCCACAAGGTGGCCCAGGTACACAACCTGACTCTGCCCTATCTGGCACTTAGTAGCCTTGATAGGTAGGCCTGCTTTTTGCAGGGCCTCCAAAACATTCCTTAGGTGGACCAGGTGATCCTCCCAGGTGGAGCTAAAGACAGCAATATCATCTAGATATGCTGCACTATAGTCTTCCAGGCCTGTAAGGACTGTATTCACCAACCTTTGGAAAGTGGCAGGTGCATTTTTCAAACCAAAGGGCATCACCACAAATTGATAATGCCCACTAGGGGTAGAAAATGCTGTCTTTGGCTTTGCATCATCAGCTAGTCTGATCTGCCAGTAGCCAGCTGTCAAGTCAAATGTGCTCAGAAACTTGGCTGAGGCCAAAGTATCTATAAGCTCATCTGCCCTTGGGATGGGATGGGCATCAGTCCTAGTGACTGCATTGAGACCCCTGTAGTCCACACAAAACCTCATTTCTCTCTTGCCATCTTTGGTGTGAGGTTTAGGCACAAGGACTACTGGACTAGCTCAAGGGCTATCTGAGGGTTCAATGACTCCCAAATCCAACATCTTTTGGACCTCTGTCCTTATACAATCCCTGACATGATCAGGCTGCCTGTAGATTTTATTCTTGACAGGCAGACTGTCCCCAGTGTCCACTTCATGAGTGCACCAGGTAGTCTGACTAGGTGTCAGGGAGAACATATGCCTGAACTGGCTGAGAACTTTTCTGCAGTCAGTTTGTTGCTGGACAGTGAGGCTGCCTGCCAAGGCTACACCATCTACTTATCCATCATCAGGGTTCTGAGAGAGCAGGTCAGGGAGTGGATCACTCTCTTCCTCCTGTCCCTCATCAGTAGCCATGAGCAAGCCCATGTCTGCCCTGTCGACATATGGTTTCAGTCTGTTGACATGAAGTACCCTATGGGGACTCCTGGGAGTTCCAAGGTCTACCAAGTAGGTAACCTCTCCCTTCTGTTCAACAATTGTATGGGGGCCACTCCACTTATCTTGGAGAGCTGCTGGGGCCACAGGCTCCAACACCCATACCTTCTGCCCTGGCTGGTAAACAGTCAGCACAGCCTTTTGGTCATGCTAGGCCTTTTGCAATTCCTGGCTAGCCTCAAGGTTTTTAGTTGCCTTTTTCATATACTCTGCCATCCTGGAGCGGAGACCAAGTACATAGTCCACTATGTCCTGTTTAGGGGGTTTGAGAGGTAACTCCCATCCCTCCTTCACCAGACACAAAGGACCCCTAACAGGATGGCCAAACAAAAGTTCAAAAGGGCTGTAACCAACCCCCTTTTGAGACACCTCCCTGCAGGCAAATAAAAGGCAGGGCAAAAGGATGTCCCATCTGCGCATAAGCTTTTCTGGGAGACCTTTGATCATGCCCTTCAAGGTTTTGTTGAACCTTTCAATTAAACCATTGCATTGTGGGTGATAGGGTGTGGTGAACTTATAATTCACTCCACACTCCTTCCACATTGCAGTCAAGTAACTAGACATGAAGTTTGCACCCCTGTCTGATACTACCTCCTTAGGAAAACCCACCCTTGAGAATACTCCCAAGAGGGTCCTTGCCACCACAGGTGCTGTGGTGGCCCTAAGTGGAATTGCTTCTGGGTACCTAGTGGCATGGTCCACCACCACCAGGATTAATATGTGCCCAGAGGCTGTCTGAGGATCCATGTGACCAACTATATCAATCCCCACCCTCTCAAAGGGAACCCCCACCACAGGTAGTGGTATCAGGGGGGCCTTTGTGGTTCCACCTGCCTTCCCACTGGCTTGGCAGGTGACACAGGAGCGACAAAACTCCTTAGTGTCTTCAGACATGTGGGGCCAATGAAAGTGAGGAACAATTCTGTCCCAAGTCTTGTTTTGGCCCAGGTGACCTGCTGGAGGAATATCATGGGCTTGGGTCAATAGGAAGCCCCTAAATTTCAGAGGTATTACCAACCTCCTGGAAGCACCAGGCTTGGGGTCTCTACTCTCTGAATATAGGAGTCCATCATCCCAATAGATTTTATGGGTGCCACTAGCATTCCCAGAAGCCTCATCAGCAGCTTGCTTTCTGAGGGTTTCAAGAGAGGGGCAGCTTTGCTGCTCCTGGCTCAGAGCTGCCCTGGAAGGGCCCCCTGTTCCCAAGAACTCAACCTGATCAGGTTCAAGCTCCTCTGGGACAGTTCCTTCTTCAGGACTAAGATCATCTCCCTCAGGAGGCTGATCTGTATTCTGAGTCAGGGGGGGAGGCACTGCCTTAACCCTACTGCTCCTCCTCTTGGGAGGCACCTGGTCCATTCTTCCAGAATCCAGGGCCTGTTCAGTGTTAGACTTTTTGGCCTGTGACCTGGTCACAGCAAATACATGTGCAGGGATCCCTAGCATTTCTGCATGTGTCCTGAGCTCCACTTCTGCCCAAGCTGAAATTTCTAGATCATTGCCAAGCAAGCATTCAACAGGGAGGTCTGCACTTACCACAACTTTCTTGAGGCCAGTTACCCCTCCCCAGGAGAAATTAACAACTGCCAAGGAATGGTCTGTCCTGACATTGCTAGCATTGGTCACTTGGTACATCTCACCAAGTATAATCTGCCCAGGAGCCACAAGATCTTTTGTCACCATTGTGACACTTGCTCCTGTGTCCCTGAATGCCAAAGCCTCTTTTCCATTTATCAAAGGCTGCTGTCTGTATTTTCCCAAGTTACTGGGACTCACAAAGGAGGACATGTCCATGCCTCCAGCACAGACCAGGACAGCCTGAGTTGGAACTCTGACTAGCCCAGAGCCCATCTCAGAACCCAGGGTTAACCCTACTACACCCTTATTCTGAGTACCACCAATTGTAGCTGCACTAGGGGGAACAGTTGCCTTAGGGGCAATGGTGGCTGGACTTGAGTCTTTGGACTTGGTGCAATCACTGGTCCAGTGTGTTTTCTGTTTACAGATCTTACACCATGGTTTCTTTTGGCCTTTACTTTTGTTAGATTGGGATTCCCCCCCAGATGAAGATTTTTGGGGACCTTGAGAAGACTTCTGGTCTTTACCCTTTTCCCCACCCTTGTCAGAGTTCTTAGAATCTTGCTTATTTGGGTCACCACCTTGGTTCTGAGCCTTCTGCCTCACCCTGGTTCTGACCCATTTGTCTGTCTTCTTTCCCAATTCTTGGGGAGAGGTCAGATCAGAGTCCACCAGGTACTGATGCAACAGCTGATTTTGACAATTATTAAGGATCTGCTCCCTCATAATTAAGTCACACACCTTACTGCCAAGTAACCAGCCCTCCAGAGCCTTAGTAGCACAATCTACAAAGTCCACCCAGTCTTGATTATGTGCCTTTTGGGTATCTCTGAACTTTATCCTATACTGTTCAGTGGTTAGGCCAAACCCCTCAATCAGTGCACTTTTCAAGATTTGGTAATCATCAGCATCCTCTTCTCTTACAGTGAGGAGCTTATCTCTTCCTTTGTCTGCAAAGGAGAGCCACAAGATTGCTGCCCACTGCTCCTGGGGGACCCTCTGAACTCTACAGGCCCTTTCCAGTGCAGTAACCCATTTGTGGATGTCATCCTCACTCTGGTAGGGAGGGACAATCTTGCTTAGGTTTCTATGGTCATGAGACCTTTCCCTAACACTAGGGTAGTTGCTGCCACCATGGGACTCTAGTCCCAACTTTCTTCTGGTTTTCTGAAGCTCTAGGGACTCACTAAAGCCAACTGCTCTCTTCTGATTCTAAGCTGAGCTTCTTCATACTTGAGCAGTCTCTCTTTCCTTTCATGAGAGGATTCCCTCCTATGAGAGGAAACAGAGGTCCCTATTGAGGTGTCAGAATGGTTAGACTCCTGAGAAGGAGATCTTGACCTCCTAGGCACACTCTCCACTCTCCCTGGTGGGATAAAGAGGGGGCCATTGTGGCCATCCTCCTCATCTGCAGGGGGAGCTGGATTTCCCAGGCTAAGATCATTGTCATCTTCCTGGTCAGCTTCAGAGGTCAGGTCATGGGTATCTTCACCCCTTGGCCTTTCCTCATCTGCTGCCCCACCCTCTCTGCCTACCCCATCAGACCCTGAGGTCTTTCTCAGATCATCCAACAGCAGTATCTCTATGAGGTGTTGGGTGTTTGCACTTTTTCCTGTCTTCAATTTCCTAGTACTACAAATGCTCTCAATTTCAAGAATGGGAGGTTGTCATACTTGTATGGTAGAAGTCCATTGGCTTCTGGCAGGGACCCACTGGTTCCTGGCCTTGAAGACATCACTAGTGAGGTGTGGTGTATGCACTACCTACTCTAGTGTGGCCTACTAAACTCTCTTGAGTTGTAGAAAGGGCGTGCTAAGCCCTTGACACACAACTCTAAGTTCAGTAGAACTTACTGTAATTTTAAGCTTGAATTATATGTACCTCAGGTACCTTTAGTGGTTTTCAGTTAGTCACTCACTTGAGATTATCTGGTAAAACAAAGGCAAGCTTGAATCCAACCGCTGCACACCAATGTGAGAAGTTGGCCTGGTATATGCTGTCCACTAGTTATAGTGGGCACCTTGCACCAGTCCAAACAGCCCCTTAGAGGTGATAGGTTAAAGACAACCTTTATTGAAAGCTATCCTAGTGGTAGCTATGGAGAGCAGCCTTCAGGCTAAGTCTTGAAGGAGTGTAAAGCTGTTTATTGTACCAGTCTATAATCTCTTGAATGGTTAAATGAAAGGAGACCACACCAGGTATATATATAAAATATATGTATTTATTTCTAAACACACCCTACTAGTCTCTTTATGAGGCTAGAGGTCAAAGCACATATGTTACACTTCAAATATCACAGTAAATTAGCACAATATATGATAGGCCCTAGGGGCGAACCAAACCATATATTAAGAAAGTGGTATAAGAACCACGACTTGACTAGACACAAGGCCTAGAGCCTGTAGAATCACTGGGACCCCAAGGAACCACCCAAGGCAGTGACACAGGGGACCCACGGGGGACATGTGCAGTGTTTGAACACAGCTGCGAGCTCCGTTAGCTTCTATGGGGAAAGTCGCGGTTAGAGTTTTAAAGTTTAGGGACACTTCGGAGTGGACTAGGAACAAACCCTTTTGGACTTAGATGGTTCTAGGGCCAACACCCTCGGGAGCACCGGAGTACTCGTGTTACCTCACCCAGGGAAGCCGGGTGCATAGGTGTCAAATGGTGTCGGGTCGCGCCGTCGTTTTCAAAGGCAGCTTGCTGAAAAGTGCTGCTGCCGGGAAGATGAGAAGTGTCCGAAGAGATCCAAGCCTGGATCGAAGATGTGAAGAACCTGAAAGCAGAGGGGACAGAGTCTGGGTCACTAGCCAGTGACCAGGGGCACGATAGTCGAATGCCCACCGATGTCGGGTGCTTCAGGTGCTAGGAGGGGAAGCTTGACTCTTCAGCCACGAGGACCAGGAGGTGTCGACGACAACCAGGAGCTGGATTAGAGCTGTCCCACAAAGGATGTCAAGTGCTGCAGTGTCAGTGCCCAAATTAGACACAACAAGCCTTGGCAACAGCAACCCACGCAGGAAGAGAACAAAGGCTTTGGTGCAGACCAGCGAGGTCCGAGGGACTCCCCAAGCAAGGGAGAGTCAGGGCAGGCCTGGAGCAATCAGGAAGGCCCATTGAAAGTAGAGTTGTCTTTCTGAGGGACCCACAAGTCGACAGACAAGGGATCGCAAAGGGACCTCAAGAGGAATCACAAAATGGCAGCCCACGGGTCACTCGGAGTGGGTAGGCCAGCAATCTTCAATGAATATACTGCTTGGGGTGAGGGCTACAAGTAGCCCAAAGCACAGCCTCAGGGATTGACGAGAAGCTCATGCACTTACAAATGTGCACAGTGTCCAGGGGTTCCGGTTCCACGGTACCCACAAGGCCTACGGGTCTCAGCTTTGCTGGGGACTCCAGTCAGCCTCTGGGAAGTCTGGAAACCCACCTCCTGGGTTGCAGAGTCATCGGCGTCTGGTGGGAGCTTTGGAGATGCAGACTGGACAGATGTGTCTTTGGTGCCTGCCAAGCAGTGGAGTAACTCCTTTACTCCAAGGGAGATTCTTCAGTCATCTGGAGTTGAACAGATCGTCGAAGGTCCAGATTCAGTTTCAGAGTTTCATCCAGGGATATCCAAAGTCCTGTTGATAGGTTCCTATCTTATACCCAAGGAATGGGTTGGACATACTCTGGGGATCCACCTATGGGAGGGTTTGGAAAGAGGGGTGGCTACACCCATTTCCATTGTCCAGTTTCATGCCAGAGCAGGGGCTGGTAGCCCCTGCAACCGGTTTGAACTGGGCTATGCACAGGGACACCAAATGTGCCCCCAGTGCAGGACTTCAAAGCACTCTGAGAGTGCACCCACCCAGCCCCAATACACTAAAGCCTGTCTGGGAGGTGGTAACACCTCCCTGTGACAGGAAACCTATTGTCCAGGCCTCCCCTGCCGGAGTTTCGGTCAGCAGCAGGAGGCCAGACTCGTGTCTGTGGCTGCAGCATCCATTTTGTGATGCCAGGGCTCTGTTAGCTGGTACCGGGTATACCGGTGCTGTCATGTTTCTCCCTCTAGAAGGGTGGGATCATACTCCCACACCAGTTACTGGTGTGGGGGTATGATTCCAAGGTGTTTGACACCAAACACGACATGTTTCCGTGCAGCCATCCCAAAGTTAGCATTTACCGCTAGGTTATAATGCACTTAAGAGTATATGGTCAGGCTGCATCACAGACAACCCCGGAGAATAGATTCCGAAGGCAGCAGAGGGGCTCTGCTCATGCATGGGCACCCTCTCACATAAAACCAAGCACCCTGCCTTCAGGATTGATAAGGCCTGCCATAGGGGTGACTGATAGGTTATATGTGCAGTGATAGGGTGAGATATAGTGAACCTATATCTCAGTAAGGGGTGCATGCACCACCTCACTCAGGCTGCAGTAGCAGTCCTGTGGTATCATTTTGGAAGGCTGCCCAGGGGTGGCATAATACATGCTTCAGCCCCTGGTAGGCCTCTGGGGTACCTATGCCCTGGGTACATAGTATACCATATACTAGGAACTCATAAGGGCACCCCAGAATCCAATCTGTGGTGTACCTAAGGTACAGGGAATCAATTTAGAGAGGAAGCAGCTAGGCTGGGGTCCTGGATAGCAGGGCCCCAGCCAGACTAAAGTCGAAAAACAGTGAAACATCAGCAAAAAGTGGGGGTAACCATAAGAAGCAGATCCTACTCTCCTACAATGGGGTAGTAATTCCCCCATTCCCCACATTTACTTTTGATACCAAGTAATTGCCCAGGGAATAAATGTATTTCGGCTTTTACATTGGTTTTTAAATCACTCATTTACACGGGCCCCCACTTAGACTTTTGAAGTGCCTCCCTGTCTCCAGGTGTAGGCCCGCTCTCTACCAAACGCAGATTCTAGAGAGCGAGGATTGCCAATGATGACACCTGGTGGTGTGTGAGGACAGTCCTTCACTTTTTTTGAGATGCCTGGTACTCCACCTAGTACCTTGTAGTTTCCCAGTCACTTCTCTTCAGGGTAGCTTCTTTGTGTGTACATGTTAAGATTGGAGGCCAGCTCACCCTGAATACCCCATAGCCTCTAGTTCCATCCCCTGGGAAACCCCAGGGTTTTGTATGTTACATGCCTTTGTAAAGGTTGACTGGTCACTTTTCTGTTGCTTATTACTATATTTGGGTGTTAAACTGGTACTAATGAGGTCCAACCTATGCCCAGACAGTGTCAACATGTGTAAAAATGAGAAAATAATAAAGTAATATATCACAAAATGTCCCACATTATGCTGCATAATTTGCAGTTTCTTGCCACATAATTTAGTCAACCCTGCAGTGTAATTTAGCCCTCCCCTCCCGCTTAATGCCAGTGGCCCTGGTGACAGCCACAAACATAGTTGGGAATATTTATCATGATCACGTTCTGTAACAACTCATTATGCAATTTGAGAGTAAAGTTCAGCTAATTTATGTGATGATCATGTGGAAGAAGTGTAAGGTTAGTTTATTAATTCTTCATCTTTTATCACTCCCAAACCAATGGTCTGGTTAAGTGTTTCAACATGGTGCTGAAAAGCGGCCTGGCTAAGCAAGAAGGCCAACAGGGCATGTAACTAGAGGCACTCCATAATCTCCCTGTGGTTATCCTTCCTACATCCTCTTTGGCCGTACCTGTCTGGAGTGACCTGGCAGCCTCTTCACCTGCTGCAGAGATTGGAGACCCTGTCTGCATTGGAGATTAGCAAAAAGTCGGGACACACCCCTGCACCTGGTCCCGGGAAAAGGCCGCAAGTGATTCTGGGCACCGCAGTGGTCAGGCCACAAATGAACTTGCCGACCCCCTAGCCCTGCTGCTCCTGTGGAGAGGAGGAGAAGCCACGCTCAGTGCGCTGGGGATGTCAAAGGCCAACAGTGTTTTTTTATGTGAGGGAGGTGCCCAGCTTATCTTGGAGGACTCTTGCCTGGGAGCCAGTAGTTGTGGAGCACCATCTCCTTGATAATTGGACTCCAGTTGTCTCCTGTGGTGCTGTCTCTCTACTGTGGGCCCCCAACTTTGGAGTGGAGGGTCTTAGACCTCCTGGTCCCCGTTTAGAGACTCTGACCCCCACACTTGCTAACGGGCATGACCACCGCTCTGGATGGCGTGAGCAGCGTTTCCTGACTGGATTTGCGGCCTGGCTCCAGAAGGGCTGCGGGGGTTCCTCACTGACTTCTGATCGGGGACACTAAAACAGATTTCTCCTGCCACCCATCCATTTCTCAGATCGGGGGGCCGCCAGGTCCAGTTGCCCCAGTATTTCCTGATATCCACGGTGGACGGTGATGGGCGTGACCTGCTGGGGGTACTTCACACAAATCCTAGCCATGATGGTATATGAATAGTGCAGATAACAGAAGAGGCAGTGTACATTTCTGCATTGGAGGGCTTCTTTGGGACACAGTGAGTTCTCCATCTTGCGGGGATTGACTGTAAGTCCTTCTCTCACCCGCTGAAGTATCCTTTTTTGGTGCAAGTAGGCCCCGGTTATCTGTTCTACAATTATCCTTGACCAATCCATGGATAACATATTTTTGTACGGGGGTGACCATAAGGTTACCGAGAACGATAGGGCTAAAAATAGCTCTTTCTCCACAACACTGCTCATTAGGTATCATTGTACAATCAAAACAGAAGAAGATGCAATATAAGTTTTTACAGTTGGCTTTATTGTAGGCGCAGAGACATTGATATTGGTTGGATGGTTAAACAGAACCATAGCAGTAATTTTTGGGTAAAGGATACAATGGAGTGGGCACTAGCAGAGGAAATACACATTAAAAAGTCCAGAAGAGATGAAAAGGTGGTGGAAGAGCTGATGATATGGGCACGTGTGATGCTAGAGGTCTCCGAAATAAATACTTTGGATGGAATGGTGCACCAAGAGGGTATTTATATATTTCTTTCCAATAAGATTCAAGACGATGTATCTTTGTAGAAACCAGTTCAATCCTCTATTCACATGAAAAAACGTCCAGCCAATGCGTTTTGTTCAGGAAAAATAATTTTTCCAAACTTCCTCAGGGCTTATTAATATCTTGGTATCAGTGATAGAATTGTACTTCAGTGAAATTCAAATGCAGATGTAGTCCATGGGGAATGTGCTCCCATCACGTCCACCTTCAAACAGACAGCTATAAGATCTGTTATAACACCATCCATGGCACAGGGAGGCGCAGAGAGGAAGCGAGTGTCGGAGGGAGCGGTGCGGATGGAGCAGGCAAGGGGCAACTCCTCCTGCTGCTGTTGCTCTGGGCTGTGTGACAGCAGGAGACACAAAAGACGGACTTGATGCGCCGCCGCTAAGCCACCCCCAGATATCTGAAACAATACCACACTGTTGAACCTGAAATCCTTGGTGTGGTTGTCTCCCAAAGCTTTGCCTTCCATCCTCCTGTTTTTAAGGGCTGAATGTTTGTTGGTACTAGGACACTGCAAGCTTTACCAGTGCTAACCAGTGCTAAAGTGCTTGCGCTCTCGCCTTTGAACATGGTGAAATTGGCTTACACACAATTGGCACATTTAATTTACTGTAAGTCCCTAGTAAAGTGCTACTACATGTACCCAGGGCCTGTAAATTAAATGCTACTACTGAACCTGCACCACTAATTGTGCCATCCACTAAAGTAGCCTTTTTAAACATGACTTAGGTTCCATTGCAGCCTGTCTGTGCAGTTTAAACTGACATTTCAGCCTGCACCAGCTCTCCCTGATGCCTTCAGATCTCCCCTCCCTCCTGGTATCTGACCGTTGTGGTCAAGGTTGCCTGTTTTAACTTTTTTCTTCCTGTAAAGCATGTGATCTGCCTGTTCTGTGTCAATTTGCTTCACTTTGTGCAATTTATTTCACTTCAATTGTGCTAGTCAGCATTTTTCCTGTATGGGCCAGCTGCCTCTAGCCGCTCTTTCCTGCTGTATTTTGCTGCCATACCACCTCCTGCCACCCAGCTCCCCTCCCTCCCACAGGACCTACTTACTGGAGGCCACAGTGCGACCCCATCGAGCAGGTCCTGCACCAGCACCCCCTGATGCCTTCAGGTCTCCCCTGCCTCCTGGTATCTGACCGGTGTGTTTGTTGTGGGCAAGGTTGCCTGTTTTAATGTTTGTCTTCCTGTAAAGCAGGTGCTCAGCCTGTTCTGTGGGTCAATTTGCTGCACTTTATGCATTTTATTTCACTTCCATTGTGATAGTCAGTGTTTTTTCCTGTATTAGGCAGCCCCCTCGCACCGCTCTTTCCTGCTGTTTTTTGCCGCCGTCCTGCCTCCTGTTGCCCAGTGCCCCTCCTTCCCCCAGGACATACTTAATGGAGGCAGCAGCGTCAGCCCATTGAGCAGGTCTTACACCAACTCCCCCTGACGCCTTCAGGTGTCCTCTGCCTCCTGGTATCTGGTCGTCGTGCTTGCTGTGGGCAAGGTTGCCTGTTTTAACCTTTTTCTTCCTGAAAAGTGGATGATCTGCCCATGCTGTGTGTGAACTTGCTTCACTTTATGCATTTGATTTCACTTCTATTGTTCTAGTTAGCATTTTTTCCTGTATTAGCCAGCCTCCTCACATCGCTCCTTCCTGCCGATTTTTGCTGCCATCCTGCCTCCCGCTGCCCAGCGCCCCTCCCTCCCCAGGACATACTTAATGGAGGCCTCAGCACAGCCGCACCAAAGGCACGCTGAAGGCAAGCCCATCTGTGCCTGGACTGCGCCCAGCACCAGGATCCCTAGCCCTCCTGCCATCCCCTGTTACACCACCACTAAACTCCTGGCCCTAAACCCCCGAAGCTGCAACAACTGCTGCATCTCTTCTCCGCGATCCACAGAAGGACCTTTCACCTGCCACCGCTGCCATATCACTGGCAACACTGAAACCCTCACCACTCCCACACAGCCGGTCTACAACCCGAGGAACAGCTCCAGTGCATGCTGTTCAATGTGCAATCTCTCTGCAAACATGCCACAGAAATCTGGGACGCCATCACTACCCTCACCCTGACATTCATCACAGAGACTTGGCTCACCCCATCTTCGCCCTCTGACATCGTGCCTGCAACACCCCACGGCTACAAGATGATACACAGAGACTTCACCAACAAGCACGGCGGAGGCATTGCCATCATCAACAAGAAAATCCTCCAATCCACCACCACCGAAGAAGACATCTCATCAATCATGGTGTAGGAAGGTGGAATCTGACTATATGGTTGCCCCCACTTTTTTCCTGGTGTTTTGCTGGTTTATGACTTAGTTGGACTGGGATCCTGCTATTCAGAGCCCCAGTCTATCTCCTTCCTCTATAAAATGGTTTCCAAGGCACATCTCTGATTGGAATCTGGGGTGCCCTTATAAGTCCCTAGTATATGGTATACTATGTACCCAGGGCATAGGTACCTCAGAGGCCTACCAGGGGCTGCAGCATGTATTGTGCCACCCCTGGAAGGCCATCCAAAATGACACCACAGGTCTGCTACTGCAGCCTGGGTAAGGTGGTGCATGCACCCCTTACAGTGGTATGGGCTACCTATATCACTCCCATTGCACACACATATAAACCTATAAGTCCCTCCTATGGCAGGCCTTACCAATCCTGAAGGCAGAGTGCTTGGTTTTTATGTGAGAGGGTGCCCCTGCATGATCAGAGCCCCTCTGCAGCATTCGGAGTCCCTCCTCTGACGCTGTTTGTGGTACAGCCTGACCATATACTCTTAAGTGCATTATATCCTCGCGGTACAATGCTAACTTTGGACTGGCTGCACCAAAACATGTCGTGTTTGGTGTCAAACATCTTGGAATACTACCCCCCCGCCAATTCTGGCGGCGGGGGTAGCATTCCATCCTTCTAGAGGGAGAGACATGTACACACCGGGCTACCCGGTAACTTCTTTCCAGAGCCCTGGCATCACAAAATGGATGCCGCTGCCACAGACACGGGTCTGGCCTCCTGCTGCTGACTGAAACTCCGGCAGGGGAGGCCTGAACAATAGGTTTCCTGTTGAAGGGAGGTGTAATCACCTCCCCAGACAGGATAGTGTGTATTGGGGCTGAGCGGGAGCACCCTCTGGTGCTTTGAAGTCCTGCACTGGGGGCACATTTGGTGTCCCTGTGCATATGCCAGTTCAAACCGGTTGCAGGGGCTACCTGCCCCTACTCTGGTGTGAAACTGGACAAAGGGAATGGGTGTAACCACCCCTCTTCCCTGATCCTCCCATAGGTGGGTCCCCAGAGTATGTCCAACCCCCTAACTTAGTATAAGTATGGGACCCCAGTCCTTAGGACTTCAGATTACCCTGGACGAAACTCTGACGCCGAATCCTGGACCTTCGACACTCTACTTCAAGATTAGAGGACTGAAGAATCTCCCTTGGGGTCAAGGAGTGACTCCCCTGCTTGGCAGGCACCTAAGAAGCAATTGTCCGGTCTGCATCGCTGAAGCTCCCGCCGGACGCCGAAGTCTTTGCATCACCAGAGGTAGATTTTCAGACTTCCCCGAGGCTGCCCTGATTTCCCAGCAAAGCTGAGGCCCATAGCTGTCGTGGGTAATGTGGAACCGTGACCCCTGGACACCGAGCACATTTGCAAGTGCATCCTCTTCCTGGTCTCCCACGAAGTTGTGCTTTGGGCTCCAAGTAGCCCGCGCCTTCAGCACCGACTGCACTGAAGATCACTGGCCTCCACTCTACGAGTGTCCTGCAAGCCAGCTCCAAGTGCGTCCACTTGAGGCTCCTTTGCGGTTGCTAGTCCGTTGGCTAGTGGGCCCTCCCGAAGGCAACTCTTCTTCTGCTTGGGCTTTCCTGGTTGCTCCAGAGGTGCCCTGACTTACCCTCACAGGGTGAGTCCCCCAGACCTTGCTGGTCTGCAACATCGTCCTTTCTTTGTTTCTTCAAGACTTGCCGTTGCCAAGGCTTGTTGGGTCCAATCCGGTCGCCGACATGGCAGCAATCGACAGACGTTGTGGTACAGCTCCAATCCTGCTCCTGGTTGTCGTCGACGCCTCCTGGACCTCGTGGCTGAAGAGTCAAGACGACCATCAACCTACCTGAAGCACCCGACATCGGTGGGCATCTGCTCTTCGCCTTCCTGGTCACTGGCTAGTGACCCAGACTCTGTCTCCTCTGCTTTCAGGTTCATCACATCTTTGATCCACCTTTGGATCCACCCGAACACTTTCGACTTGGTCGCCAGCAGCACTTTGTAGCAGATCGCCATTGAAAACGACGACGAAACCCGACCCGAAAGACCCCTATGCACCCGGCTCCCCTGGGTGAGGTAACTCGAGTACTCCGGTGCTCCCGTGGGTATAGACTCTAGAAACACCTAGTTCTAAAAGGGTTTGCTCCAAGTCCTCCTCTAAGTGTCCTTTTTCTTTAAAACTCCAACCGTGACATTCCACATAGAAGTCAACGGCGGCTCGCGGCTGTGTTCTCACACTGCACGCATCCCCCGTGGGTCCCCTGTGTCACTACCTTGGGTGGTTCCTTGAGGTCCAAGCATTTCTACAGGCTCTAGGCCTTGTGTCTAGCTCAGTCGTGGTTCTTATACCACTTTATTGGTATATGGTTTGGTACGCCCCTAGGGCTCAAACGTGTATTTGTGCTATTACTGTTGATAACTGACTTGTAACTTATGTACTTGAACTCTAGCCTCATAAAGGGACTAGAGGGGTGTGTTTAAGACTAAATACATATATTTTATATATATACCTGGTGTGGTCCTCTTTCATTTGGTCACTCAAGAGATTATAGACTGGTAAAACAAGCTGCTTTACATTCCTTCAAGACTTAGCCTGAAGGCTGCTCTCCATAGCTACCACTAGGATAGCTTTCAATAAAGGTTGTCTTTAACCTATCTCCAATAAGGGGTTGTTTGGACTGGTGCAAGGTGCCCACTATAATTAGTGGACAGCATATACCAGGCCAACTTCTCACATTGGTGGCAGCGGTGGGATTCCAGCTTGCTATTGTTTTACCAGATAATCTCAATTGAATTGATCAACTGAAAACCACTAAGGGTACCTTAGGTACATATAATTCAAGCTTAGGATACAGAAAGTTCTACTGAACTTAGAGTTGTGTGTTAAGGGATAGCACACCCTTTCTACAACTCAAGAGAGTTTAGTAGGCCACACTAGAGTAGGTAGTGCATACACCACACCACACTAGTAATGTCTTCACTGCCAGGAACCAGTGAGCTCCTGCCATCCAGATATGACAACCTCTCATTCTTGGAATTAAGAGAGTTGTGCAAAGTTAGGAAGTTGAAGACAGGCAAAAGTGCCAACACCCAACGTCTCCTGGAGATGCTTCTGCTAGATGATCTTAGAAGACCCATAAGGTCTGAAAGGGTCGGCAGAGAGGGTGGGGCAGAAGATGAGGGAGGGGCCAGGGATGAAAATGCCCAGGACCTGACCTCTGAAACTGGCCAGGGGATGACAATGATCCTGACCTGGAAAGTGCAGCTACTCCTGAGGATGAGGAGGAGGCCCAGAAGGACCTCCCTTTGTCCCCCAGGAAGAGTTGTGAGTGTGCCCAGAAGGTCTAGATCTCCTTCTCAGGAGTCTAACCACTCTGACACCTCAGTAGGGACCTCTGTCTCCTCTCATAGGAGGGAATCCTCTCATGAGAGGAGAAAGAGACTGATTCAGTATGAGCAAGCCCAGCTTGAGCTCAGAAAACAGCAGTTGGCTATAGACAGGGAGTCCCTAGATCTCTATAGGCAGAGAAAAAAGATGGGACTAGAGTCCCATGGTGGCAGCAATTTCCCCAGAGATAGGGAAAGGTCTTATGACCATAGAAACCTGAGCAAGGTTGTCCCTCCTACCAGAGTGGGGATGACATCCACAAATGGATAACTGCTCTAGAGAGGGCCTGTAAAGTACAGAGGGTCCCTCAGGAGCAGTGGGCAGCAATCTTGTGGCTCTCCTTTGCAGACAAGGGTAGAGATAAGCTCCTCACTGTTAGAGAGGAGGATGCTGACAATTACAAAGTCTTGAAGAGTGCTCTGATTGCTGGGTTTGGCCTAACCACTGAACAGTATAGGTTGAAGTTCAGAGATACCCAAAAGACTCAGACTCAAGACTGGGTTGACTTTGTTGATTGTTCTGCTAAGGCTCTGGAAAGTTGGATACATGGCAGCAAAGTGCATGACTTTATAGGATTGTACAATTTGATTATGAGGAGCAGATCCTTAATAATTGTCAAAACCAGCTTTTACACCAGTACCTGGTGGACTCTGATCTGACCTCTCCCCAAGAATTGGGAAAGAAGGCAGACAAATGGGTCAGAACCAGGGTAAGGCCTAAGAATCAGGGTGGTGACCAGAAGAAAGATTCTACCAAGTCCCAAGAGAAAGGGGGGGATAAATCCAAGGATAAGTCCACTACAGGGCCCCAAAAGTCCTCTTCTGGGGGTGGGTCCCAAACTCCTTCCTCTCCTGAAAAGAAACCCTATTGCCATGTCTGTAAAAATCCTGGGCACTGGAAATCTGATCCCAGTTGTCCCAGGATTGGCAATAAAGAAAATGTTCCTCCAACAACTACTACCACCCCTCCTGGTACTACCAGTAGTAATCCTCCAGTTGGGAGTAGTGCACCCAAAAGGTTAGGTGCTTTTGCAAGAGGAACAGAGGTGGGCCCTAGTTTAGACAGGACCCTTTTGTAGGAGAGTAGGATCTGCTTCACATGGGTACCCCCACTTTTTGTTGATGCTTCACTGTTTTTCGACTTTAGTCTGGCTGGGGCCCTGCTAATCAGAACCCCAGCCTAGCTGCTTCCTCTCTAAAATGGTTTCCATGTGCCTTAGGCACATCTCTGATTGGAATCTGAAGTGCCCTTATAAGTCCCTAGTATATGGTATACTATGTACCCAGGGCATAGGTACCTCAGAGGCCTGCCAGGGGCTGAAGCATGTATTGTGTCACCCCTGGAAGGCCAGCCAAAAGGACACCACAGGGCTGCTACTGCAGCCTGGGTAAGGTGATGCATGCACCCCTTACTGTGATATAGGCTACCTATATCACTACATACATACACACATATAAACCTATCAGTCACTCCTATGGCAGGCCTTATCAATCCTGAAGGCAGAGTGCGTGGTTCCTATGTGAGAGGGTGCCCCTGCATGAGCTGGGCCCCTCTGCAGCGTTCGGAGACCCTTCTCTGATGCTGTTTGTAGTGCAGCCCGACCATATACTCTTAAGCGCATTATAACCTCGCGTTAAATGCTAACTTTGGGATGGCTGCACGGAAACATGTCGTGTTTGGTGTCAAACATCTTGGAATACTACCCCCGCCGCCAGTTCTGGCGGCGGGGGTAGCATTCCACCCTTCTAGAGGGAGAGACATGTACACACCGGTATACCCGGTACTGACTTTCCAGAGCCCTGGCATCACAAAATGGATGCCGCTGCCACAGACACGAGTCTGGCCTCCTGCTGCTGACCGAAACTCCGGCAGGGGAGGCCTGGACAATAGGTTTCCTGTCCCAGGGAGGTGTAACCACCTCCCCAGACAGGATAGTGTGTATTGGAGCTGGGCGGGAGCACTCTCTGGTGCTTTGAAGTCCTGCACTGGGGGCACATTTGGTGTCCCTGTGCATACCCCAGTTCAAACCGGCTCAGGGGCTTCCAGCCCCTGCTCTGGCGCAAAACTGGACAAAGGGAAAGGGGTGTAACCACCCCTCTGCCCTGACCCTCCCATAGGTGGGTCCCCAGAGTATGTCCAACCCCCTATCTTAGTTTAACCTGGACGAAACTCTGACACAGAATCCTGGACCTTCGACGCTCTACTTCAAGATTAGAGGACTGAAGAATCTCCCTTGGGGTCAAGGAGTGACTCCCCTGCTTGGCAGGCACCAAAGAAGCAATTGTCCGGTCTGCATCGCTGAAGCTCCCGCCGGACGCCGAAGTCTTTGCATCACCAGAGGTGGATTTCCAGACTTCCTCGAGGCTGCCCTGAGTCCCCAGTAAAGCTGAGGCCCGTAGCTGTCGTGGGTAACGTGGAACCGTGACCCCTGGACACCGATTGCATTTGCAAGTGCATCCTCTTCTGGGTCTTCCACGAAGTTGTGCTTTGGGCTCCGAGTAGCCCCAGCCTCCAGCACCGACTGCACTGAAGATCACTGGCCTCCACTCCACGTGTGTCCTGTGAGCCAGCTCCAAGTGCGTCCACTTGAGGCTCCTTTGCGGTCGATAGTCCATTGGCTAGTAGGCCCTCCCGAAGGCCAATCTTCCTCTGCTTGGGCTCCCTGGTTGCTCCAGGCGTGCCCTGACTTACCCTCGCTGGGTGAGTCCCCCAGACCTTGCTGGTCTGCACCATCATCCTTCTTCCATTTCCACAAGACTTGCCGTTGCCAAGGCTTGTTGGGCCCAATCCGGTCGCCGACACCCCTGCAGTCGACAGACGTTGTGAGACAGCTCGAATCCAGCTCCTGGTTGTCGTCGACGCCTCCTGGACCTCGTGGCTGAAGAGTCAAGACAACCGTCAACCTACCTGAAGCACTCGACATCGGTGGGCATCTGCTCATCGCCTTCCTGGTCACTGGCTAGTGACCCAGACTCTGTCCCCTCTGCTTTCAGGTTCTTCAGATCTTCGATCCACCTTTGGATCCACCCGAACACTTTCGACTTGGCCGCCAGCAGCACTTTGCAGCAGATCGCCATTGAAAACGGCGACGAAACCCGACCCCGAAAGACACCTATGCACCCGGCTCCCCTGGGTGAGGTAACTCGAGTACTCCGGTGCTCCCGTGGGTATTGACACTAGAACAGCCTAGTTCTAAAAGGGTTTGCTCCAAGTCCCCCTCTAAGTGTCCCTTTTCTTTAAAATTCCAACCGCGACTTTCCCCATAGAAGTCAACGGCGATTTGCGGCTGTGTTCTCACACTGCACGCGTCCCCGTGGGTCCCCTGTGTCACTACCTTGGGTGGTTCCTTGTGGTCCAAGCACTTCTACAGGCTCTAGGCCCTGTGTCTAGCTCAGTCGTGGTTCTTATACCACTTTATTGGTATATGGTTTGGTACGCCCCTAGGGCTCAAACGTGTATTTGTGCTATTACTGTAGATAACTAACTTATAACTTATGTACTTCGAACTCTAGCCTCATAAAGAGACTAGAGGGGTGTGTTTAGCAATAAATACATATATTTTGAATATATACCTGGTGTGGTCCTCTTTCATTTGGTCACTCAAGAGATTATAGACTGGTAAAACAAGCTGCTTTACATTCCTTCAAGACTTAGCCTGAAGGCTGCTCTCCATAGCTACCACTCGGATAGCTTTCAATAAAGGTTGTCTTTAACCTATCTCAAATAAGGGGTTGTTTGGACTGGTGCAAGGTGCCCACTATGATTAGTGGACAGCATATACCTGGCCAACTTCTCACATTGGTGTGCAGCGTGTGGGATTCCAGCTTGCTATTGTTTTACCAGATAATCTCAATTGAATTGATCAACTGAAAACCACTAAGGGTACCTAAGGTACATATAAATCAAGCTTAGTATACAGTAAGTTCTACTGAACTTAGAGTTGTGTGTTAAGGGATAGCACACCCTTTCTACAACTCAAGAGAGTTTAGTAGGCCACACTAGAGTAGGTAGTGCATACACCACACCTCACTAGTAATGTCTTCAAAGCCAGGACCCAGTGAGTCCTTGCCAGAAGCCAGTGGGCTTATTCCTCCAAGTATGATAAACTCCCATTCTTGGAATTGAGAGCATTATGCAATACTAGGAAGCTGAAGGCAGGCAAAAGTGCCAGCACCCAACACCTCAGGGAGGTGTTACTGGCTGATGATCTCAGCAGGCCCCTAGGGTCTGAAGGGGTAGGCAGAGAGGGTGGGGCAGAAGATGAGGAAGGGGTCAGGGGTGAAGAAACCCAGGCCCCCTCTGAAACTGGCCAGGAAGGTGAAAATGACCTTGACCTGGAAAACCCAATTCCTCCTGTGGAGGAGGAGGAGGATCAGAATGACCTCCCCTTTGTCCCCCAGGAAGAATTGTGAGTGTGCCCAGAAGGTCTAGATCTCCTTCTCAGGAGTCTAACCACTCTGACACCTCAATAGGGACCTCTGTCTCCTCTCATAGGAGAGAATCCTCTCATGACAGGAGAAAGAGACTGATTGAGTATGAGCAAGCCCAGCTTGAACTCAGAAAACAGCAGTTGGCTATAGACAGGAGTCCCTAGATCTCTACAAAGAGAGAAAAAGATGGGACTAGAGTCCCATGGTGGCAGCAATTTCCCCAGAGATAGGGAAAGGTCTTATGACCATAGAAACCTGAGCAAGATTGTCCCTCCCTACCAGAGTGGGGATGACATCCACAAATGGATAACTGCACTGGAGAGGGCCTGTAAAGTACAGAGGGTCCCTCAGGAGCAGTGGGCAGCAATCTTGTGTCTCTCCTTTGCAGACAAAGGTAGAGATAAGCTCCTCACTGTTAAAGAGGAGGATGCTGATAAATACACAGTCTTAAAGAGTGCTCTGATTGATGGGTTTGGCCTAACCACTGAACAATACAGGTTAAAGTTCAGAGATACCCAAAGGCACAGACTCAAGACTGGGTGGACTTTGTTGATTGTTCTGCCAAGGCTCTGGAAGGTTGGTTATTGGGCAGTAAGGTATGTGACTTCACAGGATTGTACAATCTTATCATGAGGGAGCAGATCCTTAATAATTGTCAAAATCAGCTGTTGCATCAGCACCTGGTGGACTCTGATCTGACCTCTCCCCAAGAATTGGGAAAGAAGGCAGACAAATGGGTCAGAACCAGGGTGAGGCAGAAGGTACAGAACCAAGGTGGTGACCCTAAGAAGCAAGATTCTAAAACCTCTGATAAGGGTGGGGAGAAGGGTAAAGACCAGAAGTCTTCACAAGGCCCCCAAAATCTTCTTCAGGTGGGGATTCACAGTCTAACAAGGAAGAGGCCAAAAGAAACCATGGTGCAAGGTCTGTAAGCAAAAGACCCACTGGACCAGTGATTGCACCAAGTCCAAAGACTCTACTCCAGCCCCCACCAATGCCCCTAAGGCACCTGCTCCGCCTAGTGCAGTTACAATTGGTGGTGGGACTACACAAGCCAAGGGTTTAGTAGGGTTGACCCTGGGTAAGGAGATGAGCTTTGACCTAGTCAGAGAACTCACTCAGGCTGTCCTAGTCTGTGATGGAGGCATGGATGTGACCTCCTCTGTGAGTCCCAGTAATCTGGGCAAGTACAGGCAACAGCCCTTAATCAATGGAAAAGAGGCTTTGGCATTCAGGGACACAGGGGCAAGTGTCACCATGGTGACACAAGACCTTGTAGATCCTGGGCAGATTATACTTGGTGAAATGTACCAAGTGACCAAAGCTAGCAATGTCAGAACAGACCATACTCTGGCAGTTGTTAACTTTTCCTGGGGAGGGGTAACTGGCCTTAAGAAGGTTGTGGTAAGTGCAGACCTACCCGTTGAATGCTTGCTTGGCAATGATTTAGAAACTTCAGCTTGGGCAGAAGTGGAGCTCAGGACCCATGCAGAAATGCTGGGCATCCCTGCAGATGTGTTTGCTGTGACCAGGTCACAAGCCAAAATGTCTAACACTGAACAGGCCTTGGATTCTGGAATAATGGACCAAGTGCCCTCCAAGAAGAGGAGTAGTAGGGTAAAGGCAGTGCCTTCCCCCTTGGCTCAGAAGGAAGATCAGTCTCTTGAGGGGGATGATCTCAGTCCTGAGGAAGGAACTGTCCTAGAGGAGCTTGAACCTGACCAGGTTGAGTTCTTGGGGACAGGGGGCCCTTCCAGGGCAGCTCTGAGCCAGGAGCAGCAGAGCTGCCCCTCTCTTGAACCCCTCAGACAGCAAGCTGCTACTGAGGCTGCTGGGAAAGCTAGTGGTCCCCATACTGTGTATTGGGATGATGGACTCTTGTACTCAGAGTGTAGAGACCCCAAGCCTGGTGCCACCAGGAGGTTGGTTATACCTCTGAAGTGCAGGGGCTTCCTATTGACCCTAGCCCATGACATTCCCTTAGCAGGTCACCTGGGCCAGAACAAGACTTGGGACAGAATTGTCCCTCACTTTCACTGGCCCCACATGTCTGAAGACACCAAGGAGTTTTGTCACTCCTGTGTAACCTGCCAGGCCAGTGGCAAGGCAGGTGGCACTACAAAGGCCCCCTGATACCACTACCTGTGGTGGGGGTTCCCTTTGAAAGGGTGGGGATTGACATTGTTGGTCCCATGGATCCCCAAACAGCATCTGGGCACAGGTTTATCCTGGTGGTAGTGGATCATGCCACCAGGTACCCAGAGGCTATTCCCCTTAGGACCACTACAGCACCTGTGGTGGCAAGAGCCCTCCTGGGAATTTTCTCAAGAGTGGGCTTCCCTAAGGAGGTTGTATCAGACAGGTGTGCTAACTTTATGTGTGGATACTTGAAAGCAATGTGGAAGGAGTGTGGAGTGACTTACAAGTTCACCACACCCTATCACCCACAATGCAATGGTTTAGTTGAGAGATTCAACAAAACCTTGAAGGGCATGATTAAAGGGCTCCCAGAAAAGCTTAGGCGAAGATGGGACATACTCTTGCCCTGCCTTTTATTTGCATACAGGGAGGTGCCTCAAAAGGGGGTTGGCTACAGCCCTTTTGAACTTTTGTTTGGTCACCCTGTCAGGGGTCCATTGTGCTTGGTGAAGGAAGGATGGGAGTTACCTCTCAAGCCCCCAAAGCAAGACATAGTGGACTATGTACTTGGTCTCCTCTCCAGGATGGCTGAGTACATGAAAAAGGCAACTAAAAACCTTGAGGCTAGCCAGGAACTTCAAAAGAATGGCATGACCAAAGGCTGTACTGACTGTTTACCAGCCAGGACAGAAGGTGTGGAGTGTTGGAGCCAGTGGCCCCAGCAGCTCTCCAAGACAAATGGAGTGGACCCCATACCATTGTTGAACAGAAGGGTGAGGTTACCTATTTAGTAGGTGGATTACTGCAACGGACTCTACATGAACGCTCAAAAACAATTTATCAACAAGCTTCAGATGGTTCAGAATGCGGCAGCCAGACTGCTGTCAGGGACCTCAAAGTTTGCCTCTGTAAAGGAAGAGATCAAACAGTTGCACTGGCTCCCTGTTAGACACAGAATACGCTTCAAAGCGCTGTGCACTGTTTTTAAAGCTCTTAATGGCAAAGGCCCGGATTACTTGCAACGAAAAATTCAGTGGTACATTCCAAGGAGAGCACTACGATCAATAGAGGCGAAGAAAGTCACAATCAGCGTTGTTAAAAGGCAGGCTGGGGAGGCAGAAGCTTTGTTAACAGTGCGTCCAAATCCTGGAATGAGCTTCCTTTTCAACTGAGGAATGCTACAGACCTCCTCTCCTTTAGGAAAGGGCTCAAAACCTGGCTTTTTAACCAATAATGCTTTCTGGCCACCTCTCTTAGCAGGCAGTGCATAGCGCCAGGACACCCTTGGGTAACAGCGCGCTCTATAAATTTGATTAACATAACAACATAACATAACAGTAGACCTAGGAACACCCAGGAGTCCCCACAGGGTTCTCCATGTCAACAGGTTAAAACCATATGTGGACAGGGCAGACATGGGCTTGCTCATGGCTACTGATGAGGGACAGGAGGAAGAGAGTGACCCACTCCCTGACCTGCTCTCACAGAACCCTGATGATGGGTCAGTGGATGGTGTAGCCTTGGCGGGCAGCCTCACTGCCCCGCAGCAAACTGATTGCAGACGGGTGCTCAATCAGTTCAGGCACATATTCTCACTGACACCCAGTCAGACCACCTGGTGCACTCATGAAGTGGACACTGGGGACAGTCTGCCTATTAAAAATAAGATTTATAGGCAACCTGACCATGTCAGGGACTGTATCAGGACAGAAGTCCAGAAGATGTTGGATTTGGAAGTTATTGAACCCTCAGATAGCCCTTGGGCTAGTCCAGTGGTCCTTGTGCCAAAACCTCACACCAATGGTGGGAAAAGAGAGATGAGGTTTTGTGTGGACTACAGGGGTCTCAATGCAGTCACTAGGACTGATGCCCATCCAATACCTAGGGCAGATGAGCTAATAGACACTTTGGCCTCAGCCAAGTATCTAAGCACATTTGACCTGACAGCTGGCTACTGGCAGATCAGACTAGCTGATGATGCAAAGCCAAAGACAGCATTCTCAACCCCTAGTAGGCATTATCAATTTGTGGTGATGCCCTTTGGTCTGAAGAATGCACATGCCACTTTTCAGAGGTTGGTGAATACAGTCCTTACAGGTCTGGAAGCCTATAGTGCAGCATATCTAGATGATATTGCTGTCTTTAGCTCCACCTGGGAGGATCACCTGGTCCACCTCAGATATGTTTTGCAGGCCCTGCAGAAAGCAGGCCTGACTATCAAGGCCACCAAGTGCCAGATAGGGCAGAGTCAGGTTGTGTACCTGGGCCACCTTGTGGGTGGAGGCCAGGTTCAACCACTGCAGAGCAAGATCCAGACCATCATGGACTGGACTGCTCCAACTACCCAGACTCAGGTGAGAGCCTTTTAGGCCTGACTGGGTACTATAGGAGATTTGTCAAGGGGTATGGATCAATAGTGACACCCCTGAATGACTTAACTTCCAAGAAAATGCCCAAAAGGTTCAGTGGACAGTTAGCTGTCAAAAGGCATTTGATGACCTAAAGCAGGCCATGTGCACTGCTCCCATTCTACAGAGTCCTGATTACTCCAAGAAGTTCATTGTCCAAACAGATGCATCTGAATTGGGGGTAGGGGCTGTACTGTCACAATTGAATGATGAAGGTCAGGATCAGCCAGTAGCTTTTATTAGCAGAAGACTGACCCCTAGAGAGAAACGTTGGTCAGCCATTGAGAGGGAGGCCTTGCTGTGGTCTGGGCTCTGAAGAAGAAGTTGAGGCCATACTTGTTTGGTACTCACTTCCTTGTTCAAACTGACCATAAGCCCCTCTTATGGCTAAAACAAATGAAGGGTGAAAACCACAAACTGCTTAGGTGGTCCATTTCCCTACAGGGGATGGACTTCACAGTGGAACATAGACCTGGGAGTAACCATGCCAATGCAGATGGACTCTCTAGGTACTTCCACTTAGAACATGAAGACTTAACTAGGCAAGGTTAGTTTAATGTCCCTACGTTTGGGGGGTTGTGTAGGAGAGTAGGATCTGCTTCACATGGGTACCCCCACTTTTGCTGATGCTTCACTGTTTTTCGACTTTAGTCTGGCTGGGGCCCTGCTAATCAGAACCCCAGCCTAGCTGCTTCCTCTCTAAAATGGTTTCCATGTGCCTTAGGCACATCTCTGATTGGAATCTGGAGTGCCCTTATAAGTCCCTAGTATATGGTATACTATGTACCCAGGGCATAGGTACCTCAGAGGCCTGCCAGGGGCTGAAGCATGTATTGTGCCACCCCTGGAAGGCCAGCCAAAAGGACACCACAGGGCTGCTACTGCAGCCTGGGTAAGGTGGTGCATGCACCCCTTATTGTGATATAGGCTACCTATATCACTACATACATACACACATATAAACCTATCAGTCACTCCTATGGCAGGCCTTATCAATCCTGAAGGCAGAGTGCGTGGTTCCTATGTGAGAGGGTGCCCCTGCATGAGCTGGGCCCCTCTGCAGCGTTCGGAGACCCTTCTCTGATGCTGTTTGTAGTGCAGCCCGACCATATACTCTTAAGCGCATTATAACCTCGCGTTAAATGCTAACTTTGGGATGGCTGCACGGAAACATGTTGTGTTTGGTGTCAAACATCTTGGAATACTACCCCCCGCCAGTTCTGGCGGCGGGGGTAGCATTCCACCCTTCTAGAGGAGAGACATGTACACACTGGTATACCCGGTACTGACTTTCCAGAGCCCTGGCATCACAAAATGGATGCTGCTGCCACAGACACGAGTCTGGCCTCCTGCTGCTGACCGAAACTCCGGCAGGGGAGGCCTGGACAATAGGTTTCCTGTCCCAGGGAGGTATAACCACCTCCCCAGACAGGATAGTGTGTATTGGGGCTGGGCTGGAGCACTCTCTGGTGCTTTGAAGTCCTGCACTGGGGGCACATTTGGTGTCCCTGTGCATACCCCAGTTCAAACCTGCTCTGGCGCGAAACTGGACAAAGGGAAAGGGGTGTAACCACCCCTCTGCCCTGACCCTCCCATAGGTGGGTCCCCAGAGTATGTCCAACCCCCTATCTTAGTATAAGTATGGGACCACAGTCCTTAGGACTTTAGATTAACCTGGACGAAACTCTGACACAGAATCCTGGACCTTCGACGCTCTACTTCAAGATTAGAGGACTGAAGAATCTCCCTTGGGGTCAAGGAGTGACTCCCCTGCTTGGCAGGCACCAAAGAAGCAATTGTCCTGTCTGCATCGCTGAAGCTCCCGCCGGACGCCGAAGTCTTTGCATCACCAG
The DNA here is from genome assembly GCA_963921515.1 of Calotriton arnoldi. Classification (NCBI taxonomy): domain Eukaryota; kingdom Metazoa; phylum Chordata; class Amphibia; order Caudata; family Salamandridae; genus Calotriton; species Calotriton arnoldi. The sequence goes on along the minus strand of CAWUFW010006370.1, from coordinate 295,430 downwards.
AGGTGGATTTCCAGACTTCTCCAAGGCTGCCCTGAGACTCCAGCAAAGCTGAGGCCCGTAGCTGTCGTGGGTAACGTGGAACCGTGACCCCTGGACACCGATTGCATTTGCAAGTGCATCCTCTTCTGGGTCTCGCACGAAGTTGTGCTTTGGGCTCCAAGTAGCCCTAGCCTCCAGCACCGACTGCACCGAAGATCACTGGCCTCCACTCCACGAGTGTCCTGTGAGCCAGCTCCAAGTGCGTCCACTCGAGGCTCCTTCGCGGTTGCTAGTCCGTTGGCTAGTAGACCCTCCCGAAGGCCAATCTTTTTCTGCTTGGGCTCCCTGGTTGCTCCAGGTGTGCCCTGACTTACCCTTGCTGGGTGAGTCCCACAGTCCTTGCTGGTCTGCACCATCGTCCTTCTTCCATTTCCACGAGACTTGCCGTTGCCAAGGCTTGTTGGGTTCAATCCGGTCGCCAACACCCCTGCAATTGACAGACGTTGTGGGACAGCTCGAATCCAGCTCCTGGTCAACGTCGACGCCTCCTGGACCTCGTGGCTGAAGAGTCAAGATGACCATCAACCTACCTGAAGCACTCGACATCGGTGGGCATCTGCTCATCGCCTTCCTGGTCATTGGCTAGTGACCCAGACTCTGTCCCCTCTGCTTTCAGGTTCTTCAGATCTTCGATCCACCTTTGGATCCACCCGAACACTTTCGACTTGGCCGCCAGCAGCACTTTGCAGCAGATCGCCATTGAAAACGATGACGAAACCCGACCCCGAAAGACACCTATGCACCCGGCTCCCTGGGTGAGGTAACTCGAGTACTCCAGTGCGCCCATGGGTATTGACACTAGAACAGCCTAGTTCTAAAAGGGTTTGCTCCAAGTCCTCCTCTAAGTGTCCCTTTTCTTTAAAATTCCAACCGCGACTTTCCCCATAGAAGTCAACGGCGATTCACGGCTGTGTTCTCACACTGCACGCGTCCCCCGTGGGTCCCCTGTGTCACTACCTTGGGTGGTTCCTTGTGGTCCAAGCACTTCTACAGGCTCTAGGCCCTGTGTCTAGCTCAGTCGTGGTTCTTATACCACTTTATTGGTATATGGTTTGAGTACGCCCCTAGGGCTCAAACGTGTATTTGTGCTATTACTGTAGATAACTAACTTATAACTTATGTACTCTCGAACTCTAGCCTCATAAAGAGACTAGAGGGGTGTGTTTAGCAATAAATACATATATTTTGAATATATACCTGGTGTGGTCCTCTTTCATTTGGTCACTCAAGAGATTATAGACTGGTAAAACAAGCTGCTTTACATTCCTTCAAGACTTAGCCTGAAGGCTGCTCTCCATAGCTACCACTAGGATAGCTTTCAATAAAGGTTGTCTTTAACCTATCTCCAATAAGGGGTTGTTTGGACTGGTGCAAGGTGCCCACTATGATTAATGGACAGCATATACCAGGCCAACTTCTCACACCCTTCAACAGACTCCTCTGACTCTGATGGTGGTATAGGATTTGCCACCTTTACCATGGGTCCCAATGCATTGGGCAGGTACAGACTGGAGCCAATAATTAATGGTCAGAAAGCTGTGGCATTTAGGGACACGGGCTAGTGTCACCATGGTGGCAGGGAAACTAGTCCCCCCTCACCCGCTTTTACCTGAGTTTAAATACCAGGTAACAAACATTGATGGTGTCAGAACAGATCACCCCATGGCCATAGTCAATCTCAGCTGGGAAGGGGTCACAGGCCCAAAAACAGTGGCACTGTCCCCAACCTTGCCTGTAGATTGCCTAATGGGCAATGATCTGGAAATTTCAGCCTGGGCTGAAGTTGAACACCAAGCCCATCTGAGAATGCTGGGCGTCCCTGTAAAGGTTAGTGGGGCTGTGATGGCCACAGCCCCAGCCCAGGGAAATTTTGGAGAGATGGAGCCTGGAAGAATGGCCCACTCTCCCCCAAAAGAGAGCACAAGGGTTGAAGAAAAGTCTTCTTCCCTCCAGACAGTAGGTAAGGGTCATCCTCCTCAGGGAACTGACCCTACCCCTAGTGAAGGAACTGCCCCAGAGGTAGTCAGGCCTGGCCTGGCCACACCCCTGATGGCAGAGGACCCTTCCAAGGTGGTACCCAGTCTGGAGCAGGTAACCTGCCCCTCTCTACCCTGCCTCAGTCAGCCCAGGGCTGCAGAGGTCAGGGAGGTCAGAGGACCCCCAGGGCCCCCTGTCCAGAGGAACCCCCATCAGCAGATTAGGGGCACCCAGTCTAGTAGCCCTAGCCAGGTGAAAATTCCTCAACACACTGAGGGATCCCCCATACCTTTGTGTAGGGACCTCCCCCAGAAGGACTCTATTAGGCAAGGGCAAACCTGGGACCAAAAGGTTCCAAACCTGCCATGTCCCTCCAGTGGTCCATCCAAAGGGACCCAACCCCCAGCTGTAGGCGGCCAAAGGTTGACCCTTAGAGCAAAGTGCAACTCAGTCATGGAAAGACAGGCATACATGGTGACCAGTGATCTGAGGAAGCTGAGACCAACCTTCCTAGGGCTCACTTCCCTACTCAGACACCTCACCAGCCTTGTACTTTACCAAAGCACACCACAGGTAGTAATTCCCCATGGTGGAGACCCTCTCATACCCTTAGGGTGAGGGATTGCTTAGTGGACCATAAGACAGGGGGCAACCATGCTAGTGCAGGTGCTTCCTTATATGGCCACTTAGTCAATAATGGCTCAACTGGCCAAGGTTAGCCTTATCTCCTTTTGTTTGGGGGGTTATGTAGGAAGGTGGAATCTGACTATATGGTTGCCCCCACTTTTTTCCTGGTGTTTTGCTGGTTTATGACTTAGTTGGACTGAGATCCTGCTATTCAGGGCCCCAGTCTATCTGCTTCCTCTATAAAATGGTTTCCATGTGCCCTAGGCACATCTCTGATTGGAATCTGGGGTGCCCTTATAAGTCCCTAGTATATGGTATACTATGTACCCAGGGCATAGGTACCTCAGAGGCCTACCAGGGGCTGCAGCATGTATTGTGCCACCCCTGGAAGGCCATCCAAAATGACACCACAGGTCTGCTACTGCAGCCTGGGTAAGGTGGTGCATGCACCCCTTAAAGTGGTATGGGCTACCTATATCACTACCATTGCACACACATATAAACCTATAAGTCACTCCTATGGCAGGCCTTACCAATCCTGAAGGCAGATTGCATGGTTTTTATGTGAGAGGGTGACCCTGCATGAGCAGAGCCCCTCTGCAGCGTTCGGAGTCCCTCCTCTGATGCTGTTTGTGGTACAGCCTGACCATATACTCTTAAGTGCATTATATCCTCGCGGTACAATGCTAACTTTGGACTGGCTGCACCAAAACATGTCGTGTTTGGTGTCAAACATCTTGGAATACTACCCCCCCGCCAAGTCTGGTGGCGGGGGTAGCATTCCACCCTTCTAGAGAGAGAGACATGTACACACCGGGCTACCCGGTAACTTCTTTCCAGAGCCCTGGCATCACAAAATGGATGCCGCTGCCACAGACACGGGTCTGGCCTCCTGCTGCTGACTGAAACTCCGGCAGGGAGGCCTGGACAATAGGTTTCCTGTCGAAGGGAGGTGTAACCACCTCCCCAGACAGGATAGTGTGTATTGGGGCTGGGCGGGAGCACCCTCTGGTGCTTTGAAGTCCTGCACTGGGGGCACATTTGGTGTTCCTGTGCATATGCCAGTTCAAACCAGTTGCAGGGGCTACCTGCCCCTGCTCTGGCATGAAACTGGACAAAGGGAATGGGTGTAACCACCCTCTTCCCTGACCCTCCCATAGGTGGGTCCCCAGAGTATGTCCAACCCCCTAACTTAGTATAAGTATGGGACCCCAGTCCTTAGGACTTCAGATTACCCTGGACGAAACTCTGATGCCGAATCCTGGACCTTCGACGCTCTACTTCAAGATTAGAGGACTGAAGAATCTCCCTTGGGGTCAAGGAGTGACTCCCCTGCTTGGCAGGCACCTAAGAAGCAATTGTCCAGTCTGCATCGCTGAAGCTCCCGCCGGACGCCGAAGTCTTTGCATCACCAGAGGGGGATTTCCAGACTTCCCCGAGGCTGCCCTGAGTCCCCAGCAAAGCTGAGGCCCGTAGCTGTCGTGGGTAACGTGGAACCGTGATCCCTGGACACCGAGCACATTTGCAAGTGCATCCTCTTCCTGGTCTTCCACAAAGTTGTGCTTTGGGCTCCAAATAGCCCCCGCCTCCAGCACCGACTGCACTGAAGATCACTGGCCTCCACTCCACGAGTGTCCTGCAAGCCAGCTCCAAGTGCGTCCACTCGAGGCTCCTTCGCGGTCGCTAGTCCGTTGGCTAGTGGGCCCTTCCGAAGGCAACTCTTATTCTGCTTGGGTTTTCCTGCTTTCTCCAGAGGTGCCCTGACTTACCCTTGCTGGGTGAGTCCCCCAGATCTTGCTGGTCTGCAACATCGTCCTTTCTTTGTTTCTTTAAGACTTACCGTTGCCAAGGCTTGTTGGATTCAATCCGGTCGCCGACACCGCAGCAATCGACAGACGTTATAGGACAGCTCGAATCCAGCTGCTGGTTGTCGTCGACGCCTCCTGGACCTCGTGGCTGAAGAGTCAAGATGACCATCAACCTACCTGAAGCACCCGACTTCGGTGGGCATCTGCTCATCGCCTTCCTGGTCACTGGCTAGTGACCCAGACTCTGTCCCCTCTGCTTTCAGGTTCATCACATCTTCGATCCACCTTTGGATCCACCCGAACACTTTCGACTTGGTTGCCAGCAGCACTTTGTAGCAGATCGCCATTGAAAACGACAACGAAACCCGACCCCGAAAGACACCTATGCACCCGGCTCCCCTGGGTGAGGTAACTCGAGTACTCCGGTGCTCCCGTGGGTATAGACTCTAGAACCACCTAGATCTAAAAGGGTTTGCTCCAAGTCCTCCTCTAAGTGTCCTTTTTCTTTAAAACTCCAACCGCGACATTCCCCATAGAAGTCAACGGCGGCTCGCGGCTGCACACTGTTCTCACACTGCACGCGTCCCCCGTGGGTCCCCTGTGTCACTACCTTGGGTGGTTCCTTGTGGTCCAAGCATTTCTACAGGCTCTAGGCCTTGTGTCTAGCTCAGTCGTGGTTCTTATACCACTTTATTGGTATATGGTTTGGTACGCCCCTAGGGCTCAAACGTGTATTTGTGCTATTACTGTTGATAACTGACTTGTAACTTATGTACTTCGAACTCTAGCCTCATAAAGGGACTAGAGGGGTGTGTTTAAGACTAAATACATATATTTTATATATATACCTGGTGTGGTCCTCTTTCATTTTGTCACTCAAGAGATTATAGACTGGTAAAACAAGCTACTTTACATTCCTTCAAGACTTAGCCTGAAGGCTGCTCTCCATAGCTACCACTAGGATAGCTTTGAATAAAGGTTGTCTTTAACCTATCTCCAATAAGGGGTTGTTTGGACTGGTGCAAGGTGCCCACTATAATTAGTGGACAGCATATACCAGGCCAACTTCTCACACATGGGACACCTCAACTTCCAAATCCAAACTGATGCAAAGAAAACAATCAGAGGAACCCTCATCTACAGAGCCCCGGGCCCCTGCCCCGGCTTCTGCAATGCTATCTCTGAATTTATCTCCCCCCAGGCAATCGACTCCAAGCACTACATCTTCCTTAGCGACCTCAACTTCCACCTTGACAACCCCAACGACACCAACTCTGCCAGCCTCCTGGATAGCATGAGCAACATCAGCATCACGCAGCTTTTCACCAGACCCACACACAACGCAGGACACACACTGAATCTCATCCTCACTGCCAGCGACAGAATCAAGTTCACCCATGTAACTGAGCTCACCTGGACCGACCACATCATCGCGAACTTCACCATCGCAGGCTTGCCAGGACCCACCACCAAACCCCCCCAATTCCTTCACATCGCAGATGGAACAGAATCACCTAGACCCAATGGACCATCGCCCTCAATACCACCAGGCCTGACACCAACAGCAACCTCGAGCTGGCTGTGCAGAACATCTCTGACTGGATCTACACCGACAGTCGCCCCCATGAAAATGGCCAGCACCAGCAGATTCAGCAAGCACACCAGGTGGTTCACGCCCAAACTCTGGTCCCTCATGCGCCAATGCAAGCAACTGGAGAGACAATGGTGCTCCTGCAGGAACCCCACAGACCTCACCACCTTCAAGTCAGCCCTCAGCGATTACCACCACCACCTCAGGGAGGCCAAGAAGGATGCCTTAACCAACTGCATCAAGGCAAGCGCCAATCACACAAAGGAACTCTTCTGCATTGTCAGGGAGTTCTCCTGCCCATCTGCCACCGAGAATATGATCTGCCCTTCCCAGGCCCTCGGGAACACCCTGGCAGACAGCTTCCACAACAAGATATCAGACATCTACAGCAACTTTGACCCACAACCAACCGACCTCATTCAACTCCTGACAACCACTGATGCCACCCACAGCCACCTGCTCACCGATTGGAAACTGCTCACCGCACTGGCCACCACACCCATCATGAACTCTATTCACTCCGGAGCACCAACAGACCCCTGCCCCCACCACATCTTCCACCTGAGATGGAAGGAAATCAGCAGTGCTCTCACCAACATCCTCAATTAATCCATCACCATGGCCACCGTTCCTGATGCATGGAAGGATGCTGAGGTGAAACCACTCCCGAAGAAACCCTTTGCTGACCCCAGAAAACTCAAGAATTACCACCCCATCTCGCTTCTCCCCTTCCCCACCAAGGTCCTGGAGAAAGCCAGCAATCACCAGCTCACCAAACACCTGGAAGAAAACAAACTGCTCAATACCTCCCAATCTGGCTTCTGCTCCGACCACAGCACCAAGACTGCCCCGATCGCCGAAACCGACGACATCAGATCCCTCCTCGACCGAGGTAAGACAGCAGCCCTGTTCCTCCTCAACCTATTAGCAGGCTTCAACACTGTATCCCACCACACCCTCATCACCAAACTCCACCATATCTGCATCTGGGGTAACGCCCTCAAGTGGATAACCTCCTTCCTCACAGGATGCATGCAGAGAGTCCGCCTACCGCCCTTCACCTCCGAACCCAAGAGCATCATCTGGGGTGTCCCCCAAGGCTCCTCCCTCAGACCCACCCTCTTCAAAACTTACATGACTCAGCTGTCCAACATCGTCCGCACCCATGGACTCAACATCATCTCATATGCAGACGACACCCAACTCATCCTCTTCCTCACAGAAGACCCAACCACCACCAGATACAACTTCTGGAACGCAATGACCAATGTTCCCAACTGGATCAGGTCCAACTGCCTGAAGCTGTTCGCAGACAAGATAGAAGTGCTCATTTTAGGGAAGAACACCTCACCCTGGGACAACACATGGTGGCCCACCAAACTCAGACTCACACCTACCACTGCTGACCACACCTGCAACCTCGACATCATTTTGGACAGCCAACTCACCATGAAGCAACAGGTCAACGGAGTACCCTTCTCCTGCTTCCACACCCTCCACATGCTCCAAAAGATTTTCAGATGGATCCCAGCCAACGCCAGGAAAACAGTCACTCAAGCCCTTGTCACCAACCGACTTGACTACAGAAACGTACTTTATGCCGGAACCACCACCCAACTCCTCAAACGACTCCAGAATATACAGACCACCTCAGCCAGACTAATCCTCCACCTTCCCAAAATAACCAGCATCACCCCCACACCTCAGAAGTCTCCACTTGTTTCCCGTCCGGAAGAGATGCCAGTTCAAGCTGCTAATTCTCACCTACAAAGCCCTCCACAACATCGGACCCACCTACATCAACCAGCTCCTGACCTTCGAGCAACCCACCAGACAACTCCGCTCTGCCTCCCTCATCCTCGTCCCCCGCATCCGTCAGAGCTGCAGTGGACGTCGTTCCTTCTCTTACCTTGCCGCCAAGTCCTGGAATAACCTACTCCTTCGCCTTTGAACCTCACCTTCACTCGCCTACTTCAGGAAGGGGCTCAAGACCTGGTTCTTAAACTAAGGCCCTCTGGACCTCAGAGTCTGGATACTCCAAGGGCTTATAAGCTAGACTATATAAATACCGTCTGATTGATTGATTGACCATTAGTGCAAAACTCTTAAATTTGTTTATAGTACTGCAAGGCCTATAGCTCCCATAAGATAACATAATGGTAAAGCCAGATTTTAAGTCACAATTCTGAAAATGCCATTTTTAGAAGTTGTATTGAGTTAAAAAGCAAGTGTAGAGAGAACTAGAAACTCAGGAGACTAAACAGGCTAAATCACAGTACTAGGTAAGAGAATCCACAGAAAAGCAGCTAGAAGTGCTAGCAGTTAGGCGTACCCTTGGTGAAATATGAGACAGGTAAGATAGGTTGATTTTAAAGGAATACAGGGAAAGACTGAATAGAGATGGTGACAAGGCTAGTAGGTTACTCATCTGGATATTAAGATGAGAAGTTGGCTCCCACCAAGTGCTCCACCAAGATCGCCCTAATGGCAAATTGGCTGTAACATAGACTGCGAATAATGATACGTTTTGAGCACACTTACAAGCAGATATCAGAACATGGACACCAGCTCTGTTGACTCAATACAAACATTCCTAGATGTTTTTGATAGACTGCCCATACCTGAAGCTATGGTGGAGGAGCTTGAGGTCAAGATCACCTTGGAGGATCTAAGAGAGGTGTTGCATTCATTGCCTAAGGATAAGACACCAGGAGTTAATGGGTTCCCAGCATAGTTTTACCAAACGTTCGCACCTCAATTGTTTGAGAAATTGTTAGATGTCTTTTAGGAAGCTAAACACATGGGCATTCTTCTTTTCACTATGCGAGGGGGTCCAATCCGTATGATCCCCAAACCAGGAGGAAGCCCAACACACCCTTCAACTTATCGACCATTGACCATGATCAACTCAGACACTAAGGTTCTGCCCAATAGGTTGCATCAGCCGGTAGGCCATTTGGTTCATGATACCCAATGTGGTTTCATCCCAGGCTGTAGCATGGCCATAAATATTCAAAAACTCCCTCTTGTGTTGCTTTTGGTTACAACAGTTATGAAGAGCTTTCTCTTGAAGCAATTGACTTGGAGAAGGCTTTTGATATTTTGAGTTGGGCCTATCTGATAGAGGTTCTCTGAGCAATGTTATGTTATGTTATTTTAATTTACAGCACACACGAATCACCCCTGTAGTGGTATTTCAGCACTATAACAGGACAGAGGCAAAAAGAGACAACAATATTAAAATAGAGCAGTCTTGAGAAGTTTCCTAAATTGAAAGTGATCACTACAAGATCGAATCTGAAGAGGCAACTTATTCCAGTAGGAAGGGGCTTGGTATGAAAATGACCTGCCCTCTCAACAAGACTTTTTGATCCTTGGAACAGTAAGCAGAGCTTTGTCACTGGAGCTTAGGTGTCTTAAAGGGTGATAATGAAAAACGTTTCAAAGATAAGTTGCTAGGACCTTTCCCTATTAGAGTCTTGCGGGTTAGAGAGCAGATTTTGGAAATGATTCTGTTCCGTACTGGTAACCAGTAAAATGCATGCAAAAGAGGAAAATAAGCAGCCCCAGAAGGAAGATTACAGATGAGACGAGCAATGGAATTTTGAACCACTTGTAATTTTGATACCAATGCCTCATTTGCTGAGGCCAAAAGGGCATTTCCATAGTAAAATAGGCTGATGACAAGAGCCTGGACCAACCTTTTCCTCGCTGTAAGTTGTAGGAAAGGACAGGCTCTTCTCAGCAAACGCAAAATATGAAAACAAGAGCCTATAATGGACGAAACCTGCTCATTCATGCTAAGGGATTGGTCTAGGCAGATTCCCAAGTTTTTAACTACCTGTTTTGGTGTTGGAGCTATGCTAAGTTCTGGAGTCCACAATCAGTATTCCAAAGCTGTTGGGCTTTGCCAAACAACATAGGGGCCTAATTACGATGTCGTCGGTAAGCCTCCGACCACTCGTCAGAGACTTTCTGACCGACATGGTAGGTTTACATTCTGGCCGCTGAATTATAATAACCGCGGTCGGGGTGTAAACCAGCCGGGGAAACCAACTGGCTTCCGACGGGCTCAAGGAGCCCGTCGGACAGTCAGAAGCTGCACTTAATCCCTTAAGGACAGCGTTCCCGCCATCGCGATCATGATGTCGGTCTCCAACAGCCTTCCCATGTCGGCCTTTCTGACATGGAAAGGTTGTCAGCGAGTAACTTTGGGGGGCCCCTAGCAGGGCCTCCTTCTCTCCTGGCCCTCTGGTTGAGGCCCTGTGCCCCTCTTCACATCCCTACACCATGCAGGATGTGCAAAAACGTCCATTTTACAATGGGAACTTCTGCTTTGGCCGGTTTCGGACTGCCGCACAAGCTCCCATTGTAAAATGGAAGTTTGCAACCGCACCATGGACAATCACATCCTAATTAGGTATGCGGAACGGCCGAACTATGGTCGGGTGGTTTCTTCACGGTGTCAACATCATAATGATGCCCATAATCTCTGTTTTTCCTGCATTTAGCTGGAGATAGTTTTCTGTCATCCAGGTGGCAATTGCGTTCATCCCAGCAAAAAAAGATTCTTTCACTTTGTCCAGATGTTCGTCAAAGGAATTTTTATAGCTGCATATCGTCCGCATGGGATATTATTTCAAAGCCAAAAGCTCTGACAATTTTGGCTAGGGGGACAACATAGATGGTAAAAAGCATTGGGCTAAGACAGGAGCCCTGGGGCAACCCACTGTCCAACATCATGGTACGAGACATATAAAAACTCAGAATGATAGTTTGAGTTCTATTGGAGAGGAAATCCCCCAGCCATTGTAACACTGTTCCGTGAATTCCAATCTCCTGCAGTCTACTAAGTAGCCTGGTATGAGACACAGTATCAAATGCTGGGAACAAGTCCAGCAGCACCAGCACAGATGGCAAATTAGCATTGAGAGAGCATCTGATATGGTCAGTGACACCTACCAGAGCTGTCTCTGTACTGTGTGATGGTCTGAGACCTGATTGCAATGGATCTAAAATCTTATTAACCTCTAGCTATTCCATAGGTTGTTTATTTATGAGTCCCTCCAGCAGCTTGCTCAATAATGGGAGTAGCAAGATAGGTCGATAGTTAGAAAGGTTGTTCAAAGCCAAGTTGGCCTTTTTTTGGATAGGTCTGACCTGTGCCACCTTCTAAGCCAGTGGAATTTTCCCTGTGTTGATTGATAAATTGAACAGGGAACAGATTGCACAGGCGGCCTGTTTGGAAAGTTCTGCCATAATTCTAGGGGGGCAAACATCTAAAGGAGAGCCTGACTTAGCTAAAGGAAGGACTTCATGAATTACTTCCATTGAGAAACATTCAAATTTACTAAGGATGGTGGCGCAATTGGATGGGAGTGCACTGAAGTCTATCTCCTCACATACCTGATCAGGAGAACTAGAAACACTCTGATAAATCACTTTGATTTTATTTTCAAAGTGATTAGCCAGAGAGTGAAGAAGTACTTGAGAGGACTGTATTTCTTGAGAACATGCATCAGGATTTATAAAAGTGTTAAGCACTTTAAATAGGGCTTTAGATGATTTACCGCCCTGCCCAATTTGATTGGATATGAATTATTTCCAGGCTCTCTTTATATTTCTCGCCCTAAGTGCGCCAGGTATGCCCATACGTGGGTCCTGGGCTCACTGTGCCACTGGAATCAAGCTATCCTGGCTGAAGAGGGGTGAAACCTCGAAACCGGTCCTAGGATGCTTGTTTCCGGTCAAGGGAGGACCTGACTTGGCAGTTCGGGCTGGACTGTTCCCATGAGGCACAGGGTCAAGACTGATTTGCATATGGCCAGGTCCAAACTGGGGTGGCATGGTGAGCAAAAGAATGATGGATTTAACCCAGATCTCTTGACTGGGGGAGAATGTTTTGATTTGTTCTGCATTCCGTCTATCAATTGTGTGTCTTTTGCTTTCTCGCCCTAAGTGCGCCAGGTATGCCCAGACGTGGGTCCTGGGCTCACTGTGCCACTGGAATCAAGCTATCCTGGCTGAAGAGGGTGAAACCCCGAAACCGGTCCTAGGATGCTTGTTTCCGGTCAAGGGAGGACCTGACTTGGCAGTTCGGGCTGGACTGTTCCCATGAGGCACAGGGTCAAGACTGATTTGCATATGGCCAGGTCCAAACTGGGGTGGCATGGTGAGCAAAAGAATGATGGATTTAACCCAGATCTCTTGACTGGGGGAGAATGTTTTGATTTGTTCTGCATTCCGTCTATCAATTGTGTGTCTTTTGCTTTCTCGCCCTAAGTGCGCCAGGTATGCCCAGACGTGGGTCCTGGGCTCACTGTGCCACTGGAATCAAGCTATCCTGGCTGAAGAGGGGTGAAACCCCGAAACCGGTCCTAGGATGCTTGTTTCCGGTCCAGGGAGGACCTGACTTGGCAGTTCGGGCTGGACTGTTCCCATGAGGCACAGGGTCAAGACTGATTTGCATATGGCCAGGTCCAAACTGGGGTGGCATGGTGAGCAAAAGAATGATGGATTTAACCCAGATCTCTTGACTGGGGGAGAATGTTTTGATTTGTTCTGCATTCCGTCTATCAATTGTGTGTCTTTTATAATTCTAGGGGGCAAACATCTAAAGGAGAGCCTGACTTAGCTAAAGGAAGGACTTCATGAATTACTTCCATTGAGAAACATTCAAATTTACTAAGGATGGTGGCGCAATTGGATGGGAGTGCACTGAAGTCTATCTCCTCACATACCTGATCAGGAGAACTAGAAACACTCTGATAAATCACTTTGATTTTATTTTCAAAGTGATTAGCCAGAGAGTGAAGAAGTACTTGAGAGGACTGTATTTCTTGAGAACATGCATCAGGATTTATAAAAGTGTTAAGCACTTTAAATAGGGCTTTAGATGAGTTACCGCCCTGCCCAATTTGATTGGATATGAATTATTTCCAGGCTCTCTTTATGTTGCGATGTTATGGGTTTAAGGATACTGTTAGACCTGGTATCATTGGCGTGAGTCTTCCTTCCATTTTTTACTGATTGCCTCCTCTGTTTTGATATGTTTTTGCTGGTTGTATGCTTTGGGCACTGTGCCACTGCTATTCAGTGCCACAGTGCAAGTGCTCCCTATGTTAAATTGATGTATTGATTAGTGACTCCATGATTGGGTTATTTGATTTACTTGTCAGACCCTAGTATAGTGCACCATGTGTGCCCAGGGCCTGTCAATCAAATACTGCTGGTGGGCTTGCAGCACTGGTTGTGCCACCCACAGAAGCAGCTTGTAAAGTGTGTCTCAGGCCTGCCATTGCAGAGCCTGTGTGCAGTCTGTGACTGCCATGTCGACTTGGCAAGTGCACCCACTTGACCCTTGACCTTGCCAGGTAGGTCGCTCCCCCGCCACACAGCTCCGCCTGTGTTGTCCTGCCCGCTGCTGCTGCTGGTAAGCTCGCCCCGCTGCTGTTGCCTCGGTGCCCGTTTTGCCTTCTGTTTCCCCTCATGCCCCATCTCCTGTGTCCATTTTGCTTTCTGTTTCCCCTCGTGCCCCCATTCTGTGTGTCCATTTTTGCCTTCTGTTTCCCCTCGTTGCCCCCATTCTGTGTGTCCATTTTTGCCTTCTGTTTCCCCTCGTTGCCCCCATTTTTTGTGCCCGATTTTGCCTTCTGTTTCCCCTCGTGCCCCCATTCTGTGTGTCCATTTTGCCTTCTGTTTTCCCCTTGTGCCCCCAATTTTCTGTGCCCAACTTTGCCTTCTGTACCCCCCGTTGCCTCTCTCCACTCCCGCCGCTGAGTCCCCTGCGGCCCCACCCCCCTGACTGCCCATTCGCTGCCCCTGCCTCCCGCCTCCCAACTGCTCCTCCCTCCCACCTCCCCATATATGGCGGCCACTGCGCGGTGAGGAGAGCGACCCTTGACCTTGCCAGGTAGGTCGCTCCCCCGCCACACAGCTCCGCCTGTGTTGTCCTGCCCGCTGCTGCTGCTGGTAAGCTCGCCCCGCTGCTGTTGCCTCGGTGCCCGTTTTGCCTTCTGTTTCCCCTCGTGCCCCATCTCCTGTGTCCATTTTGCTTTATGTTTCCCCTCGTGCCCCCATTCTGTGTGCCCGATTTTGCCTTCTGTTTCCCCTCGTGCCCCCATTCTGTGTGTCCATTTTGCCTTCTGTTTTCCCCTCGTGCCCCCATTTTTCTGTGCCCAACTTTGCCTTCTGTACCCCCCGTTGCCTCTCTCCACTCCCGCCGCTGTGTCCCCTGTGGCCCCGCCCCCCTGACTGCCCATTCGCTGCCCCTGCCTCCCGCCTCCCAGCTGCTCCTCCCTCCCACTCCCCATATATGGCGGCCGCTGCGCGGCCGCGCCAAAGGCGCCTAAGGCAAGCCCCGTCTGCGCCCGTCCGCGCCTGGACCGCGCCCAGTGCCAGAACTCCTGGGCCGCGCGCCCCGCTCCAGCCTTGAGGACCGACGCCGTTACGATGCCACCACACTCCACGCTCTCAACCCCGGATGGACACACAACTGCTTCAAGGCCACTCCGAAACGCACTCATGGCCCCTTCACCTGCCGGAACTACAGCTACACCAGCCTCAGAGCCACCGAAGCGCCCGCCAAGAAGGACCTCAACCACCTCCGATGCATCCTACTGAACACCCGCTCCGCACGCAAACACGCCGTCGAGCTCTGGGACCTGCTCGACACATCATCACCAGACGTCGCCTTCCTGACAGAGACCTGGATGAACGACTCCTCCGCACCCGACATCTCCATAGCCATCCCAGACGGCTATAAGATCACCCGCAGAGACCGCGTCAACGGAGTAGGAGGAGGAATCGCCATCGTCCACAAGAACTCCATCAGGGTCTCGACCAGCACCGTCGACCTTCTCTGCACCGCCGAACACATGCACTTCCAGATCCACACGGACCCCAACACCACTCTTAGAGGCACCCTTGTCTACAGACCCCCTGGGCCCCGACCCCAGTTCAGCGACTCCATCGCCAACTTCATCAGCACGCACGCCCTGACCTCTACCGACTACATCCTCCTCGGAGACCTGAACTTTCACCTGGAGAACAACAACGACAGCAACTCCACCACCCTGATCGACAACCTCGCCAACCTCGGACTGAGACAGCTCGTCACAACACCGACTCATTCCGCCGGCCACACGCTCGACCCCGTCTTCTCCTCAAGCTCCCACGTCTCCTTCAGCCACACCACGGAACTCCTCTGGACCGACCACCGCTGCATCCACTTCACCTTCCAGAAACCCACCACACACCACCGAACCCAACAGATCCCACGCCGCTGCTGGAGCAAAGTCACCGAAGACCAACTACGGGCAAACCTCGCTCTCAGCCCCCCCTCCGACCCATCCAACACCGACGACGCTGCCTGCAACCTCAGACGATGGATAGACGACTGTGCCAACACCCTCGCCCCGCTGAAAAAACTCACCTACAGCGACACCACCAAAAGAGCCAGCT
This sequence comes from Calotriton arnoldi, assembly GCA_963921515.1. Classification (NCBI taxonomy): domain Eukaryota; kingdom Metazoa; phylum Chordata; class Amphibia; order Caudata; family Salamandridae; genus Calotriton; species Calotriton arnoldi. The sequence continues at coordinate 279,926 of CAWUFW010006370.1, read as the reverse complement.
GGTTCACCCCGGAACTCCTAGCTTCCAAGCGTACCTGCCGGAAACTAGAGAAGAAATGGCACAGTCATAAGACACCGGACAGCCACGCAGCCCACAAAGACGCCATCCGTAACCACCACCACCTCATCAGGTCCGCCAAGAGAATCTCCTTCAAAGACCGCCTCGACAACAACGCACACAACAGCAAGCAGCTCTTCAACATCGTGAAGGAACTCTCCAACCCCAGCTCCAACACCAACGACATCCCGCCGTCGCAAGCCCTGTGCGATTCCCTCGCCACCTTCTTCCACCGCAAGATCTCCGACATCCACGACAGCTTCAACGCCCAGACAGCCCCTACTAAGATAGATACACCAGACCCGCCGCACACCATCGACCATGACCCCTTGCCAGCCTGGGCCAGCGTGAACATCGATGACACCATCAAGACCATGAGCACAATACACTCCGGCTCCCCGTCAAACCCTTTCCCGCACCACATCTTCAACAAAGCCAGCAGCTCCATCGCACCCCACCTGTGCAACGTTATCAATCTCTCCTTCGAGACCGCGACCTTCCCAGAGAGCTGGAAACACGCAGAGATCAACGCCCTACTCAAAAAACCCAAGGCGGACCCGAGAGACCTCAAGAACTTCCGGCCCATCTCCCTGCTTCCGTTCCCAGCCAAGGTCATCGAGAAGATCGTCAACAAACAGCTAACCCGATACCTCGAAGAAAACAGCATCCTGGACCCATCCCAATCAGGGTTCCGCAGCAACCACAGCACTGAGACTGCCCTCATCGCCGCCACCGACGACATCAGGACCCTGCTGGACAACGGTGAGACCGCAGCCCTCATCCTGCTGGACCTCTCTGCCGCCTTCGACACTGTCTGCCACCGCACTCTACGCGCACGCCTCCACGACGCAGGGATCCGAGACAAGGCCCTGGAATGGACCACCTCCTTCCTCGACGGCAGAACCCAGAGAGTCCGCCTCCCACCTTTCCGATCCGAAGCCTCCGAGATCATCTGCGGCGTACCCCAGGGATCTTCCCTCAGCCCAACGCTGTTCAACATCTACATGGCCCCGCTCGCACGCATCGCCAGACAGCACGACCTCAACATTATCTCCTACGCCGACGACACTCAACTGATCCTCTCCCTCACCAAGGCCCCCTCGCCGCCAAATCCAATCTCCATGAAGGAATGAAGGCCGTTGCCGATTGGATGAAGATCAGCCGACTAAAGCTGAACACGGACAAGACAGAGGTCCTCATCCTTGGCTCCAACCCCTCAGCCTGGGACGACTCCTGGTGGCCAACGACGCTGGGAGCAGCCCCGACACCCACCGACCACGCACGCAACCTGGGAGTCATCCTCGACTCAACGCTCTCCATGACCAAGCAAGTCAACGCAGTCTCCTCCTCCTGCTTCAACACCCTCCGCATGCTTCGCAAGATCTACAGGTGGATCCCGACAGATACAAGAAGAACAGTCACCCAGGCCCTCGTCAGTAGCAGACTCGACTATGGGAACGCCCTCTACGCGGGAGCCCCGGCCAAGCTCATCAAGCGACTGCAACGCATACAAAACGCCTCCGCACGCCTGATCCTCGACGTACCACGCCACAGCCACATCACCCCCACCTGAGGAACCTGCACTGGCTCCCCGTCAACAGGAGAATCTCCTTCAAACTCCTCATCCACGCACACAAGGCACTCCACAAGACTGGCCCAGCCTACCTCAACAGACGACTCTTCTTCTACGTCCCCAACCGCCAGCTCCGCTCCGCCGACCTCTCCCTCACCACCGTCCCTCGCATTCGAAGAACAACCACCGGCGGCAGATCCTTCTCACACCTAGCCGCCAAGACCTGGAACACCCTTCCACTAAGCCTACGACAGACCCAAGACCTGCTGACCTTCAGGAGGCTACTCAAGACCTGGCTGTTCGACCAGTAGCAGCACCCCCCCCCTTTTTTCTCCCCAGCGCCTTGAGACCCTCGCGGGTAAGTAGTGCGCTCTACAAATTCTGTGATTGATTGATTGATTGACTTGCCAGTCCCTAAACCTTCCCTTATCTTCATATCAGACACCCCTAAGGTAGGCCCAAGGGCAGGGTGCATTGTAAGATAAGGTAGGACATGCCCTGGTGTGTGTGGCATGTCCTAATAGTGAATTACAGCCATTTTCGTTTTTCACTATTGCAAGGCTACCTGTTCCCCATAGGCCAGAATGGGCAGTTTGATTATTACATCTTATAATCCTAACTGACCCACGGAACATGGTAGAGAAACGAATTTAGTATGCCTGAACTCAGAATGATAAAATACATCTTTTAGTGAAGTTGATTTTAACATTCTGTGTTTGAAAATACCACTTTTAGAAAGTGTGTATTTTCTTGCCTAACCTTCCAAACCTGCCTCTGCTAGGTTGTGTATTGTGTGTCTGGCTTTGTGAGTGACAGGGGCTGGGGGTGGCTCCAGGAGACAGGGTGAGTCAGCACAGGACTGAATAGAGAGATCTGCATCCAAGTGGTGGGAGGAGTAAGCACCTGGGTCTGAATAGGGCTGTGCCTGCCTTCCACAATGCTGGCTCCGCCTCCTGCTGGGCGACTGAGCACCCTGCCCCACATTCTGAAAGGAAAGAAGGAGTCCTGTAAACAAAGTGCTCCAGGACTGACCAGAACTGGTTTTGGACTAGGCAAAGGCCTCTCTGCCTTCAGAGAACAAAGAGAAAAGGTGTATAAAAAGGGGACCCAGACCCCTAGGAAATTAGATCACTTCTGGAACAACAAGACGACCCTTTTGCCAAGGAGAAGAACCAAGGAAGCTGCAGGAGTTGGACTGTCCCTCTGCCAAGTGTGCTGTTTGCTGGGTTGGCCTGCAGTGGTTTCTTCATTGCCAAGGAAAGGAGAAGGAACTTTTAAAGAACTTTCATCATCTTGCAGAATATTACTCCAAGGGCTTGAATTTGTGCTTGCCTCCTGCTGAAGTCTCAGGACCAAAAGACTTCACCACCAGCTCCCTCCTGAATTCCCTTGCTGGGGATTCTGTCTGCTGAGACCTGCGTGTCGCTGGGAGCTGGAAGTGCGACGCAACGAGAAGAAGCGTGTCGCCATCGTAGCTGTTACCGTCGCATCGCCAGAGAAGCGTGTCTTCGTCAACAGCCGCTGAGTGTTGCATCACCGGAGAAGCGTGTCGCCACCGCAAGGGTCGCTGTCGCATCACCGGAGAAGCACGTCGCATGGCCTGTCGCAACTCCAATGGTACAGAGTTCACCGCACGGCCTTCGGCGTGCACGCATCGTCTTCACATCGTCGAATCAAGGGCGCCATCTTATCGCATCGCACCGGATCATCGCATCGCGGCGCCATCTTGCGCATCGCAACCGGAACGCAGCACGAGAACCTACGCATCACCTCCTCTCCGGTAAGGATCAAGACACATCCCCTACTCTGCGCAAGCATTGAGGCGCAACGCATCGTCTCCCCCGAAGCAAGGAACCGACGCATCTCTATCCCTGCGAACCTTTTGTTTGTTTTGCGTTACGCATCCAGGTACTTTTGTGAGAACTTTGTCGCATTTATCATCAACTTGAACTAAGGAACTTCACCATCTTTTAAGAGTATCTTCAGTACAGTATTGTGGATTTTTGTCGTTTGTGGTCTTGTGATAAGTCTATATAAAGAATACTTATTTTTATAAAACCTGTGTGGTGTCCATCTGTAGTGTTTTCACTGTATTACTGTATGTGTTCACAAATGCTTAACACACTGCCTCTTAGATAAGCCTGCCTGCTCATGCCAAGCTACCAAGGGGGTGAGCAGGGGTTATCCAGGTGTGTAATCCCCTTTCCCTGACTTAGAAGTAAGGGTCCCTATTTGGACAAAGGTGTATACCATTGCCAACTAGAGACCCCCAGTTCTAACATTGGTGGTCAGCGGTGAGGATTTGGACCTGCATTTGTGACTCATATACAGTGATTGGTGTACACTACTAGTGAGTGCAGAACAAACTCGACCACATACTTTTTGGTAGAATTTTTTTCCTTGGACTGTTATTTTTCTGAGAACTGCCAATTCTTATTGCCATGAGTCCACCAGCATCTGTTGCATCTATGGATCTAGATTTTGAGGAGGAGAGGTTAGAAAGCTACACTTTGAAACAGCTCAAGCATCTCTGCAAGAAATTGAAAGTTGCTACACCAGGCATTTCTAAAAGGATGACTACCAGAAGGCGCTGAGGGCCTGGGTAGAAGCAAGAAATGACCCTGAGTTGGTGGTGGAGCCAGCTGGGGATGCAGATGGGCAACTGGATAGGCCAGAGTTTCCAGCCAGGGAGGGGTACCGTCCCCACCTGGCAGTAGCATCTCTTCAAAGACCTGTCCCCCAGAGAGTTGGAAGACAGGGAGAGAAATAGGGTGCACAAGCTGGAGATGGCAAGGCTCAAAATGGAGGGTCAGAGGGACCTAGAAAATAGCAGGGTGACCTTGGAAAGAGAGAAAATAAGGTTGGAACATGAGAGAATGTTGAGGGAGTTGGAGCTGAAAGCGCAGGGCTTAGGAAACAACCCCTCTGGTGGCAGCACACCATCTGTGCCTGCAGAAGGTAAAGTTTATATTCCCAAAGATATCATCAAAGAGTTTCACAGACAGGAAGATATTGGGCAGTGGTTTGCAGCCTATGAGATAGCAATGTTGGCCCACCGGGTCCCTGAGAAGGATTGGGGAGCAGGGTTGTGGGGCCGCTTTGTGAGTGATGGGAGGGATACCTTGTTAAACCTGCCCAGTGAGAATAGGATGTCTTATGCCCATATGAAGGAAGCCCTTATGACAAGGTATGGTTTGACCCCAGAACTCTATAGACAGAGGTTCAGAAATTGTAAGAAACTGGAGGCAACTACCTGGGAGGAGTATCAGTCTTTCTTTTTCAGAGCTATGGATGGTTGGGTGAAGGGTAGCAAAGTAGATACTTTTGAAGCTCTCTATGATTTGTTTGCATGGGAGCACTTGTCTGCTAACTGTTTTCCAGAGCTACGCCAGCACCTTATTGATAGCAAGTTAACTAACCCTAGGAAACTTGCTGAGGAGGCGGACCGCTGGGTAAGCACCCAGGTCCACAAGGGTCATGTGGGAGTCTCCGCCAAAGGTGGGCAGGGTCCCCAGCAGAAGAGTGGGGGGGACAAGGGTAAACAGAGGGAGTTCCAAAAGGGCCCCAAAGTAATTCCCAAGGGAACCAAGGGAAGGTTTCCCAGCCTCCCCTGAGAAGAAGCAAGAGGCCCCGACAGGTAAACCTGTTCAGAGGGGCCCCTGTAAATGTTTTACGTGTGGTCAATTGGGCCACCGTTGGTATGATCCTCAATGTCCCATGAGAGATCCCAAAGCACCACCCCGTCAGATTGCCAGTGTAGCCCTGGGGGGGGGAGGAGATGGGTGCCCAAGGTGGGTGGGATCCCACAGAGATGTCCCTTGTCTCATTAGGAGACTTTGAGATGGTCCCTAAAACTCAGCTGCCTGATAACACTAAAAAGTACAGGCAGTGGGTGACCATCAATGGCCATAGGGTGGAAGCTCTAAGAGACACCGGTGCAAGTGTGACAGCTGTCAGTTGTCGGTTGGTGTCCAAAGAGCAGGTTGTCCCCCATGCATTCTTCCCTGTTGTTGCTGCAGACAACTCACAGAGCCAGTGTGAGGTGGCGCAAGTTCCCTTTGAGTGGGGGGGGGCTCTCAGGTACTCTCCAAGTTGCTGTGAGGCCAGCCATGCCTGTTGATTGTCTGTTGGGCAATGATTTAGAGGACTCCCCTTGGGCTAAGGTGGAGAGAAGGTCTCATTTAGAGATGTTGGGTCTGCCTGAGTGGGCGTGTGTAACCACTCGGTCCATGGCGGCCAGTAAGGGTGATCAAGAGGTTCTGGAGCCTGAGAATATGGCCCAGACCCCTGCCTTAAAGAGAAGATGTAGGGGGCACGGGAAACCAGCCCCTATAGTTCCCACGGTCCAGGAGGAGGCAGACCTTGAGGAGGATGCCCTGGAACCTACAGGGGAACAAGTTGCTGAACTGGGTGACCTGCCTGAGCTGACCCATTGGCAGCAAGAAGGAGGTCCCTCCAGGGAGGAATTTTGTGAGGAGAAAAGGAAGTGCCCTTCTCTTGAGGGTTTGAGCCAACAGGCCACAAACCAGGCAGCAGGTGATCAGTCTGGATCACATTGGATCTACTGGGAGATCGACCTCCTGTATAGCGAGCCTAAGGTTGCTGAGCCTGGGTCAGCCCGTGTGCTGGTGGTACCCCAGTGCTTCAGAGCCTTCCTACTGGGTTTGGCTCATGACGTTCCTTTAGCTGGACATCTGGGGCAGAACAAGACCTTTGAAAGGCTTGTTTCCCATTTTCATAGGCCCCAGATGCGCAAGAGTTCAGATACTCATTGTAGGACCTGCCAAACTTGCCAGGCAAGTGGGAAAAGTGGAAGGAAGCACAAGGCTCCTCTCCAACATTTCCCTGTAGTCAGTACCCCCTTTGAACGGGTGGGCTTTGACATTGTGGGGCCACTGGACCCCAAGACAGCCATGGGCAACAGGTTTATCCTGGTCTTGGTGGACCATGCTACCCGGTACCCGGAAGCCATCCCTCTCAGGACAGTGACGGCCCCCATGGTGGGACGTGCACTGATGGGGGTTTTTTCCAGTGTGGGGTTCCCCCGAGAGGTGGTGTCAGACCATGTACCAACTTCATATCTAACTATATGAAGTCCCTGTGGAAGGAGTGCGGTGTTACCCATAAGTTCACCGCTCCTTACCACCTCCAAGGTAATGGGCTGGTTGAGAGATTCAACCGGACCCTTAAGGGCATGATTATGGGTCTTGAGGAACCTATGAGGCGTAAGTGGGACGTCCTCTTGCCATGCCTGTTGTTTGCTTACCGTGAGGTGCCTCAGAAGTCCTTAGGGTTCAGCCCCTTTGAGCTGCTGTATGGTCACCCAGTAAGAGGACCTTTGAGTCTGGTCAAGGAAGGCTGGGAGCAATCTCCCAGGAAACCTCCCCAGGATGTATATAGCTACATGCTGGCCTTCAGGAACCAGACTCTGCGTTTCAGAGAACTCGCTCAGGCGAACCTGGAAGCCAGCCAGGAAGAGATGAAGCGGTGGTGCGATCAGAATGCCACTCTGATTGAGCTTCAGCCTGGACAGAAAGTTTGGGTCATGGCCCCTGTGGAGCCCTTTGAGGTGGTGGAGCGCAAGAGTGATGTCACCTATCTGGTGAACTTGCGGTCTCCCAGGAACCCTTTGCGGGTCCTGCATGTTAAGCGCCTGAAGCCCCACTTAGAAAGGTCCGAAGTGGGCATGCTCCTAGCGACAGATGATGGAATGGAGGAGGAGACTGAGCCTCTTCCTGACCTCCTGTCTGCAGCGGAGCAAGATGGGTCAGTGGATGGTGTTGGCCTCTCTGCCACACTGACCCCTGAACAGCAGCAAGATTGTCGCCAACTGCTGGGGCAATTCCCTGATTTGTTCTCCCTGGTTCCTAGTGTCACTGAGTGCTGCGTCCATGATGTGGACACTGGGGACAGTCCTCCTGTGAAGCACAAGGCTTACAGAGTGACTGACAGGGTCAGAGCTTACATTAAGGAGGAGGTCTCCAAGATGTTTGCCTTAGGGGTGATTGAGTCCTCTAACAGTCCTTGGGCCAGCCCAGTGGTTTTGGTCCCAAAGGCTGCCGCGCCTGGTGCCACACCCAAACTCCGGTTCTGTGTGGACTACCGAGGACTCAATTCAGTCACCAGGACTGACGCGCACCCCATCCCCAGAGCTGATGAGCTCATTGATCGGTTGGGAGCTGCCCGGTACCTCAGCACGTTTGATTTGATGTCTGGGTACTGGCAGATTGCCTTAACTGATGGGGCCAAGGAGAGGTCAGCATTCTCCACACCAGATGGGCACTACCAATTCCGGGTTATGCCCTTTGGGATGAAGAATGCCCCTGCCACCTTTCAGAGGTTGGTCAACCAGGTGTTGGACGGACTGGAAGATTTCAGTGCCGCCTACCTGGATGACATTTCGGTGTTTATTTCCACTTGGGAAGAACATCTGCGCCACCTCTGGGAAGTGTTGATGGCGCTGCGGAAGGCAGGCCTCACAATCAAGGTGAGTAAGTGCCAGATTGGGCAGGGTTCTGTGGTGTACTTGGGGCACCAGGTAGGAAGCGGCCAGGTGGCACCCCTACAGCCCAAGATTGATATCATCCTGGCATGGGAACCCCCAAAGACTCAGACACAGGTGAGAGCCTTTTAGGACTCACGGGGTACTACAGGAGGTTTGTCAAGGGGTATGGCAACATTGTTGCACCCTTGACTGAGCTGACTTCCAGGAAGCAGCCCAAGAAAGTGAACTGGACTGACACCTGTCAGAAGGCTTTTGACGCCCTGAAGACTGCCATGTGCACAGCACCCGTGCTTCAGGCGCCCAACTTCTCAAAAGAATTCATTGTTCAAACAGACGCTTCAGAGCATGGTGTGGGGACTGTTCTATCACAGATTAATGAGGAAGGCCTAGACCAACCTGTAGCCTTCATCAGTAGGAGGTTACTTCCACGGGAACAGAGGTGGAGTGCAATTGAGCGTGAGGCATTTGCTGTGGTCTGGGCACTGAAGAAGTTGAGACCATACTTGTTTGGGACTCACTTCCTGGTTCAGACCGACCACAGGCCCCTCAGATGGCTGATGCAGATGAGGGGTGAGAACCCAAAGTTGTTGAGGTGGTCCATTTCCCTACAGGGTATGGACTTCACGGTGGAACACCGCCCTGGTACAGAACACACCAATGCTGATGGTCTGTCCAGATTTTTCCGCCTTAGTGAAGAGGACTCCCTAAGGGAAGGGTAGTTCTCCCCACATTTCAGCTGGAGGGGACACGTGTTAGACCTGGTATCATTGGCGTGAGTCTTCCTTCCATTTTTTACTGATTGCCTCCTCTGTTTTGATATGTTTTTGCTGGTTTTATGCTTTGGGCACTGTGCCACTGCTATTCAGTGCCACAGTGCAAGTGCTCCCTATGTTAAATTGATGTATTGATTAGTGACTCCATGATTGGGTTATTTGATTTACTTGTCAGACCCTAGTATAGTGTACCATGTGTGCCCAGGGCCTGTCAATCAAATACTGCTGGTGGGCTTGCAGCACTGGTTGTGCCACCCACAGAAGCAGCTTGTAAAGTGTGTCTCAGGCCTGCCATTGCAGAGCCTGTGTGCAGTCTGTGACTGCCATGTCGACTTGGCAAGTGCACCCACTTGCCAGTCCCTAAACCTTCCCTTATCTTCATATCAGACACCCCTAAGGTAGGCCCAAGGGCAGGGTGCATTGTAAGATAAGGTAGGACATGCCCTGGTGTGTGTGGCATGTCCTAATAGTGAATTACAGCCATTTTCGTTTTTCACTATTGCAAGGCTACCTGTTCCCCATAGGCCAGAATGGGCAGTTTGATTATTACATCTTATAATCCTAACTGACCCACGGAACATGGTAGAAAAACGAATTTAGTATGCCTGAACTCAGAATGATAAAATACATCTTTTAGTGAAGTTGATTTTAACATTCTGTGTTTGAAAATACCACTTTTAGAAAGTGTGTATTTTCTTGCCTAACCTTCCAAACCTGCCTCTGCTAGGTTGTGTATTGTGTGTCTGGCTTTGTGAGTGACAGGGGCTGGGGGTGGCTCCAGGAGACAGGGTGAGTCAGCACAGGACTGAATAGAGAGATCTGCATCCAAGTGGTGGAAGGAGTAAGCACCTGGGTCTGAATAGGGCTGTGCCTGCCTTCCACAATGCTGGCTCCGCCTCCTGCTGGGCGACTGAGCACCCTGCCCCACATTCTGAAAGGAAAGAAGGAGTCCTGTAAATAAAGTGCTCCAGGACTGACTGTGAGAAGTTGGCCTGGCATATGCTGTCCACAAATTATAGTGGGCACCTTGCACCAGTCCAAACAACCCCTTATTGGAGATAGGTTAAAGACAACCTTTATTGAAAGCTATCCTAGTGGTAGCTATGGAGAGCAGCCTTCAGGCTAAGTCTTGAAGGAATGTAAAGCAGCTTGTTTTACCAGTCTATAATCTCTTGAGTGACCAAATGAAAGAGGACCACACCAGGTATATATTCAAAATATATGTATTTATTGCTAAACACACCCCTCTAGTCTCTTCGGAGGCGTGGGTTCGAATCCCACCGCTGCCACCAATGTGAGAAGTTGGCCTGGCATATGCTGTCCACTAATTATAGTGGGCACCTTGCACCAGTCCAAACAACCCCTTATTGGAGATAGGTTAAAGACAACCTTTATTGAAAGCTATCCTAGTGGTAGCTATGGAGAGCAGCCTTCAGGCTAAGTCTTGAAGGAATGTAAAGCAGCTTGTTTTACCAGTCTATAATCTCTTGAGTGACCAAATGAAAGAGGACCACACCAGGTATATATTCAAAATATATGTATTTATTGCTAAACACACCCCTCTAGTCTCTTTATGAGGCTAGAGTTCGAAGTACATAAGTTATAAGTTAGTTATCAACAGTAATAGCACAAATACACAATTGAGCCCTAGGGCGTACCAAACCATATACCAATAAAGTGGTATAAGAACCACGACTGAGCTAGACACAAGGCCAAGAGCCTGTAGAAGTGCTTGGACCACAAGGAACCACCCAAGGTAGTGACACAGGGGACCCACGGGGACGCGTGCAGTGTGAGAACACAGCCGCGAATCGCCGTTGACTTCTATGGGGAAAGTCGCGGTTGGAATTTTTAAAGAAAAGGGACACTTAGAGGAGGACTTGGAGCAAACCCTTTTAGAACTAGGCTGTTCTAGTGTCAATACCCACGGGAGCACCGGAGTACTCGAGTTACCCCACCCAGGGGAGCCGGGTGCATAGGTGTCTTTCGGGGTCGGGTTTCGTCGTCGTTTTCAATGGCGATCTGCTGCAAATTGCTGTTGGCGGCCAAGTCGAAAGTGTTCGGGTGGATCCAAAGGTGGATCGAAGATCTGAAGAACCTGAAAGCAGAGGGGACAGAGTCTGGGTCACTAGCCAGTGACCAGGAAGGCGATGAGCAGATGCCCACCGATGTTGAGTGCTTCAGGTAGGTTGACGGTCGTCTTGACTCTTCAGCCACGAGGTCCAGAAGGCGTCGACGATGACCAGGAGCTGGATTCGAGCTGCGCACAACGTCTGTCGATTGGAGGGGTGCCGGCGACCGGATTGGACCCAACAAGCCTTGGAAACGGCAAGTCTCGTGGAAATAGAAGAAGGACAGTGGTGCAGACCAGCAAGGTCTGAGGGACTCACCCAGCAAGGGTAAGTCAGGGCACACCTGGAGCAACCAGGGAGCCCAAGCAGAAGAAGATTGGCCTTCGGGAGGGCCTACTAGCCAACGGACTAGCGACTGCAAAGGAGCCTCGAGTGGATGCACTTAGAGCTGACTCACGGGCCACTCGTGGAGTGGAGGCCAGTGATCTTCGGTGCAGTCGGTGCTGGAGGCTGGGGATACTCGGAGCCCAAAGCACAACTTCGTGGGAGACCCAGAAGAGGATGCACTTGCAAATGCGATCGGTGTCCAGGGGTCACGGTTCCACGTTACCCACGACAGCTACGGGCCTCAGCTTTGCTGGGGACTCAGGGCTGCCTCGGGAAGTCTGGAAATCCACCTCTGGTGATGCAAAGACTTCGGCGTCCAGCGGGAGCTTCAGCGATGCAGACCGGACAATTGCTTCTTTGGTGCCTGCCAAGCAGGGGAGTCACTCCTTGACCCCAAGGGAGATTCTTCAGTCCTCTAATCTTGAAGTAGAGCGTCAAAGGTCCAGGATTCTGTGTCAGAGTTTCGTCCAGGTAAATCTAAAGTCCTAAGGACTGGGGTCCCATACTTATACCAAGTTAGGGGGTTGGACATACTCTGGGGACCCACCTATGGGAGGGTCAGGGCAGAGAGGTGGTTACACCCCTTTCCCTTTGTCCAGTTTCGTGCCAGAGCAGGGGCTGGAAGCCCCTGAGCCGGTTTGAACTGGGGTATGCACAGGGACACCAAATGTGCCCCCAGTGCAGGACTTCAAAGCACCAGAGAGTGCTCCCGCCCAGCCCCAATACACACTATCCTGTCTGGGGAGGTGGTTACACCTCCCTGGGACAGGAAACCTATTGACCAGGCCTCCCCTGCCGGAGTTTCTATCAGCAGCAGGAGGCCAGACTCGTGTCTGTGGCAGCGGCATCCATTTTGTGATGCCAGGGCTTGGAAAGAAGTTACCGGGCAGGCCGGTGTGTACATGTCTCTCCCTCTAGAAGGGTGGAATGCTACCCCCGCCGCCAGAACTGGTGGGGGAGTAGTATTCCAAGATGTTTGACACCAAACACGACATGTTTCCGTGCAGCCATCCCAAAGTTAGCATTTAACGCGAGGTTATAATGCGCTTAAGAGTATATGGTCAGGCTGCACTACAAACAGCATCAGAGAAGGGTCTCCGAACGCTGCAGAGGGCCCTGCTCATGCAGGGGCACCCTCTCACATAGGAACCACGCACTCTGCCTCCAGGATTGATAAGGCCTGCCATAGGAGTGACTTATAGGTTTATATGTGTGTATGTAGTGATATAGGTAGCCTATATCACAGTAAGGGGTGCATGCACCACCTTACCCAGGCTGCAGTAGCAGACCTGTGGTGTCCTTTTGGCTGGCCTTCCAGGGGTGGCACAATACATGCTTCAGCCCCGGGCAGGCCTCTGAGGTACCTATGCCCTGGGTACATAGTATACCATATACTAGGGACTTATAAGGGCACTCCAGATTCCAATCAGAGATGTGCCTAAGGCACATCGAAACCATTTTAGAGAGGAAGCAGCTAGGCTGGGGTTCTGATTAGCAGGGCCCCAGCCAGACTAAAGTCGAAAAACAGTGAAGCATCAGCAAAAGTGGGGGTACCCATGTGAAGCAGATCCTACTCTCCTACACAACCCCCCAAACGTAGGGACATTAAACTAACCTTGCCCAGTTAAGTCTTCATGTTCTAATTGGAAGTACCTAGAGAGTCAATCTGCATTGGCATGGATACTCCCAGGTCTATGTTCCACTGTGAAGTCCATCCCCTGTAGGGAAATGGACCACCTAAGCAGTTTGGGGTTTTCACCCTTCATTTGTTTTAGCCATAAGAGGGGCTTATGGTCTGTTTGAACAAGGAAATGAGTACCAAACAAGTATGGCCTCAACTTCTTCAGAGCCCAGACCACAGCAAAGGCCTCCCTCTCAATGGCTGACCAACGTTTCTCTCTAGGGGTCAGCCTTCTGCTAATAAAAGCTACTGGCTACCCATTCATCATTCAATTGTGACAGTACAGCCCCTACCCCCAATTCAGATGCATCTGTTTGGACAATGAACTTCTTGGAGTAATCAGGACTCTGTAGAATGGGAGCAGTGCACATTGCCTGCTTTAGGTCATCAAATGCCTTTTGACAGCTAACTGTGCACTGAACCTTTTTGGGCATTTTCTTGGAAGTTAAGTCATTCAGGGGTGTCACTATTGATCCATAGACCCTTGACAAATCTCCTATAGTACCCAGTCAGGCCTAAAAAGGCTCTCACCTGAGTCTGGGTAGTTGGAGCAGTCCAGTCCATGATGGTCTGGATCTTGCTCTGCAAGGGTTGAACCTGGCCTCCACCCACAAGGTGGCCCAGGTACACAATCTGACTCTGCCCTATCTGGCACTTGGTGGCCTTGATAGTCAGGCCTGCTTTCTGCAGGGCCTGCAAAACATTTCTGAGGTGGACCAGGTGATCCTCCCAGGTGGAGCTAAAGACAGCAATATCATCTAGATATGCTGCACTATAGGCTTCCAGACCTGTAAGGACGGTATTCACCAACCTCTGAAAAGTGGCAGGTGCATTCTTCAGACCAAAGGGCATCACCACAAATTGATAATGCCCACTAGGGGTTGAGAATGCTGTCTTTGGCTTTGCATCATCAGCTAGTCTGATCTGCCAGTAGCCAGCTGTCAGGTCAAATGTGCTTAGATACTTGGCTGAGGCCAAAGTGTCTATTAGCTCATCTGCCCTAGGTATTGGATGGGCATCAGTCCTAGTGACTGCATTGAGACCCCTGTAGTCCACACAAAACCTCATCTCTCTTTTCCCACCATTGGTGTGAGGTTTTGGCACAAGGACCACTGGACTAGCCCAAGGGCTATCTGAGGGTTCAATAACTCCCAAATCCAACATCTTCTGGACTTCTGTCCTGATACAGTCCCTGACAGGGTCAGGTTGCCTATAAATCTTATTTTAATAGGCAGACTGTCCCCAGTGTCCACTTCATGAGTGCACCAGGTGGTCTGACTGGGTGTCAGTGAGAATATGTGCCTGAACTGATTGAGCACCTGTCTGCAATCAGTTTGCTGCTGGGCAGTGAGGCTGCCTGCCAAGGCTACACCATCCACTGACCCATCATCAGGGTTCTGTGAGAGCAGGTCAGGGAGTGGGTCACTCTCTTCCTCCTGTCCCTCATCAGTAGCCATGAGCAAGCCCATGTCTGCCCTGTCCACATATGGTTTTAACCTGTTGACATGGAGAACCCTGTGGGGACTCCTGGGTGTTCCTAGGTCTACTAAATAGGTAACCTCACCCTTCTGTTCAACAATGGTATGGGGTCCACTCCATTTGTCTTGGAGAGCTGCTGGGGCCACTGGCTCCAGCACCCACACCTTCTGTCCTGGCTGGTAAACAGTCAGTACAGCCTTTTGGTCATGGCAGGCTTTTTGAAGTTCCTGGCTAGCCTCAAGGTTTTTAGTTGCCTTTTTCATGTACTCAGCCATCCGGGAGCGGACACCAAGTACATAGTCCACTATGTCTTGCTTTGGGGGCTTGAGAGGTAACTCCCATCCTTCCTTCACCAAGCACAATGGACCCCTGACAGGGTGACCAAACAAAAGTTCAAAAGGGCTGTAGCCAACCCCTTTTGAGGCACCTCCCTGTATGCAAATAAAAGGCAGGGCAAGAGTATGTCCCATCTTCGCCTAAGCTTTTCTGGGAGCCCTTTAATCATGCCCTTCAAGGTTTTGTTGAATCTCTCAACTAAACCATTGCATTGTGGGTGATAGGGTGTGGTGAACTTGTAAGTCACTCCACACTCCTTCCACATTGCTTTCAAGTATCAAGACATAAAGTTAGCACCCCTGTCTGATACAACCTCCTTAGGGAAGCCCACTCTTGAGAAAATTCCCAGGAGGGCTCTTGCCACCACAGGTGCTGTAGTGGTCCTAAGGGGAATAGCCTCTGGGTACCTGGTGGCATGATCCACTACCACCAGGATAAACCTGTGCCCAGATGCTGTTTGGGGATCCATGGGACCAACAATGTCAATCCCCACCCTTTCAAAGGGAACCCCACCACAGGTAGTGGTATCAGGGGAGCCTTTGTAGTGCCACCTGCCTTGCCACTGGCCTGGCAGGTTACACAGGAGCGACAAAACTCCTTGGTGTCTTCAGACATGTGGGGCCAGTGAAAGTGAGGGACAATTCTGTCCCAAGTCTTGTTCTGGCCCAGGTGACCTGCTAAGGGAATGTCATGGGCTAGGGTCAATAGGAAGCCCCTGAACTTCAGAGGTATAACCAACCTCCTGGTGGCACCAGGCTTGGGGTCTCTACACTCTGAGTACAAGAGTCCATCATCCCAATACACTGTATGGGGACCACTAGCTTTCCCAGCAGCCTCAGCAGCAGCTTGCTGTCTGAGGGGTTCAAGAGAGGGGCACCTCTGCTGCTCCTAGGTCAGAGCTGCCCTGGAAGGGCCCCCTGTACCCAAGAACTCAACCTGGTCAGGTTCAAGCTCCTCTGGGACAGTTCCTTCCTCAGGACTGAGATCATCCCCCTCAAGAGACTGATCTTCCTTCTGAGCCAAGGGGGAAGGCACTGCCTTTACCCTACTACTCCTCTTCTTGGAGGGCACTTGGTCCATTATTCCAGAATCCAAGGCCTGTTCAGTGTTAGACATTTTGGCTTGTGACCTGGTCACAGCAAACACATCTGCAGGGATGCCCAGCATTTCTGCATGGGTCCTGAGCTCCACTTCTGCCCAAGCTGAAGTTTCTAAATCATTGCCAAGCAAGCATTCAACTGGTAGGTCTGCACTTACCACAACCTTCTTAAGGCCAGTTACCCCTCCCCAGGAGAAGTTAACAACTGCCAGAGTATGGTCTGTTCTGGCATTGCTAGCATTGGTCACTTGGTACATTTCACCAAGTATAATCTGCCCAGGACTCACAAGGTCTTGTGTCACCATGGTGACACTTGCCCCTGTGTCCCTAAATGCCAAAGCCTCTTTTCCATTGATTAAGGGCTGTTGTCTGTACTTGCCCAGATTACTGGAACTCACAGAGGAGGTCACATCCATGCCTCCATCACAGACTAGGACAGCCTGAGTGAGTTCTCTGACTAGGTCAGAGCTCATCTCTTTACCCAGGGTCAACCCTACTAAACCCTTGGCTTGTGTAGTCCCACCACCAACTGTAACTGCACTAGGGGAGCAGGTGCCTTAGGGGCATTGGTGGGGGCTGGAGTAGAGTCTTTGGACTTGGTGCAATCACTGGTCCAGTGGGTCTTTTGCTTACAGACCTTGCACCATGGTTTCTTTTGGCCTTTCCCTTTGTTAGACTGTGAATCCCCACCTGAAGAAGATTTGTGGGGGCCTTGTGAAGACTTCTGGTCTTTACCCTTCTCCCCACCCTTATCAGAGTTCTTAGAATCTTGCTTCTTTGGGTCACCACCTTTGTTCTGTACCTTCTGCCTCACCCTGGTTCTGACCCATTTGTCTGCCTTCTTTCCCAATTCTTGGGGAGAGGTCAGATCAGAGTCCAGCAGGTACTGATGCAACAGCTGATTTTGACAGTTATTGAGAATCTGCTCACTCATGATAAGATTGTACAATTCTGTGAAGTCACACACCTTACTGCCCATCAACCAACCTTCCAGAGCCTTAGCAGAACAATCCACATAGTCTACCCAGTCTTGAGTCTGTGCTTTTTGGGTGTCTCTGAACTTTAGCCTGTATTGTTCAGTGGTTAGGCCAAACCCATCAATCAGAGCACTCTTCAAGACTGTGTAATTATCAGCATCCTCCTCTCTAACAGTGAGGAGCTTATCTCTACCTTTGTCTGCAAAGGAGAGCCACAAGATTGCTGCCCACTGCTCCTGAGGGACCCTCTGTACTTTACAGGCCCTCTCCAGTGCAGTTATCCATTTGTGGATGTCATCCCCACTCTGGTAGGGAGGGACAATATTGCTCAGGTTCCTATGGTCATAAGACCTTTCCCTATCTCTGGGGAAATTGCTGCCACCATGGGACTCTAGTCCCATCTTTTTTCTCTCTTTGTAGAGATCTAGGGACTCCCTGTCTATAGCCAACTGCTGTTTTCTGAGCTCAAGCTGGGCTTGCTCATACTGAATCAGTCTCTTTCTCCTGTCATGAGAGGATTCTCTCCTATGAGAAGAGACAGAGGTCCCTATTGAGGTGTCAGAGTGGTTAGACTCCTGAGAAGGAGATCTAGACCTTCTGGGCACACTCACAATTCTTCCTGGGGGACAAAGGGGAGGTCATTCTGATCCTCCTCCTCCACAGGAGGAATTGGGTTCTCCAGGTCAAGGTCATTTTCACCTTCCTGGCCAGTTTCAGAGGGGGGGGCATGGGTTTCTTCACCCCTGACCCCTTCCTCATCTTCTGCCCCACCCTCTCTGCCTACCCCTTCAGACCCTAGGGGTCTGCTGAGATCATCAGCCAGTAACACCTCCCTGAGGTGTTGGGTGCTGGCACTTTTGCCTTCCTTCAGCTTCCTAGTATTGCATAATGCTCTCAATTCCAAGAATGGGAGTTTATCATACTTGGAGGGAAGAAGCCCACTGGCTTCTGGCAAGGACTCACTGGGTCCTGGCTTTGAAGACATTACTAGTGAGGTGTGGTGTATGCACCACCTACTCTAGTGTGGCTAATAAACTCTCTTGAGTTGTAGAAAGGGTGTGCTATCCCTTAACACACAACTCTAAGTTCAGTAGAACTTACTGTATACTAAGCTTGATTTATATGTACCTAAGGTACCCTTAGTGGTTTTCAGTTGATCAATTCAATTGAGATTATCTGGTAAAACAATAGCAAGCTGGAATCCCACACGCTGCACACCAATGTGAGAAGTTGGCCTGGCATATGCTGTCCACTAATTATAGTGGGCACCTTGCACCAGTCCAAACAACCCCTTATTGGAGATAGGTTAAAGACAACCTTTATTGAAAGCTATCCTAGTGGTAGCTATGGAGAGCAGCCTTCAGGCTAAGTCTTGAAGGAATGTAAAGCAGCTTGTTTTACCAGTCTATAATCTCTTGAGTGACCAAATGAAAGAGGACCACACCAGGTATATATTCAAAATATATGTATTTATTGCTAAACACACCCCTCTAGTCTCTTTATGAGGCTAGAGTTCGAAGTACATAAGTTATAAGTTAGTTATCAACAGTAATAGCACAAATACACGTTTGAGCCCTAGGGCGTACCAAACCATATACCAATAAAGTGGTATAAGAACCACGACTGAGCTAGACACAAGGCCTAGAGCCTGTAGAAGTGCTTGGACCACAAGGAACCACCCAAGGTAGTGACACAGGGGACCCACGGGGGACGCGTGCAGTGTGAGAACACAGCCGCGAATCGCCGTTGACTTCTATGGGGAAAGTCACGGTTGGAATTTTAAAGAAAAGGGACACTTAGAGGAGGACTTGGAGCAAACCCTTTTAGAACTAGGCAGTTCTAGTGTCAATACCCACGGGAGCACCGGAGTACTCGAGTTACCTCACCCAGGGGAGCCGGGTGCATAGGTGTCTTTCGGGGTCGGGTTTCGTCGTCGTTTTCAATGGCGATCTGCTGCAAATTGCTGCCGGCGGCCAAGTCGAAAGTGTTCGGGTGGATCCAAAGGTGGATCGAAGATCTGAAGAACCTGAAAGCAGAGGGGACAGAGTCTGGGTCACTAGCCAGTGACCAGGAAGGCGATGAGCAGATGCCCACCGATGTCGAGTGCTTCAGGTAGGTTGACAGTCGTTTTGACTCTTCAGCCACGAGGTCCAGGAGGCGTCGATGACGACCAGGAGCTGGATTCGAGCTGTCCCACGACTGCAGGGGTGTCGGCGACCGGATTGCACCCAACAAGCCTTGGAAACGGCAAGTCTCGTGGAAATAGAAGAAGGATGGTGGTGCAAACCAGCAAGGTCTGAGGGACTCACCCAGCAAGGATAAGTCAGGGCATGCCTGGAGCAACTAGGGAGCCCAAGCAGAAGAAGATTGGCCTTCGGGAGGGCCTACTAGCCAATGGACTAGCGACCGCGAAGGAGCCTCAAGTGGATGCACTTAGAGCTGGCTCACGGGCCACTCGTGGAGTGGAGGCCAGTGATCTTCGGTGCAGTCGGTGCTGGAGGCTGGAGCTACTCGGAGCCCAAAGCACAACTTCGTGGGAGACCCAGAAGAGGATGCACTTGCAAATGCAATCGGTGTCCAGGGGTCACGGTTCCACGTTACCCACGACAGCTACGGGCCTCAGCTTTGCTGGGGACTCAGGGCAGCCTCGGGGAAGTCTGGAAATCCACCTCTGGTGATGCAAAGACTTCGGCGTCCGGCGGGAGCTTCAGCGATGCAGAACGGACAATTGCTTCTTTGGTGCCTGCCAAGCAGGGGAGTCACTCCTTGACCCCAAGGGAGATTCTTCAGTCCTCTAATCTTGAAGTAGAGCGTCAAAGGTCCAGGATTCTGTGTCAGAGTTTCGTCCAGGTAAATCTAAAGTCCTAAGGACTGGGGTCCCATACTTATACCAAGTTAGGGGGTTGGACATACTCTGGGGACCCACCTATGGGAGGGTCATGGCAGAGGGGTGGTTACACCCCTTTCCCTTTGTCCAGTTTCGCGCCAGAGCAGGGGCTGGAAGCCCCTGAGCCGGTTTGAACTGGGGTATGCACAGGGACACCAAATGTGCCCCCAGTGCAGGACTTCAAAGCACCAGAGAGTGCTCCCGCCCAGCCCCAATACACACTATCCTGTCTGGGGAGGTGGTTACACCTCCCTGGGACAGGAAACCTATTGTCCAGGCCTCCCCTGCCGGAGTTTCGGTCAGCAGCAGGAGGCCAGACTCGTGTCTGTGACTCTGCCTCCAGCATTGATAAGGCCTTGCATAGGAGTGACTTATAGGTTTATATGTGTGTATGTATGTAGTGATATAGGTAGCCTATATCACAGTAAGGAGTGCATGCACCACCTTACCCAGGCTGCAGTAGCAGACCTGTGGTGTCCTTTTGGCTGGCCTTCCAGGGTGGCACAATACATGCTTCAGCCCCTGGCAGGCCTCTGAGGTACCTATGCCCTGGGTACATAGTATACCATATACTAGGGACTTATAAGGGCACTCCAGATTCCAATCAGAGATGTGCCTAAGACACATGGAAACCATTTTAGAGAGGAAGCAGCTAGGCTGGGGTTCTGATTAGCAGGGCCCCAGCCAGACTAAAGTCGAAAAACAGTGAAGCATCAGCAAAAAGTGGGGGTACCCATGTGAAGCAGATCCTACTCTCCTACACTGACCAGAACTGGTTTTGGACTAGGCAAAGGCCTCTCTGCCTTCAGAGAACAAAGAGAAAAGGTGTATAAAAAGGGGACCCAGACCCCAAGGAAATTAGATCACTTCTGGAACAACAAGACAACCCTTTTGCCAAAGAGAAGAACCAAGGAAGCTGCAGGAGTTGGACTGCCCCTCTGCCAAGTGTGCTGTTTGCTGGGTTGGCCTGCAGTGGTTTCTTCATTGCCAAGGAAAGGAGAAGGAACTTTTAAAGAACTTTCATCATCTTGCAGAATATTACTCCAAGGGCTTGAATTTGTGCTTGCCTCCTGCTGAAGTCTCAGGGCCAAAAGATTTCACCACCAGCTCCCTCCTGAATTCCCTTGCTGGGGATTCTGTCTGCTGAGACCTGCGTGTCGCTGGGAGCTGGGAGCCGGAAGCGCGACGCAACGAGAAGAAGCGTGTCGCCATCGTAGCTGTTGCCGTCGCATCGCCAGAGAAGCGTGTCTTGATCAACAGCAGCTGAGTGTTGCATCACCGGAGAAGCGTGTCGCCACCGCAAGGGTCGCTGTCGCATCACCGGAGAAGCGCGTCGCAGGGCCTGTCGCGGCTCCAAAGGTACAGAGTTCGCCGCACGGCCTTCGGCGTACACGCATCGTCTTCACATCGTCGCATCAAGGGCGCCATCTTATCGCATCGCACCGGATCATCGCATCGAGGCGCCATCTTGCGCATCGCAACCGGAACGCAGCACGAGAACCTACGCATCACCTCCTCTCCGGTAAGGATCAAGACGCATCCCCTACTCTGCGCAAGCATTGAGGCGCGACGCATCATCTCCCCCGAAGCAAGGAACCGACGCATTTCCATCCCTGCGAACCTTTTGTTTGTTTTGCGTTACGCATCCAGGTACTTTTGTGAGAACTTTGTCGCATTTATCATCAACTTGAACTAAGGAACTTCACCATCTTTTAAGAGTATCTTCAGTACAGTATTGTGGATTTTTGTCGTTTGTGGTCTTGTGATGTCTATATAAAGAATACTTATTTTTATAAAACCTGTGTGGTGTCCATCTGTAATGTTTTCCCTGTATTGCTGTATGTGTTCACAAATGCTTAACACACTGCCTCTTAGATAAGCCTGCCTGCTCGTGCCAAGCTACCAAGGGGGTGAGCAGGGGTTATCCAGGTGTGTAATCCCCTTTCCCTGACTTAGAAGCAAGGGTCCCTATTTGGACAAAGGTGTATACCATTGCCAACTAGAGACCCCCAGTTCTAACAGATACTCTGTAGGCTATCTTCTCAGTTAAATTGTTAGCCTCCACATTCTTTCTAGTTTTTTACAGGAAGCTTTCTCTGTCCTTAGCAATGGGTTTCGAACAATGTTCTGTGGTTGGATCCAGTTACCTTATATGGATCCTAGGACTAGGGTTACAGTTGCCAGAACTGTCTCCTATAGTTGTAATATTGAGTGTGGAACCTGACAGAGGTTCCCTCTCTTGACCTTGCTCTTTGCTTTGGCCCTGGAACCATAAACAATCATGCTTAGGAAAGACCTGCACAACTGGGGAATCAAAATAGAGGACACTGTTCACACTCTCTCTTTTTTTTAAAGAATTTGTTTATTTTGGATTGCACCTTTGTTGACATAAACAATATTATCTCATATAACCATTATAAACATGAAATCTCCATAGCCATTTCACCCTTCCCCCGTGCAGTGTCTATTTGTCCATTCCCATTTTTCTAAAGACCTTCAATATTGCAGTACATGTGCTACGTGCGGTCCGTAGATACACTGTCTCTCTTTAAGCGGAGGATGCCCTTTTGTAATCTCAGATCTCCCAAGGTTTTGTTGAAGAAGCTAGTGTGCTCCTTAGGGAGTTATGATGAGGTTGCTGGTCTCAGGGTTAATAAGCGTAAGACCATAATATTTTCCTTGGGGAAGCTGACACTTTGTGCGAAGGAGCAGCTGCCCGACTTGGGTTCACAATGAGAGGTAGATCAGTTTCAATATCTAGCAATTAGGGTTGCCTCGACAGCTGATAAACAATACACACACAATATGGGAAGGGTACTCGATGTTTTGCATTCTTCCATTTGGTTCTGAAACGTACTTCCCTTTCTATCATGAGAAGGGTGGAGGTCAGAAAGATGTTCTTTCTACTGCGGTGTCTGTAAACTATACAAATTACTTTGTGCCCCTTGAGACCTCATACTTTTAAACAACTGAATAGCATCTAGGTGTCCTTGGTATGCGCTGGTAAGTGAAGAGGGTTTTCATTGGATACACTAGAACAAGATCAGCAGGAGGGGGGGACTGGGCCTTTGAGATGTAGGGCTGTACAATATGCAGCCCATATTCAACATGGCACCTAGTGGCTAACTGAAGATGATAATTGGTAAAAACAACTACTGAGAGGAACATCTAATGAAGATTCCCTATCTGAGTTATTTATTAGAGGCAGCAGGTTGGATAGCACATACCTTTATGTTGTGCGGCAGATTGAGAGAAACTGGGAAAAGATAGCTACCAGAGTTCTTAAACGACCATCCTTTGCTAGAGAATTAAATACCTGCAATCTGCAGCCATTCGGAAGCATTTGCAGGTATATGACGGTCACCCAATGGAGGGTTCCAACTAATAGGAGATTTATACCCTAGCACCTGGATACCCTCATGGGTGATTAGCTGCGCTCTGCAAATCCGTGTTGATTGATTAATTGATACCCTGAAGAGACTTTTATCACCTTTAAGGAGGCACAGGACTCATATGGAGTAGGTCCCAAGCACTTTCTGCAGTACCTAAGTTGGTTCGAACAGCTAGAGAAATGTGGACAGATTTTTCCAATTCCCCTCTCACTTCTAGTACTTTTGAAGGTATTCAGTGGTTGGGTACAAGGCGTCACCGAATTATACTAAGGAACAAAGCTGCGATATTAGAAAGAACCAGGCACTCATTGACAGCTAGTTGCGTATGTGAGGCTGATATAGGTGTTCAGATAACAGACAAAGTTTGGGTGGCTGCCTGCTAGATGGCAAAGAAGCTCTCAGGTAATACCCGATTTAAATTGATCCATTTCAATTTTTTACATTATGCAAGTAAAATCCCGCCAGAACTGCACCATGCCGAAATGTTGAGTACATGCACCATTATTTCTACAATTATCCTAGAACAATCCAGGGTTAGCAGATTTCTGGACGGGAGGTGACCAAAAGGTTACAAAGATAAAAATAGCTCTTTCTTCACAATACTGCTTATTAGGTATAATTGTCCGATCAAAACAGAAGAAGATGTAATATGTTTCTTCAGTTGGCTTTATTTTTGGCAAAGAGACACATTGATATTGTTTGGATGGATAAATGGAACCGTAGCAGTAATTTGTGAGCAAGGGATACAATGCAGTGAGCACTAGCAGAGGAAATACACATTAAAAAGTCCAGGAGCGATGAAAAGGTGGTGGAAGAGCTGACGATATGGGCAGATGTGATGCTTGAGGTCTCTGAAACGATACGACACTGTTAGACCCGACATCCTTGGTGTGGTTGTCCCCCAGCCTTTTACCTTCCATCCTTCTGTTTGAGTCGACTGCGTGTTTGTTGGCTTTAGGACACTGCCCACTTTGCCACTGCTGATCAATGCTAAAGTACTTGTGCTCTCACCTTTAAACATGATAAAATTGGCTTACGCACAATTGGAACATGTAATTTACTGTAAGTCCCTAGTAAAGTGCTACTATGTACCCAGGGCCTATAAATTAAAAACTAATAGTGGGCCTGCAGTACTAATTGTGCCTTCCACTAAAGAAGCCTATTTAAACATGTCTCAGGGCTGCCATTTGAAGCCTGTGTGTGCAGCTTAAACTATCATGCCAGCCTGACAAAACAAACTTTTTCCAACAAGCCGGTGCACCAGAGTGCTTCAGACCCGGAATGCGCTACCAGCAAAGTCAAGGCCACTGAAGTCAACAGTCATGAATCCAATTTAATCTGATTAATCCTTTTTAATCAGTACTTTACTTTCTCCAATATGGCAATACTCACGCAGAGGCACCATGATTCCAGTTTTCAAATGTATGAGAAAGGTTTTTCAGCAGCATTTCGGAATTCACAACTCGTCATATGTAACATGATGTTATAAACCCAGTGCATTTCAGGCTGTGCCCTTCGTATGGGGGAAGCTATAATGTAGAAAAAATTGCATCAATAACCACCAATAACCAAATATACTTAAGTTGTGAAACCCTGAATTGTACTGAAACCTTATGAGTGACATACTGCTAAATGGGTGCTGCCTCGTTAAACCATCACCTTAACAAAAAACACATAAAAGGCTGAAAAACAAATAAATAAATCAATACTTAACCATATTAATACATGAATATCATTGTGATGCATGCTGGACAATAATGTGCTTGAAACAAATTCATTACTGATTCACAGAAATTCCTACTCGAAGTTTTCAATGGGAATATAAATGAAACATAATACGTGTTATACATATCAAGCATCAATGTGATATGCTAAATCTTTTACAATGTATCAAATGGAACACAAAACGATTGCTGGTTATGTAAATGCTATCAGAATGATTCCCACTGATACCTTGGTTGATTAGTATTCTGCTGCTACGTGTCGCCATATGTCCTCAAATAAATGTAGAATGTGGTGTGCATTCTACCACTTTTTCAAAGCAAACCTTTTGCCATGCTTAAACTTTCCTTTTTAATACATATAAGTCACCTCTAGGGTAGGCCCTCAACAGCCCGTAGGGCAGGGTGCAGTGTATTTAAAATATTGGACATGTACTTTTAAGTTTTACATGTCCTGGTAATGAAAAAATCTTAAATTTGTTTTTCACTACTGGAAGGCCTATATCTCCCATAAGATAACATTAGGTTACATTATTACATTTAATACATGCTAACTTTCAATTGGGTAATGCATACAACAGATGGTCCAAACGGATGTTAAGGAGAAGCTTAATTGATAAACCTATCCTGAGGCAATATAATTAAAACCTCAAATCAAACGGAGAGGGATAAATATTGTATCAGTAGAGGGAAGAGCACATAAAAAGACTACAGCACACAAAACAATGTACTGGAGCGCAAAAAAGAATAAATTGTATTAAGAAACATCAATAAACATGTAGCAATTTATATACAGTGGTTGCGCCAATAAGTGCAACAGGGTGCCCAGAGAAAGTGCTTGTGCATAGGTTTTATAGATGAAAAAGAAGAAACCAACAAAGCATAATCCATTCAAATTAAAAATAAAGCCTGTTCATACAACATTTTAAAACACTACAGATCCATTCCACTATTTAGAGATGACCTCTTAAATTAATATTGCCTCTCTGTGGATAGTTTCTTCGATCCAGGCAGTAGAAAAAAATTCGACGTTTCGACCTGAAAAAAAAAGGGGGGGGGGGGCAGTTTGAGCCTAATACGCGGGTCTTCATCAGGAGAGGGTGAAAATTGTGTTGGGAGCAACCCATAGGACAAATGGGGATTTTCTCAATAAGAAATATACTCACAGTAGTGTTTGTGTTACATTTACAAACTCTGTCCCTCTGATGCCGGATCCCACCTGGGTTCCAGCACCGATCAGTGAAGGAACTGACAAATGAATTACAAAAAATGAAAAACAGCGAAGGCCAGCTGGCTCCTCATCCATTGGGGTAACCTCCCAACAAAAATTGGAAACATTGTCACTCTACAAACCAAAAGGGAATAGCACTACCTCTACTTTCAATATACCAAAAATGCTCATCTTCAATGTGACAACACAGAGTATAATAAAAAACGATCTTAAGGGCAATTTCAAATTCAGGTACGCGCTGAGAAAGAAAGCGCAAAAAGGGGCATATCACTAAATGTCCCCAGTACTGCAATGAATAAATAAAATACAGACGGAGTAAAAAATACTCAACAAAATCACAGACCTAATCTGTACAAATCAAGGTAGAGGAGCCATGTGACTCAATCACCAAAACGACCCTGCAAAAACAATACGGAATGTTAACGATATATATGGTAACCTCAGCTACTCAATATCGTTCAGGGAAAAGAAACAGCACAGTGGTAGAATAGAAGCTGCTTACCTCTCGCGATACAAAGTTTCCACAAAGTTTCGAAGCATTCTCTCTCAGCAGTCGCAACGCAAGCGGTCCGGGCGAGAGAGATTAGGTAGGACGCAGGATCAGGGAGCATGCCAAAGCGCGTTCAAGAGCATCGCTCGTAATGATTTCCTCAGCTCCATGTTGGAGTGGTGTGAAGTGGCAGTGAAGGGATGGCATTTGATGTAGAGACCGAAAAATCACATCAGAACCAAAGCCTGAAATCTTAGAAATAAAGAGACAATATTTCAAAAAGCCATTCCTCATTTATCATTGTAAAATTCCGAAATTTACATTTAAACAAAACAATTTGGTCAGATAATCCCCACTCTGCAATTATCATCACAACAGAAATAAAATGATTCATGAGTATAGACATATAAAAACAACATATGTTATGGACATTGAGCAGATGGTATTTGATCCAGCAATGTCTTGGCAAAATATTACCGCGTGTCAGGGGCTTATGTCTATTTTCATTATACAGAGGCCATATGTGTACTATACATTGGCCATACTTATTAATCACAGCATCCATAGTTCACCTTTAAGCGAAAACCATATAGCCACATAACCACAGTTGGTGCTTTGTGCTTCTAAGCACTATGTTTACTTAAAAACTTTAAATTGCATATCTTCAGTTCTACTGATTGGATTTTTGTCATTTTGGTTTTAAATATTTATTACATTTTGCTTTATTTTTCTAAATTGGTGGGTGATTTTTCTTGCGTTGTGTTTTCACTTTACTACTGTTTGAAGTGCTGCATAATTGCTTTACACATTCCCTCTAAGTTATGCCTGACTGCTTTATGCCAAGCTACTAGAAGGTTAAGCACAGGTTAAGTTGGGGTTTGCTTGTGTTTCACCCTGACAGAGATTGTGGTCACTGCTTGAGTAGGGTTTCACCTCCCTTAAGCAATAACCCCATTTCCTACACACACAATACACAATAGGGCTATCACTAAGTAAGTATACAGAGGTACACTTGTTATCTGCATGGCCCTGTATGCTGAAGCAACCACCCACGACTAACAGAAGGACCTTAAAAAGTACAACCATGTATTACAAAATATGACAGAGAAGCGGGTTAGGAGACTAAGTTAATTCACCAATGTTTTCTAAAAATACAACATTTGTAGTTGTGTTTTTGTTTGTATTTGGAAAACTGCAAAGTAAAGAAATAAAAAAAAAACAAGATGCTTAAAAGCATAATAGGTGCTGCAGAGGTTTTAATGAGGAAGAGGCATGACATCCTTCTATCTTGTTTGCTATTGGTATACAAAGTGTTGCAACTGAAGGACCCTTGCCTGTTAAATAATGATGGGGAAGTAACCCAAAGTCACCTACAAAAGATGTTGTGGACTATGTGTTGGGCCTTCGGAAGAAGACGGCCCAGCTCATGAACACAACAAAATATTGATTGGCATTTGGTCTACTAGAAAGCCTCACAGAATCTGTAAAGTCAGTAGGCTCAAGCGGTACCACCAGTATGTGGAGATGGAGACAGTCATGTTGCTGCAAAAAAGTATAAGAAGGGCAACCCCTCTGTTGCCTGCAGCAAGGTGTTCACGAAGATGGCTAAGTAAAGGGAGTGCACTCTAGCCTACATTGACATCCAAGCAAAAAGGATAAAGTAAGTCTCTGATTGGGCAACTTTCTGAAATCATTTCTCTGGCTCCTAAATGATGTTGTTGTGAACACACTATATAACCTTCAAAACTGACTGGCAGAGAGGGTCCAAGGCTACATTTAGATGGAAATCACCAACAGGCTAGGTCCAAAATTTATGAAGTCTGTACTGAGCCTCTTTGTTAGCCTATCAGTGTGTGTTTGTGTGTGTGTGTGTGTGTGTCAAAGCAGTAGTCAATAAGCCTCATTTGCGGTGTAGATTACCGAGAACTCAACTTTATCTCCAAGACTGATATGCACTGTATCCCCAGAGCTGACACTGACAAGTTGGAGCTTTCTCAAACACCTGACATGACAAGTGGCAACTGGCAGCTTACCTTAGCCGCTGGTGCCAAGGTGAAATCTTGCTCACGGTCCAAGAAAGCCTATTTCAGTTTTGAATCAGATCTTTTGTGCTACAGAGGAAAATTTTGAATCACAGGTGTCTACTGCACCAGGGAAATAAGGCACATCTAGGAATCATTATTTACTGGTTGAGGAAACATCAAACAAATGGAGTCCTTCTTCTCATCTGACTCCTTTCCTTCCCAGGTGCAGAAAACTAACATTCAACTAATTAAACAGCAAAAATAGCCTTCGCATAACGTTTCAATAGCAACATCTGAAACTAACGAGGTCACGGCAGCTCTTGGTGCGTGGAACGAGAGAAAGATTATGCACAGTAAATGAGTGCACAACATTTCTTTAGAATGGAGTTGTTCATTCTGAGGCCTGCCACGAATCACGCTAACTTGGCATGAATATACTCTAACCACAGTTAATCGTCTATGTGAAACTTACTCATTATTGTCAATCTAAATGTAAAATACCTTGTGCATATAAATAAAGCTTTGAATATATGTGTTATGTAGTGGCATGTTTTAAATACAAACGAGAAAATAGTGACACAACGTCACCAATTTTCTAAGGGTTGTATGTCACTATATTGAGGTCAATATACTGACCTGCAAATATATAGTCTCCAGAATATCAACCACCGATATATTATCAAGGTAGGCATCCATAGGGAAGTATAGATTTCCAACTCTTAAAACCACATCTGCTTACCTTCCCAGAATGTCGTTAGTGGATATTGTGGAGTCGATGTAAGTGCAGTTCGATATTAAAACTTTGTTTTTGTGGTAGAACACAGCGTCAAAGGTATGTTGAACGAGTTTTCCAGAGTAGGCAATGCAAGTGATGGTCTACACCCACGCCACTAGAAAAGGAAATCCCACAGCAAGATAGATGATTCTCGAAAAAGATGGCCCATTAACAAAAATAAAAAACTAGGTGAGGAAACGTGTCTGCCTTCACGTATTATAATTTGCAGATATTCGTGGGTGCAGATAGCACTCACAACTGCAGAACATCCACCAGGTACCTACCTGCTCCACATATGTCAGTCAATGTGAATCGCAAGGTGGGAAAATGGATGTTTCCATTAGAGTGACATGAGAGTACCCATTGAAGAAGTCCTGAGTCACTAGAGTGCATCTCTGTTGCCATTAACAAACAATTCCTATGCATTTATTACTCTAAATGTGCATGTAATCCTATACCTTATAGGATATGTATAAATATTTGTTTGTGCTGGACTTATAGAGCAAGGACCTAGCTTCCAAGAACGGAACATCGAGGTACATATAGATAAAGGAATTTTACTGGGGTGAGGAGTCAGCATGGAACAGCTTCATAATTTTTGGTGATGGAGGGGAAATCATTTTTCAATATGTGAATATATTTTTCATATGGAGAAAAAAGAGGAAACATTTGCAAATTGAGATTTTCCCTATCCCTAAGCTTATATATTGTTCTGTCTACAGAAAGTCCACATGCATTGGGTGCGAGCCGACAGGTATACACAAGAGAAACCACTGAAGTCAGTTTTCCATTAAATTAACCCAGGCACAATACAGTGATTCCAGAACACTATGAAAAGGGCACTTTTCAGTAATTTAATTCCACCACTATATGGCGCATTTAGACTGATGCATTACCTGACCTCATGGAAGTGCAGTTGGCACTTCCTCAGGGGGCTTAGGGAATTAGGAAATATGCGGAAATCTACACACGTCAAGAGTATGTCGTCAACCGCCTACATTTCCACATTATCGACACCTGCTCCTTTTGCAGAAGGTATTCTTTTTGGCTCCCAGGTATAAAAGTATTCTTTGTCAATTGTGGCACTAGCTAGGAAGTTTGCCGAAGCAAATGTGGAGCAGCTATTGCGTATTTTCTTATTAATAGTTTTGTAAGTAAGGAATGCGTCTCTAAACCTTTTTTTCCTCCCAGGACTTGGTCATTTGCAGCTTCGTTTTTCCGGACTTGTGGCTTTTTGATTATGTGGCTGACAGAGGCAAAGCTGTGAGCACTTCACATATAAATGAAGTGAAAATATGTGCTTTAGCAAAGCCACCTCAGGCCCTCAAAAACACCGAGGTTCTGCCACATCTCAATCAGGGTGGGGCACACGATTTTGTCACATGGGGCAGCTGCCTATTTTTGACAGGTGCCCTTTCGCTACCAAGTTCTAAAGGAGGCCTCTAGACTCTAAAAATGTGATGGCCTCAAGTAAAAGACACAGACACTTTCTTCTGGCTCCCTTGATGTTGGGTGTCCGAGTACCTGGTACCGGGTTTCCTGATCCTCTAATGAAAGAGAATTCATACACCAAAATATAAAGGACCCCCAGCAAAGTAGTATTTTAATGCCAACATTTAGCAAACATGGCATTAACACAACCTGTTTTAAATGAAGCATCGAGCAATAACATCATTCGGTAATGAAAAAAAATGCAACCAAATATATTTTCATTTTTAGTTACTTAGGGCCAGATGTATCAAAGGGTTTTACCCATTCTGTGTCTATGGGGAAATGTGTTCGTACATATGGCCCTTAGAATCTAACCAAAGAGGGTATTTGGTGTAGAAAAAGGCTGAGAAAAAACCAGCAGTAAACATTACCAAATAACTATAATTATGCGGAAAATGGGCAATGTTCAATCCGCCCACATCCCAGTTCCTGAGCCTCATTTGGAAGGGGAGTAGCTGCTGTACTTCCAATCTGATGGCTCCACTGTGGGAAACCTTCATAGAGGGCCAGGTAGTGCTGGAAGGACCACTGTGGTGAAGAGGGTTCTGGCATGCTGTCCCCACTTCCCCAGATATTTTGATTTTGGGCCACCCCGTTTTTGGATCTCTGCTGTGAGTGATTCCCTCTGACTCTCACTCGCTATAATCTCTAGCAAAATAGATTTGAGTGCTAACCACAGTTCCTACCTTTTAAAACAAACCCCCCTGCCACACAGCTTGGGTAAAATACTCTGACCTAGTTACACATGATCATGCATCCTTATGCGGGAAGAGAGAGTTGTGCGGGTGGGATGCAGGTAGCCTTTCTCAGAATAAAACCTTTAATACATTGATTATAGACAATACAGGCCTTATCATTTTAAGTGGCATCTAAATAGAACTATTCCATTTTTTTTTACTATAGTGTGAGGCTGTACTTCACTGTAAGTCTGTGCTGCTGTAGTATATTCACACTGTAGATGAAACCTACACCAAAATATCAACTTCACATTGGCACAACCTATAGAGAGGCTTAACTTCTATTTCTGAGATATACAATGGTCCAAAGTGCAAATATATTATTAATTTGGCCATATTGCCACTCCTCCCTGTATTATGGTTGTGTAGCATTTGCCCGAGTCAGCCTCCAATGAGCTTCAGGCTGTGAATTACCATGCTAGGCCATGGCATTAGCCTGTGGTTGAAAGAGGAAGTAGGTGGGGAGACATTTGCATGGATTAATGAACCCACCTTACTGACAAGCATTGGCATGCCCTTCCCCAGTGTACAAAGGGAGGCAGCCAGACCTCTGGCATCACTCGCAAGAAGGGCTCTCCTTTGAAGTTTTAGAGGTAAGGAACCTGCTTGCTGTGTCAGTTAGGGCAAACGCACAGGCTTTAAAGAAGCCATGGCCGACCAAGAGTTGAATCTGAAATTGTGAAAGGTCTTGGGGCAGAGGTCTGATGGGGCATCTTTGCATTGGACAGAGATACCCAGCTTGTGGAACTCTCCATCTCCACTTTTAAACCCCTGCACAAGGGAAGAACTCTGAGAAGCACTGGAATCTGCAGAAGACAAGGGCGGGCTGGCCCTGCAAGGATGAATCCATGTCTGGAGTGAAAGCACACTCTGGACTTATACTGACTGGGACGATGGTGAACCTGTAACTCAAGGGCCAGTGACAATAGTCTCTCCACTCTCTCTGGGGGACAGTAGTGAATGGATTTGATGGGGACCCTGCAGGAGAGGATTGGTCTGGAATTTCCATGGACTTGTCCTGTGGAGGGTAATCCAATATAGCGGGACCCCTTGACTCCTTCTAGACACACAGGCACCCTGCAAGTGTCCAAGAGACTGTTGGACCTGAAGAGTGCAGTTAGGGAATGTAACCTACCATAAGGGTCACAAGGTGTTGCTGGGGAAGACCCCAGACCAAGGAGATTACCAGGAACCAAGACAAAGGAGTGGGTCCTCGATACTACTCAGCACTTGCTGCTGAAAGGAGGCAGCTGGGCGCTGGAGCTGCAGAAAATCCTTGAAAAAAAATGTGCTCCTCAGGGCTCTGGGCCCTGGTGCAGGGCACCTGCTGCACCAATGCTAGCTATGCCCCTGAGCACTTCTGCTGATTCTCACATTCATGTGGGTGAATGACAGATCAGAGCAACAGCTGGCTTTCCTGAGCAAGGGAAGCAGAGTGAGGCTGTTATCTACACCATTGCCTAAGCCACAGCGAGCAGGTGGGCAAAGGAGCTTACCTGAGATGCACAGGCTATGGAGCTCCTGGGTGGTTTCTATCACCCCCTTGAAGCACTGGCACCTAACTTCTAAAAAAAATAGCACCGGGGAGCACAATGTAAAAACAAGCCTGTGGCAGCCAGATTAAAGGGTCCAGCCACAGGCTGGAAGCTTGCCCCATACGTCCCTGCAAGGGCTTACAAAATGTACCTACTGGCTTGTGTAGTGACCCAAGAGAACTCAGGGCATCACAGTAAGAAGTGGGGAACTGTGTGGGAGCTGCCAGAAGTACAAACAGCCCAACAGCAGAAACCACATTATTTTTATTGTAGTAATTCTTTATTATTTTCAAGGTACATATGACAAATGATAAACAGCAATTATATGAATTCCAGTGTTGAACATTAGTTCCTAGATGGCGATACTGGTACATGATAAATGATCAGAAACATGAAACTTCTACAATAAATAATAATACAGTTGAAGCCTTGTTCTTGACATGCTGTTCTAAGAAAACTCCTCTGTTCCTCTCAAGTATAACATAAAATCAAATGAAATCTAAAGGTAAACCTTGGCTATGAACTATACCTCATTCATAATGTCTGTTGCCATTTTGGGTTGGTGGTCTAGTTTTTCACTCAGTCTCAGTATTTAATGAGGACCGGAGTGCGGACACGCCGCTGGCACACCAAAGGCAAGCCCATCTGCGACCGTCCGCATCCAGCCGGTGCCAGGACCCTGCCCCTTACAGGACAGATAAGATAAGCTACTCTTCAGATGCCATGAAACGCCTTAACTGGTTAGCTAATGAAGCCTGACGTCACTCCTTATACCCTTCTAACTTTCTTGAAGAGTGTTCTACCTGTAATCTCACTCTAAGAAATACCGAATCAAAGGCGCTAAATGACCTTTCCATATCCCAAAGGAACTATGCATAGTCAGTCAGGTCATAGAGGGCACATTTTCCTAATCAACTGCAGATTGCTCTGAAAACACAAATCAGAATTATTCATCTTGTTAGAAGATAATCGGCCAGAAGCACTTTTCCTGCCGGAAACTGGCTTATAGACAGCCAACTTTACACAACTAGGTAACCTAAATATCCATCTTGAAGATATAGCATGCACTCAGGCAGTAAACCTTCCGCAGGACCGGTCAGCGATTTACCTTTCCCAGTTGATTACACCCTTTACACGCAACAAAGGCCACTTACTAGATCCAATTTTCACCAACATACCTACATGACAGCTGAGGTCCCCCTGCCAGTCTGTTGGACGGATCACTTTTTGATTCCGTTCTCCATTTCAAAAGCAGGAGAGACAAAAACCAAGACTCCGCAATTAAGGACTACCTGGCAATGGTCTAACTTTGTCATCACCAGCTGGGAAAAGGCCTTGCGCAATTTAGCCCCAGAACTAGAGAGAGATGTCTACACATCCTATGTAACCTCTAAGGCAGAGATGTTTTAAGGCATGGGCAAAATTAGCTCTGGCCTAGGGCCCCAGCCTTTAGGGGTCCCCCTGAAAAAGCAAGCTTTGTTCTGCAGAAAGTCTTGCCCCGATGACCTTGAAAGATTCTTAAACACATTTTTTAAATACTGTTTCCCTTTAATTTTATTTTTAATGTGGGAGTTATTTGAGAGTCTATTACAGACATTTTGCGGGGAAATGTTGTGTTTATGTTTCATGTAACATCTATAAAAAAAAGTTTCTTTTAGATCTAAACAGAACCTCACATATGAGAAATGGGATGGTGTCACAGAGATTATTGGCAGTAATGTTAGTGAGCTGCTGCTGGGCTACAGTATTGAAAACACATCACTGTCCCTGAATATTGGATGTAAACACATTTAACATTTGGAGAGTGTATCTGTGCACTGTCAGTGACCTGGCCAAAGAAGGCATGAAAGAGCTGAAATTGGGTCATAAATTTAAAGCTGATTTGAATGGGGCCCCCAAATTACGTTTGGCCAAGGGCCCCCAAAATCCTTAAGATGCCCCAGCTTTAAGGACTGGATTAGCACCACTTTGAATGGACTAATCCCCTTAAAAACCACCAAGAAATCCCAGTCTTAGGATAAAATCCAGTGGTTCTCATCAAAGCTAAGAGAACTAAAAAAAACTACAAAAGGTGCAAAAGAAAGTGGAAAAGTAACTATGATGACACGTGTAAACAGGTGTATAAAAAAGCCCTTTAAAAATATCAACACGCCATACGTAGAGCTTGGATGGATGATTTTGCGGACAGGATAATTCAGTCCTCAAACTCCTCAAAGGAAATCTACACCATTGTCAACTCCTTTTTAAAACCCGACATATCAGTAGCAGGCCCACCCACCTCCACAGCGCACTGTGAGCTACTTGCTAATAACTTTCTTGGGAACGTTTGGCTCATTTACGACACCCTATTGGGATCAACAGACCACAACAATAGGATAGATGAAATGCTCATAGCCAGTAAAATCAAGGAGGAGCTCTCCACTTTCTGGCAATTAGGTAAAAATGAAGTCCTTGCTGTGGCAAGCCCCATTAAATCAGGTTTGCCGCTCGACCCTGCCCCTCCAGACATCATACTAAAAGGTGGGGATATCATGATCTAAGCCCTGACAGACATATACAACCTCTCCTTGGACAACTGTAACATCCCAGTGGCATGGAAATATGCCATCATACGCCCCCTGTTGAAGAAACCCTTACTGGACCCCGAGGTGATTGAAAACTATAGACTGATCTCACTACTCCCAGGGCCCAGCAAAATCCTAGAAAAAGTGATAAATAGTCATCTCTCAGAATTTCTGGAATTGAACAATATACTACACTCTACTCAAACGGTATACCAATCACGCTGTAGCATGAGAACTGCGCTCCTGATGATTACAGAGGACCTCAAAAAGGTCCTAGACCAGGGCGGATTGGCAGCGTTTATTCTCCTCGACCTAAGCGTGGCCTTTGACACAGTCTCCTATCCCACCCTACTTTGCAGACTGAAAGATGTAGGTATTACAGGTAACGCCTTAAAATTACTCTAATTTTTTCTCAACAACAGGAGCTTTCAGGTCAGCGAGGGACCCTTCCTCTCTACAAGCCATCAGCAAAAATGCAGAGTGCCGCAGGGCTCCTCCTTAAGCCCCACACTTTCTAATCTGTACATCTGCCCTCTATCTGATATAATTTGTTCATTAGGCTTCCCTATGGTATTGTATGCAGACGATATGCAGAGCATCAACTCTCTCTCCCCTAACGCTGGCGTCATCTCTCAAAAACTAAACCTGTGTTTAAAGCAGGTCTCCAACTGGATGGCAGCTAGCTGCCTGAAAGTAAATGGGAACAAAACGGAGGTCCTGGTGGTCGGCAACAGCCCATCACTATGGGACCAACTTAACTGGCCCCCGTCCCTAGGTGACCACCAACTCCCAAAGCAGAAGTGAAAAAAGTCTGGAGATCAAACTGATTATACATCTTACCATGCCCTCCAAAGCGAAGAGGGTCACAGCCAGTTGCTTCTGCCTCCTTAGAGCAGTGATTAAAACCCTGAAATGGCTCCCCATGAAGGTGCGCAGAACAGTGGTCCAAGGCTTAATTCTATCTCACCTCAACTATTGCAATTCCATCTATCTGGGTAGCCCACTCTCTTTCATCAATAAACTATAAATCATCCAAAATGCTGCAGCTCAAATACTATTAGGCATTCCCAAAACCCCATCAGCACACCCAGCCCTTACTACCCTTCACTGGCTTACAATTAGCAGAAGGTTACAATTCAAAGCACTTTGCATTACACATTGTGTAAAATATAAAGCAGGTCCGCGTATGCTTCATCACCTTGTCAATCCCCACCAGGCCAGCAGAGATCGTAGGTCTAACAAATTAGGACTTCTCGCCGTTCCCGATATTAAGTGAGCCAGAGGCCGCTGATTCGCCTACCTCGCTGCTAAACTCTGGAATTCATAAACCACCAGCCTGAGACTAGACGACAACCTATTGAGTTTCAGAAAGCAACTAAAAGCCTAACTGTATGAATAAACTCTCGCCACTCTAGCTAGGGCTGATAGCGCTGGGAAGCTCATTTCGCGTATCCATGCACTTTACAAGACATGTGAATAGAATAAAATAGAATTGCAGGGTTGGTGATTCCACTCCAGGTTCCTTTTTTCGCATCTGCCCATACAGTCAGGATGTATCAATTTACTGATCAGAATTTGACACCATGCTTCCCCAGCAATTCCACTCCCCACCTCTTTTCCACTCATGCCTTCAAAAACAATCTAGACATACTAAGAAATGACAGAGCAAAAAATAGACACCAACAGCATTGTCCTGGAGCATTGTGTTGTCTAGATAGCAAGGCAATGGAAGGTGAAGCATGTCCTGATCAATGCATTAATCACTATGATTAGTGCTTTTGCTCCAATAACCATTCATGGCAAAATAAATTACAGATTGTCCCTGTAGTGGGAACTGTGGGGATAGTACACTTGTGGTGGCCAGCATCATTGGCAGCCAAAAGTGTTGTACGTTTGATAATTCCCACAACTTCAGTCATGTCATGAAGTAATGCACCCCTAATGGATCTGTCTAGAGTCACCCACTACACGTCAAAAGGTTTGTATAGTAGGACACTTCCACAATATATGTATCAAGTCACTAACAGTTTATTGGCATCTGCAGCTTATGAGCTCTATGGTCACGTCTGACTAATTCATTTTGTGAGGGGAGGGTCCAGTACAGTCCTGTAAAATCTAAAAGTGGATAAACTTCAAACAAAGAAGTGTATCATGGTAGGATAATACTTCAGTCCACTCCCCGTCTGTATTGTCATTTGAGTTCTAGATAGTCACAAGTGGGCTTTGAGCAAAGTCAGTGTACAATCATATGGTGGAAACCTGATAGAACACCTTTAGGAGTCCCCATGTTCTCAAGTAGTACACAATGGAAATCTTATTGGTCCCATGGGGGTGGTCCTAGTGCCCTACAGAGAAACTTGTTTATTTGTAGGTATTTCCATTTTGGTGTACTGTGAGCCCCATCTCTTCTTGAGATCATTTAAAGGTTCTTGGCCTATTAGTTGTTCTCAGCTGATCGACACTTTGCATCCTGTCCTCCTCCCAGTCACGCATCTCACCATAATGCCTTCTATATGCAGGGCAGCGATAGGGTGCATGTATGGGCAGCCCAGCATTTAAATTCCAATGTTTGAGGCTTAGTGCGCAGATTCTCATGGTGATTTGTACTATTGGGTTGTTGGTTAATTCAGAAGACTGTGTCATGGCAGAGAAGCCTTCCATACTTCCGGTATCATTCAATAACCACACTCCATGTTGTTGTATTAGCATAAAAGGCCATTTATTAGGACATTGTTGCTAACATTCTATTAAAATTTATTAATATCAACCATATTTCAACATTATGCATCTTGACATATAACCGGAAAGTTCCATTCTCCCAGCACCATTCACACTCACCTGCTTTCAATTCCCCATATAGTCCATATCCTTTCCTTTTCCTTCCCCTTTCACTCACTGACCTCGTTCCTTATACTCAGTTATTCCTTTACTTGCCCTACAAACATCCTCCCTTGAAGACCCTTCCCTTGGTCGTCGCATCCTGTGCACCTCCATCAGTCACATGTGCTCCCTTCCTCCATCCCCGAGGGGTGGATATGCCCGCATGTGACTCACCACCCCCCAAAACACTGCCTACACCCTGCAACTTGTCCTAAACTGGCAATGCTGGGAATCAACCACCACCAATGGCCTCCTACAATCTGTAGGGTGGGCAGGAGGACCTCAACAAACTCCCTCCCTACTCTGGTCGTGCTTGGCATCGGAAGGGGCTGGATATGCCTCCCCGACGTCTATATAGCACCCTCAACAACCCGCCTCATCCTCCTATTCTAACCTATCCCCAACCTGTTCGGCACTGCCCTCAATTCAATCTTCCTCTCCCCAATCATGTGTCAGAAAGCCCTGAATCTCCACCACTTTGTCCCTCAACAAACGGGCCACCCAACGCACCGAGTCTAGTTCAATTCCCAGAAACGTCAACATTGTACCAGGCACTTCCATCTTCTCAGGAGCTAACAGCACTCCAAAATCCTGTGCTAAAGACTCAAAAAGCCTCAGCGCCCATACACAGCTCCCAGAGGCTTGTGTCCCAACAAACAGAAAATCGTCCAGGTAGTGAGACAATTCCCCGTGGCCACTGCTCTTGCTGAAAACAAACTGCAAAAAGGTGGTGAAAAGTTCAAACAGGCACAAGAAATGGCACAACCCATTGGCAGTGCTTTATCTACATAGATGGTGCCCCAAAATTGCATGCCAAGTAAAGAGAAGAGAATGGGCAGCAAACGAAAGGCAGATTTGATATCGCTCTTCGCCATTTCAGCCCCGTCCGCATTTATGGACCAGGCAAATAGCATCATCCACAGAGGCATAGAGCATTCTGGTATCCTCCTCAGCAATGAAATCGTTGACAGAGCCACCCTCCGGTCATAAATGGTGAATCATCTTATATTCCCCCACCCCTTTCTTGGGCACCACCCCCAGGGGAGAGATAATCAAGTGCAGCAGGGGCCACTTGAAAAATTGACCTGTCCTCAGCCACCTCCTTCTCCAGTTTTGCAGCTACCACCCGAGGGAGTTCCTTAGCTGACCTCAAATTGTCTGCCCACCAATGCCCCCTGGGACCCTGATACCCCACCTAAAATCCTTCCGTAAATCTCCAATCCAATAGCAGATCCACTTCCCTGTCAGGGTACACGGAGAGCAAAGGTAACAAGGCCTCCACCTTAATTGGGGCTGGAGCCCTTAGGTCCAGACTGACCCAACATCTAGTGGCCTTCCATTTTTCAGCAGGGCTGGTGAGCATAAAACACTGCATGATAGGGTGGCGTTCCCTGCACTTGGAACCTTCATTCTTAAACTTACAGGGGTGCCGGGAACAGACACCCTTGTTGAAGTTCAAACATGCCCCAGTGGTGGGTCTTGTTGGCTCCCGAACATATCCCACACCCTGCGGTGCGGTACGGGGCTCAAAGGACCGGTAGGTCATTGGCAGGATGCTGGACGCATATGTGGAAGCCGAGGATTGAGTGGACGACATTCACAGCTCCGAATCCACCTCTCCCCATGGGTTATCCGGGTTGATGCTGACCCCTGCCCTAAACTCCTCATCATAGCTCAGCCATGCATAGCCCCCAAAATGCATCTGCACCTTGCGAATAATGTCCA
The DNA here is from genome assembly GCA_963921515.1 of Calotriton arnoldi. Taxonomy (NCBI): domain Eukaryota; kingdom Metazoa; phylum Chordata; class Amphibia; order Caudata; family Salamandridae; genus Calotriton; species Calotriton arnoldi. The sequence continues at coordinate 239,535 of CAWUFW010006370.1, read as the reverse complement.
TGTACTTAAACAGTGCAAGCGCCCAAGCTAAATGATGCTCACAATATATCCTAGTGTAAATCAAAAAAGGCTAAGGTCCAATTCTCCATATTTATTGGAACCCTCGGCCTCCAAATCAGCTCCCACTCCTCTTCTTTGGACCCTTCCTTTGCCTGAATTTCCCAGTATAGAAGCTTGAAAACATCGACATATTTGTGTTCCTAAATCCTATTCTTGGTTTTCTCTGACAAATGGGACCCCAGAGGCATCACCAACCCCTATGTAAGGAAGTCTCTTTTTATGCTTGTCTTCCTCAGCTCCCTCTTTACTTTCCTCCCTGCCCTGCTCATCCATACCATTCATTTGGACCCCCATACTTACCACCTGCTTACCACTGCCCTCCCGTTTTAGCACCTTCGGGCCACAGCTGCATCCGTCATCGCGGCCCTTGAATTGTCCACCACTCTATCCCAACACCCACTGACCTACAAGACCTACCCCCGCCCCAACAGTCCTCAATGTCCCATGCTGCCCACCAATTGCTTTTACCTGTTGATACGGCTCCACCCCCGGCCTTCTCCATCCGCCGTCCTCCCCTGCTCCGGACCCCTTTAGTCTTGGTGCTCCATTTGTCCGCACTGGACACCTGCAAAACACCAACCTCACTTGTTGTCCTCTCTTTCCCCCAGGCCTCCCCACCGGCACGTCCTCCTCATCACACAACCCCCCTCTCCCCATTCATCACTCTTATCACCATTGTCAAGGACCAATGCATCATTGCCCCAATTCGCATCACATGCAGGTTCCTGCACCACTCCTTTCTGATATTGCACTGGCACACCATACTGAAACAAATGGGGCTAAAGCCGAACTTCTTGTGTGTGAGCCCTCAATGGAGGGCAGGCCGCTGCGGACCCCCTGGTTGCTTCGGGTTAACGTCCAGGTGCCATGGTGTGCCCTGCTGGCATCTCCAACTGTCTCCCAGCCTCAAACGCTGGGCTTGTGCCTCCCTCCTCCACCTGGCTGCTCCAACCTGGGGGTTTCCCACACACCACCAGACCCATGAGCCACAAAGGCTCCCCCACTACCAGCCCCTTGCTCCCGGTCCTCGGGAACCCAAACCCACTGACCCCTTTGGACAGGGGCCCAAAAAGCTGGGGGCCTCGACCTGTGTACCTACCCATGGGGACTCTGTCCACCAGGGGGAGGGCCACTGCCCTCTCCCTGGATTGCACATCCTGGCCCAGCGTTCTTCAGTTTCCTTGACAAGCAGACACTGCTCCTGATTGCGCACCTCCAAATCCACTCCCTGCCACTTAATAGGCTGTATGGCCTTTGGGGCTTGGGCCCTTCAAAGCCCCCAAGGTCCACCTTATCCCCCTGGGGTGCAGATGAGGCCACCCCATTCCCCCCTCCCTGGGCCCAGTCCCCACCAACTTAGATTTCTTAAGAGTGGGGCCCAAAGGCCCAGCCCCTTAGTCCTCTGAATTTCCAGGGGGGGTCTTTCTGATAGATTCAAAGGTCTGGGCCCCATGTGTGTACACTCACAAGGCCTGCAACTGGTGGAGGACCATGCATCTGTGCGACCTCCAAGACAACCGGCCCGCCCACCACTCGTGCTAACCACCTCTGCTGAGGAGAGGCAAGCCGGGACGCTCCTCCGCAGCCCCCGCGCCTGTTCACGGCTTCGCGCTCCTGCCGCGTCCTGTCCCAGGCTTCTTGGCTGGTAGCAACTCCATCATGCAAGCCGCTACCACCGCACCAACTCCGCCTGACGCGGAACGCATCGGACGTCGCATTCCTACCCAGACCTGGTCAAGGACGCCAGGGCTGAGCAAATCAGCCCCCCCCTGCTGCTCCCAGCATCAGCAATGCCACCTGAACTTACCATGCACGTTCCCTTTAATAATTTGAGGCCTATATATTTGACAGCGAGGAAGGGTAGAATTTTTGTCCTGTCCCATTTTTTGCCATACTGTTATTGTTTAATGATGTGATAGTATAAATGTTGGTGACGAGATGTCTAAGTGTCTTGTCACCCAAATATATTTTTAGGCACCATCCTCCACTTCTTTTCTTGAGGGGATCTGTGAGAGTGGAGTTCCAGATCTTGGTGTCAGTGGGACAGCTGGAGTAGGTTGTAATGATAGGAGGGAGAGATACTGTTTCCTTAATTGTTAAGCATACAATGGTAAGGGGTGTTCACTGGAAAGAATTGAGAAGGGGCAGGGAGTTGTCAAGGATACAGGGATTTACAGCTAAGGCAATGTGGATGTAGATTCCATTAGCAAATTGTGATTCAGAGATCTACCCCAGCTTTCACTTTTGTCAGGGTGCTAACCACAAGGAGTCCTTTCTGCGTCCGAGCAACCCGGGCTGCGGACCACCTAATTCTGATATTACCTATTCTTAGAGAGACCACAACATAGCATGACATATCATGACATTGACTAAACATTACCTAGATCAAACTTCTCCAACGAGTAGCTCTCGAGCTACTGATAGCTCTCAAGCACTCCATAAGTAGCTCCCCTATGTGCAGACCAGCTGACTAAAACAGAAGCTTTTGCTGGATTGCATTTTTATATGTATGCCATATTCTAAAAACATATAGTTGAGACATAAATGCGCATATTTTCAAAACTCATAAGCTGATGCTTGGAGAAAAATTGCTGAATTTCCAAAATATATTTAAATCTCAAATTTCAGTGATAAAGGATGCAGTCTTGGGGAGATTTGTTGCTAATATTATTATCTTGGTGCCAGGGGCATTGCAGCTGTGGATGTTATGTATTACCCATGTAGAGGCATTCCAAATTGCAAGACCTTTTTTACATATCCGATGACAACTGTACCTGATACACTGGGAAGATCACTGCTGTCATGTTGTATAGGATGGCAACTAATGTAATCTTGTCTGCTAAGATTATTAATATAACACTTATAATAGTAGCTCATGATGATTTTTATTTTTCATTGAACTTAAGTATCTATTATTATAGAAAAGATTGAAGACCCCTGACCTAGATGTTGACTAAGCTTGGGCGGGGGGGGAGGACTTTCTAAATGAAGATTGGCTGGGTTCAATATCTCAAAATTAATAACAGAATATTGATGATTATTATAATAAAAAAGTACCTACATTACTTTCCGCAGCAGCCTGATGTGGCCAGTGACACAATCTGATGGCTGACGCAGGTGAATGAAGGCACTGCACCAGGCATCATTAGAGATTGTCCAAGGCAGGTGAAGGCCCAACCCTCGCCTCAGGTACCTGGGATGATTCAGTGCCTTCCCATCTGTGATGTGTTTAAGCGTCACTAATAAATATGTAGCCCCAGGGGATTTAGGCTTAAGCCCTGTAGAGCCAGGGTCGACTCACTAATCAGCTTGTCACTTCACCCTTTCCCAACTCGTCACAGATTTGGAAATGGGTGGGATTAAAAATCAGAGAAAAAACTCTGGTACCTGTGACTGCACAGGTTAGAGGTTTCAGTTTCATGCGTCAGAGCTTGGTTGGAGGAAGGGGCTTTGTGGCTCCCCGAGGGTAAACAGAGCAGCATGAGCCCAAACAGTACCTGCACGGGCAGCTAGGTAAGTAAAAACATCTGCTGTTAAATTTTGTGTGCATGCATGTGGGTGACAATGTGTCTGTGAGAGAGGCTCATGTGTACATGTGAGCATTTCTGCGTGTCTGTGTATGTATGGAGGGGGTTCTATTTTGTTATGAAGATTTGTATAGCGCACTTATCAACCGAGGGAGCATCCAGGCATTAAAGCAGATGTGTAGGCTGATTGGAGCTCCGAGTTAAACAGCCAGTTTCTTGTGGAACCCGAGCAGAGATGAGGAGGTCCAGATGTGATGGGGAAGGTTGTTCAGGCTTTGGTGGTGATGTAGGAAAAACAGCGCCCTCCTGTTTGCTTCTGTGGATGCGTGGTATCTGAGCAAAGCAGAGTGTGGCTGAGCGCAGTTGCCTAGTTGGGTGGTGGAAGTTAAGGTGGTGATTGAGGTAGGCAGGTCTGGCATTGTGGAGGGCTTTGTAGGTGTGGATGAGCAGTTTGAATTTGCAGTGCTTCTGGATGAGTACCCAGTGTAGTTCGGTGAGATGGGGCATGGTGTGTACCTTGCGAGGGATGTCGAGGATGAGTCTGGTGGCGTTGTTCTGGGTAGTCTGGAGTCTTTGTATGGGTTGGTTCAAGATACTGGCATAGAGTGAGTTGCCGTTGTCCAGTCTGCTGGTGATGAGGGCCTGGGTGACCGTGCATCTGGTGTTTGGGGGGAGCCATTTAAATATCTTGCGAAGCATACATAGGATGAGGAAGAAGGAAGAGATTACATTGTTCCCCTGGTGGGTCATCATGAGTTTGTCATTCAAGATGATTCTGAGGTTTCTGGCATGGTCTGTAGGGGTTGGCATGGGTCCCAGTTTGGTTGGCCGCCAGGAGGAGTTCCACGCAGAGCTCTTCTTCCTGAAAATCAGGACTTCCGTTTGGTCAGTGTTGAGTTTTAGAAAGTTCTGTTTCATCCAGTTTGCCACACTTGTATGCAGGTCTGAAGTTGATGGTGTGGCTGTTGTCTGTGATGGAAGAGGATGAGCTGAGTGTAGTTTGTGTGGGAGACAATGTTGATTCCATGGGATCTTATGACATGAGCGAGTGGTGCCATGTAGATGTTGATGAGGGAAGGGCTCGGCAATGACCCTTGAGGGACTCCGCAGATGAGGTTCTTGGGTTACGAGGTGTACGGTGGGAGTCTAACTCATTGGGTTCTGTCGAACAAGAAGGAGGCAAGCCATCTCAGGACGGGTCCTTCTGTTGCGGACTTGTGGAGTATTGAGACAAGAGTGCCATGGGAGACGTTGTCAACGGCTGCTGAGAGGTCGAGCAGAATGAGAGCTGTGGTTTCCTCTTTGCCCATGATGGTCCAGATGTCATCAGTTGCTGCGATGAGGGTGATTTCTGTGCTGTGGTTGCTGCAGAAACCTGACTGAGTGATGTCTAGGAGATGGTGCTGTTCGAGATGGTTGGAGAGTTGCATGTTTATTGCTTTCTCCAGGACTTTGGATGGGAAGGGCAGGAGCGATATGCGTCTCTATTTGCTGAGCTCTTCCGGGTCTGCCGAAGGTTTCTTCAGGAGACCTGTGACCTCTGCGTGTTTGCAGTTATCTGGGAAAGTTTTGCTATGAATGGAGGCGTTGATGATGATGTTGAGGATGGAGCTGATCAGGTTGTTGTGTGGTTACATGGGCCCGGGCTTTAAACACAACCATTTTACACATTCATGTTTAAAGTTGACATCATTTTTAAACAATGACTTTTAACGCACATTTGTTTGTGCACCTTTAAGGGATAATGTTCTCAAAAACTTATTTTGCTTACACTTAGACTTCTTCATAGGCATATTATAAGGTCCTAGAACATTCTGTATAGGGACTAAGTTCACTGCGCTAAATGCTGTTGTTTGTTGTCTGTTTGGCAGGAATAGAATAAACAATAACAGCTACACTGGAACTCCTGTATAGATTATGGGTGAAGTTTACTATATAAACTCTCCTGATTCTCTGTATTGTGAGAGGAACATTCCGCTGGCACCGTTGAGGTCACCCCATTCCGGAATTCCAGCCCAGCAGAATCCCATTGCCATCCTGAGAAGGACGGTGGCCTTCTCTACACCAAAGACGGGCTCCCAGATGACAGACACCCTCAGATAAATGGGGAGTTAGACCACTCTAGGCACTCTAGGGCATTCTCACAGATCCGCCCACCCTATGCTTTATAGGATAGGCAGCGCTAGGTAGAAGGGCAGTTATATGTATGCATATAATCTAATGCAAAGGCATGATGGTTGAATTATTCATTCTTTTCAACATTCTTGTTATGCTGATAACATTGTTTTGCTCCATTCTATTAATCATTGCAGAGCACTTATTTTACACAAGAATCTTATTACTTCAAAAAATGTTTGAAATGCCAATTTGAGTATTTCCTGTGTTTCCCTTTTGGGCATGCCTGAGTTATTAATAAAAGGGTAGCATCTGTTTCCACAATTTCCTTGGGGAGTCAGACTTGTCATGTTCTAAGGTTGTGGACCCCATCACACACCTAATAAGATTTAGAGGTCCAGATGGCGCACTGTGAGCTAGCCAGGATTTTGGTTAACATATTCTGATGGTATGCACGGACTCAGTCCCTCATAGTTTTGATTCTTATGTTGCCCAAACGTGCAGTCTTATGGAAATAGTATGAACCATACAATAGTCTGCCGAAGGTTTCTTCATGAGAGCTGTGACCTCCGCATGTTTCCAATTGTCTGGGAAGGTTCTGCTATGAATGGAGGTGTTGATGGTGTTGAGGTTGAAGCTGATCAGGGTTCCTCAACGGTTGTAGATGTGGTGGGGGCATGGGTCGGTGGCAGCCTCTGAGTGGATTGGTTTCATGATTTTAGTGTTGGCTTCTAGGGTGAGAGGGCCCCAGTTTGTTAGCTGGTGGTCAAACTTGTTGGAGTGGGCAGCTGGTTAATGACATCTTGTGTCATGTGTTGGGGTTTGAAGTTGTTGTAGATCCTGAGAATTTTGTTGTGAAAGAAGTTGGATAGGTTGCTGCAGAGGTCCTGTGAAGGAGTGATGGAGCTGGTGGCTGCTGAAGGGTTGGGGAACTCTTTGACGATATTGACGAGCTCTTTGCAGTTGTTGGAGCTGCTTTTTAGTCTAAGTGAAAGGGCTGCTTTCCTGGCCTCTTTGATTTGGGTTGACATTTTCTAAGCACGGATTTGTAGGTGTTCCTTGAGTTGGTGTCCTAGCTAGTTTTCCATCTTTTCTTCAGCTGAGTCTCTTAGGTCTTCAGTGTACCAACTGGCTTGCACGTTGGATCTTGATTGTCTGATGTTCTACAGGGGGGCTAGGGTGTCTGCGCAGCCTGTGATCCAGTTGTTGAAGGATCTTATGTTGGTCTGCAGGTCTCCGATGTGGTCTGGTTAGTTGGCTCTGAGGGCCAGATGTACAACGTATTTTTGCATGCACAAACGGGTCTGCGACCCATTTGCGCATGCAAAAATACCCAAGGGTCATGTACAAACCCTAATTAGAGAGTCGCAATTCATTTGCGACTCGTTAATTAGGATTTGTGACTCGCTATTAGGAAGGGGAGTTCCCTTCCTAATAGCGACCGCAAAGCCATGTACCAATGTTTTGCAACCGCAATTGCGGTCGCAAAACACTCGCAAATTACCACCCTCTTCAAGAGGGTAGTAATGGAGTCGCAAATGGGAAGGGACCCCCAGGGGACCCCTTCCCCTTTGCAACTGGCTCCCAAAATATTTTTTAAGGTCACACTGCCTGCCCTTAAAAAATGAACGAAAACGGGCTGCATTTAAAAAAAAAAAACTGCTTTATTGAAAAGCAGTCCCAGACATGGAGGTCTGCTGAGCTCAGCAGGCCACCATCCCTGGGAGGGCCAGCCATTCCCAATGGGGTCGCAAATTGCGAGTGGCTCATTAATATTCATGAGCCTTGCATTTTGCGACCCCATTGAGAATCGCTAACAGTGTCTCTGACACTGTTGTACATTTCGTTTTGCGACTCGCAATTTTTCGCAATTTGCGAATGGCAAAAATAAATGGTCGTACATCTGGCCCCCAGGGTGTTGGTCCAGTCTGCTTTCGCTATCTTGTTCCAGATGCGCCTGGAGTCTCTACTTGGCTTCAGTGTGGGGAGTTGAGGTGTATCGATGTAGAAATGAACTATGGAGTGGTCAGTCCATGTAAGCGGGGAGAGGTGGCTTAATTTAACCTTGTTGTTGGCTGTGAAGAGGGGGGTCAGGCTTTGTCCTGCATTGTGAGTAGGGCCTTGGGCGAGTGAGTGAGTCTGAGGTTGTTGAGGCTCTTGAGTGAGCCAGTAGGGTTATGTTCTGTGGGGTCCTCAGGAAGGAAGTGGAGGTCCCCGAGTATGATGAAGTCATTTGAGCTGATGTTATGTGTTGGGGGTGATGAAGTCAGTGAGGAGCTTGCTGAACGTAGTGCGTGGTCTAGGGGTTGGTATGCAAGGGTGCCTTTGATGGTGGTGTGGTTTCTGGCTTGTAGTCGGAAGTGCTTGCATAAAAACTCTTATAGTGCCAGGAGCTTGTTCTGCACTGTAAAATCAGAGTGAACAGCACCACACGATGCACCAGAGGGCACTGCTTCTTTCTGACACTGGAGTAGATTTTCTACTTGAGTGACAGCTTTCTCAACTCAATTGTGACCTGCCATGAATGCCCACATTGAGAAAATCTCACTGGTAGGCATTCTAGAAGCCACATATCATGCTAGGGGATACAAATTCTTGCTTGTGCTCACCAACTTAACATCGGCGAGCCAGACACTAGAAGAAACTCCAGCGGTGCTTGGTGGAGTTTTGCCGAAACACCTTGATACTCGTGTAGCACAGAGGGGCAAAACTCAGTGAACTCCACCGGCAGAGTGGAATTTTCTGCCCTTCCCTAGTGAGAATTAGCAAGGTAATGTCAGACAAATTTGAGATTCATATGGGCACTGTCAGAGATGCCCGCTCTCTCCTCTTATTTTAGCACTAGCCATGGAGCTGCTGGCCTGTCTGCTGTGCACCAGGGCACCACAGTGGGGGATGAGGGCGGCGGAGACCTGGCACATAGTGTCCCTATACGCAGATGACATCCTTATCTACTTACAGGACCCACACACGTCCCTCCCATCCTTGATGACACTACTAGGGGAGTTGGTGAGGTGTCCAGCCTATGAATCAATTGGACCAAATCAGGTCTGTTTAGGTTATATCGAATGCCGGAGCACCGATGGGAGGGGGATTTCAATCTGGATTATTCCAGGCACTTCAAGATAATTAAATACCTAGAGTGTATATCTACCACTCCGAAGCAGACTTGTTCACCGGTAACCTACACCGAACTTTTGCATCAATCAAGCGATCCCTCACCTTCTGGACATCACTGCCATTGTCACCGCTGGGATGTTTGGCAATAGCCAAAATGTTAATATTGTTGCGATTGCTATACTTATTTGCAGCCTTGCCAGGGTTACTCCCGAGGCTTTTTTTGCGACGTTTTGAAGTGGCTGGGGATGACACCAAGTGCATAGAGAGTGGAGGTCCAACGAGTGCTAGGTGGTGAACATATCCTCACATGGTTGATGCAGGATGCCCTGGCGTGAACCACTGGAACCCCATTGATGAAAGTGGCTGGGAAATGCTGGAACAGGTACGTCTGCATGAAGGGGGCCTGCTCCCACTATGCACCCCAGTTGCCTCTCTGGTCCCTGCCTGCCACGGTGGATGCTCTATCCCATAGCGAGGCCCGCATATGAAGGAGGCAGGAGTGAGTTGTTGCTGGGACATCTATGAAGAAGGTATCATGCAGACCTTTCAGGCCTTGCATGATGAGTATGGGGTTCTACTGGGCCAGTTCCTACCTTACAGTACCCTGCAGCATGCTGTGTCTATTCGGTGGGGTTGAGCGTGTGTTAAACCTCCCGTATCCCAGGCCATATTGGCACACAATGTCTCCAAGAAAGCTGTGACAATCTTGCAAGCGTACTTCCATTAACATATGAGACGGAGCCGGCAAGCAGGGGCAAGTGGAATGCGGCATTGCACAAAGAACTAACTGAAAAAACAGTGGGCTGGGGTGAAGCAACAGGTGAAGGAAATATCCAGGAACCCCCCAATTCTGATATACTCAACGAAATTATTTACACCAGACTTACTTGAAACCACATCGCATTTGAAGCATGTTCCTGGGAACGTCCTCCAAATGCACCACGGTGCTGTGTGCCAGATGCAGGCTTCATACTCATGGTCTGGGACTGTATGGTGTTGTGACAGGCTTGTTTGGAGGTCACGACAATCATCTATGCATTAAAGGCCACACGGTTCCACCTACACCGGAGTTCTTCCTGTTGGGTATATGCTCAAGGACCAAGGGGGACAAGCTCAGGCATAGGTTCATTGACTTAGCACTGGTACTTTTCAAATGACAGATAGCGATGTCCTGGAACTCTGCTGCGGCACCTGTTGTGAAGATCCTGCTAGGGGAGATTCTGAAATGGGCCAAGGCAGAATTGGATGTCGTCACACGGGGCCAAATAAAGGGTGGGACGGGATTGATAGTCACTGAGTGAGATACATTTGTCCTAACCGGAAGCTATGAATGATGAGAGAACACCCTAAGAGTTGGGCACATGAGATATGTAGTCGGACCTAAAAACTGTATTAATTGAAGTATATTTTGCTCATTGTATATTGCCTCACGGTGTTGTGACCTGTTCCTTCTGCTTTGAGAGATAGAGATATTGTGTATAATCCCGCAACTCCAACACAATTGTTTGTTTATGGGCATTAGCCCAAACTTGTTATTTGTTTAAAATGCCAATAAAGAAATTAAAAAAGAAGTACTGGAGCTGGAGCCTTTCTGAAGATAACTGAGTGTCTCCTGTGAATTAGAAAGCTGTCTCTAGCAGGACACAGAGGCAAGGAGTGGAGGCCGTTAATTAGGTGGCAGGTAAGCTGAATAAATGAAGAACAAGCAAGCTTAGTACATGGCTGTGAGGTCAGCAGGAAGCGATTAACTCTTCAGCACTACCTGTTAGGGCATATGATAAATAAACCCCAGACAAGCATTAGGTGACCTTGCGGATACAGAAGCTTTTAACGAAGCAGCACCACCTGCTAGGGCAGTTGAACAAATAAACAACAGACAAACATCAGGCAACCCTGAGGTCAGCAAGAAACAGACGTTTTTAACTAATCAGCACCACCTACTTTTCTAATAGCACTCAGGTAAACAGATCTTGAAACAGTGCATGCAAACTAAAGTACATGGCATGCTTAAATAAAGTGTGCAACAAAGTACATAGCAATTGTCCAACTAGAAAATTATGAAAAGTACATAGCAGGGGACATGGCACCTACCTAATATAGAAAACAACGAAACATGCATAGCAGAGTGCATGGAGCCTGCCCAACTAGATACCAGTGAAAACATATAGGGAACAAACAGCGCAGGCTGACTGGGGTATGACAGTGAGTATGAGTGAGTGGGAGTGAGTGAGTGAGTAAGAATGAGGAAGCAATAGGACTAAGTGTGAGTGAGAATGAATGAGTGTGAATGAGTAGAAGTGAGTGAGAGTGACTGAGAGAGTGAGAATGAATGAGAATGAGTAAGAGTGAGTGCTAGTCACAGTGAATGAAGATGAGTGGGAATAAGTGAGTGCAATGAGTGAGAGTGAGTTAGAATGAATGAGTGATTGAGAGTTAGTGTGTGCAAGTGAGAGTGATTGAGAATGAGTGAGAGTAAGTGCACTGATTAAGGCAGCGAGTGAAAATGAATGAGTGAGAATAAGAGAATGAATGTCAGAATGAGTGGAAGTGAATGACAGTAATTATATCTGTAATTGAAAATGAGTGAGTCAGAGTAAGTGAGGATAATTGAAATTAAGTGAGAATGATTCAAACTGAGTGAAAATAAGGGAGACTTAGCAGGAGAAGTGAGTAAGATACAGAGTGAGTTCAAGTGAGTGTAAGTGTCAGTACGACTAAACATGAGTGCAAGTGTGGATGGGAGTAAGTGAATGTGAATGAATAAGATTGAGTGAGAATGAGTGAGTGAGTGAGAAAAATAGTGAGTGCAAGAGAGTGTGAATGCAAGTGATTGAGACCAAGTGAGGGCAAGTACATAAGGGTGTGAGTAAATGAGTGAGAGAAGAGTAAGAGTGAGTGAGAATAAGTGAAACTGAGAATGTGTATGAGCTCCCGGTCCACTTGAAGAACTCAGCAGATCTCCTCTCCTTTAGGGCTGAAAACCTGGCTTTTTTCACAGTAACACCCCTCACCACTGATAACGAGCAGGCATGCTCAGCGCCACGACTCCCTAGGGTAACTGTGGGCTTTATAAGCTCAATTAACATAACATAACAGTGAGGGAATGCAAGTGAGCATGAGTGAGTGAGTGTGAGTGACTGTAAGTAAGCATGAGTGAGTGAGAATGTGATGTTGTGCTTGCGAATCTCCAGTTGAAGGTCATGGTTTACAGAGATACCAATCGCAATATGCTGGCTCTGGCATATTGAAGGTAATTTCTATCATAACACTTATGAAAAAATGCTGTCAAAGGCATGCAAAAGGAAATACGTGGTACTGACATGCTAGAGTTAATACATGATACTGGCAGACTACAGGCAATAATTGGTACTGGGGCCGAGAGGTCATACTTTGCATATGGGACCTCCATGGCAAAATGCTGACTCTGGTATACTAGCGGTAATTCTTGGTTTACGGGGCACCCATGGCAAAATTCTGGAACGTTCACATTATATGTACTTCTTGGTAAATGGAAGGACAACCCTTACATCATGACAAAATGCTGATCATGACAAACTAGAGATTCTTTTTGACATAAGGGTCAGCCCTATTTGTGGACGGCATAAATGGAAAGATTCTGACACTGGCATATTGTATAAAATTGTTGCCATACGTGTGCACCCATGGCAAACAGGGGGCACCTATGATTACATTTTATCCATGGCATAAGCGAAAACAATGGTGTCAACTCCTTGGTAGCATCAGGTTTCATTGATTTGGCGCTTCATGAAAGGACTTTAATATTTAATGACTGCTCTTTCAAAGCCAATGGCTTTTGAGCAAAAGTATGACAAAATTGTGCTTTAAAATGCACTATTTGACCCAATTTTTTAGAAAAGTTCTCAGAGGCAGCCCCCTTCCCCCAACCAAACTTCCGAACTTCACGAAGCCAGACTCGCTCGCTGGAATGCAAGACAAGTATTATTCCCAACCACTTTCAAGGGTCATCAGTAACCACTGCTCGCCAGAACATTCCATATCCTCGGGCCATGCTGAAACATTCATAAATGTTTAGACCACAACGCCTAATAGGTGCAAGATACAAATATTTCCCTGCCTCAGCCTGAACAACCTTTGCTCAACCAAAGTTGCTAGCTTGCTTTGTCACGTGTGACACCTCACCACGTCTGGCCTTGCCCATTATAAATAGGGGTCGCAGGAGGTGTGGCTGACTTAGGCTCCTGAAAGAAAGGACAGAGCAACACAGAACAGTGCAGCCACGGGACTCCCAGGTTGATCTGTTTTCACATGTCTAAGCCTTGGAGCAGGCACGTGGGCAGAAGACCCTTGACAGTTGAAGAAGAACTGCGCAGCTGGTACCAGTCAACACAGATCACGAAGAGCCGTGGCAAGGCTCATAAATACTATACTTGAGCGGAAATTAGCTTCGAGTCTCAAATTACAAATAAGGCAGAAAAACAGCTGTATATGTTGTCCGACCAGCTGCTATTCTCGCAGCAATAATTTTTGACAGCTACATTCTTGACAGCTAAACACCTGACGCTGATTATCCACCCACTTCTTTGTTCCTCATCCAGTGTCTGACAATGTTTTATTCACCCAAAACTATTTCAGAAATGCAATCAACATAAAATTCCGGGGTAGCACTTATTACTTCAAAGAGTAGAAAATGTCTCTTGGTTTTATTGTAGAACCCGGAAATGCTTTACAGCTGGGATCCTGCAGCCACGTGCAAAGAAAAGTAAGAGGCTTCTACGGTTTTTGAATTAAGAGTTCATTTATTTCTACAGTTAAAATCATGACTTATTCAGTTAGTATTGAAGGTGCCGAAGCGTCGTCAGACGTGTCCAGCTCGGCACGCCAGTGTTGCATGAAGGCACAATTGCCTTGCTGTGCACGGTTTCCCCGTCATTGTTAATTCTTGCGACTGACGAAGAATAAACTTAATTATAAAAACCACTGAACTAAGTCTACATGTGTACAGGGAGCCTAGCATAAAATGCCATGAAAGGCACACCTCTCCGGTTCACTTTACCGCATGTGTATTTAGTTTCTTTTACTTTTCGATATCAGTTCAGGAAGAGAGAACTCGGTCTCCTTGAAATGCAGACAAGAACATGTGTGCCTGTGTAGCTTAAAATAGCTCAGGCAGGAGGAATACGACTGGGTGAATTTATAATTCATACAGACCAAAGCATTTCTTCTTCGCATTCCACAATGCTCCAAGGACTGTCATGGCGAATTAGGAAATTGGGGCCTCCTGAACAAAACACTTTTATGGTCGAAGAATATGTGAATCACAAAAAGCACATGCTTTGTAGCAGCAAAATAGTGGTTTGCTTTGGGGAAAACTCCTCTTGTGAGTTGGAACAGTCATTTTGGCTCGTAAAAGGGGTTTTGCAACCGTTTCTGAATAGCAAATTGGGCTGGGTGTGAAAGGCCCGTCATCCATTTTGCAAGTAGCAATAGATATAGCACTTGTTTCTGACTGTAACTGCGGTCACAAAGCATGGATCAGTTGCCCACCCCCAAGTTCAGGTGGTAACTGATTCACGAAGGGGAAGCTGTCCCCAGGGGACACCTTTACCTTCCAGATCCACACTGCTTCAAGCAACCTATTCTCAAGAGCCTATTCTTACTATACCTGCTGTCTCACCTCACACCCCTTTGCATGGTAAGCATCTCCACCCACACCCTCGACTACAGCCACAAACCTGGTTAAAGACTTAACCACTTCAAGGAGGAGGAAGAACACTTACTCAACCCCATTCGATCTTCAATTACCTCTTCTCTCTCGCTTAGCACCCAACTCTCCCTCTCTTTGTTACTTTACAACTCCCTTCACCCTTCCCTCTGCACCACCTACTAACTGAGTAAGATATTGGAAAAACACATCAACAAACATCTATCTGACCATGTCGAATCCACGGGATGCCTTGATCCATCTCAGTCCGGATTTAGGCCTAGGCACAACACCGAGTCAGCTTTGATTGCTGTTACCGACAACATCAGGCAGTCCCTGGACAACGGACAAGCAGTACTACTTGTACTGCTTGATCTGTCGGCCGTCTTCGATACAGTCTCTCACCAGATCCTGCTCAGGAGACTTAAAGAAATCGGAATCCAAGGACAAGCCTTTCAGTGGATGTCGAGCTTTCTCTCCCTCCGAACTCAGACTATCAACCTAGGCCCCTTCCGTTCGAAGATCATGGGACTAACTAAGGGAATACCTCAGGGCTCCTGTCTCAGTCCCACTTTATTCAACATTTATGTTGCTCCCCTAGCGGAATTACTCAGGACATTGGATTTTACCCAAATCTCGTACGCTGATGACACTCAGCTCTTATTTTCATTCAACAAATCCACTCCCAAGGCCCAGTCTACCTTCTCGGAAGGTATGATTGCCATCGCTAGCTGGATGAGGAACAATTTCCCCCAGCTCAACGCAGGGAAGACCGAGATTATGCTGTTTGGAGATGCACCATTGCTGTGGTCCCCAAATTGGTGGCCGGAGGATCTAGGTGGCCCTCCAGAGCCCAAGACTGTGGTCAAGAACCTTGGCATACGCTTAGACCAGGAATTGACCATGAAAGAGCACGTTGCAATCACCGCAGGCTCCTGCTTCCATTTACTTGGCCTGTTACGGAGAGTCTTCCCCTTCCTCCCCTTGTCCACATGGAAAACTCTTATTCAGGCATTAGTGCTGAGCCGCCTGGGCTACTGTAACGCCCTTCTGATCTCAGCTAATGAGTCCTCGCTGAGCAGATTACAAGTAGTCCAAAACACTGCGGCTCGCCTCGTCTCGAACGCTCCCCCCAGATCTGCCTCTCTTCCTCTCCTACAACAACTTCATTGGCTCCCGGTACGCAAACGGATCAAATTTAAAATATGTTGTATTGTGCACAAAACCTTGAGCGGCAAAGGTCCCAGCTATCTTGCAGGAAAATTCAATCATTATACACTTTCTAGGCCACTCCGCTCAGGAACTAAATCTTTGCTTCTTGTACCGCGGTTCTAAAAATTGCGACTGGGTGGGAAAGCTTTCTTTCACCTAGCCCCTTTCTACTGGAATCAACTTCCTATCCATCTGCGGCAATGCCCTGATCACCTTCAATTCAGAAGGCTCCTTAAAACTGCACTGTTTTAACCTGTCCCTCCTCTTGGCCTATTGCAGCCCCTCCATAGCACAGTGATACCTCTTTGGGGGTGATTCAGGTGCTTTATAAATTAATAACAAATAATAAATAAATAAACCCATTCCCTTACCAATCTCAACCTCCTCTTACCATTCACTGCCTCCTGATCAAGGCACATTCAACAACAAGAGCGACCAAAACATGTTCTAATATTGAAATTGAAACCAGACCTACTCTTCATAACCAAGTCTGGCTTGTTGACATCTCCCCGTTAGCTCACAGGTACTCACACTAGCAAATTGAATCCATGCATCCCACATCTATGGGAAGGTTGGAAGAAGTTTAGCAGTACTTTTCAATCACTACAAACTACAAATATAGAAAATATACTCCTGAAATATTATGAATCCCACTTGGTCCACTGGACACCCATCCCTACATTCTTTGCTTTCGTGTTTATGTACTGGCTACCACCAAACAATGGAGCTTCCACAGAGGCCTTCCCGGGCACCATCTCAGACCTCTTCCTAAGCCATATAAACTTCTGTATTTGGAATGATCTGAACATCTGGCTCGACAAACCTTCCCTCCCACTGCTCAGAACAATTACAGGAAACCTGGAAACTCTCAGCTTCTCAGCCCTCATTCACTTATCTTGAACACAAGATATGAACCCACCATATGGAGTGGCCACCACATAATGCCTTTTTTACTAAACATTCCCTCAAGATAGACAGCTACCACAACACTGACACCAACCACCTATAGGCACTAGAGCAAATTAGACCGCTTTTGAGTTTGACTCCCAGCAATCTCAACACTTGGATCACATAAAATAGATCAGCTATAATAGATCAGCTAAAGCCTTTGACAAACTCATCCCACCTACTGCACCCATGCAAGGTCTCACAACAAATAAACATGGAAGTGTCTGTGTTGAATGAGAACAAAAGTTGCCAATCTCAAAGAACAAATGGCAGATGTGCTGGGCAAACTAAATTCCTTCTACACCAGAATAAAGATATGAAAGGCCGTTCTAGATGAAACAACATCAAAGTGATGGGATATCCACAACTGGCAATTGAGAAAAATGGCCTAAGGCAAGGCGATACTCAAAACTAATATGGACAAAAAAAACAAGAACAGACAAGATACTTTAAACATATAATAAACAAGAACATACAAAAAATAGGATATTCAATACTTTAATTTATAAAAAAATAATCATAAATATTTTGTATAGACATTTTTCTACATATATTTAAAATACATTTCTTAACATGAATTGATGATCATCAATAAAAATTTATTTATATAGCAATGCTAATCAGGTAATGCAATCTTCGTTGTTGTGCTTATTATCTATAAAGCAATGTTTAAACTGAGATAATCTGGACGTGGTAATTTATATAAATACTATGACATTCAGAACCATTGATATGAACTGGCGGTCAATTATATAAACACTACGCACGTTTCGGCTTTGCCTTCTTCAGGGATCCGTCTCAGTTAGAATCTATGGAACTACCGGAAATGTATTATACTGGGGGTCTGAACTTCCCTTGATCATGAAAAGTGTATCCTTAAGCGGAACTGATGCTGTATGTATTCCACTTAGTATTTACTATACGGGGAATACTTAATGTACACATGTATGAAACTGGTTATAGGAGAAAAACCAGCAAACTGGCAATAAACTCCTGATGTAACTCGCTCACGGTATCAGCAACTAGCTGATTTAATGAGTCTCTGCTTTGGATAATAGACATATGATTCTTCACAGGGTTAATACGATGTTCAGATAGAAAGATGAAAATGGGTTCTCAATAACCAACTCCAAAAGATAGATCCAGTGAGCACGAACGGGTCCTATGATACAGATCCACAACTGGCCGAAGAGCTGTGTATAGAGCACTTCAGTGAAAGCAGCCTTTCTTGGGAAGTCACCCTGAAGGGCCTTCCCAAGCTCTTCACAGCCCTGTCCCACCTCTCCACCTTGCAACAATCCCCATGTGCACCATCGCAGCACGTCATCTGAGTCTCAGAAATCATGACCATATTTTACAAATGACTAGATTGGGCAGTCTCCTGAAACATAAGAATACCGCATTGATGATCTACTCGCATTACACCGACATGGACAAAAAACAGCAAAGATCATTCTAAAGTGCCAAGAAGTAGCTATGAAGCCTGGAGGGACGGATTGGCACAGCAGGCAGTCGGGCATTGGCCGAAGGGCTGGTGTGTCAGCGAGTGATTGTGTGTCTGAATGAACCTCCCTGGGGGCCAGGTGTTTCTCAGGCCATTGAGCAATTCTCACCTCAGCCCCCCTGGGGCCCACGCTGCCCAGAAACAGTGTTCAGCCCAGAAACAGTGTTTGTATGTGACACCTCACCCACAGCCCTTCTCATTCAGGGCATGGTGGGCGGGGAAGGGTGGGTTTATGTTGGGGCCTCGCTGTAGGGGCCAAGTGATGTGGTGACTTGGGCCATCTTCACCTCAGCCCCTGCCCCTAGGGATGGTCCAGCAGCTGTGTTTTATACTCAATCCCCTCCCCTAGCAGGCTATTGTCCTGAGGCAGAGGAGGGTCAGGGAGGGTTTGAGTAATTTAGTAATACAAGGGAGCCTGGCAGTTGTTCTGTTGCTCAGGTATTGGAGGGCTGGGGAGGGGTTGAGTAATTAAGTAAACTGAGGGGCCTTGCTGTTGTTTTATTGCTCAGAGTGTAGGCCATTGTCACCTCGGCCCCAGTGTCCTTCCCAAGTACAATATCCTCCCACTTTAATGTCTTGCGTGTGCATACACATATGTGGCCTGAAGGTCAGAGTTGCAGAGATGGGATATCAGGTTCGAGTCCCGGCATCTGTTCTGAACATCCAGTGATTCTGGGCAAATCACTTCATCTCCCAGGCCCTTAAATACAAAATCTGATCTTGTGCACTGTAATTGGTGCTCATGAATAGCGCTCAAATAGCCTTGGGCTGTCAAAAGGAAGAACAACAAAAAAAACAAGCATCAACAATGCTAATAGGTCTTGTATTTGCGAGAGTTAGAGCTATTGGCGTTGTAAATGACAATGTGTTTTACCTATGTGTTATGGAGTGGAGGTATGTGGTATGGAGTGGAATTATGTGGTTTGGATTGGAATTGTTAGTTGTGGAATCATGTGGCATAAAAGTATGTGGCATGGTGTGCAGTGGAATTATGTGGATAGTAATTATGTGGTTTTGAGTGTACTGGATTGTGTGTGGGATTGTGTGACATGAAGTGTAATTATGTGGAATGATATTTTGTGTTGTGTAGTGGTATGTTGTGCAGTTTAATTATGTGGTGTGTTGTTGAATTTTGTGGCATGATGTTTTATTGTGTGATGTGGTTTGGATGTATGTGGTGTGTTGTGTAAATGTGTTGCTGAGTTGAATTATGTGGTGTGTTGCGGAATTGTGTGGAATGATAATGTGTGGAGTGGAATGGTGTTGTGTGGAACTGTGTGACGTTGAGTGAAATTATGCTGATTAGAATTATGTGGTATGATGTGGAGTGTATTTATGTGTATTGTTGCTATGTGGCATCAAATGAACTTAAAAGCCACGTTGCCTTTCAGATACCAGCAAAGGAGTTGTAAAAATGTGAAAACATAAATAAGACTGAGGGCTGCCTTTCATCCCACAGAAACGCATGCTTAATTAACACATTGTAAATTGTATTTATATAGTGCTTACTACCCCTGACGATGAGTTGAAGCGCTTTGTTATGAGTAGCAAGCTACTCCGGAACCCAAGATTAGAGGTTAATATAGTAGATTAGTAATCTTTTTTTGTGTGCATTAGTTGCACATCTTTGCTGTTGTACTGTACAGCGCTGATCTCTTCTTGTCCAAACCTATACCAGCGAAATAAAAGATGTACACATCTTGACCGCAGACATTGCTGCACCGTTCTGCAAAATCTGCACATACAAAGGTGCTTCTGGGGCTATAATGCACTCCAAGTATTGCGGGGATGCATAGACGCCATCTAGGTTCACCTCATGAGAGCACTATTCTGGGCTGCAGTGCTGTCAGTATGGACATCATGAAGGGATACGTACTAGGAAAGCAGTAGTGTTTTGTACCGGTGCCATTTCATCCATATGGGAAGGATGAAAATTTTAGCGGACTCCAGGTTCCAACCTCTGCAAAGTGCGTTTAACCCACTGAGTAATCGTCCGAAGTGATAAGGCAGAAGAGGTGAACGGGTGGAATAAAAAAGTAAATAAATAATCTGTAAATAAAGAAATGAAATTCCATGTAGTGCAAAGTGCTTTTTATAAGGTTTAGCAGTTGCTGGCAATTGTGGCCCACAGAACGTGCTTCAGATTTGGTGCTACAGCATGTGTGAAGAATTGTGAGGGATTGTTACTCAGATGGAATATTTAAACCAATATCACTAGTTGTCTCAACTTGTCTGCAGGTCACTTGAACCATGATTCTGAGAACAGAGGGTGTTTATTGCTTCTTATGAATTATGTGTGGCATTTGATACATATTCTCTTTGGAAAAGTGAAGAAGGTTCACTTTGCAGGTTTGCATGTGTTTTTCTATGACCATAAAGTATTACCTATATCTCTTACACTCATTATCTACATACCTCTTCCTCTTTCTATAGCTATGTACCTTTTCTTCTGGCTACCCGATCTTTCCATCTTTACCTTATGTCCCTACCCATCACACCTATCACTACCTGATTTCTAGTTCTACTTCACCTTTCTCAAAATACTGTCTCTTTACCTCTCTTTTCACCTCCTTTTTTTCCCCAGCCACCAGTTGGTACTACCTAGAAGAACTGGGGATCACTGACTAACTAGAGTAGTGCACACAAAGAAAGAGGGGAGGTAGTACATGGTGGCAAAAGGTACTTACGTTCAGGGAAAAGTGCAATTGTGCGGTAGCTAGAGTTAATTTCTTTTGAGTGTTTTGCAAACTGTTTTATGGTGATATGCAAAATGTATTTCTTTACTGTATTCATTATAGGTTCAGTTCTCCAAGGTAGAGGTTCAGAGCTACTCTTCCTCTTACTTTTGATATTACATATTCTATTCCCAGACATCCAGTCTTCCCCTTTCCCCTTGACTTTGTTCTAGATTTCCGATTTATGTGATAATCAGAATCAAGGACATAGCTGGTTGGGAAAGAGTACCTAACTACATTGTGCAGGGCATTAAGACTGCAAGTAAATTTTCCGTTTTCAGACTTGCGGTGCTCCTAGTCTTTACCAATGTTACTGGCTCCATAAGATTAAAAATTCTTAATTTACCAAACATTTCTCTACAAAGTTGACCTCTGAGAGTTACCAAATAGTGTTTCATAAAAGTGAAAGCCCCGCAAAAGTGGGATACTTTTTTTGTAAGTGCCCGGGCCAAATTGTGATCCCAATCCGGCCCTGGAAGTCTGAAGGTGATGTACATGCTGCTGTTTTACGCCAAACTGAAGTTTATTGCTCTCTACAAACCTTTTTCCTCACAGACTCGACAGACCTGACAGCTTCTTTGCATTGAGCTACTGAATGATATATTACATTCAACAAACACAAGTGACATGCCAGGGTCTCAACATAGGAAAAGCAGCCAGAAGGTACTCGGGCAAATCAAGCTGCTCTTGGAAGACCTTGGGTTCAGTCACTAAAGTTAGCACCTTGCACTGTGGGGAACTGTCCTGTTATGCAGAATCTTGGGTTGCTCCTCTACTGCTGCCGTGTGGTACAGCATAGACCCTCTAAAGAGGTCTCTAGTATTTTACTTGGATCGTGCTTCACACTTACAGGGAAGTACAAGTTAGACCATCTACTAAGGTACCTGGCTATTTCTTTGGGTGTCAACCTCACCAATTCTGGGTGGTACAATACAGACCCACTACTGGGGTGTCAGTGTTAGTCCTTGGATTACAGCTCCATCATCTTGGAGAGGACACCTCAAAACATTTGCTTTGAGAGGTCTTGTGTCTTTCCCTTTCCACATCTGGTGTGATAGACCCACTGCTGTGGTAGTCCTTGTGCTCTACCTCTTCCATCTCTGGGTGGATTTCATACACCCAATACTGTGGCAACTATGGTATTTCTTTGGTCTCACCCCCATCTATTCTTGATAGAATCGAAAGAGGTGAATGGTAATTGTATCAGTGAGATAGAAAGTCATAGTCTCCTTTATTTGTTATGTGCTACATTAATTTTTCTGTGTGTATAGAATCCTTCTTTGGGGGTCTGCAGCTCTGACAGTGCCCTTAGGGTTTGGATGCCTGTAACTAGATCACGCCTTTACAGTGCCCATCTAAGAATCGCATGATGGCTTCCAAGGAGCATCATTATGGCAGCATGCTTGCAGGATACTGTTCAACACTCCTGGACAGCCTCTTTATTTTCAATGGCTGACTGTATCCAATGCATGCCCATGGTTTGCTCTCCAGTCACTCCTCAGAGGCCCCCTACAGCATTTACTCTGCCTGTAACCAGGGCATTACCGTGGGTCACTCCTCAAGGTACACCACAGGCCCATTATCCTTGCTGCCTGAAACCACAGCACTCCTGTGGATCAATCAAACAATCAATCAGGTATTCATGAAGCGCATTACTCACCCATGTGTGTCTCAAGGCACTGGGGGGGGGATATCGGGCAGCTCCACGTTGTCCGAAAAGCCAGGTCTGAGGCTCTTCCTGAATGCTTGCAGTGTGAGGATTTGTCTGATGTTGAGGGGGAGTTTCTTCCAGGTCTCGGCAGTGATGTAGGAGAAGGCTCTTCCTCCCATTCTGGCTCTCCAAATGCGTGGGATTTCGGCCAGAGTGAGGTCGGCAGAGATGAGGTTTCTCTTGGGGCGTGGAAGGAGATTCTTTCATTGAGGTAATGGGGTCTGGTGTTGTGGAGTTATTTGTAGGCGTGAGTGAGCAGCTTGTAGGTCACTCTCTTTTTGACGGGGTGGCAGTGGAGATCTCGTAGGTGCTGGGTGATGTGGTCCTGTCGTGGGATGCTGAGGACGAGTCTGGATGCGGCGTTCTGGACAGTCTGGAGTTTGTGTAGTAGGGATTTGTTAATTCCGGCATAGAGGGAGTTCCCGTAGTCCAGTCTGCTGGTTATGAGTGCGTGGGTGATGGTCTTCCTGGATTCGGGGGGTATCCACTTGAAGGTCTTGCGGAGTATGCGGAGGGTGTTGAAGCATGTGGCAGATACGGCGTTGATCTGTCGGTTCATGGTGAGGGAGGAGTCGAGCATGATGCAGAGGTTGCGGGCATGGTGTGTGCATGTGGGAGGGTTGCCGAGGGTGCGTGGCCACCAGGTGTCATCCCACATGGAGGGGGTGGTTCCAAGGACGAGGACTTCTGTCTTCTCTGAGTTGAGCTTCAGGCAGCTGCTGCTCATCCAGGATGTGACGTCCTCCATTTCTTTCTGGAAGCTGTGTCTGGTGATGTCGGGTTCCTTGGTGAGGGAGAGGATGAGTTGGGTGTCGTCGGCGTAGGATGCTATACTGAGTCTGTGTTTTCTGACAATGGTTGTGTGTGGGGCCATGTAGATGTTGAAGAGTGTGGGGCTGAGTGAGGATCCTTGGGGCACTCCGCATCTGATCTCTGTGAGTTTGGCGAGGAGGGGCGAGTGTCTGATTCTTTGAGTTCAGCCGGCGAGGAAGGAGCGGATCCAGTGTAGGGCATTTCCCTGTATGACGGCGTCATTTAGCCGGGCGGCTAGTATGCGGAGGGAGACGGTGTTGAAGACTGCTGAGAGATCCAGTAGGATGAGCGCTTCCATGTGGCTTTGGTCGAGGAGAGTGTGGATGTCGTTAGTGGCGGCTAGGAGGGCGGTCTCAGGGCTGTGGTTGCTGCAGAATCTGCATTGAGAAGTGTTGAGGATCGAGTTGGATTCTATGAAGTTTGTGAGCTGGATGTTGATGATCTTCTCGGTGACTTTGGCGGCGAAGGGGAGGAGGGAGATGGGTCTGTAGTTCTTGAGGTCAGTCGGGTCTGCGGAGGGCTTCTTGAGGCGGGGTTTGACTTCTGCGCATTTCCAGTTATCGGGGAAGGTGCCTGTTTTGAGGGAGCAGTTGATTGCATGTCGTAGTTCAGGTTCTATGGTGGAGGCGGCTCTGTGGAAGATGTGCAGTGGGCAGGGGTCGGTGGGGGCTCCTGATTGTATGCTCCTCATGGTCTTTGTGGTGTCTTCTGTGGTGACAGGGGTCCAGGCGGTGATGGTCGGCTGGGTGGCGTTGCTGGTGGCTGGTGTTGTGTCTGTGCCTTGGTTCTGTTCATCGAAGTTATCGTAAAGAGTCCTGATCTTGTGATGGAAGAAGGAGCAGAGTTTGTTACAGAGATCCTGGGAGGGGGTTTGGTGAATTCTTGTATGATGCTGAAGAGCTCCTTAGAGTTGCAGGAGTTTGAGCAGATTCTATCCTGGATGAAGTTCCTCTTCGTGGACCTGATGAGTTGGTGATGTTCTGTCATGGCGGTCTTGTAGGCAGTGCGTGCTTCTGAGGTTTTACTGTTCCTCCATGCTTTCTCGAGTCATCAGCACGTGCGCTTGGATTCTCGGAGGTCCGTGGTGAACCAGGTGGCTTTCAAGGTGCGCTGTCTGTTGGAGTTCCAGAGGGGGGCGAGCCTGTTTGCGCAGTCGGTGAGCCATCTGTGGAGTTTGTTGGCTGTGGAGTTGGTGTCGGCCATGGTGGGTGGAGGGGTGCTCTTTGGTGATCTTGCTCCAGTTTCTGTATGGGTTTGTGTGCGGTGGGTTTCAAGAAGGAGAAGTGGACGCAGCGGTGGTCCGTCCAGAGGGGTTACGTGGTGAGGCTAACGCGAATGTTGTTTCCTTCTGCGAAGATTGGGTCGAGGGTGTGTCTTGCCTTGTGGGTGGGGGCTGTGATGAGCTGCTTGAGCCCCATGTTGGCGAGGTGGTCCAGGAGAGTGGTGGAATTGGGGTTGCTGAGGTTGTCGAGGTGGAAATTCAGGTCCCAGAGCAGTGCGTAGTCCGTGGAGGTGAGGGCGTGAGGCGCGCTGAGCTCTGCCATGGTAGTGGCGAACGGGGTGCGAGGTCCGGGAGGTCTGTAGGTGAGAGTTCCGCGTAGAGTCGTTCTGGGGTTGATCTGGATCTGGAAGTGGAGGTGTTCCATGAGGGAGCGAGGATTCGTTTGAGCTGGCGGTTGTGAGTTGGAGGGAGCTTTTGTGTCGATGACGAGTCCACCTCCAGGGTGGTTGGAGGGGTCTTTCCTCTGGATCTTGTACCCATCTGGGATGGCGGTTGCGATGTCGGGTGCGGAGCTGGCGTTGGTCCAGTTCTCTGTGAGGAAGGCGACGTCGGGCGAGAGGGTGTTGAGGAGGTCCCAGATTTCTACTGTGTGTCTGTGCAGGGAGCGTATGTTGAGGAGGATGCAGTTCAGGGGTTTGGGCGCGCTGGCATCCGGTGGGTTGGCGGTAGCAGTAGGGGTCCAGAGGTGGGTGAAGGTGCGGCAGAAGTGTCGGCAGGAAAACTGGCCTTGAGTGGTGTTCAGCATTGACAGCTGGCAGTTGTTCTTTCTTCCCGTGTTGAGTGTGTGGAGATTTGCTGATTCGTAGCAGCGGGGGGTCAGAGGACCAGGGTCCCTGGCGCTGGTCGCGGTCGGGTCACGGACGGGCGCAGACGGGTTTGCCTTTGGTGCACCTTTGGCGCACAAGCGGTGTGCCCGCTGCACACGTCCGTCCTTGTCCTTTGTCGCCCCTTAAGTGCATTGCTACGACTGCATTTCAAATAGGCCACGTTATAACGCATGCGTTTAGAACACATGCCATTACAATGCGGTCATTACAACGACCGCATTGTTACATCGCATACCAATACAACGCAAGTCATTACAACGACTTGCAGTAGGGGGGACGCTGGATGTTGGATTAGTATAATTTACTATTCCAACTCCAGTCTGTGCAACAGTAGGAAAGGTGTTGGATTTAAAATCCAACACCTTCTGCCCCCTACAGCAAGCCATTGTAATGGCTTGCGTTGTAATGGCATGCGATGTAACAACGCAGTCGTTGTAATGACTGCGCTGTAATGGCATGCGTTGTTTCGCACGCAGGGTAAACGATGTTTACCCTGCATTTCTCACACGCATAATCCTGGATGGACTCAGATCATTTATACTGACTGGCTGTGTACAATGTATATCCGTGGGCCACTTACCAGTCACACCCGGAAGAAACATAAGGAGCATCTGCCATGACTGCCTGTATCCAGTTCATGCTGTGTCTGCTCCTCTATCACTCATGGGTGGATTGCATAGAGACAGGCACAATAATGATTTACCCTAAATTGCAAGTCTTCTTGCTCTCACTCTTCTTGCTACCATCACATGCCTTAATGCAATGACCTATCACAAGATAAGAGCACAACTCTGGCCACTAACATACAAGACCAATCACTTTCTACAAACGTCACACTGTAAGTTAACACTTCCACCTCAGCACTCACTCATGATGTAGTGTGTGACCAGTCTGTTTATGCACTTCATCTCCTTGTCAGTGGCATAACAAGCTATGTAAATGCAAAGACAAAAGGAGCCACAATGTAGTTTGTTGGTGAGCATGTGAAGTTTAGGCTGAATCAAATAACTTTGAGATATAGGATACCCTTTCCTCTGGAGAAATACTATTGGCTTGTTCCATAAAGTCAGTCTCATGGCATCTTGCCCCCAACATCCAGTTTTGGGTGATTTATTTCTGTTGGAGCAAATACCTGATAACATCACTCTAATTACTGACATCAAAATAATGCCACACACTGTGGGGCCTCTTGTTTCAATTTTGTACTGCAAGGGATAATCTCTGGGCTGTCAACAATGAATTAGGTAGTGCGTGCACTGCTACGAGTTTTCTCTAAGTACTTTGTGTTCTTCGTGCTCCTGGGTATCACTCTCCGAACATGAGTGTATATTAGATAAATGATCGCATCCCCATAAATGTGGGGTATGTCCCCTGGGCACAGGTACGTATCTCTGTGATGAGACTTACTCCTATTCAATAAAGTTTTGTACAATTTTCTTAAGTAATTTTCATGATTTGTTATTTATTTAGATTTTTCATTCTCGGGAAATTAAACTTCATCTCCCATAATGCAACTGTTATACACCTTTACATTCGAATTTCAAATATCCCAATGCTTTTCGGCCCCATAGGCCTTCATCTGGGGAATATTTTTCCGATGCAGTGTGTGTTGGTTAGTTGCTATCCTGGTGCGTTCTGCGCAGGTGTCATTTTTTGAAAAATATTCCCCAGATGAAGGCCTATGGGGCCGAAATGCATTGGGATATTTGAAATTCGAATGTAAAGGTGTATAACAATTGCATTATGGGAGATGAAGTTTAATTTCCCGAGAATGAAAAATCTAAATAAATAACAAATCATGAAAATTACTTAAGAAAATTGTACAAAACTTTATTGAATAGGAGTAAGTCTCATCACAGAGATACGTACCTGTGCCCAGGGGACATACCCCACATTTATGGGGATGCGATCATTTATCTAATAATCTCTGGGCTATCATCCACAGCTCTGAACGAAAAGCCTCAAATATAGCACACGCAGTTGATTCAGGATAGATGCACTCATTCACATGACTTGCACAGCTGTACATCATTGGCAATCCTACTGAGATATTTTAGGCACATTTGGAAAGGATTTTATTTGCCTGAAGGTGTGGCAAAATATTGCCTCGTTCTGGTGGCTGGGTTGAGCCAGAAGGAATGATGACTTTTCAGTGACAGTTATCTCTTTAATCCGGAATGTCTATGCTATAATCAATGCAGCTGTGAAACGAATTCAACATTTGCTATAGAATAATCTACATTGTAATTAGCTCACCCTGCACTTCAGGCAGGGACATCTTAAGGATTTTGGGTGCCCTGGGCCAAATACATTTTGGGGGTCACTGTTCTGAACAACTTTGAATTTACTATCCAATTTCAGCTTGTTTATGCCCTCTTTGGCCAGGTCACTGACAGTGCACAGGCGCACTCGTCCACATTTTAAATGTGTATTTTCAATTTTGTAACACAGCAGCAGCTCACTAATATTACTGCAAATAATCTCCGTGACCCCCTCCCATTTCTCACATATGAGGTCCTGTTTTGATCTAAAATAAAAAATTGTTATGGCTGTTGCATCAAACATATACACAACATTTCTCTGCAAAATTCCTGTAATAGAATCTCACACATCACCCACATTAAAAATTAAGTAAATAAAAACGGTATATTAAACAATCTGTTTAAGAATTCAAGATCAGGGCAAGACTTTCTGCAGAACAAAGTTGGTTCTATCTAGGGGCCCCCTTAAAGGCTGGGGCCCTGAATCAGAGCCCACTTTGCCCTTGCCTTAAAACGCCTCTGACTCCAAGTGAAGCAGGGTGGTCAAGACTGCACCAATCTGCCATGCAGATGCCTAAAACTGTAAAACTCAATGCCTCTGCAAAATATATCAAAAAATCCCATCATTTGGCTGCCACAAAGATAGGAGGTTGCAGCCGTGGGATCTTATGTATAGAATTCATTTTGCTGGTCTTTAAACTGTGCCTACATCAAAAATTAAACCTGGTATGAAAGCCACCTGACCATATGCAAAATTACCCATGATATGCAGTAGGATTTCTGGTGGATTTCGTCATGTTCTTGAGAGAGCGCTGAGTTACTGGCTTAGTCATATATCATATTATAAAACGTATCATATCATGTTATATTACAAATGTATTTCATTTCCTGATATGGATTGTTAGGTCATGACTAGTCCAACTAAATTCTTCAGGATTCTCTTATGTTACAAGCATTGAAATGCACATTTTGGCTTCTTGAGAAGACCCAGACGTTCAAAGCCGAGAGGCCCAAGCTAGATAAGAGATTGTGGACAGAGCTGTTCGGCAAGGGGAATGTTGATCTGAATCAAACTGGGGATTTTGTTTGAATGTCAGTAAGCTGATGTGTTGATACAGGAGTACATATACCGGGCACCTGAAGAGAGATCCTTTATTCCTGACAAATATCTACTCTCTGCTGAGTTCCTCCATAAATTAGCAATGATCAGGCAGTGAGCTACTCTATGGGGTGGTGATTTTAAGTGGTTTGCTTACCAAAATATTGTTAGATCTTTCCTTTCCTTTGCCCCTTCTGTAGGCTACAAAACCTTAACAGCTCTGCAAACATGTTATGAGATGTGTGGCGTGTTTCGAAGCAGCAGGATAGGCAACACTCTTATTCTATGATCTACACACCAGACCTAGCTGCATGTGTGGAACGTCTTGGTAGGATACTCTCAGTGTGCACCCCCATCTATTTACACTGCACCTTTGGCTCACATACCCACCTCATGCCCACATACAGCCACCATGGGGGGAGGGAGGTTGCATTCAGGTCCTGAGTAAGAAACATGATACAGCACTATTATGAGTAAATCTCAGTATCCATGATACCAGACAGTCAAATGTCTGCTACAAGTTCAACGTTTGAACGTAGCTTGCAAACCAGAGTGAATCCCTTGATGTGGCAATTAATGTATGGGAAGTTTTCTAGGCCGTACGATTTAGACAGGAACTAAACTCTGGTCTCCAATAGGCTCCTGGTCACGTTATAAGATGCATAAATTGACCTGTTGGACAAGTTTCTGAATCTGTATGCACTCGGTGGGTAAATGCCCTGCATCTTTGCATCAGACCACCAAGGTACATGTCCCCAAGGCTGGGAGAGACCTCTAAGACAGATCTTCCTAGCAGCCACTATTGATGTCAGATTATAAATTCATGGGGATGCTATTGACCACCGGAGTTCAGTCAATGTTGGGCACTTTGGTGGAATAGTGGATTAGTCCCTGCCAATAATGCAACTACCAGTCTCAGAGGCGTGTTTTACTTAATTACAGAGAAGGAAGAGCTCAACTTTCTTGCCTTGGACACCTCATAAGAAATGGATATGGCATTTGTTACCCTCTGGTGGCAGTAGACACACTCTGTACTCCAGGTGATGAGCTTTGGAAAAGAAACGCTCAGATTCGTTCATCCAATGTACACTGAAATATCGCCCCTGTGGTGTTCTCCAAAATATGTTGAAGAAGGAACATGGAGAGCAGAAGTACGCAGGTAGGATTTATTACACCTCACCCACCACCAGCCAGCATCAACTGACTGATAAAGAATCTAACAAGGGAATTCTAACACAAACGTTCTTAATAAAGAATCTAACAAGGGAATTCTAACACAAACGTTCTTAAAGGGAATACAAGATACAATTCCATGTTCTCGTTCTAGGAGTATGCAAGTAAGAGACTACTACTAATATCACACATCTTCCTCCTTAACAATATAAATTGCATGAAAATAACATTAAAACAAAGCTGAAAATGCTAAAATGAAAACAGGAGCAAGAAAAGCAAGTGAAGTAAATTATACATAATCTTTCATATACACAGGAAGCCTGCGTAATCTTTGACTCCTCTCTCTAATGAAACTGGGAGCTCTAGAAGGACCAGTGGAAGAGGACAATGTATTAGACCATTTGGAATAAGCGTTGGTGTCATTACCATGTGTTTCTATTAATGGGACATCAGAATTGACTACCACTATGCGGCTCTTATTCCACACTCTCCCATCACTGGTTTTGACAGCATTCTTGAAAATCTTAACCACAGGTCTAACATTGGTATATTTAGACCAAGGTCGACAACCAACAGGAGCTTTAATTTTTACAAGATCACCTACTTTTACATCTTGAAATTGAGCACATTTCTTGTCATCAAAGTATAATTTCCTGTTAATCTGCTTATCCAGTTCTCTCTCCCTCCAATCCCCTATCCGGTTGTCAACCAGACCTTTATTTAACCTCATCCAACCAGGACACAATTTAGAATTGGGAATTCTGCCTTTAAAAAGTTCAAAAGGAGATCTCCGAGTAGTCGAATGGGGGGAAATGCGGTAAGCAGTGATCCTGTCCTGAAGTGCATTTTTCCAACTCAAACCATTAACTCTGGCAAGTTGTATGCTTTCTTTGAGGGTCTTGTTGACCCTTTCTACAGCTCCATTAGTTTCTGGGTGATAAATAGCACATCTTTTATGAACAATACCACAGTTATCTAAACAAGCATTGGCATAGCCAATAGGTCTCGCCTTTGGGACCTTATAAGTGTTTAGCCATGCAACGGTTGATATTGTTGCACCAAGGATATTGTGCTGCATAACTAAATACTTATAAGGTCCCAAAAGCAAGACCTATTGGCTATGCCAATGCTTGTTTTTTTGCGTTAGCCGCAGTTGATCAGAATCGGCAACAAGCACTGTCAAAGTCAAAAGATCAGCTACCACTTTCAAAGGTGAGACCTCTTGGCTTTGCCAATTATTGATTTTGTCTGTGGGTGGGTTTCGGCAAAATTCTAGAGTGGAAAACATTTTGATGCTTTGCGAAAAACCTTTAGGCCACTCTTCATGCTGCTAACCACAGTTTCACCTTTTTACAGAGGAACTCTTTAATGGTAAAAACCCTATCTGTCGGGCAATCTTTCACAGAAAGCTGTTTTGAATTGAAGGTCCGGGAATGCGGTATGCGGTGTCTCGCATGTTTGCTTTGCATTTGTAGACCCCGATGCGGAGGAGAAAGAGCTGGGCAGTGCATCTGTGCACCAGCACACACTGGGGTTTGTTTACCCCCAGAGGGATCGTTTGGTTTTCAGCACTTTGGAATAATGAAGACGGATGATGGTTGTGCGAGGCACCACTCCCAAACTGTGCACACCAAAACCTTGGAACCGGCTGACTCGGAAAATGATAGGGACGAGGAATGTAACTTGTATTAGTTTTTAAGCATGGTTAAACTTACTCTTTCTTCGAAACCCATTATATACGCATTTCTGTATGCCAATGGAGTGCGGGTTGTTTCTATGCAGATTAATGATTGTCATCAAATGAATTTCAGTGAGATTAAATTTACCCAAATGCTGCTGCCTTCTGTGAGCAGAACTTAAGCGCCACCAAAGGCACGCACTATTTCAAAATTGTATAAATAGATGTTTCATGAGTCAAAAGCATGTAACTTGTCCTCATCTTTTTAGGTCTCCTCCTCCGCTACCCCACAATCTCCCACAGTTGTCCTCAATCATCACGGGACACACTGAGGCGGCCGCCTGTAGTGGAAGCTGTAGAAGCGCTTGTGCCACAGTCTGGGCCACAGCTCTCTGGCGACTCCTTGCCAGTCTGTTTCTGTCATCCCCCGCTGTTCCTCACTTTCAACACGTCAGCCTGGTGGTGGCTATGCTCTGCTGGTTTGGCCGGGCAGGTCAAGCTGTGATCGAGGGTGCACAGAACCGGGCGTGGGGAGAGGGTGACAACGGTTAAGGACAATTGTACTATCTGATCGGAGGAGCGAGGGCTGGGAGGTCTGACTGGCTGGCGGTTCTGGATCTGCTGTGAGCGAGAGCGAGACACAAGTAACCAGAGGAAAAAAGGAGCGGCGGTGAGAGGCGCCAATTTGTGTTGTGTGTGCCGAGCGGCGCTACCTCTACCGGCCAACTCAAGCGGCCATGAAAGTGAAACCAATCGCGCTAAGGACATGATAATTTAAACAAACGTGCGCCTCGCGCTGAAGGTAAAAAAAAAAGAAGCAAAAGCGCGCCTCGCGCGACAACAGGTGGGGGGAGGGGGGTCTGCCGATTGCCTTGCGGGAGCCAGCGGCTATAATTGATACCATATGGCGCTGCCGCTCGCTCCCGCAAGGCAATCGCCACACGTGCACGCGTTGCCATTGAAGGCAATGGAACGCGTGCACGTTTTTGGGGAAAAAAGGGAACTGATGTCTAAAGGTCTCCTCCTATGCAGCGCATGCGCGCTGCGTAGGCGAGACCTAAAAACGTTTAAATTCATTCGAACAGAACTGCGGACCATTGTCAGAGAGAATACTGTTGGGAAAGCTCTCCCTCTTAAAAACTTCCTCTAAAAATTTAATAACAACTTCAGTGGAAATTTCTCTAACAGCACCCACTTCAATCCACCTGGAGTAAAGGTCCAAAACAACAATTAAATAAGGAGTGTCACACACTCCATGTAGAGGACCAACAATGTCAATAGAAACTTCATCCCAGGGATGATTGGGCAACTTCCTGCAAACCATAGGTGTTTGTTTGGTCTTTAAGATTTTATCACTGGCACAACATTCAACACACTCACGAACCATCCTTTCAATATCTAGATCCATGCCAGGCCACCAGAATTGCAACCTTAGCAGTTCTTTTGTCTTGACTATGCCTAGGTGGCCATCGTGAGCAAAATTGAGTAATTTACTCCTGATACCCACAGGAGGAACCAATTTCGTACCTCGAGCAAGCATACCCTCAACAACAGAAAGTTCTTCACAAACAAGAGCCCAAGGCTTCTCTAAACGTTTGTTGTTCATCAACAACTCCATCACTTTCTTTATCTCATCCTCCTTTTCAATTTCAGACTTCCATTCAACTTCACAAATAGCACCCTCAGTAATTTCACATACATTGATTACCTCGTCATCTTGATTCACTTCCTCCTCCACACATTCATTAACATTAACCAACCTGGAAAGACAATCTGCGGATTTGTTAAGGACACCAGGAATATATTCGACTTTAAAATTAAACTCCTGAAGAGAAATTATCCACTTCTTGATTCTTGACGAGATGGAATCTAGACCTTTTTTAGAAAACACTTCTTTTAGGGGGTTATGGTCAGATAACACGCCCACTTTCGTGCCCCAAATCAGATTCTTAAATTTCCTTAACGCCCAAAATATGGCCAAGGACTCTTTTTCTATAACAGAATAGTTAAGTTCTGACCCCCTAAGGCATCTGGAGGCACAAGCAATTAGGCAATCCTTTCCATCTTTCTTTTGAAGTAAAACTGCGCCTAATCCTTTTTCACTAGCATCTGTCATGATGTAAGTAGGATCACCAAGAACAAACGCTTGGAGAGACGGAGCTCTTCTCAGAACATCCTTGATGGAAGCAAACTCTTCCATGCACTCTCTTGACCATTGAAAAACCACATTTTTCACAGTGAGTCTTTTCAAATTATTGGTTTTGCCAGCATAGTCTGGAATGAATTTACTATAAAACTCCACCATGCCTAAAAAAGAGAGAAGCTCTTCCTTGTTGACTGGTTCGGAAATCTTAATAATAGAATCAACCAATTCTTTCTTAGGGAAAACACCTTGCCCAGTTACTCGGTGACTAAGATAATTCACCTCTTCCACACCAAACTTGCACTTATCCTTTCTAAGCGACAGACCAGATTCTCTGAGTCGTTCCAACACAGCACAGACACGTATATTGTGTTCGTGCATAGAACTACCAAAGATCAGTAGATCATCTTGGTAACATCTGACACCTACAAGTCCACCAATGATCCTGGACATGATACGCTGAAATACCGAAGCGGCAGAAACAAGTCCAAAAGGCATCCTACGAAACTTATACGTTCCCATGGGAGTCACAAAAGCCGTCAACTCTTGCGAGGATTCCTCTAACTCAACCTAATGGTAGGCCGACGCTAAGTCAAGAGTGGTGAAGTATTTAGCGCCAACCAACGTACTTATCAACTCATCAATATTCGGCAAAGGGAATTTGTCTACAATAACTTCCTTGTTCAAGGAGCGCAAGTCAATGCAAAGACGTAATTCTCCACTGGCTTTCTTAGCTACGACTATGGGAGCCAACCATTCTGTGGCTTCCACTGGTACAATGACTCCCATATCCACTAGTCTCTCAATTTCTTTTTGAACACCAGCTTGTTCATTTAATGGAATTCTCCTGACTTTCGCACTACAGGAACCGCACCTTCTCTTAACTTAATACGATGTTTGTACCCTATGAGACAACCAAGACTGTCTCTAAAAACATCAGAGAAACGCTCAACAAACATAGAAGATGAATCATCCACTTCCTGAACCTGAACTTGTGGTGAA
The DNA here is from genome assembly GCA_963921515.1 of Calotriton arnoldi. NCBI lineage: Eukaryota > Metazoa > Chordata > Amphibia > Caudata > Salamandridae > Calotriton > Calotriton arnoldi. The sequence continues at coordinate 204,642 of CAWUFW010006370.1, read as the reverse complement.
GCATTGGGATTGAGACGTACCCCAAGTAAACGTTGGTGAGGCCAACCTAAAAGAGAATCTCCTCATTTAGCCACATATACCTTTCCCGCAATCAATCATCCAGACAGTTCAATAGAAGCTAAAAAATATCCTGACATCTCAATTGGAATACCCCCATACCCTAAAGGGGAAAGGTCACTTTTGACAAGCTTAACTTTGTTATAAAAGTGTTGACGGAAAACATCCTCTCCTATCATAGTCAAATGAGAACACGAATCAAATTTGAAGTTAAGTAATGTGCCTTCGATTCCCACCATATGAGAGGGATGTTCTGCTCTTTGCCCATCAACTTGAAAAGTAACAACTTTCACTTGTGGTTGATTTTTCGTGATAGGAAAATCACCTCTATTAGCTTTGATTTTGCAACATTTGGCAAAATGGCCTCTCCGACCACAGGTGTTGCACGTAACACGTAACGCAGGGCAGAAAGAAGCATTTGCAAGATGTCCTAAACGCCCACACCTAAAACAAACAGGTCTACCTCCATGCGGAGAGAAACCAGTACTAAGAGACAAAGGAGTACTTTTGTCATTGTCCCTCGTGTCTTTCTTCTGCACCTGGCATATCACTTCCTCTACTTTAGTTTCCGTTGCAGTAGGTTTACTCTTCTCACCATTAAGTTCATCAACACATTTCATCATGTGTTCTACTTGTTTCGCAATTGTTATAACCTCTTCTAAGGGAGGTTCATCTTTTAACCATAGTTCTTTCCTAATATTATCATGAGCACACTTCAAAACAAATTGATCTCTAATTCTCTCTTCTACTGCAGGACCAAACTTACAAGATGATGCCAGTTTCCTTAAAGCTGATACAAATTCTTCAACTGATTCTTCTTTTCTCTGTTCCCGAAGACCAAAGTGGTACCTTTCCATTAAAATTAATCTTGGGAGATAATGTCGATCTAGTTGAAGAATACATATTTCATACTCATTCAGATTCCTTTGTTCGGCTGCTCTAATTTCAGGTAGATGTTCTAATACTTCTTGCCCTTCACCCCCAAGACAGTGTAACAATAATGAATGTTTACGTTCCGCACTTAAATTGGTACCACAAACTCTGGCATAATTTATAAATATCTTTTTCCATTTCTGCCACTTCACATTCGGTTCACCTGGACTAGTTAAAAAGAAAGGGGGTTGCGTCACATTCTGCATAATGCTGTAAATACACGTTGCAAGCACATATAAAAGAAAACCTTTTTCTAAAGTAACTTTTCAGACTGAACTAAATTCTCTCCCTTAATAACAAAATACCATATCCTAGTTCAAAAGCATTAAATTCTGCACATGAAGAAATAAAAATAAAACATGACTGTCTGTCAGAATTAAATAGATCTGTCCTTGAGTAGAGGTGTGCCAGTCACCTAAAACGCTGGCAAGACGATTGGAAAAATCACTGTGAAAACGAAAAATCACTGTGAAAACGACAGGAGAATACCTCTTAAATCCGCCTTAAATCACGCGGAAATCATAGCGTTGCCATATAGCGAGTAATAGGAGAAAACAAGCCTCTCCTTCAAGTGCTGCGAAGAAATGCACTTCAAAAGAATCACCAACGTTGCATATAATCCTGAATTCCAATGTTAATACATTGGTGGAAGCCCAACCTTTCAAAATGGATGCCAGTGTGACGTGTGAGCAGCTGATAGGTCAAGACTGCACCTCAATATGGATACCCTGCGTGAGGACGCACGGTGCGTATCCAATCATCAGCAAGCTGAAAGGAGAACCGCCTACGTCACTGCCCTCCACGTAGCTGCAACACAGAAAGATTCTCCCCGATGCGGCCTTGCCTCTCCTTCAAAATGTAATGTTGGAACGCAGATGCGTTTCACAACACGGGCCACCCTCCGTCCTCCTCACCGCACATTCAATTGTTCCAGACGACCGCAGACGAATACACAGATCGCCCGCCGGAGAAGTGTGTACTCCTCTTGAAAATCACGCACAGCCGCAGGAGAAGAGCGAACCTCTCTTTAAACTCATAAACAGCCGCTGGAGGAGGAATCTTTTCCCGGAGTGAATGACGTATCTGGTGTTGAGGTGACAATCTGCCCGCTCGTCGCCAAAGAAATGTGGTGTTCTCCAAAATATGTTGAAGAAGGAACATGGAGAGCAGAAGTACGTAGGTAGGATTTATTACACCTCATCCACCAACAGCCAGCATCAACTGACTGATAAAGAATCTAACAAGGGAATTCTAACACAAACGTTCTTAAAGGGAATACAAGATACAATTCCATGTTCTCGTTCTAGGAGTATGCAAGTAAGAGACTACTACTAATATCACAGCCCCCTGTTTGAAAGGAGAGAGTGCTCTTGGACCAATGAAAAATTGAGATTGAGAGGGGCAAAAACCTGGAATTCCCACTGTCCCTGACCCTGACCATGTTTGGATTAGTGATGGAGCCATTGGCTTTCTAAGAGTGGAGATGGCTCTGAGCTTGATGATGTCCTGTTTTATATAAGAAACAAAGTGAAAGATGTCCTAACCACCTGGTAAGTGGTGGAAAGGTTTGGACTAACTCCTGCTCCCCAAATGAGCAGGGGCTTGTTTTCTCTCTGGCAGGCTACAGGGGTTGAACTAGAAGAGTGAACCTGTCATCCTTGATTTGGTCCTCACTCTTTCAGATACCTGGAGGTGCGCATCAATCCAAGGGAAGTGCATTTCATACAAGAAAACAAGGAGACTCTAATTGGAGCTATTACCGCTACACTGTTCTGAAATGGACTGTTGTTATCCTATCAGACTAAGGGCCTGATTTAGATCTTGGCAGACGGATTATTCTGTCACAACGGTGACGGATATCCTGTTCACCGAAATATAATTCCTATAGGATATAATGGAATTTGTATTTCGGCGGACGTGAAATATCCGTCACTGTTGTGATGGAGTAACCCATCCGCTAAGATCTAAATCAGGCACTGTGTTTGGAGTAATGACAGGCAGAAAGTGTTGCTTTGTCGAAATATGACTTCCAGATGTGTGTGTATGCTAATTTGATGCTCTGTCCAATTAAGTTTAGTTTTCTGTTTGTTTCCATCACCTTTCTCACAAACCACTTAAATCCATGGTACATAGTTCTTTCAAATGAAAGAGAGAGCATATTTGCAAACAGGATAAATAAAAATAGAATCTGTAGTGAAAAATTAAACACATTGAAAAGTTGCTAGATATATGTTGCAAAATAATATTAGATTTAGTTTAATGCAAGTCCGTTTTTAAAAAAAAAGGTGGAGTAGCTCAGAATGTTTAGAAACATGCAGAAAGATTCTAAAGTTTCTCTATTTACCAAAACAGTACAAAAAATAAACATGTTGCAATAAATATCTCCTTTCCTCTTGCCACTCTACAGCTAGAATAACAGAGCATTAGATAAAAAGGCAACATTTCTTCTTTGCTCTTTAAACAGCTGCAATAATTATGCTCCATGGCCTGACCTGCCTAAACTGGCTGCTGGCTCTGGCAGCAGACATTGTGATGTCATAGTTAAACTGTAATAAGTGATAACAGTTGAGTGGTCACATCATTTCTTAATAATAAATAATAGGCGACTGGGTGTGTCACAAGTCGCCGATTATAAAGAAATTAGAGATGGGTTTTAATACAGGAATTGCAGAATCCCATGTATTATAAGATGTATATCTTAGAGTTCCTAATTAGCATTTGTAAGTTAATTTTGCTATCTGCCCATAGTAAAATCAAACCATCTATATACCTGCAAAATATTTTCAATTTAGATCCCAATTGAGGATTGCTACAAATATGACTGGTATAAAATTTCAACATGAATGTATTTGCATAAGAGGGTTCGATTTTGGAGCCAATTTAAGAGCCCGCCAGTTGAAGATAGTAACCTCTTTGTAATATCTAAAGAAGTTGAGGCAAATAGAATGTGATGTATTTGTAGTATAAAAAAAGTTTCTCCTCCAATATTTTCATCTACTAATAATGCCCTCTTGAAATGTTCTGCTACTTCATTGTGTGCAACATTTAAGGCTAGCAACATACTTAGGACACATTTCTATGTCCTATTTTATGTAGCTGATGTTTGTATTTTTTTTAAAGACATCACTTGTGTCTTTATTGGAGGTTTCCATAATCTTCAGCATGGTTGTATGTAGAAATCCACAAATTGTTAAAATGTTTCTTCTACGAAGTTCACCCCTATTGTGATGGACGTCAGGAGATGATTTTGGAAGTCTTTACAAACTTTAGGGACCATATAAATAGTCAATAGGAACACTTGTATTAGGGATTTCTTGTTGATTAATTTATCCAAGCACTTTTCTAAAATTTTATCAAATCTTGTTTGTCTCGTATTCTGTAAATGTTCACTAACTTTTTAATTATACTTGAATGTATCCATCGACACCACTGTACCTCTTATGTCTGCTTCCCCCAATGCTGTGATATCATCAGATTGCAATTTAGTGAGTGTAATTGTATCTCATCTCATCATGTATGATGAATATCTTTCTTTTGTTATGATTAATTCTGTAAGGGTATGTCAGTAGAGTCTATTTGAACATATTCATAGTTTTATTTGTCATCGGTAGGTGAAATTTCAACTTGGGTTTGAAAATTTGTTGCAGTTTTCACTCATTCCAGTGTGTAGCATTTCTATTTGTGTAAGACATTATTTTATTGTATGATTGTAAACAAATTGAATAATTCAGTTTTATTAGGTTATAAGTCAATTTTATTAATCAGGATGAATGATGTGCCTGTTTTTAAATGTTCTAAAGTTTGACACCACTGTGCATGGTGAGGGCACGATTTATAGTTTCTTTAGGACACGAGTTATAGTTAATTGAGATATCTATGACTGGTAGATTTCAGTGTTTTTATTCCTTTAAAATAGTATGTTCTAGCTGACATTTTCACCTAACTATAATATCTGGTTAGCCTCAGTTTTTTTCATTGAGTTTCTAAGGTGTTTTTGGTAATGTAAAGCAACATGTTAGTACAATTTCTGACCATAATGTCACTTTAATCTTTCTTTTTTCAGTGAATTAATGTGTCCATCACCTTGCGCATCATGGGACAGGCCAGACCCTGTACCCACCATTGTGCATGGGGGGCTATGGCATGTAACAATATAAAAAGTGTCATTTTAAGTAAGGCAGACCTATTGGCTTTGATAACGTCTGAAATACTAAAATAGTAGTAGCTGGGCCTATTAACGTTATCAAGGGCTCAGCACATTAATGTATATTAAGCAGAACTATTGGCTATGTCAAAAGGCCATCAATAACTGTAATCAAATATATATTTAATAAATTCACACATTACAATATTGAATAATAGTGACAGTGTCAAGTAATGTTTAATAAAGCATTTTTGGTAAAAAAAAAAAATTGAACATGTCTTTGAGTCTTTTATTAACATTTTTCAGGCCACAAAGTGTAGAAATAGAACCAACCACAATAGGGGGACTGCACGCCAGCTGAAGAGCATAGAGCACCAGCTCAGAATAATTTTAAAAATATGGTAAGCTCTTGTGGGTCATGGATTCAGTGACTCAGGAAACTTACTGCATTTTTTTTATGTTGCAGGGTGGCTGCTACACTCCCTTCAGCCCCAACAACATTAAAAAAATGGTTGGTGGTGGCCTTGCCTCTTTTAGGGGAACCACTAGGAAGAACACATTTAATTTCAAAAAGCCCTAAAGCATTATGGGGCCCTCCTTGCAGGAAAAGTGAATATTAATGACGTAATTGATGACATCACTGATGACATCATTCAATGAGTTTGCTAGTTTGCTTTATAGTTTACATAGTAGCGGGTAGCAACTAAATTACATTGCTACCCAATTTTGTACAGCCTGTGTCCAGGTACTGGGTGTATGTGTCTGTAAAACAGGTGTGCTTCTAATGCATCATAGATGTTTAAAGCAATTGAACATCATATAAATCTTTGTATAGAAGAGAAACTCTGTGTGCAGGTGACAGTTGATGACTTGTGTTCAGTACGTTCCACACAAGGTTTTGGGCTCTGCAGAAAAGGTTTCCAACAAGGCAAAGATTACATGTAGTAGATACTAAGTTTTGAAAGCAACCTTGAGTTATAAGAAAGGAACCATCTCAGCATGGCAATTTGACAATTTCTTTTTAACACAGAAGAATGTGTATACTAGGTACTAACCTATGTACATGTGCTTTTTTTGCTTGAGAAGATGGGCTATCTGTAAAGTTTTCACCACACTATGAAGGCTGCAAGGTAGAATTTGGTTATTAGACCTTGGTTATTTTATGCGAATAGTATCTTTTTTCACAAATGTTGCAAAGAGTGTACAATGTTCTTAGTTGATACTTTAAATACTCTTTGATGGATTTCTCATGAGAGTTTTACTGTCTGCAAACAGTAGGGTACAGAGTAAACTCTCTCCATAGAGTAAACACTGTTTACAGTACCCACTTTTCTACTCATGTCAAATTCATTTTTCAATGTAGGTTCAGGACTGTGAGACTTTTTATACAGATAAAGGCTATTCGTAGTAGGTTATTAATTTTGAAGGGACGTTGAGCATCTTGAGGGACATGGCTTTCTTTGAACTCTTGTATAAAGATTGAACACTGTGTGCAATAAGGGTTTACCATATATCTGTGGTTGATTGTTAATGTGAACTAGGCTACTCGTGAAGTGCATGGTATAGGGTCCCTGTTGCACATGACATAACCCATGCTTGCTACACCCAAGGGAGTTGAATTTGTGATGGCATTGATGATGCTTCATAATATTCTGAGCTATTTTTTACTCACTTTCCAGCCTCTAATACAATAGTAGTTTATAGAGCAATGTGTGCAAATAAAGGTTGGATGATGTCATCAGTGATGTCATCAATTATATAGTTGAGATGGGATCAGTAACGCTATAAATGATATCATAGAACATGTCGTGAGGCAGGGGGTTGGCTGAAGAGTCAGGCCTGTGGCAAGGCCCTGCGGCCAAATCCCCAGCAGGCAGCCAACCCCACAGGGTGCACGGCCATGCACAGCGGGGGGTATGCAACAGGGCCTAGCCTGCAGCCAGCCCTGTAGCCAACCCACCCAGAGCCAACATACTACTAACGTGGAAGGGGCAGGGCCAAACAGGTGGAGGCGATTTGGCACCTTTGCACATTTACCAGCAATTTAAATGGGCAACCATGGCCTATGCGCTCATACCAGGAGATGACAAGAAAGAACCCACTCATCTTGGACAATCACTACAGAAGAGATTGCAAACACATTGTATATCAGACTGGAAAATGGAGGGATCGCAGTTGCATACTACTAAAGTGGAAGGGGCAGGGCTAAACGGGCAAAGCTTCTAGGTGATTTGGCACCTTAGCATACGCAGTAGCAAATAAAAAGGAGAACTGTGAACTTTGCCCTCAGACCAAGAGATAACAAAAAAGAACCTACTCATCTTGGACAGTGACTACAGAAGAGACTGCACTACAATAACATCAATGATGCATTCTCCTCCATCAAGGATTTCAGATCGTTTTCCAATGTGCAATTGTGGAGAAAACACACTGTCCATCAACCTGGAAAATGGCGGGAACACCATTGCATACTACTAACGTGGAAGGGTTAGGGCCAAACGGACAGAGCTTGTAGGTGATTTGGTATTTTTTCTATTGCAGGAGAGAAGGCCGTGCAGCCTCCCTCCCAAGCCTTTAAAAGGCCCTGGGGACTCCATCCCCCAGGACTGTGTTTTTTCAAGGGGAGGGGGCCCTCCACCCCAACCCTATTTTGGCCCCAGGGGCCCCATACCCCGGGGCCTAATCTGTTAATTGAGGGGAGGGGTGCTGCGCGCCCCCCTCCTTGAGCCTATTCTGGTCCTGGGGACTCCATCCCCTGGGGCCTATGTTTAATATGTGTGGGTGCCCTGGTGCCATACACTCATTATAGGGTGTTAGGGAGACCTATGGCCTCCACAGCTCCAGTCGGATCCCTGCATGCTGCTGGAGGCGGCATTGCTCCCAGTCACTGGGAGCAGCTATTAAAACTTCGTCCGTCCGCAGGAACAATCTGTTGATCTGTTTCCCTTCCTGCATCAGTTCGAGTAAGGAAACAGATCAGATGTCTGCTTCTGCTGGTGGGAGCATTTTCAAAGCTCCCACCTGCTGTGAGCAGACTTTGTGTTTGCTCCCATTTGATGAGAGTTTTGGAAATGCTCCTGCTAGGCGAGAGCACACACGTTTGCCTGCCTGTGCCGATGTGGACAGGGAAACTGCTCTGTCCCTGGGGTGGGCTCCACAGGACATTGGAGTTGGCCCCAGGGGATGGGGTCCCTGGGGACATTAATGGCTCAGGGAGGGGGGCCACATGGCCCCCCTCCCTTTTAATGTAAATAGCAGCCCTGGGGATGGGGTCCCCAGTTCCTTTCAAAGGCTCAGGGAGGGGAACTTCCCCTTTTTGTAAGTTTTGTCCACAGGGGTGGGCTCCCCAGGGCCTATCATGACTTGGGGAGGGGGAAAGCGGCCCCGGGAGTAGGCGCCCTGGAGTCTATAATGGCTTAGGGAGGGGGGCTGCACCCCCTCCCTTTAAATAAACACTGTGGCCCGCAGATGGGCTCCCTGGGACCTATAATTGAAAGATGCGGCCCCAGGCACCATTTTTTTCAGTCCTGCAGCATTGCGGCAAACATTGCAGAGTTGTTTCAATTTCAGCCCAGGGGTGTCCCTCGGGGCCTAGGGTATCCCTGCCCCTTTATATCACTTTTTTTCATAACTTCAGGACAGGGGACTAAGTCCCCGAGCCCTGTAATGGAGGGCAGCAACATTTTTCTCATGTTGCTAGCAGCCAATCAGAGCGCTCGCTTCCGCTGCTGCTCCTGCTCACTCCTGCAGGAGTCTGACTCCCGCAGGAGCAAATCGGCACAAGGGAAAAAATGCTTTCTGAGCCAATGAGAACACTATTTTTGAACTGGCGCTCCCGCAAGACTCTGTCAAAACTCTCACAGACCCAACCCTCCAGATATACAAATATTTTGTATAAACTACTGCATGAATTTACACCAAATCACAAAAAAGCACAATCTGCAGACCAAGAGCTAGCTTCCTGCCAAATTTGGTGTAACTCTGTTCAGCAGTTTTTGCGGTAGCCCTTCTTAAAGAAGTCTATGGTAAATGCATAAGGATTTTATGTTTTGGGGCCCCCCTTTTTTCTCGGCCCCCGTTTGACCTATCACCCCGAAACTTTCCATGCACAAACTAGTGAAAACATAGCACCTTTTTAGAAGGTTTCATGAAGATTCATCAAATGGGGCCAAAATTATTAGCAACACAAAAAACGCTTTCACTATGGAACAGCTGAACTAACTATAACCACCCACTGGCAACTGCCACTGGGTTATATATATATATATCTCAATCACCAATATATATATATGTGTCTATATGTATATATATATATATATGAGAAAGCCCTCCAATCAAGAGTGGGTAAAAGTAGATTTTTATTATGGCAGGTAGCCCAACAGCATAGCATGACGCGTTTCGACCCAGCCCAGTCTTAATCATATGCACAATGCGAAGAGCAGTTGCTTCTGGTTTTTAGATGTCCTGCAACTTTAAACAGTGAGGAAGGGCTCATGTGCAAAGATTTTTAATGGTATATTGTCAATCAGTACTTTCAAGGACTTCAATGTGCATAAAACTTTGCAATTGTAGAAAAGGTATCATTGCGGCCTTCCTTGTAGTACACAATCCATCAATGCATTGTTTGCAAATATGATAAAACAATGCCCTCTTGTTGCCTCATATGGAGTAAATTCTGTGTAGGGCTGAGCGGCAACATTTATAACAAATTACACCAAAAGCACTCATCCTCGTGCACTCGTTGGTATAACTGCACATGTCAGTACATACTTAGTTCAGCATTCAATGTTCTCCCACTCTCGAAGTGCAAGGGAGAATACCTTTGCATACCCTGGCTGTATTCCAAAATGCTTCCAAAACATTCAGCAGGCAGGCCTCCCGCTCTAACAGTGGTGTGGCCTCCCGCGAGCAGTGGCACAAACTAAGCCAAATCCTCCTTAGCAGATCAAAGGCAGCCGGCAGGCATCCAATTTTATATTTTCCAAAAGAGCCCTTCCTCACTGTTTGAAGTTGTAGGACATTTAAAAACCAGAAGCAACTGCTCTTTGCATTATGCAAATGATTAAGACCCGGCTGGGTCAAAACACGTCATGCTATGCTGTTGGACTACCTGCCATAATAAAAATCTACTTTTACCAACTCTCGATTGGAGGGCTTGTTTCTCACACAGTGGAAAGTGGAGAGTTTGCTGGTGCTGTATTAAGCGGTGACGTCGCTACCATACCCCGACCCGCCTGGCTGGGCGTCCTTCTACATCAAGGCTTTTTTGGAATAAGAAGAGTTTGATTTCAGAATGTACAACATATGCAAAGCAGTCTAGTCTAGTCCCCAAATTATCATGAACCCCAACTAAGTTTTGTAAAGGGGCTGATGTATTAATCAGTGGCATTACAAAATGCCCATTTGCAGGGAATCACAAATACTCTTGGCTTATTACATTTTATGCAGCAAAAGTCCTTCTAGTACCTATTAAAATTTCCAATATAGCACAATCTTCACAAGTAAATAATGTTTCTACATTTTTGCATCCTCAAACTGCATGCTGTCTCAAAAATATTCACCACATTCCTTAAATCCAGCATTAAAAAGCTGTCCTTTAATTAAAACTTCGGTTTGTCGCCTCTCCTTTTTTCTTCTCTCTTTCAAATGTCCCTCCACTTCCCTTCCATCCACTGCATGCCTCTTCTGTCTGAGCACAACCTACTCTGACACATGCACCTTTGACTATTCTCTATTTCAACAAATTCCCCACAGCTCATTTACAAGATCACAATCTCTCCTCCCTCTGCTGAAAGTTATACCTATGCAACCTAATAATACCTAATCTCCTCTAACTTCTGTATTAACCCCTTCGCCGCGGCGCGAATTCCGCCGCGGTGCGAGGGGGGGCAGGGTTGGGCGTGGCGCTGCGGGCACTCATGACGGCTCCCGGCCGTCATAAATCACGGTGGGCGTGTGCTCATGACGGCCGGGAGCCGTCAGAACTCCGCCCACTGATTAATCCTCCCGCACAGGCGGGGAATTAACAGTGCATGGGCGGAGCGTCAATGTTCTGACGGCTCCCGGCCGTCATGAGCACACGCCTACCGTGACTCATGATGGCCGGGAGCCGTCATGAGCACCGAAAAGGTTAATCCCACCAACCATGTGTTTGAGCTACCCCCGCCCACCTTGACTAATGATTGCGACCAACCGCTAATAATTTAGTCCACCATAAATAACTGAAATGACTGCAAGGAATGGTGTGCTTTGAGTGCAGAACACTAATATCAATAAATAACAAACAGTAACCAATAACGCTGATCTAACCATCAACCTTGGGTCCTGGAGAAGCGTGCTGCCCGGCGTAAAGCGCTTTGACGCCTCGTCAGGGATAGTAAGCGCTATATAAATGCAATTACAATACAATAATAAATATATATATATATATATATATATATTTGCAATAATCCTTCACCCTTGCTTCCAGGATAAAAAACGGAACGGACTCCTATTTCATAAGTGCTTATTTTTTATTTGTGCTTCCTCGCCTTGACGCGTTTCGGGCTACACAGAGCCCTTGATCACATGACATGCTCAGACTTTCTCCCATTATTTAAAGTGACATTGTGCAAAAACTCCCTCCAAGAACATGGATGTAGAAAGCAGACTTCCCGTTTGGTTTCTACAGATTATCAATTTTTTATATATACATATTACATGGACAGCCACCAAATGTGACCATATTTCTGTAATTAAAGAACTGTGCAAAATAGCTTCATCATGTGTGCAAAAATGATTAATAAATATATAAATAGTCGTATAAATACACATACATATATATTGCGACCAACCGCTAATAATTTAGTCCACCATAAATAACTGAAATGACTGCAAGGAATGGTGTGCTTTGAGTGCAGAACACTAATATCAATAAATAACAAACAGTAACCAATAACGCTGATCTAACCATCAACCTTGGGTCCTGGAGAAGCGTGCTGCCCGGCGTAAAGCGCTTTGACGCCTCGTCAGGGATAGTAAGCGCTATATAAATGCAATTACAATACAATAATAAATATATATATATATATATATATATATATATATATATATATATATATATATATATATATATATTGCTGCTCCTGGTTTTACCCATCAGTTGAGAAGCACTCGAGCACAACGTGAAGGTGCAAGCCCTTTATTAGGTATGGTTGATAGCCAGCGCAAGGATTCCTTTCACAGCTTGTCCCGCTTGTTGTGCCTGACGCGACGTATAAAACTCCTTCTTCAGAGGCTATGGCGAGAAAGAAAGTGTGCATGTTCTGGTTACACCCTCAAATTTATACATGATTTCACGCCCCGGATGGGCAGCTCCGTTGAGACTATGCAAAGTCTTATGGGAGTTGTAGTTTCAGAAGACAAATGCACCATTGTTCTGCGGGATAAAATTCAGAGCCCTCAGATGGGCCTCCGTGTGCCAGCGTCATCCTAAAACCTACGCTGTTGCCCCACTTCGGCAGATCGGTGAATACCAAGGCTCCGTGGCCCCCTCGGTTGGCGGGGTGGTGTTTACTCCGCGGCTTGGCAGCTGCGTGAAAAATTGCTGCTCCTGGTTTTACCCATCAGTTGAGAAGCACTCGAGCACAACGTGAAGGTGCAAGCCCTTTATTAGGTACGGATGATAGCCAGCGCAAGGATTCCTTTCACAGCTTGTCCCGCTTGTTGTGCCTGACGCGTTTCAAAGTATAAAACTCCTTCTTCAGAGGCTATGGCGGGAAAGAAAGTGTGCACGTTCTGGTTACACCCTCAAATTTATACATGATTGCACGCCCCGGATGGACAGCTCCGTTGAAACTATGCAAAGTCTTATGGGAGTTGTAGTTCCAGAAGACAAATGCACCATTGTTCTGTGGGATAAAATTCAAAGCCCTCAGATGGGCCTCCGTGTGCCAGCGTCATCCTAAATCCTACGTTGTTGCCCCACTTCGGCGGATCGGTATTTATTCGTCAGCCGCTATCGCTATATATATATATATATATATATTCACTGAAAAAACCATAGGTTTTAGCGACGTTATAGTTAGAAATTAGCATTTAAAAAACCTTAGAAATTCGCTGAAAAAAACATAGGTTTCAGGGACGTTATAGTTAGTTGAACATTTCACTCATATAAAACCAGAGAAATTCGGATGTTAGAGTTAGAAGAGCTAACTATAACTCGTGCCCCCGCAATGCCCTGCTGATGACGTCACATATTACATCACTCATGACATGCTCAGTGACATCACTGATGACATCACTGATGACATCTCAAATGACATCACTGATGACATAACTGATGACATCATCCAGTGACTGAGTGTTTCTAAAAATTTCAAGAATGTTGGTCCTGATTCACAGAACTAACTTACGTCAAAAACGTAAACGTAAACGTAAAGTTAGTACTTTTTAGGTATTCACAGAAGTTAGTAGTCCTAACTTTAGGACTCCTAAATGCCTTCTGTGAATACCGAAAGTCTGAAAGTTAGGATTTTTCTCAGTTTAGGAGTAGTAAAGTTAAGTAAAATCCTAACTTTCAGATTTTCGGTATTCACAGAAGGCATTTAGGAGTCCTAAAGTTAGGACTACTAACTTCTGTGAATACCCAAAAGTACTAACTTTACGTTTACGTTTACGTTTTTGACGTAAGTTAGTTCTGTGAATCAGGCCCGTTATATCTATATATGCCAAGGTATACTGAAGAATGATTGGTTGTCTGAGAACCTGTATGGGTGCCTGAGTGTCTGTGTGGTTGGGTGGGGTGTGTGACTCCCTACATGGATGTGTGATTAGGTGATTCACTGGGTGTATGCGTTTATGAGTGCGTGTGTTAGGGAGTGTATGGGTGAGTGAGTGTACGTATAGCTGTGTTGGTGAGTGAATGGATGTGTTCGTGGTATTTGTGTAAGTAACTACATATGTGAAAGGCAGTATTTGTGAGTGTTGGAGTATATAAGTGAGTATATGTGACAGTGAGGGATTGTGACAGTGGCTGCATGGATAAGTGTGTGCTTATGTCAGTAATTGTTGAAGACAGTACATATCTGTATGAATAAGTGACGTGGTGTGTGTATAACTGTATAGGTGAGTAAATGGCAGTGTAATTAATTCTTTGGGTGACTGACTAGGTTTTTGAGTAACTCTTTGGGTGAGTGGCAGTGTGAGAGTGTCTATATGGGTGTATGAGTGGATATATCAGTGGCTGTATTGATGAATGACTGCGTGTATGAGTGACTGTATGGGTTAGTGGGTGGATGTGTGTGTAGACGTATGAATCACTAAGCAGGTATGTACTAACTGCTATTGGTGTGTCTATGGTTTCGATATTGGTAGTCTGTATTTTAGAGTGGGTGTATGAAAGGTTTTATTAGGCTGTGAGGAGGTGCATCAGATGATCACGTGGATGATGTCATCAGTGATGTCATTTGAGATGTCATCAGTGATGTCACTGAGCATGTCATCAGTGATGTAATATGTGACGTCATCAGCATTGCATTGCGGGGGCGCAAGTTATAGTTAGCTCTACTAACTATAACAGCCGAATTTCTCCGGTTTTATATGAGTGAAATGTCCAACAAACTATAACGTCCCTGAAACCTATGGTTTTTTCAGTGAATTTCTAAGGTTTTTTAAATGCTAATTTCTAACTATAACATCCCTGAAACCTATGGTTTTTTCAGTGAATTTCTAAGGTTTTTTAAATGCTAATTTCTAACTATAACATAGCAGTTGAGTTTGCAGAGTGGTGGAGAAAGGTGAGCGTGGCCTCCGAACACCTCTTAGCAATCCCACTGTGTGGGATTTACTGGAGGTAACAGGAGGGGTAGTTAGCCCCCAATGTCAACCTTGGGGCCAACTACCCCTCCTATTACCTCCAGTAAGTCCCACACAGCAGGATTGCTAACTTCTTATACCAGGCCACGCCCCCTTTCTCCACCACTCTGCAGACGCACCTCCTGGCGCGTTCTGGGTTGGGATATTAAGCCCCCTTGAATCCTGAGGGTCCCTGGGGGCAAACTAGCCCACCAGGTACCTCCAGTAAGCGCCACAGAGCTGGATTGCAGAGAGGTGGTCCAAGGCCACGCCCCTTTACCACTACTCTGCAAAGGCGGCTCCTGGCGCACTGCTGCTCGGAGGATGAAGTCCACTTGTGTCCTGAGGTCCTTGGGACACAAGAGGACCTCATCGTCCCACCAGCAGTGTACCAAGAGGCACGTTTGCAGAGTGGTGGGAAAAGGGGCGTGGCCTCGGACCACCTTGCAGAGTTGTGCAGGGAGGGGACGGGGCCTCCAGGGAGATGTCGGCTTTCTGTTTTTAATTTTTTTTAGAAGGGGGGCTGTGTGGCCCCCCCCTCCTTTAGTTTTTTTGGGGCCCTGGGGACCCCATCCGCAGGGCCTGACCCCTTTTTTGAAAAAAAAAGTTTAAAAAAACGGGAAGGGACTGCGCGGCCCCCCTTCCCTGGGCCAATTTCGGCTCCGGGACCCCATCCCCCGGGGCATGGCCTCATTTTTTTTATTTATTTCTATGGGAGGGGGGCCGCGTTGACCCCTCCCGGGCCACTTCCGGCACCGGGGACACCATCCCCCGGGGCTGGCCCTTACCGTTGGGGACCGTGGGGGGAGCCCCAATGCCCCCACGGTCCCGCCGGCTCCCTGCCTCCTGCGGGAGCCGGCATTGCTTTTGAGCAAGGGGAGCTGCTGACATGCAGCTCCCCTTGCTGAAAAGCAATCCTGCTTTGCTTCGTTGAAGCGAGAGCAGGTTTCCCGCTCTCGCTTCAATGAAGCAAAGCAGCATTTGCAATGACAGGGCGGGAGCCGCGCGTCTCCCGCCTTGTCATTGCAAACGGCAATGTCCCGGGGGTGGGCACCCCAGGACATTGCAGGAGCCGGCCCTGGAGGGTGGCGGTCCCCAGGGCCTGCAAGGGCTCCTGGCATTTGTAAAGCCCCGGGGAGGTGGTGGTCCCCGGGGCACGGGGGTCCGTAAAGGACCCCCGCATTCAAATGTAGAGTGCCCCGGGGAGGTGGTGGTCCCCAGGGCAGTGTGGGGGGAATCGAGGCCCCCCACACTAATTATTTATTACAGCCCCAGGGAGGTGGCAGTCCCCGGGGCTTTGGGGGCCCGCGAGGCTCCCCGCTGTTATTTAAATGACGCCCGGGGAGGTCGCGGTCCCCGGGACTTGGGGGGCCCTCGAGGCCCCCCACCCTTATTTAAATGAAGCCCCGAGGAGGTGGCGGTCCCCGGGGCTGCGGGGGGCACGCAAGGCTCCCCCGCTGTTATTTAAATGACGCCCGGGGAGGTCGTGGTCCCCGGGACTAAATGAAATTGCCCCCGGACATGGACAACCCGGGGGCTTTGAAAAACGAAGCGCGGGAGCCGCGCTTCATTTTTTTTATTTTCGGACAGATTCGCGCACCGGCGCGACCCCACCCGAAATTGTTTGTAAAAAAAATGCTTTTTTTGGGCCTGGGGGTCCTTGTGGGACCCTCTGAGCAGGCCTGGGGGGTCAGGGTGTTTTTACCCTGCCCCCTTTTCTTGTTTTGAATGCATCTCTCACCTTTTTCCTTCTCCCTCTGTACCGAGTCACAAGATGGCTGCAAACACTTCCTGGTTTGAAGTGTTGGCAGCCAATCAGAGGCAAGCTTGTGCTCGGGAGGGCTCAGCCAATCAGATCACACAATTTTCAAAAATTGATATCTGTAAATGTTTAAATATCTCAAAAACTACTGAACGGATTTACACCATTTTAAAAAAAGCGTGCTTTCTGGACCAAGAGCTATCCCTCTGCCAAATTTGGTGTAATTCCATTCAGCAGTTCAGGCTGTAGCCGTGTCTAAAATTTAGCACCAGCTTCATTCTGATTGGCTGCCAACACTCCAAACCAGGAAGTGTTGGCAGCCATCCTGTGACTCGGTAAAACCGAGTCACAAGAAAAAAGGTTTAAAAAAAGAAAAGGGGGCAGGGTAGAAACACCCTGACCCCTTAGGCCTGCTCAAGGGGTCCAAGGACCCCCAGGGCCAAAAAAAGCATTTTTTTAAAAAAATATCTTCCAAATTCGCAATGGGTGCGCGAATCCAGGCAATTATTTTTTTTTTAAACGAAGTGCGGGAGTCAGTGCTTTGTTTCTGTGTGCCCCCGGGTGGGCCAGGTCCCGGGGGCAATGAGGTAATTATATGTGGGGGCCCATGGGGCCCCCGCAGCCCCGGGTGACCGCCACCTCCTCGGGGCTTTATTTATTATACAGGGGGTTTGCAACCCCCGCAGCTCCGGGGGCTGCCACCTCACCAGGGCATTACTTTAATAGGGTCAGGGGCCTCACGGGCCCCCCAAACCCCGGGGACCGCCACCTCCTCAGGCTGCAGTTAAATTTTAGTAGTGTGGGGGGGCTCCTGCCCCTCCCCACACTGCCCCGGGGACCACCACTTCCCCGGGGCACAAATTAAGTTAATATGGGGGTCCGTTATGGACCCCCGGCCCCGGGAACCACCACCTCCCCGGGGCTATGTCAATGTTGGGAGGGGGGCCACGCGGCCCCCCTCCTGGAGCCCTCCTTGGCCCTGGGACCGCCACCACCCAGGGCCAGCTCCTGCAATGTCCCAAGGTGCCCACCCCCGGGACATTGCCGTTTACTATGGCAGGGCAGGAGCCCCGCCCTGCCACAGCAAACACTGCTTTGCTTCTTGGAAGCGAGAGCAGGAAACCTGCTCTCGCTTCCAAGAAGCAAAGCAGATTGCTTTTGGACAAGGGGAGCTGCATGTCAGCAGCTCCCCTTGTCCAAAAGCAATGTCGGCTCCCGCAGGAGGCGGGAAGTCGGCAGGGACCGCGGGGGCATTGCGGCTCCCCCCGCGGTCACCATCAAAGAGGCCGGGCCCGGGGATGGGGTCCCCATGGCCAAAATTGGCCTCAGGAGGGGGGCCACGCGGCCCCCCTCCAAAATGTTTTTAAAAATAAAGGCTGGCCAGGCCCCGGGGGATGGGGTCCCTGGGGCCAAGAGAGGCCCAGGGAAGGGGGCCACGCGGTCCCCCTTCCAAAAATAAATTTTTGCCGGGCCCGGGGGGATGGGGTCCGCGGGGCCGAAATCGGTCTGGGTAGGGGGGCCCCACAGCCCCCTCCCCTTTAAAAAAAAAAAAGGAAAGGCTAGCCCTGGGGGATGGGGTCCCCGGGGCGTAATCGGCCTCAGGAACCTCCAGTAAGACCCACACAGTGAGATTGCTGAGAGGTGGTACGAGGCCACGCCCCTTTTTACACCACTCTACAAACGCGCCTCTTGGCGCACTGCTGGTGGGGTGATAAGGTGCCCTTGTGTCCTGAAGACCTCAGGACTGTAGTGGACTTCATCCCCCGAGCAGCAGTGCACCAGGCGGCGTGTTTGCAGAGTGGTGTAAAAAGGGGGCGTGGTCTCGGACCACTCTCAGTAATCCAGCTGTGTGGGGCTTACTGGAGGTAACAGGTAGGCTAGTTGGACCCTAAGGACCCCCAGCAGCGAAGTGGACTTTAATCCCCATGCATGAGCGCGCCAGGGAGCGTGTTTGCAGAGTGGCGGGGAAAGGGGGCATGGCCTGCTATGAGAACTTAGCAATGCTGCTGTGTGGGATTTACTGGAGGCAATAGGAGGGGTAGTTGCCCCCCAAGGTTATTCTTGGGGGCCAACTACCTCTCCTGTTACCTCCACTGAGTACCACACAGTGGGATTGCTAAGAGGTCTTCGGAGGCCATGCCCCCCCTTGCTCCACCACTCTGCAAACGCGCCTCCTGGCTCAGTACTGGTTGGGGGATGAAGTCCACTTTACTCCTGAGGGACTTTGGGGCCAAGAAGCCCTCCTGGTACCTCCTGTAAGTCCTAAGCAGCGGAATTCCTGAGCGCTGGTTGGAGGCCCAGTCCCCTTTCTCCACCACTCTGCAAACACGACTACCAGTTAAAGAAGCATTTGTAATGTAATAGGTCTTGCATTTGCAAGAGTTAGAGCTATTGGCGTTGTAAATCTAAAAGTTTTTTACTAATGTTTTTGGAGTGGAGTGGATGTACTTTGTGTGTAGTGGAATTATATGGTATGTTGTGCAGTGAAATTATGTGGATAGAAAGTATGTGGTATTTAGTGTATAGGAATTATGTAGAGTGGGATTATGTGTTATGGAGAGTAATTATGTTGAATGGTAGTCTGTGTTGTGGAGTGGTAACCTCAGATTTAGTCTTCCTCGTTTCCATAGAAGCTAAATTATGAACTCAATGAGACAAAAAAAAGAAGGAATTACTGAGGAGCACTTCTGGACATAGTCAGAGGTATGAGCAGGGCCACTGGAATTATGCGACTGTTTGGCTGCACCGACTTTCGCACAATTATAAATTTTCCGCATTAGCCACATAATCCATCATCTGCTGCCTAACCTGCAGATTTGAACAAAAAAAGCCTTGTTTGTAGCTCAAATGGTCAAACGTTACCAAAAATGCAGCGACAAGAGTTACAGCGTGGTGGAAGGTCCTTTGCAAACCTAGAATGGTCACCTGTTACTTATTGCTAAATGTGGGTGTTAAATTGGTACTAATGGTGTGCAAACCACTCTTGCTTCTTTCTGCGCCTCTCTTGCCTCTTCCTGCATTTCTGTTGCTTCTTTCTGCACCTTTCTTTCTTTTTCTGCACTTCTCTTGCCTCTTTCTGCAAATCATATCTACGTTCTGCACCTCTTTTGCCTCTTTCTGCACCTCTGTTGCCTCTTTCTGCACTTCACTTGCTTCTTTGTGCACCCCTCTTGCCTCTTTCTGCACCTCTCTTGCCTCTTTCCTCACCCCTCTTCCCTCTTTATGCTCCTCTGTTCCTTCTTTCTGCACTTCTCTTGCTTCTTTCTGCACCTCTCTTGCTTCTTTCTGCACCACTCGTGCTTCTTTCTGCACCGCTCTTCCTTCTTTCTGCACCCCTCTTGCTTCTTTCTGCACCCGTTCCTTCTTTCTGCACCCTTCTTCCCACTTTCTGCATCTCTCTTGCCTCTTTATGCACCCCTGTTCCTTCTTTCTGCACCCTTCTTCCCTCTTTCTGCACTTCTCTTGCCTCTTTGTGCACCTCTGTTCCTTCTTTCTGCACTTCTTTTGTTTCTTGCTGCACATCTCTTGCTTCTTTCTGCACCCCTCGTGCCTCTTTCTGCACCCCTCTTCCTTCTTTTTGCACCCCTCTTGCCTTTTCTGCACCTCTGTTGCTTCTTTCTGCACTACTCTTGCTTCTTTCTGTACCTCTCTTGCTTCTTTCTGCACCACTCGTGCTTCTTTCTGCACCCCTCTTCCCTTTCTTCACCCCTGTTGCCTCTTTCTGCACCTCTGTTCCTTCTTTCTGCACTTCTTTCATTTCTTGCTGCACATCTCTGGCTTCTTTCTGCACCCCTCGTGCTTCTTTCTGCACCCCTCTTCCCTCTTTTTATACTCCTCTTGCCTCTTTCTGCACCTCTGTTGCTTCTCTCTGCACTACTCTTGCTTCTTTCTGTACCCCACTTGCTTCTTTCTGTACCACTCGTGCTTCTTTCTGCACCCCTCTTCCCTCTTTCTGCACCTTTCGCACCTCTTTCAGCACCTCTGTTGCTTCTTTCTGCACTTCTCTTCCTTCTTTCCGCACCCCTCCTGCCTCGTTCTGTACCCCTCTAGCCTCTTTGTGCACCACTCCTACCTCTTTCTGCATCCCCCATTCCTCTTTCTGCAACCCTCTTGCCTCTTTCTGCACCTCTGTTCCTTCCTTCTGCACTTCTTTTGTTTCTTTTTGCACCTCTCTTGTTTCTTTCTGTATCCCTCTTGCCTCTTTCTCCATCACACTTCCCCCTTTCTGCATGTCTGTTGCTTCTTTCTGCACCCCTCGTGCCTCTTTCTGCACCCCTCATCCCTCTTTCTGCAGTCCTCTTGCCTCTTTTTACACCTCTGTTGCTTCTTTCTGCACTTCTTTTGTCTCTTTCCGCACCCCTCTTGCCTCTTTCTGCACCTCTGTTCTTCTTTCTGCACTTCTTTTGTTTCTTTCTGCACCTCTCGCTTCTTTCTGCACCCCTCGAGCCTCTTTCTGCACCCCTAATCTCTCTTTGTGCAGTCCTCTTGCTTCTTTCTGCACCTCTGTTGCTTCTTTCTGCACTTCTTTTGTTTCTTTCTGCACATCTCTTGTCCCTTTTTGCACCTCTGTTCCTTCTTTCTGCATTTCTTTTGTTTCTTTCTGCACCTCTCTTGCTTCTTTCTGCACTCCTCGTGTCTCTTTCACATCCCTCTTCCCTCTTTCTACACCCCTCTTGCCTCTTTCTGCACCTCTTTTGTTTCTTTCTGCACCTGTCTTGTTTCTTTCTGTATCCCTTGTGCCTCTTTCTCCACCCCAATTTCCCCTTTCTGCATCTCTGTTGCTTTTTTTTGCATTTCTCTTGCTTCTTTCTGCATCTCTCTTGCTTCTTTCTGCACCCCTTGTGCGTCTTTCTGCACCCCTCATCCCTCTTTCTGCACTCCTCTTGCCTCTTTCTGTACCTCTGTTGCTTCTTTCTGCACTTCTTTTGTTTCTTTCTGCACCCCTCTTGCCTCTTTCTGCACCTCTGTTCCTTCTTTCTGCACTTCTTTTATTTCTTTCTGCACCTCTCACTTCTTTCTGCACCACTTTTGCCTCTTTCTGCACCCCTCTTGCATCTTTCTGCACCACTATTCCTTCTTTCTGTACCTCTCTTGCTTCTTTCTGCACCCCTTGTGCGTCTTTCTGTACCCCTCATCACTCTTTCTGCACTCCTCTTGCCTCTTTCTGTACCTCTGTTGCTTCTTTCTGCATTTCTTTTGTTTCTTTCTGCACCCCTCTTGCCTCTTTCTGCACCACTGTTCCTACTTTATGCACTACTTTTGTTTCTTTCTGCAGCTCTCTTGGTTTTTCTGCACCCCCTTGCCTCTTTCTCCACCCCTCTTCCCTCTTTCTTTACACCTGTTGCCTCTTTCTGCACCTCTGCTTCTTCTTTCTGCACTTCTTTTGTTTCTTGCTACACATCTCTTGCTTCTTTCTGCACCCCTCATGCCGCTTTCTGCACCCCTCTTCCCTCTTTTTGCACCCCTCTTGCCTCTTTCTGCACCTCTGTTGCTTCTTTCTGTACTGCTCTTGCTTCTTTCTGCACCTCTCTTGCTTCTTTCTGCACCACTTGTGCTTCTTTCTGCACCCCTCTTCCCTCTTTCTGTACCCCTCTTCCCTCTTTTTGCACCCCTCTTGCCTCTTTCTACACCTCTGTTGCTTCTTTCTGCACTACTCTTGCTTCTTTCTGCACCTCTCTTGCTTCTTTCTGCACCACTCGTGCTTCTTTCTGCACCCCTCTTCCCTCTTTCTGCACTTCTTTTGTTTCTTTCTGCAACTCTCTTGCTTCTTTCTGCATGCCTCTTACTTCTTTCTGCACCCCTCGTGCCCCTTTCACACCCCTCTTCCCTCTTTCTGCACCCCTCTTGCCTCTTTCTGCACCCCTATTCCTTCTTTCTGCACCTCTCTTGTTTTTTTCTGTATCCTTCTTGCCTCTTTCTCCACCCCACTTCCCCCTTTCTGCATGTCTGTTGCTTCTTTATGCATTTCTCTTGCTTCTTTCTGCATCTCTCTTGCTTCTTTCTGCCCCCCTCGTGCCTGTTTCTGCACCCCTCATCCCTCTTTCTGCACTCCTCTTGCCTCTTTCTGCACCTCTGTTGCTTCTTTCTGCACTTCTTTTGTTTCTTTATGCACCTCTCTTGCCTCTTTCGGCACCTCTGTTCCTTCTTTCTGCACTTCTTTTGTTTCTTTCTCTACCTCTCGCTTCTTTCTGCACCCCTTGTGCTTCTTTCTGCACCCCTCATCCCTCTTTCTGCAGTCCTCTTGCCTCTTTCTGCACCTTTGTTCCTTCTTTCTGCACTCCTTTTGTTTCTTTCTACACCTCTCTTGTTTCTTTCTGTATCTCTCTTGCCTCTTTCTCCACCCCACTTCCCCCTTTCTGCACATCTGTTGCTTTTTTATGCATTTCTCTTGCTTCTTTCTGCATCTCTCTTGCTTCTTTCTGCACCCCTCGTGCCTCTTTCTGCACCCCTCATCCCTCTTTCTGCACTCCTCTTGCCTCTTTCTGCACCTCTGTTGCTTCTTTCTGCACTTCTTTTGTTTCTTTCTGCACCTCTCGCTTCTTTCTGCACCCCTTTTGCCTCTTTCTGCTCCCCTCTTGCCTCTTTCTGCACCTCTGTTCCTTCTTTCTGCACTTCTTTTGTTTCTTTCTGCAGCTCTCTTGCTTCTTTCTGCACCCCCTTGCCTCTTTCTCCACCCCTCCATCCTCTTTCTTCACCCCTGTTGCCTCTTTCTGCACCTCTGTTCCTTTTTTCTGCACTTCTTTTGTTTCTTTCTATACATCTCTTGCTTCTTTCTTCACCCCTCTTGCCTCTTTCTGCACCCCTCTTCCCTCTTTTTGAACCCCTCTTGCCTCTTTCTGCACCTCTGTTGCTTCTTTCTGCACTACTCTTGCTTCTTTCTGCACCTCTCTTGTTTCTTTCTGTATCCCTCTTGCCTCTTTCTCCACCCCACTTCTGCATGTCTGTTGCTTCTTTCTGCATCTTTCTTGCTTCTTTCTGCCCTCCTCGTGCCTGTTTCTGCACCCCTCATCCCTCTTTCTGCACTCCTCTTGCCTCTTTCTGCACCTCTGTTGCTTCTTTCTGCACTTCTTTTGTTTCTTTATGCACCTCTCTTGCCTCTTTCTGCACCTCTGTTGCTTCTTTCTGCATTACTCTT
This sequence comes from Calotriton arnoldi, assembly GCA_963921515.1. Taxonomy (NCBI): domain Eukaryota; kingdom Metazoa; phylum Chordata; class Amphibia; order Caudata; family Salamandridae; genus Calotriton; species Calotriton arnoldi. Next base: position 180,777 of record CAWUFW010006370.1, on the reverse strand, counting down.
GCTTCTTTCTGCACCTCTTTGCTTCTTTCTGCACCACTTGTGCTACTTTTTGCACCCTTCTTCCTTCTTTCTGCACCTCTCTTGCCTCTTTCTGCACCTCTGTTCCTTCTTTCTGCTCTTCTTTTATTTATTTATGCCCCTCTCTTGCTTCTTTCTGCACCCCTCTTGCCACTTTCTCCACGCCTGTTCCCCCTTTTTGCATCTATTGTGCTACTTTCTGCACTTCTCTTGCCTCTTTCTCCACCCCTCATCCCTCTTTCTGCACCTCTGTTACTTCTTTCTGCAGTTCTCTTGCTTCTTTCTGTACCTCTGTCCCTTCTTTCTGCAACCCTTGTGCCTCTTTCTGCACCCTTCTTCCCTCTTTCTGCACTTCTCTTGCCTCTTTTGGCACCTCTCCTCCTTTTTTCTTCACTTCTTTTGTTTCTTTCTGAACCTCTTGCTTCTTTCTGCACCCCTTTTGCCTCTTTCTGCACCCCTCTTGCCTCTATCTGCACCTCTGTTCCTTCTTTCTGCAACCCTTATGCCTCTTTCTGCACCCCTCTTCCCTCTTTCTGCACCTCTCTTGCCTCTTTCTGCACCTCTGTTCCTTCTTTCTTCACTTCTTTTGTTTCTTTCTGCACCTCTCTTGCTTCGTTCTACACCCCTCTTGCCTCTTTCTCCACCCCTCTTCCCCCGTTTCTGCATCTCTGTTACTTCGTTCTGCACTTCTCTTGCCCCTTTCTGCACCCCTCTTCCCTCTTTCTGCACCTCTGTAGCTTCTTTCTGCTCTTATCTTGCTTCTTTCTACACCCCTAGTGCCTCTTTCTGCACCCCTTTTCCCTCTTTCTGCACCTTCCTTGCCTCTCTCTGCACCTCTGTTCCTTCTTTCTGCACTTCTTTTGTTTCTTTCTACAGCTCTCTTGCTTCTTTCTATACCCCCTTGCCTCTTTCTCCACCCCTCTTCCCTCTTTTAGCACCCCTGTTACCTCTTTCTGCACCCCTGTTGCCTCTTTCTGCACCTCTTTTCCTTCTTTCTGCACTTCTTTTGTTTCTTTCTGCACATCTCTTGCTTCTTTCTGCACCCCTTGTGCCTCTTTCTGCACCCCTCTTCCCTCTTTTTGCACCTCTGTTCCTTCTTTCTGCACTTCTTTTGTTTCTTTCTGCACCTTTCTTCCCTTTTTTGCACCCCTCTTGCCTCTTTCTGCAGTTCTCTTGTCATTTTCTGCACCTCTCTTGCCTCTTTCTGCACCTCACTTGCCTCTTTCTGCATTTCTCTTGCTTCTTTCACACCTCTGTTGCTTCTTTCAGCAATTCTCTTGCCTCTTTCTGCACTTCTCTTGCTTGTTTCTGCACCTCTCTTGCGTCTTTCTGCACCTCTGTTGCCTCTTTCTGCACCTCACTTGCTTCTTTCTGCACCCCTCTTGCCTCTTTATTCACCCCTCTTTCCTCTTTCTGCACCTCTCTTGCTTTTTTCAGCACCCTTCTTCCCTATTTTGCATCCCTCTTGCCTCTTTCTGCAGTTCTCTTATCATTTTCTGCACCTCTCTTGCCTCTTTCTGCACCTCACTTGCCTCTTTCTGCACTTCTCTTGCTTCTTTCTTCACCTCTGTTGCTTCTTTCAGCAATTCTCTTGCATTTTTCTGCACTTTGCTTGCTTGTTTCTGCACCTCTCTTGTGTCTTTCTGCACCTCTGCTGCCTCTTTCTGCACCTCACTTGCTTCTTTCTGAACCACTCTTGCCTCTTTCTGTGCCCCTCTTTCCTCTTTCTGCACCTCTCTTGTCTCTTTCTGCACCCGTTCCCTCTTTCTGCACCTTTCCTGCCTGTTTCTGCACCTCTCTTGCTTCTTTCTGTACCTCTGTTGCTTCTTTCTGCACTTCTCCTGCCTCTTTCTGCACCCTTCGCGCCTCTTTCAGCACCTCTGTTGCTTCTTTCTCCACTTCTCTTCCTTCTTTCTACACCCCTCCTGCCTCTTTCTGTACCCCTCTTGCCTCTTTGTGCACCTCTCCTACCTCTTTCTTAACCCCTCTTGCCTCTTTCTGCACCCCTCTTCCCTCTTTCTGAACATCTCTTGCCTCTTTCTGCACCTCTTTTGCTTCTTTCTGCACTTTTCTTGCCTCTTTCTGTACCCCTCTTGCCTCTTTCTGCACCTCTGTTGGTTCTTTCTACACTGCTCTTGCTTCTTTTTGCACCTCTGTTTCAAATGTCTGCATCCCTCTTGCCTCTTTCTGTACCCCTCTTCCCTCTTTCTGCACACCTGTTCCCTCTTTCTGCAACCCTTTTGCCTATTTCTGCAACTCTCTGGCCTCTTTCTGCAGTTCTCTTACCTCCTTCTGCACCTCACCTGACTCTTTCTGCACTTCTCTTGCTTCTGTCTGCACCCTTCTTCCCTTTTTCTGCACATCTCTTGCCTCTTTCTGCACTTCTCTTGCCTCTTTCTGCACATCTCTTGGTTCTTTCTGCACTGCCCTTGCCTCTTTCTGCACCCCTCTTGCCTCTTTCTGCACCTCTTTAGCCTCTTTCTGTACTTTCCTCTCCTCTTTCTGTACCCCTTGTGCCTCTTTCTGCACCCTTCTTCACTTTTCCTGCACGTCTCTTGGTTCTTTATGCACTGTTTTTGCCTCTTTCTGCACACCTCTTGCCTCCTTCTGTACCTTTGTTGTTTCTTACTGCACAGCTCTCGCTTCTTTCTACACCTCTCTTGCAAATTTCTGCACCCCTCTTGCCTCTTTCTGTATCCCTCTAGCGTCTTTCTGCTCTTCTTTTGCCTCTTTCTCTACCCCTCTTGCCTCCTTCGGCACCTCTGTTGTTTCTTACTGCACTGCTCTTGCTTCTTTCTGCACCTCTCTTGCAAATTTCTGCACCCCTCTTGCCTCTTTCGGCACCCCTCTTTCTGCACCCCATTCCCTCTTTCTGCACCTTTGCTGCCTGTTTCTGCACCTCTGCTGCCTCTTTCTGAACTTCTCTTGCATCTTTCTGCACCTCTGTTGCTTCTTTCTGCACTTCTCTTGCCTCTTTCTGCACCCCTCTTCCCTCTTTCTGCACCTCTGTTGTTTCTTTCTGCACTTGTCTTGGTTCTTTCTTCCTCTTTCTGCACTTCTCTTGCTACTTTCTGCACCCCTCTTGCCTCTTTCGGCACCCCTCTTCTCTCTTTCTGCACCCCTGTTCCCTCTTTCTGCACCTCTTCTGCCTGTTTCTGCACCTCTGCTGCCTCTTTCTGAACTTCTCTTGCCTCTTTCTGCACCTCTGTTGCTTCTTTCTGTACTTCTCTTGCTTCTCTCTGCCCCTCTCTTCCTTCTTTCTGCACCTCTCTTGCCTCTTTCCGCCCCCTTCTTCCCTCTTTCTGCACCTCTCTTGCCTCTTTCTGCACCTCTCTTGCCTCTTTCTGCACACACAGGGCTACTTTTAAACTGGCCTCAGGCTCAGCAGTGCACACAAGCAAGTGCAGAAAAGGGCTGCTGTCCGCTAAACTGCCATGCCCTATTATATGCTAGGGACTTAAAGGTAGTTTTAATCCCCCTGCCCTATTATGTACTAGGGCCTTACAGGGGAGGTCATGCCAATCACAGGGGTACCCCAACCCACAGTGTACCCTAGTGTATGTAGGTGTTTTCACTGTATTCTAAGTGTCTTTCAGCATAGCACTGGCTCCGGGCCTGGTTAGGCAGAGCCCAGGGTCAGTCAGAGTCAGTTACCACCAGTACCAGTCAGCAAAAAGTTGGGGGCTGCCCAGGGCACAGGATGACTTTGCAACAAGGCCTCTTTCTGCACCTCTGTTGGTTCTTTCTGCATATCTCTTGCTTCTTTCTGCGCCTTTCTTCCTCTTTTCTGCACATGTCCTACCTATTTAGGCATAGTTAGAAATTAGCATTTAAAAAACCTTAGAAATTCACTGAAAAAAACCATAGGTTTCAGGGACGTTATAGTTAGTAATTAGCATTTAAAAAACCTTTGAAATTCACTGAAAAAAACATAGGTTTTAGGGACGTTATAGTTAGAAATTGGCATTTAAAAAACCTTTGAAATTCATTGAAAAAACCACAGGTTTCAGGGACGTTATAGTTAGTTGGACTTTTCACTCGTACAAAACCATTGAAATTCGGCCGTTATAGTTAGTTGAGCTAAGTATAACTTGCGCCTCCGCAATGCACTGCTGATGACATCACATATTACATCACTCATGACATGACGTAGCCATAAGTTAACAGACTATAACATCTTAGAAAGAGGTACGGAAAAGAAAAATACGAAAAACATTAACCGACTTCTTAACTGTAACTCGGAATTTACTATGTACGTCTTGGAGTGTCCATGCCTAAAAAGGTATGTGGGTAGTACTATCCATCTGGCAAAAAAGCGCATACTGGAACATATGCGCACCATTTCAAAAAATGATGCCACTTATCCAGTGGCTCGTCATTTCGAGAACATGCATAACAGTAATCGCGACCTACTAAAGTTCTTTTGTATTGATCAGGTCCCCAAGAATGAAAGAGGTGGGGATAGAACGAGATTGTTGCGAGCTCTTGAATCAAAATATATCATAGATCTACAGACTAAGGTTCCTCTAGGCCTCAATAATGATGAGGACTTATGGGCTCACTTAGAATGAATCTCAAGTAATGGTTGATTTACATCTGTCCTGTTGTTCCTTTCCAATTTTCAATGTTATACTTTCTGAAGATATCAATGCACTAATGTGTCTATCCATAAAGGATTGGGTCTTCGCATTTCTGCTATTTCCGTTCAGTGGGTTTGCCCATTCAGGGCTCAATTGTGGAAACCTTTTTGTACTCCTTGAAACTAAAAACATTGTTTTCGATCTATGAAAATTAAATCATGAAATATATTTTGTATTTATAAAAAAACGTGATCGACATTAATCATAAATGTATATTTCAGGGGGTTTTTTCATTAGAAATTGACCGAATTTATGTTTTTTAGAGGAGTACTTGTTACCAAGGATTACATCCAATTGTCAGGAACATGTTCAAAGATGGCCGCCATGAATTTTACATTATGTATTAATGCTATAAGGCCGTCTTTCATGTCAATGATTTTAATTCACGTCATGCACTAATGCACTTTAAAATTGTGTTTTTCACTTGTACACACTGACATCGATAAAGGCAGAGTGCCGAAACGCGTCTGTCTGTGCGGGTGGGGGGGGTCGCAGCACATTAAAAATAGCACTTTGAATCAATATCCCGTGAGTGCTCTCCTTTTTGTATGCCGACCGGATGGTTCTGCGCAAGTGGAGTAATATATATATGATGCTGCTAATTAATTAATCTATTGCCTAAATGAGATAGTGATAACTGCCCTCTATGATGATTTTGATTTCTCTGTTTAACTTAACTTTTTTCCGTTTCCCATTTCCTTGTTTCTCTTTTTCTTTGTGTATGGACACAAGAAATCTGAGTTCATAAACGCCCAGTTATGGTCAATATGTATATCCAGACTTGCAGAATATTGCTTCAGTATCACGTTATGTGATTTTGCCCGTTCAGGGCTCAATTGTGAAAATTCAAGTGCTCCTCTTTTAAAAAATATGCGCTCGGTTTGAAATAGAATTTTCTAAATATAGAATTACTGACATATTTATTTAAGATAATATTAATTTGCCAATGATTGCAATGAAATTTGTTTTCAGACATTTGTTTATTTAAACAAACTTCGTTTTCTAACCGAAATCAATTTAAAAGACTGTGAAATTTTGTGTGTCTTTTGGAGCGCTTGTAAAATGAAATCATGACATTCCTTTGCCTGTACACATGTCTTAAGATGGCCGCCACGAATTGTGCGTTATGTCTTACCTGAATTGAGCCGTCTTTCATGTCATTGTTTTTAAACTCACGTCATGATTTGACATTTCAAAAGGGTGTTTTCAACTTGGTGTCATCGACATCGAAGAAGGCAGATTGCTGAAATGCGTCTGTCGGTGCAGGGGTGTTCTAGCACATTAAAACTACTTTAAAAAGAATTCCTGCGAGTGCCGTCCTTTAATATGCCAACCAAACGGTTCGGTAAAGTGGAGAAATATATATATATATATATATATATTATCTACTGGCGGTCGCCAGTAGATAGTTATAGTTACAACCTATTATCCATAGGAAATCCGCGACATTCTATTTGAAATAACTCTCTTGCCGGTTGACGTATCTTCGCAAAATTTTCAAACTTTGTGGCCCGCTCCGGTCCGCTCCTACCCTGAAAGTCTCGGGGGATTCGTCAAGCGGGGGCCGAGAAAAAGGGGGGTCCCAAAACGCGTTTTCCCCATGCAATTTTCTATAGGAAACTTTAGACACGGCTACAGCTCGAACTGCTGAACGGAATTACACCAAATTTGGCAAAGAGGTAGTTCTTGGTTCAGAAAGAACCCTTTTGTTAAATGGTGTAAATCCGTTCAGTAGTTGCTGAGAAAATCAAAAGTAAAAAGATAGTGATATCTATGGCCGAGTAGGGTCCGCGTACCCTCCCGATCACGAGCTGCATGTTAATTGGTTGTCAGCTGGCTGTCAACATTCCGATTCAGGAAATGTTGGCAGCCATTTTGTCCCTCGGTAGAACCGAGGGACAGAAACAAGTGCGCAAAGCGCACAAAGGGGGCAGGGTAGAAACACCCTGACCCCCTAGGTTTGCTCAGGGGGTCCCACAAGGACCCCCTGGGCAAAAAAAAAAAAAAAATTTTTTTAAAAATCGGCAGGATGCGCTCAGGGTGCGCGAACCCTGCCGAAAAATCGAAGCGCGGTCTCCCGCGCTTCGATTAGTATTTTGCCCTCGGGTGGCCCAAGTCCCGGGGCATGGTGGGGGGTTAATTTATGTGTGGGGGCCTCCAAGCCCGGGACCGCCACCCCGAGCCACTGGGAGGACTCGCCTCACGCCCCCGGGGCTTCTTTTTAAAATTTGAATAAGGTGTGGGGGCTCCAGCCCCTCACACGCCCCGGGGACCACCACCTCCCCGGGCACTTATAAAATAAATGTGGGGGTCCACACGACCTCCAGAGCCCCGGGGACCACCACCTCCCCGGGCTGTGCAATTTAAGGGAGGGGGCCGCGCGGCCCTCCTCCTGGAGCCCTTGATGGCCCTGGGGACCGCCACCCCCAGGGCCGGCTCCTGCAGTGTCCCGGGTGCCTACCCCGGGACACTGTAGTTTGCTATGGCAGGACGGAGCCTCGCGGCTCCCGTCCTGCCATAGCAAACTGCTTTGGATATTGGAAGAGAGAGCAGGGAAACCTGCTCTCTCTTCCAATATCCAAGCACATTGCTTTTCCACATGGGGAGCAGCATGTTAGCTGCTCCCCATGTGTAAAGCAATGCCGGCTCCCGTAGGACACGGGGAGCCGGCGGGACTGTGGGGGTTTGGGGACCCCCACAGTCCCCAACGAGAGGCCAGCCCCGGGGATGGGGTCCCCGGGCAAGTAGTGGCTCGGGAGGGGGCCACGCGGCCCCCTCCCCAAAAAATAAAAAAATTTAAAAACGGAAAGGCCGGCCCCGGGGATGGGGTCCCCGGGGCCATAATGGCCTGAGGAGGGGGCCACGCAGCCCCCTCCAAAGAAAACAAAAACGAGGCCATGCCCCGGGGATGGGGTCCCCGGGGCCAATACAGGCCCAGGGAAGGGGGCCACGTGGCCCCCTTCCCGTTTTTTTTTAAAATATTTAATTAAAAAAAGGGTAAGGCCCTGGGGATGGGGTCCCCAGGGCATAAAAACTGGAAAAAGGAAGGGGGCCACAGAGCCTCCCTTCAGGGGACAACATTTTTTTTTTTTTAAACGATCGGGCCCGCAGGCCCCGCCCCTTCCTTCACCACTTTGCAAACGCGCCCTGGCGCGTTTGCAGATGGGGAAGTAATTCCCGTTCATACTGGGGGTCCCTGGGGCCAACTAGCCCACCAGGAACCTCCAGTATGCGCTAGGGGCTGCCTTGCATAGAGGTGTACAGAGGCCACGCCCCTTTACACCTCTCTGCAACGCAGCTCTGTGGCGCTTAATGGAGGTAGCTGGTGGGCTAGTTGCACCCCAGGGACCCTCAGGATTTAAGGGGACTTAATCCCCGACTTAAAACGCGCCACGGGACGCGTTTGCACAGTGGTGAAGGGAGGGGGCGGGGCTTCAGGTGACATGTGTGCAAACAGGCCCCGTGGCGCGTTTTAAGATGGGGAATTAAATCCCCTTCAATCCTGAGGGTCTCTGGGGGCCAACTAGCCCAACAGGTACATCCAGAAAGCGCCACAGAGCTGCGTTGCAGAGAGGTGTAAAAAGGGGTGTGGCCTCTCTACACGTCTCTGCAACGCAGCCCCTGGCGCATACTGGAGGTTCCTGGTGGGCTAGTTGGCCCGTAGGGACCCACATGATTCAAGGGGACTTAATCCCCCAACTTAAAACGCGCCACGGGGCGCGTTTGCACAGATGTCACCTCAGGCCCCGCCCTCCCTTCACCATTGTGCAAATATTCTTCTAAAATCATCCGAAATACGAATTCCGATTTACTCACCTGTTATCAGGAGAGACCTCAGTGCTGCATCTTTCAGCCCAGTACTAATCCTGAAAAGTAATTTTAACCGTACTTACCAGTAACTTGAATTTCCTTCCATAGGATATCATTGCCTGCTTTTTGCTGAAAAAGTTTCTAAGTGTTGATTTTTGAAACATACAAATATTCCTCTAAAATCAGCCGAAATCCGAATTCTGATTTACTCACCTGTTATCAGGAGAGACCTCAGTGCTGCATCTTTCAGCCCAGTACTAATCCTGAAAAGTAATTTTAACCGTACTTACCAGTAACTTGAATTTCCTTCCATAGGATATCATTGCCTGCTTTTGCTTGAAAAGTTTCTAAGTGTTGAGTTTTGAAACTTTACAAATATTCCTCTAAAATCAGCCGAAATACGAATTCCGATTTACTCACCTGTTATCAGGAGAGACCTCAGTGCTGCATCTTTCAGCCCAGTACTAATCCTGAAAAGTAATTTTAACCGTACTTACCAGTAACTTGAATTTCCTTCCATAGGATATCATTGCCTGCTTTTTGCTGAAAAAGTTTCTAAGTGTTGATTTTTGAAACATACAAATATTCCTCTAAAATCAGCCGAAATCCGAATTCTGATTTACTCACCTGTTATCAGGAGAGACCTCAGTGCTGCATCTTTCAGCCCAGTACTGGTCCTGAAAAGTAATTTTAACCGTACTTACCAGTAACTTGAATTTCCTTCCATAGGCTAACATTGACTGGTTTCACTTGGAAATTCTTCTAAGTGTGGAGTTTTGGAACTTTAAATTATTCTTCTAAAATCAGCCGAAATACGAATTCCGATTTACTCACCTGTTATCAGGAGAGAACCCAGTGCTGCATCTTTAGCCCAGCACTGACCCTGAAAAGTAATTTTAACCGTACTTACCAGTAACTTATCTTTTCTTCCATAGGAATCCATTGTCTGGTTTTCAGCAGAAAAGTTTCAAAGTGTCGATTTTCACAAACTACAAATATTCCTTAAAAATCGCCTGTATGACTTAAACGCATTTTTTCAACTGTTTACAGGAGATGCACCAGTGCTGGATCCAGGATCCAACACTGAGTAAGAAAAGTAACGATAACAGTTTTTACCTGCTAAGTGAATTTCCTTCCATAGGATAACATTGGTGATTCTATGAGGAAAAGTTTCTAAGTGTCAACTTTTAAAATACAATAATATTCCTTAAAAATCACGACTGTAACCAAAACGCTTTTACTCAACTGTTTACAGGAGATGTCCCAGGACTGAATCTAGGATCCAGTCCTGTGGTTAGAAAAGTAATCCATAAAGTAACTAATTGCATTTAACTAGAAATTCACATTGAGCTGAATGTTGCATTGTGTTTGAAAATGTGTTGCCCATTGCAACAACTGTAACTACTGTACTTAAAAGTCTATTGCCTATGTGCTAAGTATTTAAACTAAAGTAATTCATTCTGAGAAAGTATTTTTGTAATGTAATGTATAATGTAATTACAATGTAATTTAAAAATAAAATATGTAAAAGAAATTGTTTCTAAAAATGTAGTAAATCAGTATGAAAAAATTAATATAAAAATTAATACATTTAAAAAATGTCATTTAAAAAACCTTTGAAATTCACTGAAAAACCGTAGGTTTCAGGCACGTTATAGTTACAAATTAGCATTTAAAAACCTTTGAAATTCACTGAAAAAACCATAGGTTTCAGATATGTTATAGTTACAAATTAGCATTTAAAAACCTTTGAAATTCACTGAAAAACCATAGGTTTTAGGGACAGTTATAGTTAGTTGGACATTTCACTCGTACAAAACCCGTGAAATTCCCCGTTATAGTTAGTTCAGCTAACTATAACTCGCGCCCCGCAATGCACTGCTGATGACGTCACATATTACATCACTCATGACATGGTCAGTGACATCACTGATGACATCACTGATGACATCTCAAATGACATCACTGATGACATCATCCACGTGATAATCTGATGCAGCTCCTCACACCCTAATATAACCTTTGATACACCCAATCTAAATTACAGACTGCCATTCGCAAAACTATAGACACTCCAACACCAATAACTACATACCCACTCACTGATTCTTAGGTCTACACACACACATCCACTCACTCACCCGTACAGTCACTCATACTTATGGTCACTCAGTACAGGACTATCATATGCACTCTTACTCCTATATAGACACTCAAACACCGCCACTCATCCATAGAGGTACTCACACACCTAGTCAGTCATGCAAATAATTAAACACACTGCCATTTACTCACCTATACAGTTATACACACACCAGCTCACTTAATCATACAAATACTAGCACATTGTTACGCTCTTATACAATCACTGATACAAGCACACACTCATCCATACAGCCACTATCACAATCACTCACTCCGCTTATAGCTATTTATATACTCCAACACACATATATACTGCCTTTCACATATGTAGTTACTCACACATGTACCACTGGGACATACATTCACTCACTAACACACTCTTACACACACTTACCCACCCATACAGTCTATCACAGATGCACTCTTGAAACCATCCACCCAGTGAATCACCCACTCACACATCTATGCACAGAGTCGCACACACCCCACCCACACAAACACTCAGGCACCCATACAGATACTCAGACAACCAATCAATAACTCATATAGACACTCATGTAGCTATTCACAAACCCATGCAGCCACTTACACAGCAACAGACAGACGGATACAGACATTCACCCAGTTTAGTCACTAACCCATGCATTCAGTAAGATACGTTAAATCACTCACTTATAGAGTCAGTCACGCACCTACTAAATCATCCATACAGACACTTACACACCCACTCATTCTTCAATACGTCTTTTCCTATATATATTAAAAATATTTAAACTTTACAGAAACACACAGTCACTGGATGATGTCATCAGTGATGTCATTTGAGATGTCATCAGTGATGTCATCAGTGATGTCACTGACCATGTCATGAGTGATGTAATATGTGACGTCATCAGCAGTGCATTGCGGGGCGCGAGTTATAGTTAGCTGAACTAACTATAACGGGGAATTTCACGGGTTTTGTACGAGTGAAATGTCCAACTAACTATAACTGTCCCTAAAACCTATGGTTTTTCAGTGAATTTCAAAGGTTTTTTAAATGCTAATTTGTAACTATAACATATCTGAAACCTATGGTTTTTCAGTGAATATATATATATATATATTCACTGAAAAACCAAAGGTTTCAGACACGTTATAGTTACAAATTAGCATTTAAAAACCTTTGAAATTCACTGAAAAACCATAGGTTTTAGGGACAGTTATAGTTAGTTGGACATTGCACTCGTACAAAACCCGTGAAATTCTCCGTTATAGTTAGTTCAGCTAACTATAACTCGCGCCCCGCAATGCACTGCTGATGACGTCACATATTACATCACTCATGACATGGTCAGTGACATCACTGATGACATCACTGATGACATCTCAAATGACATCACTGATGACATCTGATGACATCACTGATGACATCACTGATGACATCATCCAGTGACTGTGTGTTTCTGTAAAGTTTAAATATTTTTAATATATATAGGAAAAGACGTATTGAAGAATGAGTGGGTGTGTAAGTGTCTGTATGGATGATTTAGTAGGTGCGTGACTGACTCTATAAGTGAGTGATTTAACGTATCTTACTGAATGCATGGGTTAGTGACTAAACTGGATGAATGTCTGTATCCGTCTGTCTGTTGCTGTGTAAGTGGCTGCATGTGTTTGTGAATAGCTACATGAGTGTTTATATGAGTTATTGAATGCTTGTCTGAGTATCTGTATGGGTGCCTGAGTGTTTGTGTGGGAGGGTGTGTGCAACTCTGTGCATAGATGTGTGAGTGGGTGATTCACTGGGTGGATGGTTTCAAGAGTGCATCTGTGATAGACTGTATGGGTGGGTAAGTGTGTGTAAGAGTGTGTTAGTGAGTGAATGTATGTCCCAGTGGTACATGTGTGAGTAACTACATATGTGAAAGGCAGTATATATGTGTGTTGGAGTATATAAATAGCTATAAGCAAGAGTGAGTGATTGTGATAGTGGCTGTATGGATGAGTGTGTGCTTGTATCAGTGATTGTATAAGAGCGTAACAATGTGCTACTATTTGTATGAGTAAGTGAGCTGGTGTGTGTATAACTGTATAGGTGAGTAAATGGCAGTGTGTTTAATTATTTGCATGACTGACTAGGTGTGTGAGTATCTCTATGGATGAGTGGCGTTGTTTGAGTGTCTATATAGGAGTAAGAGTGCATATGATAGTCCTGTACTGAGTGACCGTAAGTATGAGTGACTGTACGGGTGAGTGAGTGGATGTGTGTGTGTAGACCTAAGAATCAGTGAGTGGGTATGTAGTTATTGGTGTTGGAGTGTCTATGGTTTTGCGAATGGCAGTCTGTAATTTAGAGTGGGTGTATCAAAGGTTATATTAGGGTGTGAGGAGGTGCATCAGATTATCACGTGGATGATGTCATCAGTGATGTCATTTGAGATGTCATCAGTGATGTCATCAGTGATGTCACTGACCATGTCATGAGTGATGTAATATGTGACGTCATCAGCAGTGCATTAGTGGGGCGCGAGTTATAGTTAGCTGAACTAACTATAACGGGGAATTTCACGGGTTTTGTACGAGTGCAATGTCCAACTAACTATAACTGTCCCTAAAACCTATGGTTTTTTCAGTGAATTTCAAAGGTTTTTAAATGCTAATTTGTAACTATAACGTGTCTGAAACCTATGGTTTTTTCAGTGAATTTCAAAGGTTTTTTAAATGCTAATTTGTAACTATAACGTGTCTGAAACCTATGGTTTTTTCAGTGAATTTCAAAGGTTTTTTAAATGCTAATTTCTAACTATAACGTGCCTGAAACCTACGGTTTTTTCAGTGAATTTCAAAGGTTTTGTAAATGACAATTTTTAAATGTATTAATTGTTATATTAATTTTTTTCATACTGATTTACTACATTTTTAGAAACAATTTTTTTACATATTTTATTTTTTAAATTACATTGTAATTACATTATACATTACATTACAAAAATACTTTCTCAGAATGAATTACTTTAGTTTAAATACTTTGCAGATAGGCAATAGACTTTTAAGTACAGTAGTTACAGTTGTTGCAATGGGCAACACATTTTCAAACACAATGCAACATTCAGCTCAATGTGAATTTCTAGTTAAATGCAATTAGTTACTTTATGGATTACTTTTTAAACCACAGGACTGGATCCTAGATTCAGTCCTGGTACATCTCCTGTAAACAGTTGAGTAAAAGCGTTTTGGTTACAGTCGTGATTTTTAAGGAATATTATTGTATTTTAAAAGTTGACACTTAGAAACTTTTTCTCATAGAATCACCAATGTTATCCTATGGAAGGAAATTCACTTAGCAGGTAAAAACTGTTATCGTTATTTTTCTTACTCAGTGTTGGATCCTGGATCCAGCACTGGTGCATCTCCTGTAAACAGTTGAAAGAATGCGTTTAAGTCATACAGGCGATTTTTAAGGAATATTTGTAGTTTGTGAAAATCAACACTTTGAAACTTTTTGCTGAAAACCAGTCAATTTTAGCCTATGAAGGAAATTCAAGTTACCGGTAAGTACGGTTAAAATTACTTTTCAGGACCAGTACTGGGCTGAAAGATGCAGCACTGAGGTCTCTCCTGATAACAGGTGAGTAAATCGGAATTCGTATTTCGGCTGATTTTAGAGGAATATTTTAAAGTTCCAAAACTCCACACTTAGAAGAATTTCCAAGTGAAACCAGTCAATGTTAGCCTATGGAAGGAAATTCAAGTTACTGGTAAGTACGGTTAAAATTACTTTTCAGGACCAGTACTGGGCTGAAAGATACAGCACTGAGGTCTCTCCTTATAACAGGTGAGTAAATCGGAATTCGTATTTCGGCTGATTTTACAGGAATATTTGTATGTTTCAAAAATCAACACTTAGAAACTTTTTCAGCAAAAAGCAGGCAATGATATCCTATGGAAGGAAATTCAAGTTACTGGTAAGTACGGTTAAAATTACTTTTCAGGACCAGTACTGGGCTGAAAGATGCAGCACTGAGGTCTCTCCTGATAACAGGTGAGTAAATCAGAATTCGGATTTCGGCTGATTTTAGAGGAATATTTGTATGTTTCAAAATCAACACTTAGAAACTTTTTCAGCAAAAGCAGGCAATGATATCCTATGGAAGGAAATTCAAGTTACTGGTAAGTACGGTTAAAATTACTTTTGAGGATCAGTACTGGGCTGAAAGATGCAGCACTGAGGTCTCTCCTGATAACAGGTGAGTAAATCGGAATTCGTATTTCGGCTGATTTTAGAGGAATATTTTAAAGTTCCAAAACTCCACACTTAGAAGAATTTCCAAGTGAAACCAGTCAATGTTAGCCTATGAAGGAAATTCAAGTTACCGGTAAGTACGGTTAAAATTACTTTTCAGGATCAGTACTGGGCTGAAAGATGCAGCACTGAGGTCTCTCCTGATAACAGGTGAGTAAATCGGAATTCGTATTTCGGCTGATTTTAGAGGAATATTTTAAAGTTCCAAAACTCCACACTTAGAAGAATTTCCAAGTGAAACCAGTCAATGTTAGCCTATGAAGGAAATTCAAGTTACCGGTAAGTACGGTTAAAATTACTTTTCAGGACCAGTACTGGGCTGAAAGATGCAGCACTGAGGTCTCTCCTGATAACAGGTGAGTAAATCGGAATTCGTATTTCGGCTGATTTTAGAGGAATATTTTAAAGTTCCAAAACTCCACACTTAGAAGAATTTCCAAGTGAAACCAGTCAATGTTAGCCTATGGAAGGAAATTCAAGTTACTGGTAAGTATGGTTAGAATTACTTTTCAGGACCAGTACTGGGCTGAAAGATACAGCACTGAGGTCTCTCCTGATAACAGGTGAGTAAATCGGAATTCGTATTTCCGGCTGATTTTAGAGGAATATTTGCACAATGGTGAAGGGAGGGGGCGGGGCCTGAGGTGACATCTGTGCAAACGCGCCCGCTGCGCTGCTTTTAAGTTGGGGGATTAAGTCCCCTTGAATCCTGAGGGTCCCTAGGGGCCAACTAGCCCACCAGGAACCTCCAATATGCGCCAGGGGCTGCGTTGCAGAGACGTGTAGAGAGGCCACACCCCTTTACACCTCTCTGCAACGCAGCTCTGTGGCGCTTTCTGGATGTACCTGTTGGGCTAGTTGGCCCTCAGGGACCCTCAGGATTGAAGGGGATTTAATTCCCATCTTAAAACGCGCCACGGGGCCTGTTTGCACACATGTCACCTGAAGCCCCGCCCTCCCTTCACCACTGTGCAAACGCGCCCGTGGCGCGTTTTAAGTTGGGGGATTAAGTCCCTTGAATCCTGAGGGTCCCGGAGTCCAACTAGCCCACCATATACCTCCAAAAAGCGCCACAGAGCTGCGTTGCAGAGAGGTGTGCAAAGGGGTGTGGCCTCTCACACGTCTCTGCAACGCAGCCCCTGGCGCATATTGGAGGTTCCTGGTGGGCTAGTTGGCCCCCAGGGACCCCCAGTATTCAAGGGGAATTCGTCTCTTCTGCAAACGCGCCAGGGGCGCGTTTGCAGAGTGGTGAAGGAAGGGGCCCGACTCGATGTTTAAAAAAATAATAATAATTTGTCTCCTGAAGGGGGCTGTGTGGCCCCCCTTCCTTTTTCCTGCTTTTATGCCCTGGGGACCCCATCCCCCAGGGCCTTACCCCTTTTTAAAATTTTTAATAAAACAGAAACGGGAAGGGCCGCGTGGCCCCCTTCCCTGGGCCTGTATTGGCCCCGGGACCCCATCCCCGGGCATGGTCTTTTTATTTTTTTATTTTTTTATTTTTATTTTTTGGGGAGGGGGCCGCGTGGCCCCCCTCCTGGGCCACTACTTGCCCCGGGACCCCATCCCCTGGGGCTGGCTCCTCTCCGTTGGGGGACTGTGGGGGTCCCCAATCCCCCACAGTCCCGCCGGCTCCCCACGTCCCTTGGGAGCCGGCATTGCTGTCTCACATGGGGAGCAGCTGACATGCTGCTCCCATGTGGAAAAGCAATGTGCTTTGGATATTGGAAGAGAGAGCAGGTTTCCCTGCTCTCTCTTCCAATATCCAAAGCAGTTTGCTATGGCAGGACGGGAGCCGCGAGGCTCCCGTCCTGCCATAGCAAACTACAGTGTCCCGGGGTAGGCACCCGGGACACTGCAGGAGCCGGCCCTGGGGGGTGGCGGTCCCCAGGGCCATCAAGGGCTCCAGGAGGGCCGCGCGGCCCTCCCCTACATGAGCACAGCCCCGGGGAGGTGGTGGTCCCTGGGCTTCGGGGTCCAAAACGGACCCCCATTTTACTTTGTTAGTGCCCCGGGAGGTGGCGGTCTCGGGCGTGTGGGGGCTGGAGCCCCCACACAGGTTGTTAAATTAATAAAAAAAGCCCCGGGAGGTGGTGGTCCTCGGGCTGCGGGAGGGCCTCAGAGCCCTCCCGCACCATTTTTTAAAAAGCCCCGGGGGTGGCGGTCCCCGGGGCTTGGACCCCACACATTAAATTATCCCCCCTCACCATGCCCCCGGGACTTGGGCCACCCGGGGCCAATCACATCGAAGCGCGGGAGACCGCGCTTCGATTTTTTTTCGGCAGGATTCGCGCACCCTGAGCGCATCCTGCCGATTTTTTTTTTTTAAAAATGCTTTTTGCCCAGGGGGTCCTTGTGGGACCCCTGAGCAGGCCTAGGGGTTAGGGTGTTTCCACCCTGCCCCCTTTGTGCGTTTTGCGCACTTGTTTCTTTTTTTTTCTCGGCGGATACGCGCACCCTAAGCGCATCCCGCCGATTTAAAAAAAAAAAAATCTTTTTTTCTGCCCAGGGGTCCTTGTGGGACCCCTGAGCAGACCTAGGGGTCAGGGTGTTTCTACCCTGCCCCCTTTTGCGCTTTGCGCACTTGTTTCTGTCCCTCGGTTCTACCGAGGGATAAAATGGCTGCCAACACTTCTTGATTTGGAGTGTTGACAGCCAATTAGCATGCAGCTCGTGATCGGGAGGGTACGCGGATCCGACGCGCCCATAGATATATATGTGGTTTTAATTGTGAATTTCTCAGGAACTACTGAACGGATTTACACCATTTTAGCAAAAGGCACCAGTCTGAACCAAGGGCTACCTCTTTGCCAAATTTGGGGTAATTCCGTTCAGCAGTTCGGGCTGTAGCTGCGACTAAAGGTTCCTATGGAAAAATGAATGGGGAAAACGCATTTTGGGACCCCTTTTTCTCGGCCCCCGCTTGACGTATCCCCCCGAGACTTTCAGGGTAGGAGCGGACCGGAGCGCCCCAACAAGTTGGAAGCTTTCACGAAGATTCGTCAACCGGCGCCAACGTTATTGCAAATAGAATGTCGCGGATTTCCTATGGATAATAGGTTGTAACTATAACTATCTACTGGCGACCGCCAGTAGATAATATATATCCAAAATGCAAAGTTCGCCCAATGACTCCAGCTCGGTCCACTTCTATGTGGCAGGGCTCTTCCACAACCGGGATCGGCCGTTTAACAAATCCAAAATGCAAAGTTTCCCATTTAGAAGAGCCAACATCCAGGTAGGTAAATCCTCGTGTTTATTATGCAGAAAAACAGCGCAGTGGAGGGAAAACAATGTCCAAATAAATCTGTCTGCCTTGCCTGACGCGTTTCATGCTCCTCGAGCATTTCTTCAGAGGCTTCACTTAAACACACTGCGTGGAGCACCGGCCTCATTAAATCATTTTCACCTGCCCCAGTGGGCGTTGGCTCACCATGAGCCTGCTGGTATATGTAGTGCCAAAATATCGCTCCAGTGAGCTGTTCCTTAGCAGTGTCAATGTTCAGCAAATAAAATCCCCAGTGGGTCTGGAAATTGTCACACAGCCTCAGCGCTGCATATTGCAAACCTGCATCACGACCTTCCTGCCCTTCATGCTGTTCGCCCAATGACTCCAGCTCGGTCCACTTCTATGTGGCAGGGCTCTTCCACGACCGGGATCGGCCGTTTAACAAATCCAAAATGCAAAGTTTCCCATTTAGAAGAGCCAACATCCAGGTAGGTAAATCTTCGTGTTTATTATGCAGAAAAACAGCGCAGTGGAGGGAAAACAATGTCCAAATAAATCTGTCTGCCTTGCCTGACGCGTTTCATGCTCCTTGAGCATTTCTTCAGAGGCTTCACTTAAACACACTGCGTGGAGCACCGGCCTCATTAAATCATTTTCACCTGCCCCAGTGGACGTTGGCTCACCATGAGCCTGCTGGTATATGTAGTGCCAAAATATCGCTCCAGTGAGCTGTTCCTTAGCAGTGTCAATGTTCAGCAAATAAAAACCCCAGTGGGTCTGGAAATTGTCACACAGCCTCAGCGCTGCATATTGCAAACCTGCATCACGACCTTCCTGCCCTTCATGCTGTTCGCCCAATGATTCCAGCTCGGTCCACTTCTATGTGGCAGGGCTCTTCCACGACCGGGATCGGCCGTTTAACAAATCCAAAATGCAAAGTTTCCCATTTAGAAGAGCCAACATCCAGGTAGGTAAATCTTCATGTTTATTATGCAGAAAAACAGCGCAGTGGAGGGAAAACAATGTCCAAATAAATCTGTCTGCCTTGCCTGACGCGTTTCATGCTCCTCGAGCATTTCTTCAGAGGCTTCACTTAAACACACTGCGTGGAGCACCGGCCTCATTAAATCATTTTCACCTGCCCCAGTGGGCGTTGGCTCACCATGAGCCTGCTGGTATATGTAGTGCCAAAATATCGCTCCAGTGAGCTGTTCCTTAGCAGTGTCAATGTTCAGCAAATAAAAACCCCAGTGGGTCTGGAAATTGTCACACAGCCTCAGCGCTGCATATTGCAAACCTGCATCACGACCTTCCTGCCCTTCATGCTGTTCGCCCAATGACTTCAGCTCGGTCCACGCAGTGTGTTTAAGTGAAGCCTCTGAAGAAATGCTCGAGGAGCATGAAACGCGTCATGCAAGGCAGACAGATTTATTTGGACATTGTTTTCCCTCCACTGCGCTGTTTTTCTGCATAATAAACACGAACATTTACCTACCTGGATGTTGGCTCTTCCAAATGGGAAACTTTGCATTTTGGATATATATATATATATATATATATATATATATATATATATATATATATATATATATATATTACCTACTGGTTGCTGGCAATAGCCAGTAGGTAGTTGTAGTTACAGTTAGGACCAAAGTTTCCATAGGAAAAGTGTTTTTTGTTTTGCCAATGACATTGGCGCCTCTTGATGAATCTTCACAACATTTT
This sequence comes from Calotriton arnoldi, assembly GCA_963921515.1. Lineage (NCBI taxonomy): Eukaryota > Metazoa > Chordata > Amphibia > Caudata > Salamandridae > Calotriton > Calotriton arnoldi. Next base: position 160,928 of record CAWUFW010006370.1, on the reverse strand, counting down.
TACAAAACTTCCCTTTTTTGTTCAGCTACTGTGTTGAAAGATTCAGGGTGATTTGTCAAGCGGGGGTCGAGAAAAAGGGGAGGTCCCGAAACATCTTTTCCCCATGTTATGTCTATGGGGATTTTTCATTTTTTGAACACGACTACAGCTCGAACTGCTGAACGGAACTACACCAAATTTGGCAGAAAGCTAGATATTGCTTCAGAAACCATGCCATTTGTAATTTGGTGTAAATCCGTTCAGTGGTTTCAGAGATATTTAGGTTTTAAAAATATAGAGATCTAGGAGCCTAAAATCCTACTGAAATTTGATTGGCTGCCAACACTTCAACCAGGAAGTGTTGGCAGCCATCTTGGGACCAATTGTTGTGACTTGAATTGTTACTATGCATCCTTTCCCTTAGTTCCCTGCTGCTTAGCCAGTATGGATGTGATGTAGTAGAATGCTGGAGTCCTTGGTGATGTAATGGAATGCTGGAGTGCCTGGTGTGGTTGAGAGAGTGTCATTTGGAGTGAGTGGGCTGAGCAGCAAGAAGGCTGCTCATGGTGGGGCTGTCTGCTATGTACTAAACTACTTATCTGAAAGTTACCATCTCAATTACCTGTAACTAAATCCTAATAAATCGTATTCTACTATCTACCCTACGGCTACCCGGCATTCCTTCCATGTGCCCTAGTGCTGTGTTGTAGGGTTGTGTTCCCTAGTGCTGTGTTGTGGGGTCATGTACCCCGAAGTGCTTTGCCTGAGACACCTGTCCCATCAGGTTTACAGTATGTGTGTGCATTGCAGGGTCTGTACCCTAGGGTTAAGTGTGGCGTTATGTGCCTAGTTAGTGCGAAGGTCACACTTTAATTGCCTGTTGTGTGCAGAAGGGGGGAGTGAGGGTATTACACCTCTTAGGTGTCCTTATTTCTCCAAGTTCTGCATAGTACTATATTGGTGTAATTTTAATGTATTTTGTGTTGTTGGACTGTTTTGTTTTCCTTTCCTTCTTTTGTCCTTTCAATTTGCAATGAATTAGTTTTAACCTGTATGTCCTCTCTTGTGCTTATGATACTGTATGATGTGTATTTCCATTGTACATTGTTTTATATTGTTAATGTAGATTTTCCATGAAGGAAAATCTTAATTTTAAGTTTTATTAAAGACACGGAGGCGAGTATTATGCTTACTAATCTTGCTTGAATTTAATAGAATCAAAGATAACAATAAACTACACCTCTCAAAAGGCCAAGCGACAAGCTGGCCAATGGGAAAACTTAGAATCAATGATACAGAAGCAATTCACATAGGGGCACCATGCATAATATCCTGCTTGACTGCAAACAGCCCTCTTTTCTTGTGCGAGAAGCTAGATAGGTTCAGAAAACAAAGGGGAAATGGAAAGAACAATAAAACAAGCTAAACTCAAAATAGAGAACTCTTGACAATGTTCCATAAAAAAAATACTTGGAGCAGGAACGAAGTCCGATGACCCACTACCAGAAGGTGAAGAAGAAGGCAATTGAAAAGTAGAATCCACTTGAGGATGATGCCCAAAATCAGGAAGAGGCAGGTGGCAAAGCTGGAGCCGCTGTCGGGAGGGAGAAAGGACACATGTTAACTAGTGTTGCGGTGGGATAATACTCGCCTCCGTGTCTTTAATCAAATTAAGACTTTCCTTCATAAATTACTAGGAAAATCTACATTTTATGTCAAGACCGGAGGCTCCTTTATGCTTGTTTAAAGCAAATCAACAACCAACGAAGCAGCAGTAGGAATAGGTTTACAATAAAACATTCGAAACACTTTGTCATTGGACCAGTCATCCAATCTCAGAATGTCCTCCAATCTGGAACCTGCCCAAAAAGCTTTGGAATCCATGGTACCCCTGGTTGAATGAGCCCTGAAAACAGAAACATCAATACCGGAAAGGGACATGACCCATCTGACCCAACGGGCTAAGGTGGCAGAGGAAACAGGTTTGTGAGGTTTGTAGAAGGACATGAGGAGTTGGGACAGAGAGGACGTTCTGAGATCAAAGGTCCTTTGCTCACATACCTTGAGACACTGACCCACACACAGTTTGGGATGAGAAGGAAAGTAAGGGTAAAAAACAGAATTTAAATTGGTTTTTGTGCTTTTATTAACATAAAACATCACACCAGAAGGGGTAGATGGAAGAAGGGGTGAATTGACGAGAAGAAACATCCAGAGCTTTGACCTCAGATACACGTTTGATAGACACCAAACACAATAGCATATTAAGCTTGGCAGAAAGCATTTTCAGAGAAAGAGCTGAATTATCCGGCCAAGAGATAAACAGATTTAGAACCAAACTAACATCCAATAACTTAGTATACTTTGGTAAAGGAGGTTTGGAAAACTTTACTTCCTTTAAATGAGGACACACAAGCGCATGCTCCTCAATTGATTAACATTGATGGTGTTGTGATTGAGGGAAATAGCAGATCTGTAAAGATTAATTGTTCTGTAGGACTTCCCTGCTCTGACTTCTGATGCCAGAAAATTACCAATGTAAGTTATATGTGCTGAAAAGGGATTGAGATGTTTTCCCACACACCAGCTTGACCATAATGCCCAAGAGCATTTGTAAGCTCTAGCTGTTTCCGGAGCCCAAGCCTTGTCAATGAAATCTGAAGCTTCCTATGAAATACAGAGTTTACAGTGGTTAGACCCAATATTTTCCATGCTGAAAGGATCAATGTATTGTTGAGAACTAGATTGTGGGGATGGCCCAGAGGATCTGAGAGAAGATTGTTGAAGGAAGGAAGAAGGACCGGGAAATCCACTGCAATTTACAACAGAGATGGGAACCATACTTGTGATTGCCAAAAGGGGACCACTATCAGCAGAGATGCTAGTTGACGCCAGACCTGGGCTAGGACCCTGCTGATCATGAGAAAAGGATGGAAAGCATAATGGAGGTGAGGAGACCAATCCTGTGGGAAAGCATCTGTCGCTAAAGCCAAAGGGTCCGGACGCCAACTGAAGAAATGAAGGAGTTGGGTATTGATACGAGAGGCAAACAAGTCGAACTTGAAAAGGACCCCACTTTTGAAAGAGAGCTTGGAAGACAGAGGGATGAAGCTTCCAGACGCTGAAATCTCGTAGGTAACGAGAATGCCAGTCCATGATGAAATTGAGATTGCCTGGAAGATATTCCGCTCTGACAGAGATTTTGTTGAAAAGCCAGAATTCCCAAAGACTCTTTGCTAACTCTGTGAGGGTTTTTGATATGGTTCCACCCTGATGATTTATATAGTGGACCACAGAAACATTGTCCATTTTTTTATTTATTTAATTTATTTATTTATACAGCGCATCATTCATCTGTATGAATATCACGGCGCTAAGGGAGGTCCAGGCGAAGAAGGATAGAGCAGCAAACTTTATCCTGTGCTAGGCTTTTAATTGCAAAGGAACCTGCAATCATCTCTAAACAGTTTATATGCAATTTTGACTCCTAGAGAGACCATGTACCCCCAGCCGAGATTGCTCCACAACGGGCGCCCCAACCGGTCCATTTTGCATCTGATTCTAACACAATATTGGGGACTGAGGCAAAGATGGTTCTGCTGTTCCAAGCATCTAAATGGTCAATCCACCACTGAAGCTCTAGATGAGACTCTGGATCGATAGAAAGCAGATCTAAATAGGCCAGCCCTTGCCGCAGATGGCAGATTTTGAGACGTTGAAGGGCTCGATAATGAAGAGGGCGAGGAAAGATTGCCTGGATGGAAGTGGGCAGCAGGCCTACTATCCTTGCAAGGGATCTGAGAGAGATTAAGGAACTACAGAGTACCTGAGAAATATCAGATTTGATTGCTGATACTTTTGTTTGAGGGAGATGTAGAGAAGCTGTGGATGAATTTATGACAAAGCCCAAGAATTCAATTTGTTGAGAGGGAATGAGAATTGACTTTTCGGAATTCAAGAGGAAGCCCAGATCTGAAAGAAGAGAACGAGTGAGATGCAAATGTGATAGGAGAGTTTGACTGTCACAGGATATTGTCCAAGTAAATTATGAGCCTGACCCAGAGGGATCTTAGATAAGTTACTATCGATTTCATTATCTTTGTAAAGAACCAAGGTGCTAAAGACAGACCGAAAGACAGAGAGCAAAACTAGTAAGTCAGTCCAAGCCACTGGAACTGGAGACATTTTCTGTGTGAATGATGGATAGGGATCGCGAGATAAGCATATTGCAGATCTATTCTGATCATCCAATCGTGTTGCCGGAGTGAGTCTCTGAGATGAATAATGGTTTCCATTTTGAAATGACGGTATACAACAAACTGATTGAATAATTTCAGCTTGATGACTGGCCGCATCTTTTTGTTTTCCTTGCTAACCAGAAATATGGCGATACAAAAGGGGATGATGGACGGAACGTTTGAGCCAATCAAACACTCACCCCCAGTCAACTGATCTGGGTTTAATCCATCATCATTCTTTAGCTCACTCCACCACCCCAGTTCAGACATGGCCATATGCAAATCAGTCTGACCCTGTGCCTCATGGGAACAGTCCAGCACGAACTGCCAAGCCATGTCTTCCTGGACCGGAAACAAGCATCCTAGGACCGGTTTCTGGCATTCCAGCCGTCATCAGCCAGGCTTGCTTGAATCCAGTGGCAAAGTGAGCAAGGGACCCACGTCTGGGCATACCCCCGCCAACTTAGGGCGAACAAAGCGATACAAAAGGGGATGATGGACGGAACGTTTGAGCCAATCAAACACTCACCCCCAGTCAACTGATCTGGGTTTAATCCATCATCATTCTTTAGCTCACTCCACCACCCCAGTTCAGACATGGCCATATGCAAATCAGTCTGACCCTGTGCCTCATGGGAACAGTCCAGCACGAACTGCCAAGCCATGTCTTCCCTGGACCGGAAACAAGCATCCTAGGACCGGTTTCTGGCATTCCAGCCGTCATCAGCCAGGCTTGCTTGAATCCAGTGGCAAAGTGAGCAAGGGACCCACGTCTGGGCATACCCCCGCCAACTTAGGGCGAACAAAGCGATACAAAAGGGGATGATGGACGGAACGCTTGAGCCAATCAAACACTCACCCCCAGTCAACTGATCTGGGTTTAATCCATCATCATTCTTTAGCTCACTCCACCACCCCAGTTCAGACATGGCCATATGCAAATCAGTCTGACCCTGTGCCTCATGGGAACAGTCCAGCCCGAACTGCCAAACCAGAAATATGGAGCAGAGGAAACCTGATGGATCTAGACATGATGCTTGTATTGCTTGTTTTTGCAAAAGGGATTGAACCTCTATTGATATGAGATTTGGCATGTTGGCGGAGAAGATTAGAGGAGGAGAAAAAATAGTTTGGAAAGGTGGCGCGTAGTATTCTATAAGATAACCTTGGATGGAGCTGAGAACCCAAGAATCTGCAGTTAGAGTTTGCCACTTTGAAAGAAACAACCTTAGACGACCCCCTACGGGAGGAGGGCCAGAAGAGGGACTCACCTTACTGGGAATTATTTCTGAAGTTCTTTTGGCCACGTCCTTTGAAGCCTCTACCTCTTTGAGGATAGAATTGGGGTTTGAATTCCTGATAGTTGTAATTGGCGTTGAATGAACCTCTGGAGCCTTGATTGTGGTATGGACAGCCGGTAAAGCGACTCTTCCCTCTACAGGCCCATGAAAAAACCCATAGGGAAAAAACTTTCTTCAATGATTGCTGAGCTTTCTCAATTGAAGCAAATGTAGTGACATATTTACATAAATCTTTCACAAAAGAGTCGCCAAAAAGAAGCCCATCATCCTTGATACCTGAGTCAAGAGCAGCCAGGTTAGCTAACTTAGGATCCAATTTTAAAAAGAGTCCTTTATGGCGTTCATGGGTTATTGCCGAATTGACATTGCCAAGGAGATAAAAGGATTGTTGTATCCATAAAGAAAGATCTTGTGAATCTAAGTCCATACCATCCAGCCTGGCAGATTCTGTCATATCGAATATGCGGGTAAGAGGCCCCACAACATCCAATAATTTGTCTTGACAGGTAGACCCCACTTTATCTACCCCTTTTCGGGGATTGTTACCAAATTTTGAAAAGAAGGTTAACAAAGGCTGGTCAATAGAGGGAGTAGAAGTAATGTTAGAGGAAAGGGAAGGTCTAGGACATTCTGAGTTGAGCTTGGACCTGGTGGATTTGTCCAGAGGGAGACGAAGTCTAGAAGAGATGTAATCTCCAACATGGGCAGCAGGAAACCACTCTGTAGAATTATGGTGGTGAATTGAAGAAGGGTCGAACATAGGGGAACCTTCAGCATCCAGAAGAGGCTTGGAAATGGAAGGATCAATTTTTACTTTCTTTTGTGGCGGAGAGGAAGAAGGATCATTGGCATCAAACATATTCGAAATATCATCCGCATCACCGATATTGTCATCAGTGTCCAATATTTGCGAAATCACAATTTGTTTAGGTACCTCAGAGTTTTTGGACTTAGATTTATATTTAACAAAAGATGTTGAATTCCTCTCCTTGGAAGGAGGCCGGGGAGGAACCGTGTCCTCAACCTGATGAGAGGAAGCCTCACTATACTCCCAAGAATCATCATTCTCGGGAATCTTATTTTTTAAGTTGGAAAGAGGTACAGATTTTTTCTTTCTGCCATCGCCCACAGAATGGTCCAGTAAAGCTTTGGACATCACATTTAACATGGAATTCTCCATATTCTTTGAGAATTTATTAATTGAAGCCACAACTGCCTGCTCCACAGAAGAATGAATGAAAACATTCAAGTCATTTTTAAATGCCTCCCCTTTCTCATTCTCCATATCAGAAACAGGAGAGCTATCAATCTCCATTGGAAAACACCCAAAAATAAAAGACACTACCTTGAAACAGCAGAACAAGAGTTAACACTGAACAGAAGAAGGCCCGCCCCTGGGCGTGTACTCGGTGAGGAAACTGAGACCAAAGAAAGCAAATGCCCCGCCCAATGAAGGCTGCCCGATATCGAGGAAGGTATCGGAGCAGCCGGGCGAAGGGGCACACTGAGGGACAGAAGCAAACACAGCAGAGCAAGGAGAGGAGGCAGAAAAACTGCTGGCTTGCATGGCGCTATGAGGAAAGCCGCCTACAGGACTCGATGAAGAAAGTAAGATGTTCGGGAAATGGCTGACTCACGCTTCGCTGACAGGAAAGTGTGCAGTGCACGCACAAGTGCCGTTGAAGAAAAACAGTAAGCGCGAGCCGCGCGTTGAAAACAAAGTAACGATATGAGGAGGGCAAACCAGCAAACATATATGGCATAAAATAATGAATGCATAAATAATGAAATATGTATAATGAGAAACAACTGTACTTATCTTGACTGCGAGCGGCAAGATAAGAGGGCTGTTCGCAGTCAAGCAGGATGTTATACATGGTGCCCTTATGTGATTGGCTTCTGTATTGTTGATTCTAAGTTTTCCCATTGGCCAGCTTGTTGCTTTTCCTTTTGGGAGGTGTAGTTTATTCTTTTCCTGGGTGCTATTAAATTCAAGCAAGATTAGTAAGCATAATAGGAGCCTCCGGTCTTTACATAAAATTGTTTTCCCTAAGGGAATGAGAAGTGATGTGACTTGAATTGTTACTATGCATCATTTCCCTTAGTTACCTGTTCCCTGCTGCTCAGCCAGTAGGGATGTGATGTAGTGGAATGCTGGAGTGCTTGGTGATGTAATGGAATGCTGGAGTGCCTGGTGTGATTGAGAGAGTGTCAGTTGGAGTGTGTGAGCTGAGCAGCAAGGATGCTGCTCCTGGTGGGGCTGTCTGCTATGTACTAAACTACTTATCTGAAACTTACCATCTCAATTACCTGTAACTAAATCCTAATAAATCTTATTCTACTATCTACCCTATGGCTCCCCGGACTTCCGTCCATTACAACACCAATATACATGATAGAACCCTAATGAAATGCATTGTAGTGAATGTCAGGTTTTGAGGGTCACAAAAAGGAGAAAGTATAAAGGGTGATAACAGATTTTAATTACAATATAAATCATTTGTTAATGGTACCATACTAATTTTGGGAATTGTTGTGTGTTCTAAAGTGGTGTTACACTGTGGAAAAGCCTTCTGCTGGGATGTCAAGAATCATGTTTGAGGGAAAACTGTTTTCTCATGATTTCCCCATAAAAGTTATGGAAGGTGCTCCAGAAGCTAAAATGAGAGCATATGTTCTGTAAATTCGCACTATCTTTCTCTGTCATATGAAAATGAAGTCTGACATTTAATCCCCCCGTGTTCTACTGCAGCCTCCCAGAGTGTTTTAAAGTACAACTAGAGCGCTCACAGTGTTACTTATGACAAAAGTATGGCACACCTGAAGCCATGTTGATTGAATCAAACCGGTAAAACATAAAACATTTAGGGCCAGATGCACAACCATTCAGTTTAGCGAGTCACACATTGCGCAGAATTGCGACTCGCTAATCTGAATGTACAACAGTGTCTCAGGCACTGTTTGCGATTCCCAGTGGGGTCGCAAATTGCATGCCTCATCAATATTCATGAGGCAAGCGCAATTTGCGATCCCCCTGGGAATGGCTAGCACTGACAGGGATGGAAGCCTGCTGGGGTCAGCAGACCAACATGTCTGAGACTGTATTTTCAATAAAGCAGTTTTTTTTTTTTTTAAATGCAGCTCGTTTTCCTTGAAGGAAAACGGGATGCATTTAAAAAAAAAAAATGACACTTTTCAGTTTCATTTTTAAAGGGCAGGCAGTGGTCCCTGGGACCTACTTGAATTAGGTGGTAATGCGAGTGTTTTGCGACCGCAAATGCGGTCGCAAAACAATAGTACATTGGTGTTAGAGTCGCTATTAGGAAGGGACGCCGTTGGCATACCCCTTCCAAATAGCGAGTGGCAAATACTATTTTGCGAGCGAGTGACTCGCAAAATAGCGTTTGTACGTAATACCACCACCGTTTTTTGGGGTTGCAAACGGGTTGATTTCCCTTTGCGACTGCTACAAACAGTCATACATCTGGGCCCTAATTTTATTTTAAAAGGAACAAAATGAGGGGGTTCAGTTTGTCATAGAAATTATAGTTAGTGCTGTAGAAAGAAACATTAGGGCACATTTTAAGTGAGTTCTCAAATATCTTCCTTTTCTATTTCATTTAAGCATTCTGACATGCAGACTGAAACATGCACTTTCAACACCACCAGCAGACTTCCAGTTAACTCCCTGTTGATCAGCAGTTTTATTACAGTGTTCTAATGAGCAACTAGAGTGCTAACATTCTGAATTTATGCCAAAGGTGTGGCACATATAAACGCCATCTTGATGGAATCAAAGTATGAAACTGAAAGCATTTTCTACTGGGGATACTGCTGTAAACAATGAAATTAGGGAGCTTAATAACAAATAAGTCTCCCAAGATGCCACCGGAGGAAAAAAGAGCCCAAGTATAGCCCAAATATACCAATGACAGAAGTGTGCAAAACACTTAATTATTTTGTTTTTTTGCAGTTTTATATAGCACAGACTTGACCCAAAGGTATAGGAGTGCTTTACATTCACAAGGACACATTCATTTTGGTTTTAGGCATGGGGAGATTAAGTGATTTGCCCAGAATCCCAGGATGTTGAGCTGACGCTGAAACTCGAACCTGGTTCCCCGGTTGTAAAGTATGCAGCTTTGGCTGTAACGTCACATCATCTCCCTTAAGTGTAACATATAACCAAGTGATCAACTGGATAAAAAAAAACATAATGATAGCAAATTATTTAAAGGTGCTTTGTTGCTATTTGAGAACTTAGAAAATATGTCCTCTTTTTAGCTGTTTAGAGCACTAACCATAATTTCTATGGGAATAAGGCCCTATCATAAAGGAGGGTGCAGAGGCAACAGGTTGACCAGGCTGTGCAGGCGGGAGGGGCAGTGGTAGCACAACAGACCATGGAGGGAAGGGAAAAGGAGGGCAGGGGGAACAAACCAACCATGCAGTACTGGCAAGAGAGTCTGTGGCAATATGAAAGACCATTGAGGGCAGAAGGAAAAGGCAGCACAACCATACATGCCAACAGATCCGATTCAGGCAGGAGTCTCCCAATGATTTTAAGCCCAAAAGCCTCTATTTTATTTGTACCCTGCCTAAAATCTCCTGTTTTTCAGTGTAAGACAATGGAGGAAATCAATTCCTCAGGTTTTTTTTGTCAAAATCTCCCCTTTACCAAGTTCAAAATGTTGGCAAGTTTGGTACATTGGATCACGAGGTCAGAGGAATGGAGTAGGGGCATGAACTTGGATAAGAGAGGGCAAGAGGGAGATGGGCGGGGGCTCCAAACTGGCCTTACAGGGCAGGCGTCAGGGGTGTCAGCAGCACAATACATCACACAGGGCAAGCGGGTCGGCAGTGCAGCAAATGGACCATGGAAAGCAATAGGGAGGGAACCTGGCTATGCACATGGACAACAGAGAGCAGAGGGGAAAGAGGCATGGGCAGCAAGCTGACCATAGCAGACAGACAGGAGGGACAGTTGCGGCATAATGGACCATGACGGGCAGGCAGGAGGGGGCAGGGGAACGACAGTGGACCAAACATGGCAGGAGGGAGGGTTAGGGGTCTCGCATGGAAAACGGAGGGCAGGGGGCAAGGGGGCAGGGTAGGAGCAGGAAGCTGACCTTGGAGGGCAGGTGGGATGGGCACTGGAAGCACAACACGCCTTTGAGGGCAACAGTGAGACTATAATGGCATACACAGAGACAACGAAGGGAAGGTGGGAGGGGTCAGGGGCAGCAAGCTGACCACACAGTGCAGGTGGGTAGAGATGTGGCAGCACAGAAGACCATGCATGGCAAGCGGGAGGATTGGTGGCAGCACAACAGCCATGGTGGGTAATAGGGAGGGTCTGGTGCATGAACTCGGAGAACAGAGGGTAGAGAGGAGGTGGATGGGTCAGAAAGCTAACTGTTTAGGGCAGGCAGGGTGGGCAGTGGCAGAACAACGGCCACACACGGCTGTAATGAGGGCGCATGGTCATAGACAAGGGCAATGGATGGCAAGGAGGAGAGGGCAGGAGCAGCAAGCTTCGGTAGGGGCGGCACAATGCCAGGCCAGGCCAGGCCTTGCATTCAACCCCACCCCCACTGTGCATTGCGATAGGCATCTTACTTTGCGTTAAAAAAACCAGAGACATTCTCTGAAAAAAAAAGGTTACAGGGACGTTTCAGTCAGCAAATAGAATTGAAAAAAACCTTAGAAATTCACTGAATAAACCAAAGGTTACAGGGACATTATAGGCTCAGATTTATACAGTCAGTCACAAACATATGAATATGTGTGTATATATATATATATATATCCACCAAACTCCTTCACCGCGTGTCTGCTTCACCAAACACAAAGAAAGAGCGCCGACCTCACCAATCTTCAATTTGCAGTATTTATTTGTGCTCCCCAAACAATGCTGCTGCCATGACGCGTTTCGTCCCTCTGGGGGACTTGATCACATGACGCGCTGATAGCCTAGGCAGTTATTTAAATACCATTTACAATTGTGTCGCATGACAACTTTCTTAAAGTGCACAGTGCTCATAAATAAATAAATAAGGATAACGTATCCAAACGGTCAAAATTGATAATACAGTACCTGCATAAATGCTTTTTTACACAGATTTGTTTCATAAATACATGTATATATAAATAAATGTAAAATTTAATAAATATATAAATACATAGATATAACATTTAAAATCGGTATTCATACATTTCTGTGTCATGGCTTAAATACTCCCTGGAAGTGAGTACCATTTATTAGTACCTTCTTCCACCTCATGTATATAATATGTATTGTCATTATCCACTTTTGGTTTATAAAGATAAATAAAACGTGTTTACACCCCTATCGTGATATCTGCCTTAAACTATTCATTATATCAAGAGAAAAAAGAGAGAATAAAAATAGTGAATAAAAGAGTTTTAAAACCTGAATATACTAAAATTCTATTAAGCGGTGCGGAAGAAAAGTTAACTTGAAATGTTGTGGGGCAAACTGGTTAATTTAGTCTGTTGTTACTTCTAAATTATTTGTTTGTATAATTTATTAGACACATCATTTTAAAGAGAACCCGAGTGTCAATATCTGATTCATCTGCTCAACAGATGTTCCCGGGTGGTTGCTGTATTTTAAAATTTAAATTTAAATTTAGATTTGAACTTGGAGAAGTTGGCTAAATCTGACTACAATCCATGCCTCATTTGTCTAAGTTTGTGGATTCAGTAAATTAGACTGGCATGAAGTTCCTCAGTGGCATTCAATCCATTGGGCTGTTTAGTGTCGAGATTTGAGATGTATTGCATCTCTAATTTGCGGAGGGCTTTCTCACGATCGCCCCCTCTTTTGTTGACTGGAATACAGTCAATCAGATAATATTTAAGGTCCTTAGAATTGCCTTCATGTTTTTCACTAAAATGGCGAGCCACTGGGTATGTGGTGTCTTTGTTTTTAATTGCTCGTATGTGCTGGAGTACCCTTTTGTGATCCTGTAAAATAGTGCTGCCAACATATTTTAATTTACATGGGCACTCCAGCACATACACCACATGGTCAGTTTTACAGTTAAGCGCTTTGTCTATCCTCCTCTCAATATCTCCAAAAGGAGCCTTATAGCTGGTCATATTGACACCATATTGGCAAGCTTTACAGGTTTTGCACTTGTAAAAGCCAAATCTTTGAGACAACCATGTATTTTTATTCAAGGGGCCAAAAGGGTCATTTTTTACTAAGGCATCCTTCATGGATCTGCCCCTGCAATAAGTTATAGCAGGCCATTTCGGGGCTGTGGTGCCTATAATTGGATCCAGTTTGATTAGGTACCAATTTTTGTTAATAATTTTTCTTACAGCAACCTCCTGCTGATTGTATTTTAAAATAAACCTGAAATTGTTGGTTTCTTTAGTTACTTCCACCTTTGATTTAGTTTTGAGAAGCATCGCCCTAGATTCTTGATTACTTTTTTAATAGCTGCTTCTAGACATTTTTGACTGTAGCCCCTCTCTCTAAATCTTTTAATGCACTCATTTTGAGCTATATGGAGGTCCCTATCGTTGCTACAAATACGTTTAAGCCTGAGTAGCTCACCGTATGGTATACTTTTTACCAGGTGTCTGGGATGGGCACTGCTGGCATGTAATACGGTGTTGCCTGCTGTTGGCTTCCTATGGAGTCTCGTTTCAATTTTGTTATATTTGACATAAACTTCCATGTCTAAAAAGGTCACCATATTGTTGCTGATACAAGCGGTAAAATTCAAATTCAGTTGATTCTCATTAATTTTTGCTATAAAATTTTCAGCTTGTTCATGGGTGCCTTGCCACACCAGGAAGAGGTCGTCTATGAATCTCCACCATGTCCTTACATGTTTAACCATGGGATCTCTGTGTTCAACCATGAGGACCAGCTCCTCCCACCAGCCCATGTGAAGACATGCATAGCTGGGGGAGAAGCTGGCCCCCATGGCGACACCTCTGGCTTGTTGGTAGTAGGCATTCTGAAACATGAAAATATTATTAGTCAAACAACACTCCACCATGTTCAATAACATATTGGTATGATCCGCATATTCAGGACCTCTGCGTGTTAAATAATATTGGATTGCTCTTAGGCCATCTTTGTGCCTAATCGAAGTATAGAGAGAGGTCACATCGAGAGTGATAAGCAAATAATCATTATTCCACTTGAAATTAAGCATTTTTTGTAAAAAGTCCCCAGTGTCTCTAATGTATGATGCCAAATTCTGTACATGTTCCTGAAGAAAATAATCAATATAAATTGATGTTTTTTCAAAGATGCTATTTCTGGCCGAGATGATTGGTCTGCCGGGTGGGTTTTGTCATCTTTGTGAATTTTGGGGATGAAGTATCAAATAGGTGTTGTAGGATTGTCATTTCTTAAATATTTATATTCCTCCATCGAAATTAGTCCCGTATTTCTCCAGGCTGCTAGTCTCATATTGTATATTCCATACATTGTGGTTAATGCCTGTTTGTTGCTGCGGCAATAGCAGGTATTATCGTTAAGTTGGTCCATTGCCTCTTTTACGTATTGATCTTTTTTCCACACGACCACGTTACCTCCTTTGTCGGCTCTTCTAATTACTATCTCATTGTTGTTGGTCAGTTTTGTCATTCATTCATGATATTGAATCTCCTTTATATCTTTTTTAGTTTTTTGGGCGTATTTCATTTTATTAATACCTTGGAGTTTGTGATTAAGATTTTTTAAAACACTAATAACTTGCTCTTGGAAAGCATCTATTGAGTCTTTGGGCATCATGGGATAAAAGGTTGAGGGTGGTTTAAACGGTGTGAGGCCTGCTCTGTACGTAGGAGTAGGTGACTTAATTCTTTCCTGCCAAGTGTTATCATTGCCTCCCTCGTCCAGTAACCCCTGTAATACTTCCATCAATTGACCCTCTGTATCACTGTCACTTATCTGCAGCATGGCATCACACTGGGTTGGTTCACTTATAACATCATTGTCCTTATTTGCTGAATCATATTGGGTTTTCTTTTTATGTTTAAAATATTTTTGCAGTTTTAATTTTCTCACACTTTTATATATGTCCACTAGGGTTGCCGCGTAGTTAAAGGCACTCTCAGGACAGTAGGATAGCCCAAGGGCCAGCAGTTGTTCTTCCGCTTTATTTAGTATTGTATCCGTCAAATTAATCACTGTTTTGGATTCAAACTCTGGCTCAGAGGCACTTTGCGTTACTTCCTCCACTGTTGGTGTTGTTGGCGTTTTGGCTGCCTTTTCTTGTTTTCGTTTTTTTGCCTTGCGCCTCTCCCTGCGCTTTCTGCTCCTGCTAATTCTTGGTTGCTTTGTTGCTTTCTCGGGCGCAGGGACTGGAGGCGTTCTTTGCATAAAAAATCCACCTCCTCTGTTAAAGAGAATCGACGGGTTGATTGCTGCCTTATTTTTCGGCGTGTTCCCGCCTCTGATTCGCTGTCGACCGCCGAACTAACATCGGATGCTGAGGTTAGTTCAGGCTGTGGATTATTGATTGTTTTCTCTGTGGAGTTATTTTGCCGCGAGCCAGCTTTGTCCGCTTTCATAGTGTCATATTTCCTTTCGAACGTGAATATGCGGCCACATTCATAATCACTTCTGTCTCGGTGGAACTTGTAAGCTTTGCGTTCCCTTATCGTGTCTTCCTCTTTTTTTAATCTTTTTTTCATTTCATTTCTGATTTTTGCAAGTTCATCAGTTTGCCCCATTTCATCTAGTTCCTTGTTTAATTTTTCTATTTCCACAGATAAACGAGCACAGTCCTTCTCAGCATACTTTACTAGAATAAACAGAAGTCTGCGTGATGAATCTAAATTGGTCTCAGCCCATTCTTTCATCATGTCACGATCAGGCGCTTCGTAACTAGGGGCTAGTAAAATCCTTAAACCTCGTGGCACGCGTCCAACATCTATATAGCGCTGTAGGGATTTTGCTTCCCACCACTTTTTCTGTTCGGTGCGCATCGCCTTTTCTAGTTGTTTGCTCTTATCCCTCATACTGGTATTTTTTAGCTCACTTGGTGGATTGTGGGAACTTGAGTCTTTCCTGTGTTCAGCTTCGTCGCTGAACATCACCACTGCCGCTTGCTCTCTTTCTCGCAGCGCGTCGGCAGCCATTGTTTGTTTTTGGGAGTCTTATTGAGATAATGTTCAATATGTCAGCTCAGGGAATGCTCCAGCACGCTGGTACTAAGCAAGTGTCCGCTGTATTCCCGTCGTTGACCCATATATATATGTATAATGTTTCAAGCTGACTTTCATGTCAAAAGAAACTAAACAAGCAACTCTAGCCAGCGCTTCTTTGAAATACTCCTTTAATGTCGGCAGCAAATATAATAACACATTTTGACCTAACTCGTACTTGGTCACATGACCATCTGGTCAATTCCAACAACTTTATATTGGTGTGATTGCGTCATGGGCAGTGAAAACATACTTCAAAAACGAAGGATTTTCTTATATGCTTTCTATATGAGCGCAATGTATTTCAATGTTATATTTTTACATTCATTCCACATTTCTACAATTCATTACATTGTTGCTGGATCAGTCGTAATTGACATTATTGAAATGTTACATTGTTTCAATTTCAAACCGGACTACACAGGTAACAGGGGAAATTACATCTTTAGGCAGAAGTGCCATCAATTACATCCTGGTTGATCCTCAACAGATACAAATAAACCAAGTTACATTAAATCGTCTTTGAGATTGTCTCTAAACAGTGTTGTGTATTAAACATCCCCTCATGATCTCTTATTCCAGTCTCATGCTTCAACAGCTCTTGTCGCCCATATCTGAAACATATTACTATATTACTATACAGTTCCTGTAGTGATACATTCATTTTTCACAGAAATATCTATTCTATATTAATGCTCTCAACACAGCTTGAAGTCCACATTATACAAGTCCAATTCCTCTCTGAACAACATAAATCAAAATAGGCAGTGGTCGAAATCACTTTCAAAGCAATCGATTATCTATACGCTATCATTAATGCCCTCTATATCTCACACGCCAAACAAAAACAAACACCTCTGGTCATTAATTCCTACATCTGAGCCCCAGGAAGCCTCCCTCTTCAAACTCTTATTGTAGATGTACATGAAGCTCTTCATCCATGTTCATCCCTACTGGTGCTTTGCATTCTGCTTCCAAAATAAATTTAGATTCTAACTTCCTTAGGGATGCTACCCTATCACCACCCCTAGCATTCTTCGGTACCATGTCTTCTCCAAAGAATTTTGCCTTCTTCCAAACTCCCTCATGACTAGCATTAAAATGCTTGGCAGTGCTATAGCTCTTGTCGTTGTTTGTTATGGTTCGCCAGTGTTCCAGAATTTGTTTTTTTACTGGAAAAATGGTCAAGCCAATGTACCATTTCCCACAAGGATCCTACAGGTAGCAGGACCAGGGTGAGGAAAATCTGATATAAGAAGGCCAACAAAAATCTGGAAGAATAATGTGTCTGTACAATGGTGGTCAGGAAAACCAGGATCAAAATGGCCAGGCTCTGTAGGACCCAAACAATGGGAACATTGATCAAGAGGGCCAGTATTATTGGCTGCAGTACCAGTAGTCCTAAGAAGACAAGCAACAGATGCGGGAGGACCAAGACAACCCAAACCAGGAGAACAAAGACTAAGAGGGCCGAGACATGAGTGACCAGATGGATCAGGATCAGCAGTACGAAAGTATAGGAGATTCAGGGTGGAGAGAACCAGGATAAGGGGACCAGGACCAGAAAGGAATAGGTACAGATGGTCCATTACTGCAGTAATCAAGGCGTGCTAGGATGGCCAAAAGGCAAGGGTTGTGATAACAAGCACAATAGGACAAGAAGGACCAGGATGATGAGGACTAAGGAGACCAAAACTAGGGTGGCTGATGTACCAGGTCCATGAGAACTAGGCCCATGAGAACCCAAACTATAAGGAAGAGGCCCAAGAGGATGAGGGATAATAGCAGGGAATCTCAAGAAGGACAAGGAATGTGACAAGCATTTGCAATAAAAATAGGTCTCGCATTTGTGAGTTAGAGCTATTGACGTAGTAATGACAATGTTTTTTACCTATACATTTTATTTTTGGAGTGAATGTATGTAGTGTGCAAAATCCCTTGGCAAGGTCCTGCACTTCGTAATAAATATATTGAAAGACACAAAGTATGCATTGTGTCAACAAGTGCTTGGCTCGTACATCATGGGTGAAGTGTTGCCACACATGCACACCGTAGGTGATTTACTAATGCGAAACTCATTATTTAAAAGTAGTGCTTACAGACTAAACAATGCTTACCGTGTAACAACCGAAGTAAAGGGTCCAGTAGCCATGTGGGGTTACAAATGACGACATGGCCGTACTAAGGAGGGACTAACAAGCCTATTAATAAATCAGAAGCCAGCATTTACGAAAGACAGAGACACGAGCCAATGAAAAATATGGGCAGGGCTTCTCCTCCGTACTCTATCTACAACAGATCGCCAGAGCAGCGCTTGCGCGCTGACTCAGGTTCGACCTAAAAATGACCTACAAATTCCAGCATGCAAAGAAGGCAAAATAAGTCAAAAATTACAAAACACCGAAATCTCGGTTATGGAAACCTAGCCAGTTTTTTCAGAAAATTAAATTTACTAATATAAGATTCAGAAAAAATAGTTAGTAAAGGAAAAATGTCCTTTCTTGAGTCCCCTCACTCACCATGGTGACATGCTTCATCATAGGGGCCATCCCAACCCGCTACGGGCTGAGGCGTGCTACGACTTGCGACACTACGTAGGAGCACTACTTGTGAGTGACTATGTGTGGTGCAGTGATGGGGGTGGAGTGGGTGAGACTAAAAATATCTAGCTAGTGGGCAAAAAGAATTTATTCAGGCTCCTAGCCGATATATTAAAAACGGGGTTGGTCGCTAGGGTGTCTGTTTTTAATTAGTCAGGGGTCCCTAGTGAACGTCAACTAGTTTCGAGCTACCCCAGTGCTCTTCTTTCAGGACAAACAGGGTCCAGCCCTGTTTAGTACCTCTCCAAAGTGACCTAAGGATAGGAAAAAATGCTGCAAAATACTAGCAGGCAAAATTTAATACATACAGTACTTTGATCACGTAGTATTAATTATGGAGCAACAATGTAGCTTCATGGTCTAAGAGGGCTGGAGAGATCATCGCCATTGAGAATGAAAACTGCTCAGGCTGTTGCCTGCTTCCTCCCGACCGCATATATATGCGGTCGGGAGGGAAGCAGGCAACAGCCGGAGCAGTTTTCATTCTCAATGGCGATGATCTCTCCACCCCCTCTTAGACCCTGACTAATTAAAAACAGACACCCTAGCGACCAACCCCATTTTTAATATATCGGCTAGGAGCCTGAATAAATTCTTTTTGCCCACTAGCTAGATATTTTTAGTCTCACCCACTCCACCCCCATCACTGCACCACACATAGTCACTCACAAGTAGTGCTCCAACGTAGTGTCGCAAGTCATAGCACGCCTCAGCCCGTAGCGGGTTGGGATGGCCCCTATGATGAAGCATGTCACCATGGTGAGTGAGGGGACTCAAGAAAGGACATTTTTCCTTTACTAACTATTTTTTCTGAATCTTATATTAGTAAATTTAATTTTCTGAAAAAACTGGCTAGGTTTCCATAACCGAGATTTCGGTGTTTTGTAATTCTTGATCATTTTTGGAGGGTGGACCTAGCATATCCCTCTTTCTCCCCTTATTTTTCTGATTTTGGCAAAATAAGTCAGTCAGCACTGAACTTCTGTGACAGTCGCTGTATTTGTATACACTTGTGCTCTGTACCTGAGGTAATTGTTAGGGTCTGTGTGGGTTAAGGACCCGGGTGGTTTCAGGAACTTTCCCAAGACCAAGTCAATATGCTGTGGCCATTCCACTCAGCCCTGCCAAGTACCATGCACCAGGCGTTAGAGTAACACATTTCAGTGTGGTGGTCCGCATCACCGCACTGAAATGCAAAATCACGCATTATAGCGCCTCTCAGCTATCAAGCCGGAAAGCTGCTATAATGCACTGAATACTGAAAACTGCAGTGGCAGCGCAGTGCACGCTGCTCCCGGCAGGCTTGGGGGCTGCTACTGTACTGTACTACAAAGTAACACAGCACCCGACACCACACGGCATAAGTCTGACTCACTGGGAGTCACTAACTGTCACACTGCCCAATGGCTAATACGGAGACAGTATGTGAGTCTCAGTGAGTTTGTGAGACTGACTTTAATAGGTGATTGTCAGTTCGTCCTGCCACAGCGCCCATTTCAATTAGTATTGGCAGTATGGCTCCCGCAGCCGGGCAGGAAGCGAGCCGATCCCCACCTGCGCCGGCACCGTCGTGAACCTGCTCAGCTGGCTGCGAATTACCTCCCGCCCAGTTCGTCCCACGTTTCTGCAGGCCAAACAAAGATGACCGAAAGTAAGTAGTGCCCTCGCTGTCATGATCATTTTGGATCAGTTTGTGTGACTGATAAGCAGACAGTTGCAGGAACACAAACTTTTTAAGAGATAGTGGGGGCATGGCACATATAGCCCCTATTGTGACTGTCCACGGCCATTGCCTTCTACCATGGCAGCTCAGGGGGACGATGAGCTGAGCCGGTACTGGCCTCAACTAGTGTCCCGCTTTACAAGTCGGGGCATGGCCTTCAATTTCAGCGAGAGGCAAAAACACCGAATGGCGCATACTCTGGACACAAAGGGTAAATACCCAAAATTAAAGGACTTGGTTTTGGGATCTGGACATTGGCTGCGTGCCGTATCTAGGTGTTCATAAGTAAATCTGCTGAATGCACCTTGTTGCACCCCCTTGCTTTGTACCCAGTGGCATTCGTAATTAGTACTTTCTGTCCCCAATGTAAACCATTGGGGCCCGGGCCGCCAGAGTGTTTCAGCAGCCCAGAGCACCAGTGCCACCAGAAGCTGTTGTGTGCCAGGACTGTCACCAATCGTAGCAGATTGGCGGGGCCCGCCTGTTGCCACGATGGTGACTCTCCTAGCAGAATTGAAAGTCATGATCTCTTATTGTTGCACTGACTTGCTATGAAAATTTGCTTTTGCTGGCACAGTAAAGTTGCTAAAATAGGTGTAATTTCTGATATGTATATGTTTGCCTCGCCTTCTTTACTTGATTTTTGCTCGCCAGAAAGTGTCACTCAAAGTCGTTGAATTGTCACTCATAATTACACCGACGTTATGAAAATGTCACATATAGCAATCTGAAACCTTGGCAGCTATGTCCACTAGCCCCCCTCCTCCCCTGCTCTGATGCCTCCGCTGACTTCAGTAAACACTGCCCCGGGAGTACATCTCGGTGTGCACCTTGCTGAAGATCTCCTTTTCTTTCATCTTGTCCTGCCGCTCAACGTCCTCGCCTCTGAGCTCTGACCGCCGGTTGCCTGACTTGGTGTTCTCCTTGTCCTCCTTCATGGCCACGCTGGTGAGTGGGTCTTATTGACACATAACCCGCTCTTCGGAACACACAACAGGAGAGCGCTGCTCTAACCAGTCACTTATTATTTTAGTATGTGTAAATTAATAATCTCTGTATTGAAACTTTGCTTGTTGTTTTAAAAATATTGTCATTGAGATTTGAACACTAAACCATTTAGCTCATTGCCAAATTAAAGTAGATATGCAAACTACAACGCACACAATAGTCAACGGGGGCAAGAGCATGGAGAACATGGACAACGGGAGCGGCCAGGAGGATGGAGAACATGGACAACGGGAGGGGGGCGGGAACAAAGTAAAGCACAACATGAACCTAAAAAAATAGTACGCGTACGGTGTAACAACCAAGTAAAGGGGCCAGTAGCCATGGGTGGATATACAAATGAGGACATGGCCCTACTAAGGGGGGACTAACAAGCCTATTAAGGAATCAGACGCCAGCATTTATGAAGAGCAAAGACACAAGCCAATGAAAAATGTGGGCGGGGCTTCTCCTCCGTACTCTACTTACAACAGATCATCAGAGCAGCGCTTGCGCCCTGGCTCAGGCTCGACCAAAAAAACAAGAATAGCATGACCTTGGCCAGGAGTGCCAGGTGGGTGAGACCAAGAATACAGGCAACTAGAGCCAGAAGAAAAAAGTGCTAAGACCAGGAAACCAAGGTCTAGTGGGACCAGGAAGATCAGGACAAAGAGAATCAGGCCCTTGAGTACCAGGACTAAGAGTTTCATTGTGAGGAGGAAAAGGTGGATCAGGACAGGGACATCAGGGCCAGGATAGGCACTGCCTTGAGTCCAGACCACAGGGCTAGTGTTTTTCACTGTCTGAATTGGGGAGAGTGCCCTCGCTGGTCCATTAAATCTCCTCCAGCACCCCATTGTGTATTATATTTTGAGCAGCGGTTCAGTTGCGGGCTCGCCCTTTTCCAACCAACTAAGGACGAGTATCCATTCAGCCTCTTCCTTTCCCTTCCTTTCCTTTCCTTCTTTCTTCTCTTTCTTTTTCTGAGTTCTGCCATCATGGCGGATCTCACAGGCTTGGCCTTTGATGATGCAATGGTCCTTGACATACTGACAACTCCTAGTATACTAGATACACCGCTCACCCTCACCACCTCTGTTACTGAGGATTGGAACAAACTCCTCAATCTCAAGCGCCTACATATCTGGACCACCACACATGGGTCGATTATGACCGAATATCTAAGAGGGAACTGTGCCCCTAGCGGTCTGATTGTAACCAAAGCTCCTAGACTCTTCTTAGACAACAAGAACTTCTTGAGAGACAGGTCCCTGATTGCGTGGCGCTGCACCAGGGACTGGCTCATCCTGATCATTAATACAGCCAAAAAAGTGGCAGATACCATCTTGATTGAGATTCAGACTTTGGAATCAGAGATCAAAATCATAGTCAGTACCACCGTCTTCAAGAAGAACCTTGAAGAAAACAACAAAACTACTAAGGACTATAAAGAGTCACTCCTAACAAGCAAAATTAACAAATTCAAAAAGGATCTGGCCAAATTCTCAATGGAGAGAGTGTACCCTTACACCAATGAGTCCTACAAACCGCCTGAATTCAACAGAGGAGGGAGAAGATACGGTTCCAACTACTCCTCTTCGGACAGGGAAGGAGGGTCCAGTGACTCCGATGCCAGCACAGAAGAACAGCGTCAAAACACACAGAGACGGGGACAAAGGAGTTGGCGAGGCCCACGAGGGGGCCCCCGCTAAACCAGTGGTGGCCACCAGTACCTTGGAACTACCCTCCTTATCAACAGTTCGGACCAGGAGCACAAGGGCCTATGATGGGATTCCAACCACCCCCGCCACCAGTTTACAACCAGCCTTTTTTAGGCCAGGGCCGTGGCCGCTCGAGAGGGAGACGACGACAACAGGTCCATTGGAGTCCTCCAACATCTCCACGCAACACTTGCAGCATGACAATGACCAAGACAACACAACAGCCAGGACCGAGCAGGGAACCAGCTTAATTGTCAACCTCAGCACACGCCAGCTAACGGAGGATGAGGCACGTGTACTCAACCGAGGACTCGGTTTTGTACCTACTTATAGCAGCGACCTCTTTCAACTCCATCAGGAGGTGCACCAGTTTTTTCAAAAAGTGAGGCTTCACTTTTTCTTTGCCAACAACCCTCCAGGTGAAAATAACCCAGATTATGCCAACACAAATCTGCGTCCCAAGTCTACCTTCAACCCCCCAATCAGTCTAGTGCCTTCGGAGGTAGCTACCTTCGAGAAAGCAGTGCTTAAGGATTTGGATTCCAGACTATCTTCACTACCGAGGGCGTACAACAACATTCCCAAGAAGAAACAGGAGGCCCTGCGTACCCTCAGCATGGACAAGACCGTGACTATCAAGCCAGCCGATAAGGGTGGGGCCATTGTCCTGATGGACACCACGACATAAAGATCTGAGTGCCAGTGCCAACTTGATGTCACCACATCATACCTCCAACTACAACGGGATCCCACGAGCAGGATTATCAACACCATTGCAACCATGACTACGAAAGCTTTGGACAACGGGTGGATAACCAAGAAGGAAGCTGAGTTTTTACTTAACAAAGAACCAGTCACCCTGTATTTTTACATTTTACCTAAAATCCACAAGCCTCAGAGACCCCCTCCAGGGAGGCCCATCACCTCGGGCATTGGCTCAGCATTAGAACCACTTTCCCAGTTTGTGGATTTCTTCCTTCGTCCCTTGGTCAAACAGATGCCTACCTACCTCCAAGACACCAAAGATGTTCTCCGTCTTCTCAAAGACACAAACTTCGATGATTCAACTGACTACCTAGTGTCTTTCGATGTGGAGTCACTATACACCTGCATCCCGCAAGATCAGACACTTGCAACCATAGAGAGTCTTTTGAACCGCCATCCACCAGACAGTATCACACCTATCCCCTTTATCATGCAGTGCGCCAGTTTAGCCATGAAAGAAAACTTTTTTCAATATGAAGATCACCTCTATCTACAAACATCAGGTACTTCGATGGGCAGCACCTTCGCTCCCAGTCTGGCTAATCTCTACATGCACGCCTTTGAGGGGGAGCTGGTTCTGTCTAACAACAACCCATTTTTCCTACAGCTCAGGCTGTGGAAGAGATACATAGACGATATTTTCGTCATATGGCGCGGTGACCCACCATCCATCATGGCGTTCCACCAATGGCTGAATGCACAGAATGCACATCTCCGTTTCACATGTGATTTCAGGAAGGAGAAACTTCCCTTTTTAGAGAAAGTCCACAAGGAAGGGAGGTGCACTCTGATTGAAGTCAGTCAGAAGACATAAGTTATCCAAAATTCTTCTCTTTATTGTCGTACTTAGTCTTAAAACCGGCACACAGCCAACGCGTTTCGTTCCCTAGTGCCACGGGAACTTTGTCAGGGCTTACTCAAAATACAACAGGACACGTACGACCTGAAAGTAATTCAAATTTTCATCAGTATGCGACGTCACCAATTAGAATCGTCTCGTGCGTACTGTCCAATCAATTCTCTTTATAGTGTTATAACTTTGCTGTTGCCGGGTATTATGCCGTCTAGGACTGTTGCGTTTTATTATAGGGCGCGATGGGGTTCTCTGGTTAGCATGCCGTTTACACTATAAAGAGAATTGATTGGACAGTACGCACGAGACGATTCTAATTGGTGACGTCGCATACTGATGAAAATTTGAATTACTTTCAGGTCGTACGTGTCCTGTTGTATTTTGAGTAAGCCCTGACGAAGTTCCCGTGGCACTAGGGAACGAAACGCGTTGGCTGTGTGCCGGTTTTAAGGCTAAGTACGACAATAAAGAGAAGAATTTTGGATAACTTATGTCTTCTGACTGACTTCAATCAGAGTGCACCTCCCTTCCTTGTGGACTTTCTCTATAATTGACATCCCACAGCAGCGGATGCCGGGAGCAGTTGCACTTGTGCGAAATATATGTAACTAGTGGAATTTAATGTGCTTGACCTTGGTCTGCTGCTGTGTGCTTTTCTGTTTTTTGACTTCCCTTTTTAGACCTCCTCATAGTCCCAATGGACGGCCATTTGGAATCTGAATTTTATCAAAAACCCATGGCTCGGAATGCCCTCCTCCAATACGACAGCCATCACCCGAAGGCTCTGCGCGACAACCTTCCCTTCAGCCAGTTTTTGAGAGTTAGACGGAATTGCTCCAGCACTGAAAAGTACAGGGAACACGCTGTGAAACTACGAAGCAGTCTCCTTGATAGACAGTATCCCAGCACACTGATCAAAAAGTCGGCGAAACGAGCTCTGAACAATAATAGAGATGCACTTCTGGATACCACTCCCAACAGACAGACACGATTGGTCTGTGTGAACACCTTCAGCTCCCTCTCCAACGAATTCAAGAAGAACATCAACAGGAACTGGAACATCCTGAATAAAGGCTCCTATAACCTGCAGAAACCTCTTTTTGCGGTCAAAAGGAGCAGCAATTTAAGAGACAGACTAGTACATACTAGACCCCTGACAACAACGAACGTTGCCAGACAGAATACCCTGTGGGATCTCCCTCCTGTCCAAGGACATTTTCCATGCGGCAAGTGCATGGTGTGCCCCCAGACGTCAATTACCAGAACCATCGATATAGGCACAGACAGACCATGGGAGCTTCGCCAACATACCAATTGCAACAGCGAGCGGGTGTTTATCTCATCACCTGCCCCTGTGGTTTGAGGTATGTTGGGATGACTACACGCAAGGTGAAGACTCGCATTCTGGAGCACAAAAGCATGATAAGGTGTGCTAAACAAACCACAAAACTTACCAAACATTTCTATGTAATGAAACACCCAGCGGATACCATGAGGTGGACGGTGCTCGATAAACCTAATCTTCACCCCAACACCCCAAATCTCTCCAAGAGACTATTACGCATTGATCAACGGTGGGTTTTTAGACTTGATACATCCACCAATGGGTTGAATGACGAGATTTCGTGGCTGTCTCTAACATAAGTTACAGTACTGGCACCACTGATACCCACCCCGTCATTTGTTATGGACCCTGATCTCCACGTGATCCAAACTCCACAACCTGGCCCCTGCCCGTAGTCAAATTCCAACCGATATGCACAAGGTCCCACATAGAGCATAATAGATGCTCATCGGGCTTCTAATACATCCAGGTTGGGATAGTCCTGATACACTCACAGATAGTGTGGGCACTTCTAACGTTACGACACCATCAGTAACATAGCTATCACCACACCTTCTAGCTGACATGTGAATAGAGGACTCTGACATCTGTTATCGGAATGAGTGACTGCTGGGGCACGTTCGTTCCTTTAGCTGCTCATATACACACCAACTTTTTATTCACCAACTCAACATCTATATGTGTTCCTTAGGGGTCTCACAGGCTTTCTGATTGCATTTGGTACACTCTTGGGTAGTGGGTGCCCATCTTATCCGATTTGGGTTAATACAAACACCACTTTCCCTTTTAGGCATCTCCCAGCGCACCCTCGGCCGCCCTCAAGTCACGGGAGCACGCATTTAGGCTTCCCTTTGAATTTAAGGAATGCGCCGCGATCGGCGCCTCACCGACACAAGACTACAGTTCCCAGCATGCCCTTGAAATACTTCCGGTTAGAATACCGGCCTCATCCGGGTCATATCTTCGTTTTAACCCGGGGCTTGGCCAGAGACAGCGTTTTCCTGCCTCCTGGACAGACGCTGCTTGCTGCCACGCTTAATTGAGCGGTAAGTTCATTCACGCGCTCCCATTTGCAAAAGCGTGCCCTGCCCCAAGCTAGGTTTCCTAAGCAGCATCGACATGCAGTAGGGTTAGTCACTGCGGCTTAATTCTTTAACGCGCTCCCATTTATAAGCGCCACCCGGCCCGAGGTTAGATTTCCAACACCGCAACAACATGGTGCATAGCCAGACACTAAAGACATATATTCATAATTGGAAAAGCTTCCACCGCCCCCATCGGGTCGGCCCCCGCCTGTATCATCTCCTCACTGCTGACCGACCCGAGTGTATACCATACTCTAAAGGACTCACACGCTGCCAATCGAGGTCAGGGCTACATGAGCTCGACATGCGTTCCCCTATACATCTATAAAGGTTAGATCATAATTTGGGACTAAGAGATCTTTACCTTCCGTTTGGCAGTAATTTTGAAATACTATCCCTGAAATACACGACAACTGAGCTCTATAAGGTCGGGATCCACACCTGATTTTTACTGTTCTCCTGAACTTTATTTTCATAGCATAAGCTCCTACATGCCTTATGTCACAAACCTTAGGACACTGCTCTCAATCCTCGACTAAGTTGTGCCATAACCCATTACTCTGCAACTATAGGTGCACCCTTGGAAACAAGATAGTCTGTTTTAATCTTATAATGACCTCTTTCTGTCACTGGATACTTTTTCTCGTTCCTGCTAGTAAGCAGTATTATAATAATTTGTAATGCCCCCACCTCTACTCATTAGGTTGGCTGGGCGTTTGTACCTACGGCCATGGGCCAGGGACAGATGATGTAAGATACCTGACAGTTGCAGGTGAGTGTTACATACTAAGTAACTGCACGACTACGCACCTTTTCTGATGTATAGCATTGTTGTTATTCACGTAAAGAGTGCATGGTTGTCACTCTAGATATGAGAGAATGTGGTTTTAACATGTCTACCTTCACTTCCTTATGGCGCGGTATGTTGTTTTTATATTACAACAGGTACACCAGTGAATCTGCGGAACAACCGGATCACTGGTTTTGTATAACACTGCATCGTTCTGTTATTGCACCCTTATTTTACTTTTACATACTTGCAGTAGCTTTTATAAAAGAGATCCTGAAGAAGGCCACAACACTATTATAGGTCAATACGGCTGAAACATGTTGATCACTTTTGAGTGTAGCTGTCTCTAATTACGGCAGCCACACTTCGCAACTTTTGTTTTTAATCCTGGCACCAGGGAGAATCAATAAACTATGGTAGGCTTACCTTGTAGCTAGTTTTAGGTATTCTCAGAATTTAGTTAGCACTGCACCTCCTCACTCACACATTTGCTCACATTGAGTCTTAGTATTACCCCGTTTCCTCATTAAAACATCCCTGAGCTCCTCCCTCGCAGCGAGGGGGTTGTAGCCCGCGTCACGACTAGGTTTGTGACGCGAGGAGGTATCCCCATGATGAAGCATGACACCTTTGGTGTGTGAGGGAAACCGTCCTTAAAAGGGACACCCCCCACCCCTTCCCACAGCACTGTTTTCTCCACTTTCTCTCATTGGGACAACTGTTAGTCCATGGCTCGGACCTGAGGGCTTTTTGTGTTTTTCACTAGGAACAGGAAAGCCAGGAAGATGAGGAAAAGGATTACCAGGCCCAAGAGGACCAGAGAAAGGAGGGCTATGATCAGTTTGTGAAGCAGCACAGGGAGAAGGAGCTGGAGGACCAGGGCCAAGAGGATAAGGACCAGATCCAGGGAGACTAAGAAGATTAGGAGAATGAGGATTATGGCCCATAGGACCAGGGGACCAGAATAAGCAATGAGGATGTGGGGCTCAGTACCAAGGATATGAGGAGGGCCAGAGCTAGGAGGACCAGGACCAGAGCAAGGAAGAGGTTTGTTAGTGCCAGGATGAGCATGACCAGGGCACAGAGTACCACATGGAGCAGAACGACCAGGACCTGGGGGTAGCAGGACCAGGGTGAGGAAGATCAGCGGGACTTGAACAGCCAGAGCCAAAAAGACTGAGAATACTAGACCTGGATGTCCAGGAGAACCAACATGATGAGGCTGAGAAGGAGTCAAACAAAGAGAACCAGGACCAAGAGAGCTCATACCATTGGGTGAAGGTGCCAGAAGGATCACAAGGATAAGGCACAGGGTCAGGAGCACCAGCGTGATCCAAACCAAGAGCTATGAGGGCAAACCCTAAGAGGACCAGGATACAAGGGGCCAGATGGACCAAGTGCACACCAGGGCCAAGAATTGATGAACTAGGAATCAAATGATCAGGGTGAGAAGGTTCTGAAGGACCAGGTCAAGTAGATAAGGGTCAAGAGGGTTAGGAAGGAAGAGATAAGGGCAAGGAAGCCTGGAAAGACCAGGATGGCCAGGAGGACTAGAAGCAAGAGGATTACGCATGCAAAGATTCAAACAAGAAGTACCAAAAAAAAGAAAGGAAAGGATCCAGTCTAGTGGGCACAAAACCAGGAAGAGAATACTGACTGTGAGGACCACGAACAGGAAGATCATTGTTAGGCAAACTAGACTAAGAGTGAGGAAGAATGGTCGAATGGGACCTGGAGGATTACGAGGAGATGGCTAGGTAGCCAGCAGGGCAAGAGCAAAGAGGGCCAGGGTAAGGAGGACCAGTGGGACCACAACCAAGGGGAAAAGGGAGATCAAGTCACAGAGGCCCAGGAGTATCATGACATAGCATACCAGGAAAGGAGGGTCAAGACGAGGAGGAAAGGGAGGGCCAGGATGACAGAAACCATGATGACCAAGCCTGGTGGCTAAGAACAGGATGATAGAAACAAGGAGGATCATGACTAAGTGGACAAGTCAGTGCTGAACCAGGATGACAAAGAGCAGGAGGGCCAGAGCCAAGAGCATTGTGAGAAAATGGGCTCTTCTTGCAGTACCCCTCCACATTCTGTCTGGATTTTGATGCAACTTTGACTGAAGTGTGCTGGGTCCATGCTTGCCAGTACCAGTGTTCTTTTCCTAAAACTGTACCACAATTGGTACAACTTCAGCAATCCCTATAAGTCCCTTGTATATGGTACCCCGGGTACCAAGGACATTGGGACTGAAGAGGGTCCTCTAGGGCTGCAGCACAAATTGTGCCACCCCAGAGACCCCTCCCCAAAACTATACAAACTGCCACTGCAGGCTGTGTGTCTTGGTGCAGAGAAAACTGAGGAGTCAACATGGCACACAAGCCTGTGTGCCATGCCCATAGACATCGCATGAGGTATACGTAAGTCACCCCTACTGCAGGTCTTGTAGCCCTAAGGCAGGGTGCACTATATTCCATGTATTGACATATCTGCATGAGCAGATATGACCCTGCAATATCAAGTCCACTCTTAGATGTTGTAAGTGCACAGGTAAGCCATAGAGAGTACATGGGCTGGATACTTGTGATTAGGAGTTTCCTATCTCCATGATAGCCTCACTGTACCCTAAGATGTTTGGTAGCAAACATCTCATCTTAATAAATCCTCACTGATGCCAGTGTTGGATTTATTAATAGATGCACACAGGAGACCCTTTAGGGGATCCCCTGAAAAGCTACCAAGCACTGGTGTGGACTCTGACTAGTCTTAGCAAGCCTGCGACCACCAGGCATGTTTCTGACCTCATGGGGTGAGGGCAAGCTCTCTCAGAGGCCCGGAACAAAAGCCTGCTCTGGGCGGAGGTGTTTCACACCTCCTCAAAACCAGGATGGCCTTCCAGAGCGTGAAGCTTTTAAGGGGATACCACCTTTGAAATGCGATCCAATTAGGAGGTGGGTCCCCATTCAGCCAACACCATCCCTAAAGTGGGCAGGTGATGTGGACCAAACTTTTCATTTTCCTCCATCTTGGTTCGTGAGGGAAATAGCCAATTAGGGTCATGGTGGTACCCCTTCTCACAGGAAGTGATCACTTAGAGGGTATAGACACCCTAAAGGTAGGTATCCCATTGGCTACTACCTGTTTCCCCCTGTAAAGCCCCATAATTCAGCATTTGGGTGGCTACCGTGGATCCTGAACTTAGATTCCATGGACACAGAGAAAGAAAGGACAAACAATGCTTTTGACCCGGAGACTGAGGCTCTGTTGCAGAATACTGGCTCCAAACCCTGCCTGCTGCCTTGAGGACACAAAAGTCATGGTGTGCTGTCTCGTCCTGCAACTGTGAGGCCTCCAAGAACCCTGGAGCTCCTCCAGCCTTCTACAAATCACCAAAGTACTCCCTTGGTGTAGAGGTACTACTCCCCTCCAGACCGCAGGCACCGAACCTGCAAAGTCCAGTTTGTTGATTTGCTGCTCCCCGACGACTCCAATGCAGAACCTGAACCAAAAGTGGTACACTAGCTCTGGAGGATCAGGTCTGTCTCCCCACAAAGGTTGGAGACACCAGGATCTACCAGAGCTGTGCTGCACCAATACCCAAGGTACCGGACCCCCTTCAGCATTCACTAAGAGGAAGAGTCCAGTCTGAGCTCCAACTGCCCAGGTAGCAAGCACCCATGGAGGGAAGTTAAGACCCCTGGGACCCATTTTGTGAGTGGCCCAGCTGTCCTGGAATCACCTGACCCGCCTTGGTAACGACAATCAAGCTGTGCTCCTGTGGTCCTGAGGTTCTTGTGATCTGCTCCCTTGAGTGGGACCCCTCGGACTTACCTTTAAGTATGTTTGTGCAGTGTGTTTTCAAGTGGCCCCCTTCTTTGTAGCACACCAGCTACCAACTACCTCAGCACCCTGCTCCCAGCCAAATCCGGGATGCTCCAGAGAATCCGCTGGTCGAACATTGGGTCTGGCCTTGCTGCTTACTTAAATGCCAAAGGTGAACCTTGAAATCCAACTGCGTGAGTTTATATGCATTTTTCTAGTTTCTCCCATTGACTTCAATGGTGCGTAATTGGGCACAAAAGTAATTCATTTTGCAAACTTTGAAAATTCTTATCTTAAAAAGTACTTACTGCAGAACAAAGTTTATGGCCTGAAAAATTACATAAAGATTAGTGTTATTTTTATAAACTGATCTCGGATTTATTCTTGAGTGTGTGTCTCATTTATTGCCTCTGTGAGTACAACAAATTTTTAGCACTCCCCTCTGATAAGCCTAACTGCTCACCCACACTATCACAAGTAGAGCATTAGTATTATCTACTTTTGCCTCTGTATACCAATCTGAGACTCACTGGACTCTCTGGGGCCATTAACACCAGAGACTTGAAGGATCAGAATAAGCAGGACCAGGAAAAGGACTAGGAGGACGACCAAGGTCAGAACTATGTCAGCCAGTACCTAAAGTACCAAGTAGATCCTGGAACAGGAGGACTAGGAAATAGGGTATCAGGACCAGACTGGTGAGGACCAGAGCCACGAGAACCAATGGGAGCAGACCAGGACCAGAATGACCAAGCCCAGCCCAATAGGACCTAATGAGGAGGACGAGGACCAGTGTACATACTAACAGGTGGTCCACAAGGACCAGGGCAAGGAGAATCAGATTGATGAAAATCAGGAAGTCTCAGAGTTCTAGAACTAGAAGAATTACGAAAACAAGGCTAGGTGGAGAAGGACCCAGGATCAGGGTGAGGGCCGGTAGTCTCTATCACAATAGGAGAGCAAGAGGAATTTTACTACCATGTGTCCTCCAAAACCAAATTAGTGCACACCAAAAATGTAGCAATAGTAGCACTATGTGCACTTGATGAGTGCCATTATCCTGATGAGATCATTTGAGAAACATGGATGAAAAAGCCTCACCTATATAATTGAAGCATGCTTCATCATAGGCTATTCTGTCCAACCCTGGTTGGATATTTCCGCCAAGGTGGTCTCAAACTCAAGGTGAGAAAGATCAGATTAATTCATACTTGATAGAACTGAGATCCAGATCAAGTGTTAAAACTAGCTTGGTATAACCCAAAAAGATACCTCCATGGGTACACAGGGTAGGGTTAAAAAAACATTTGGATGCAGCTAAAGAAATCATGTATCAGTCATCCTTCCTATCAACTTGTTTCGACCCCTATCTACAGCCCAAAAGGGTCTTGATACTTGGTATGGGTAAATAGGATCCCTTGGATGTTGAAATCTTAACTAGGACCTTGCTAGAGGTAAGAGGGTCTTACTTTATCAGTCTGTCTTATGGGAGCTGTCCTGCACTTAGGGGGTTACGGCTCCACTGGTCTCAATGGAGGGGAGGCACTCCTGTAGTCACACATTCGTCAAGGAGGTAGACCAGTGTCTCCACCTACTTCTTCATCCGTTGACTGCATGCAACAGTAGTGCCAGGATCAGGAGGCCCAGAAAGAGCTAATAGAAGGATGGGTCTGGAACAGGGTCAAGAAGATCAGGGTCAGGAAGGACAAGAACCAGGAGCACCAGATCCAGGAAACCAGTTCCAGGGTGGCCAGAACTAATTGGGCCAGGGCCAGGATGACAATCATGAGGACCAAAACATCACAGAAAAGGAGGACATGGAATAAGACCAGGAGACAGACCAATAACAGAAGCCACAGAAGATCCTTGAGAGAAGGAAGAAGACCAGAAGCAGGAAGACAACTTATTCTAGGCCACATGCATTAGGATATCAATTTTGTAAATGGTTCTTATTCAGGTTTTCCTATGCTGTCAATCCCAACAACCCCCCCATCTTTTTCAGCCCATGTATTGTTCTTCTAAGTATTTGCTGAAAACTGAGAGCATACAAAGTGAATAAAAAGTCAGGACACTGTTGGTTGCTGGCATGGGATTCTGAGGATGGATATGAGGACAGAGGGACTGAAACTTGTCAGAGGGGTCTAAAGGTGAATGGGTGAAAAGGAGGGCAGTCTGTAAAGG
Source organism: Calotriton arnoldi (assembly GCA_963921515.1). Taxonomy (NCBI): domain Eukaryota; kingdom Metazoa; phylum Chordata; class Amphibia; order Caudata; family Salamandridae; genus Calotriton; species Calotriton arnoldi. Next base: position 127,347 of record CAWUFW010006370.1, on the reverse strand, counting down.
AGGGCAGAAAGAGTTTGAGAAACCTAGATGGCTAAAATCAGTAAAAATGGTTGATGGCTAACATAGGGGGTCAAAGGGCAATAGCACACAGCAAAGGGGATCTCAGGGTCATAAGAAAGCTATGATGAGCATAAGAGGGGTGAGGGAAGTTTGAGACAGATAATCTCAAATGGCCCAAAGAGGGATTATGTGCAACTAAGTGCTCAGAATGCCACCTGTTATAGCACTTGGAGCCAAGACCAACAGCAATAGTTTCAGCACCAGACAAGTAGTCTGTGAAAGTCTGAGAGCTAGATGAAATGTGGTGGCGATACATATGTTGCAGAGGTGTTTGGAAACCCAGCAAAGAGGCACTGAATGTCAAGACTGGTAGAGTAGTCTGTGTGACTCCCAGACCTGTGCACTGATATTTCATGCACGTGTATGTGTGCTGGATATGTAGCAAGTATGCAGTAGTAAGACTCATTGTTTGGTAAAAGTCTAAGGGCCAGATGTACGACCATTTTTTGCAGTCACAAACGGGAAATCGGCCCGTTTGCAACCGCAAAATAGGTCTGCCCTATGTACAAACCCTATTTTGCAAGTGGGTAACCTATTACCGACTCTCAAAATAGGATTTGCGACTCGCTATTAGGAAGGGGCGTGCCAAGGGGGTCCCTTCCTAATAGCGAGTCATACTTCAATGTACGGTTGTTTTGCGGCCGCAAAACACTTGCAGTGTACCACCCCTTTCAAAAAGGTGGTAAGTCACTCGCAAATAGGAAAGGGTCCCCAGGGGACCCCTTCCCCTTTGTAACTGGTAGCGAAAATGTTTTTTAAGAGCATGCAGCGGTCCCAGGGACCACTGCCCACTCTTAGAAAATGAAACTGAAACGTTTCATTTTTCTTTTCTAAATGCATCCCGTTTTCCTTTAAGGAAAACGGGCTACATTTTTTTTTTTTTAAACTGCTTTATTTCCATTCCATTCCATAACTTTATTTCGGTCTCGTGGACCATAAAGCTACAAAGTCATAATATTTCTCCCGAGGGAGTGTACACAGGTGAACCATAAATAATACATAACCATAGAATTAGTTCATATAAAAAAGAGTATGCTAAAAAGTGTCCCAATAAATAACTATACAGTTTGCAACATTTGGCAATAAGAAAGTGCATTTTGAGATCTTCCAGGGGATAATCCTAAGCAAGTCATATCTCAACTTTTCCAAATCAAACTGCCTGGGAATCACTAGAACAGGAGCATGTATAGTACGGTGCAGTCAGGGGTTTAAAAATGTATTTCATCAGAAGATATTATCATTAAAACTTTAAAAAGGAAGGAATAGATACAAAGATGATAAAGAATACAGGCAATGCGAATTTCTAGGGCCGTGATGGCTGGTTTAAAAAATCCAACGTACACGCCACATTGAAGTTAAAAAACGAGATACAGCAAAGACAGTGGGGGCATGAGTGTCGTACTTTAGGACTCTAAATGCCTCTGCACAGTGTACGAAACCTAGATTCCTACAGAGTTGAAAAAGCCAATGTGTCTACGCTAGGCAATTTATAGCCAGGGCAGAAAAAAAAGATATGTAACTCTGTCTCTTCCTTATAATTACAGGCAGGGCACCCTCCAGGTAGAGTTTTGGGCCATTTGTTCGAAAAGGCACGGAGCGGTAGAGTCCCAAATCTGAACTGTACATATAATTTCCTTGCCAGAGTTGGTTGGATATCATCCAGGAGGGATTCTATAATATACTCGTCCTTGATTTTTAAGAATTCGGCTGTCAAACGGCCGGAGGACGAGCTTTCCTGGATGTCGGCAAATTTGTGCCTCCTAAAGGATTTCATCATCATAAACTTTATTTCGGTCGGTGACCATAAAAGTGCAAGTGCAAACAATTTGTAATTTAAAAAATTGATAAATACATGCAAGAAATACATCGATGATCGATTAAAATTGATACACAATCACATAAAATGTTCCCCTAAAATGCAAGTAACAAGACAGTGAGGCACTAAATGCAACGGGGGCGATCTCGAAAGAGTAGAGAATAACAAGGCCCACCGTAAAAAAATTAGTTGTAAGCATAATAGTAAAAAATAAACCAGTTTACACAATTAGACAACGAATGAGTATTTAAAAGTTTAAAATGTCCATTTAAAATGCATTAAAATTTCTCTTTTTTTTTTCTACATTGTCAAAAATATTAATGATGCAGTTTAAGGACATACCTTCGAATAGCCCACATAATGCCAAGAAACTTTGCAACTGCACAGACTACTAGTAGACTAGCGTCAGACTTTAAAATGCGCAGTGCCTCTAAATGGCACTGGATACCAAAGCGTTTGCAAATGGGGGCTAGCCATTTGGCTCGGGCTGTTGGTAAAGGATTTGACCAATTCTGACCGCAAAATTAAGAGGCACAATTCTTCAGGATTACTCCATAAGCCTGCTTTGCCCAACCTGTTACAGACGTCCTTTATATATACAAACCAAGGTATTTTTACTGATACCCGGGAGACTCAATAGCTCTTTGAGCTCAGACCGATAGGCGGCCAGTTCCGGGGTCACCCACAATCTACGCCAGAAAGTTATGGGTCTAAGGTTGATCTCTTCCCCAATGGGCCTAAATCCCAGGTCCAGGCGTAAGGGTGTGAGGGGAGTGCTAGGGACCTAACAACTGCCTCATAAAGTTGTTCTCTACCTTATTAAGGCTACTTGCGGTGCAGTGCACCCATAATTCTGCCCCATATAATGTAGCACCCTTTGCTTGTACTTTGTAAATCTCAGCTATTGGCCCGGCTGGTTTGTGGATGGAAGTTCTGTACATTTTTGCAATTCCTCCTACGGTCTGGGCGAGATTAAGCTTTATTTAAAAAGCAGTCACAGACATGGTGGTCTGCTGACCCCAGCAGGCCACCATCCCTGGGACTGCTAGCCATTCTTAATGGCTCGCAAATTGTGACCTGCATCATGGATATTAATGAGGCAGGCAATTTGCGACTCCATTAAAAATGGCAAACAGTGTATGAGACACTGTTGTAAATTCCAATTTGCGAGTCGCAAAACGACCCAATTTGCGACTCGTAAATTGGAAGGGTTATACATCTGGCCCTAAGTGCATGGACCAGTGGGATGCATTTTGCATGACCTTATGGAGAGTAGATACAGCTTCCCTAGAAAGTGGAAGTGGACTGGCTGCATACCTGTGTATGGCGGGTGGTGACCCAGAGACTGAAGTGAGAGAGGATGGAGAAAAGGCTACCTACAAAAATTTGCTAAGGTCCTTGTTAGAAAAGAGCTGCTGGTTAGTTCTTCCTGAGTGATGACGTAGGGTTGATGCTAGGAGTGAGGGGTAAGTGAGAGGTTTCTCTTGTAGGTGACAATGTTTCTAAGCAGGGCTGCCCTATTGTCTGTGCTGGATGAATGCTCAGGAAGGCTCATGACAGCCAGGTGCTTAAATCTCATGCTTCATTGTGTCCTTGTTTAGGATACTCCTGCTTCAAACTGTCGTGTAGTTCCTAGGAATCCCAAGGACCAGCGGGTTTTGATTGGCTTAAACTGAGGGCTTGGTGTCTCAGCCGCTTCCGGACACCCCCACAGGATATGCCAGCTGTTACACCAGCTAGCTCTACAGTGCCACTACCATCCCCCTGTATCTTACAGTGGTGTAGGTAGTTTCTGGCAACCACTGAACATGACAACCCTGATTCCGCAGGGATCGTGGAAAACAGTACAGTACTTTTCGCTCAGTCACTCGTGCTTACTTATTCTCAGAAAATACACAGGATGGCGATTACGACGTTTCAATAAGAATGTATTGGTCCAGCGTCAGTCTTGTGCAAAACATATTTCCTGCAAAAATCAGGAGACAGAAGCATACAAAAGAGATTACAAGTACCAATATAGTAAATAGTAGATACATTTCTACCATAGTGCTAATAAGATGAACATAAGCAGTTCAGATAAAAACAGTAGCACTTGCATATTCCTAAAATGCGCGCCCTAAGTAATTTGCCTAAATATACCTAGCCTAGATCTGTATGTGTAGCATGTATATGCGTGTATAGCCAATAAACCCCTTAGGGAAGAACCAGTCCCTGATGGTTGAGAATGAAGAGCCCCGTCTCTGCCTCGAGGATGACACCCAGCAAGGGATGTCAGACCGCTGCGTGTCAAAGATTCAGCATGCAGGACCCCATGCCAGCTTGGAAGGAATTCTCCTCTAATTTGCAAGGGGAAAATAAGGGTCTTACATACTAGAGTTGTCACTCCAGGGTTTCTTCTAGAATCGATATGTTTTGAAAACAATCATGAATGTTTTGAAAACAATCATAAGTGTTTTCCAAGCAAATGCGATCATGCACAGCGGGCTGTTGGCCAAGGATGGAAAAAAAACGGTGACCCTTATACAGAGTAATTATGCCGTGCCTAAGGACATGTTTATGTACATCAGGTTAGAATACTAAGAGCTGGTGTCGAGGAGACAGGAGCAAGCTACTAGGTAAAAGGTCACTTGTTTCAGAACCGTTATTGTCGTGTGGATGGGACAATGTATGAAAAAGGGGTATACATGACAGGACTAGCCTAACGAACATGACACCCACTCCTCATCAAAAAGTCAAAAGGGTCAGCTAGATAATGATAAAGCTAAGGCCATTAAAAAGCATAAAAATCATTTTCAATAAAAATACTAAAAGCACTTTAAAAGCCTGAAAAAATGTCCATAAAAGAAAAAGTCAATTTTCCCTAAAAGCACTCAAAAGGTCCTCTAAACTTGTATATGTGGTTATTATTACACTGAGCATCTTGAAAGCCAATATGCTCAGTTAGAGCAGAGAAGGAAAAAAATAAAACAAAGTCAGTTACGACCTTCAATTTTGTAGATGTTTAAAAAATGCCGAATAGTTCCCAGCACAGGAAAGGCCAGATTGTTTATGAATCCTGTGCCAAAGACTCAACATCGTTGAACTTTGCATCCGCAGGTGGCAATCCCTCCAGTACTTCCAATATAATGTCAAGTGAGCAAAGATGGTCATCTCTCGTTCCCACAGCAGCCGCCAGGGAAGAATTAGATGCCTGCACGCCTGGAACTGATGCCTGAACCTCAGGAGCTGAGCAGATTTCCCTTCCCACAGGAGCTGAAGCATCCCGTGGAGGCTCCAAGAATGCCGTCATCAACATGGGAATACGCTGTGGACAACTCTACACGTGGGCCTGCAAGGGCTCCAGTAGCACGTCTATGTCCGGTGGCGCAACCGATGAAAGTGACAGACACAGGTCCAACATGCAGCCAAATCCTCAGAAGAGGCAATGGAACACAGGCAGGACACAGTCTAGCCAGACTGGTCTGAAAGACAGGAATCAATGCTCACTCAGCTTTCAAAGCCGAGGCGTAGTCAGGTAGAACACCATACGCTAACGACAACATCGTTCCAGCAGTGTTTCTTTCCATGTCTTGAGGGATTGAGACGTCCATTGCGAATCAACAGGATTAAAATCAGGATGCCCGCTACTGACAGCACGACCAAAGGAAGACCTCCAAAAACGCTTCCCAGTACGGAGTGTATGAAAGGTGGAATTACTCCAAAGATGGTCTGAAAGGTGGTTAAGAGACCTGATCCAAGACTCTTAAATAAGTGTACGATCCCACTCGTATCAGACATGATAAAGATACGATGAACCATTTCTCTGAAATGGATCGGGAAGTTCGTACGGACGAGGGCCTGCTGAAGACCTTGCAACCTGGAGATCAAAAGTCTCTCGGGCTGAAGTAAGGGCCACATTTTGTTGAAACAACATGGCTTTCAGTCTGCTCAGAGAATCAAACCTTATACTGGAAACATTCAATGAAGGACACAGTGGTGCCTCCCTAACTGTGCTAGCCGGGGAAAACAATACTTACTTACAACAAACAACCCTGCGGTTTACTGTGACTAGATATGCGATGCCTGGCGCCATCCCGCAACAGCCTTGATCATTCAGCATTAAATAACTCCCATTCGAAAGTAACTCGAAAACTGGATGAATCACTGTAGTTGGGGAGCCTTTCAAGTAGCAAGATAAGTTTGCCTTTGAAGCATTATATGCTCCGTGAAGCGAAACCTCCCTACACACTAAAGATCCACTTAAAGCCTTCTCACAGTCTGTTTCACTTAAAAAAAACTTCAGTGTCCTTATTTCTACACCTATATCTGTATGGTAACTCCCAAGTTTCCTGTATGTACCCTTCACCCAACGCTTCATACCTGCCTGCTTGGATGTATCTGAAGCAGTATTGGAACTGGAATGTTGTGGTTGGCAGTGTGATGTAGCCATGAATTAACCATTCCTTAGACGGTGACTCTGCTACTGTAAAAGGTAACTTCTCTAATTTTTCAATGAGCAGCATGGTGTACTTTGCATCTCTGTGTGCCATGGTCAACTATCTGTCGGTCAGATTATAAGCCGAAAACAGATTTGAGCCTTAAATGTACTGCCATGGCACGTGGCCAGAATGCAGTGATTGGAGCGTCCAGCTTAAAAGCAAAATGGAGCGCAATTGAGATTGCCCATGTTGTAAAATAGACAAATGTTCCATTATGTCAATTGACGATGACACAATGTTGCCCAGTGAATAAATACGTGAAGAGGGTGTGGTCATACCATTGTCTACCACAGCCAAGGCCTTTTCTAGGTTCATCTTATCAATCTCACGTAATCTCTCAGCAGCATCCTGTTGGGAGACTTTCCACAGTTCATTGTTGATGGCATAGAAAAATCGTTTTATACGTGGTTTCTTGGTACTTAGCAAGAAATCCCTAAGATCCATGTTGTCAGAGAGAAGGGACAAGTGTTGTTTCACCTGTAATAGTGTTGAGGTTTTTAGCCATTCTAGGCACAACTTCCCAACACTACAAGAAGCCACTACCCCTGGGTCGTCTGCATGTACATATGGATACCAAACCCTTCGGTGGTATCCATGAATCTTGACTGACACCTAATCGCGTGCATAGGCCAAACCAACCAACCCTTCGAATTTGGAGCTGATGAATTATATGTACCATTCTTTATCATTTCACCGAGCATCTCCTCCCTTATCAGTGTGTAATTTAATATACCTTCAATAGGTGTAGGCAAGGGGATGCCTGGTGTTTTCAGGTCTTTTATTTTTGCAAACCCGCAGCAGGTAGTCTGTTGCACTGTTCTGTTCAGGAAGATTATTTGTAATGGTATGAGGCAAGCTCTAAATAAAGCCTCTGTTCCCTGAACCTGCCAATCTTTCGTCCCCCAGATGGATTTTGTGTCTATTGTGTCCCTCCAATAGTCGAAACCTTGTATAGACAGTTGGGAGATAAAAGGTGCTGAATATATAAGCTTGGTATTTGTCAGCATCATTTTCTTCGCAGTTGCATTCGTTTGTACTAGCTCATAATAGTATGAATTTGGGTCTGATGTACTGAACCCTGAAAAGTATGCAAATTTGTGTGAGAATGTGGCAGAACTACCTTTCGGTGGTGTCGGGCAATGTTCCTATTGATGGTAAGTGTTAACAGTGTGTGTGACACTAGCTCTGTGTAAAAAGTGATTACCATAGTGCTGGTAACAACACATACTGTCAAAGTCAGGTGTATCTTCGTATAATTCCCTGTAAAAAAATGCAGCAGATTGTTCTAAATCTGAGAGCATAATATTTACAGTCTCAATGTCCCAATCATCAGAGAGTGTACTCGGGGTAATGAAATCATTCAATGAAATTTTAAATACATGTGGAATTTTCAAATGTTCAGTAGGACCAAATACATCACCTGAAACCCTATCCCAAACTACACCATCCGGTACTGGAACTGATGTAATGTTCACTAGGGACAGGTCTCTCTGTTCATGGTGTGATGACATATGAGGTTTCAAAACCAAGTTCACAGGTTGTACCGCAGAGCGTTGTTGGAGGTAATGTCCATTCAGTAGTAGGAAAAAGACAGTTACTGTACCAATTCAAATTAACAGGAACAGGATCCCTAATGCAAACCAAAGATGCAACCAAGGGTACACTAAGTAAGTCTTTTTCAGCCAGAGATAGAATTGTCAAAAATTCTCTTTCTTGGAAATATGTGATGTTTGCTCAGGTTCACTTGGATCTGAAGAAAAGTCATCGAAATTGATGAAGTAGCCAGACCCAGTTCGATCTATCTTTGGGAGCTCAGCAGTGTTTGTAGTACTGGCAGTTGCTTCTTGTGAAGGCATGTTGATGTAAACTTCATTATTGGGCTGAACTGTAATTTGCGTTTCAGTTTCATTTGGATGTTGTTCAGTTTCAACAGGTGTAATTTGTACTCCGTTATTGGCTACTCCGGCATCTTGCGCAGAGGAGTCTTGAAACGTTATAAGTCTTTCCATCTGAACTTCCTGTATAGTAGCGAGAGGAGATCTGCGGCTACTCAGGATTCCACATGGCCTACTGTTGAGAATCGGCCACATAGTGTGGTTTGATCAGATCAATGGAGACAAATCTTATTTCTTTTTTGCCGGCAAGAGGCAGAAGAAGTACTGTTCTTGTTCCTTAAACCGCCAGGACAGGTACTGGTGTTCTGTAAGATGGCCCAAACTCCTTCTTGTCCACGATCTTTTCTCTGACCAGGTCCCCAATCTTCGGGACCCAGACAGGTCTTGCCGGAACCGGTTTCACTTCCCCAGTGACAGTGCGTTTTACTTGGACTTTGCTTTGTAATGCCCGGAATTCATTGAGTTCCTGTAAAACAGCAAAACGATCATTCAATTCAAATGGTTTTACATCCGGCGCTGTGCTGGCACAATCGATGTCAGGTACCCACATTTTTGTCCCAAACAGGATCTCATAGGGGGTACGTCCTCCCAAGGATTTTCTTGGCATATTCTTTAGTGCCCTCTGGACCCCATATAGGTGATTGACCCATCTACTGCCCGCACCTAATACCCTTGCTGTTAAGGATTGCTTTAGGTCCCGGTTTTTTGTCTCCACCACCGAATTTCCCTCGGCATGGTATGGGGAGGAGTACCGCAGGCCATGCCCATACTTTCCATGGCGTCCTTGGAAGCCCGAGAGCTAAACGTAGAGCCACGGTCGGAATGTAACGTGCCAATTGCGTATGTCCCAAAGATGACTCGCAAATCCTTTATAACAGTTTGAGCATCAGCCGAGCCCTGACGCCAAACCCATAGAAATCTAGAGCATGAATCTACTGCCACCAAGATGTACTTGTAAGCCCCGTCCGAATTTAAGGGGCTGCAGTGATCCCAATAGACACATGCGAGAGGTCTGTCTGAAATGAGTAATGATGTTTACGGTGGCCTTGCTGCCGCGGAACCCCTTCATCTGCTGGCAGATGTCACACTTTAAGACATAAGCCTTTGTTTGTTTAGACAAACTTGGCCACCAGAATCATCGCTTTAGTAACAAAATTATAGCAGTGACTCCTGCATGTGCTGAGCCCAGACCCTCGTGTGCAGATAGAATTAAACCTAATCTGTGATCCATGTTTGGTATAACTCAATCCCCCACTCCTGGAATTTGAGCATACGGTGTGTTTTGCGCATCTAATTTATAGGAATATTTGAGTGGAAAGCCCTTCGGAACGGCAGAGCCAGTCTTTGAGGCATTGACAGCTCTCAGTATGTCTCCGTCTATCCTCGTGCTAGAACAAGCAATTGCTGCAAAAGAAACAATTGATGGACGGAATGCTGGACAATGCAAACATTCACCCCCAGTCACAAGGATCTGGGTTAAATCCATCATTCTTTTGCTCACCACACCACCCCATTTTGGACCCAGCCATATGCAAATCAGTCTTGACCCTGTTCCTTGTGGGAACAGTCCAGCCCGAACTGCCAAGCCAGGTCCTCCCTGGACCGGAAACAAGCATCCTGGGACCGGTTTCAGGGCATCACCCTTCATCAGCCAGGCTAGCTTGAATCCAGTGGTGTAGTGAGCACGGGACCCACGTCTGGGCATACCCGTCCCACTTAGGGCGACAAATGCAAGAGAAACAATTGATGGACGGAATGCTGGACAATGCAAACATTCACCCCCAGTCACAAGGATCTGGGTTAAATCCATCATTCTTTTGCTCACCACACCACCCCAGTTTGGACCGAGCCATATGCAAATCAGTCTTGACCCTGTTCCTTGTGGGAACAGTCCAGCCCGAACTGCCAAGCCAGGTCCTCCCTGGACCGGAAACAAGCATCCTGGGACCGGCTTCAGGGCATCACCCTTCATCAGCCAGGCTAGCTTGAATCCAGTGGTGTAGTGAGCACGGGACCCACGTCTGGGCATACCCGTCCCACTTAGGGCGACAAATGCAAGAGAAACAATTGATGGACGGAATGCTGGACAATGCAAACATTCACCCCCAGTCACAAGGATCTGGGTTAAATCCATCATTCTTTTGCTCACCACACCACCCCAGTTTGGACCCAGCCATATGCAAATCAGTCTTGACCCTGTTCCTTGTGGGAACAGTCCAGCCCGAACTGCCAAGCCAGGTCCTCCCTGGACCGGAAACAAGCATCCTGGGACCGGTTTCAGGGCATCACCCTTCATCAGCCAGGCTAGCTTGAATCCAGTGGTGTAGTGAGCACGGGACCCACGTCTGGGCATACCCTTCCCACTTAGGGCGACAAATGCAAAAGAAACAATTGATGGACGGAATGCTGGACAATGCAAACATTCACCCCCAGTCACAAGGATCTGGGTTAAATCCATCATTCTTTTGCTCACCACACCACCCCAGTTTGGACCCAGCCATATGCAAATCAGTCTTGACCCTGTCCCTTGTGGGAACAGTCCAGCCCGAACTGCCAAGCCAGGTCCTCCCTGGACCGGAAACAAGCATCCTGGGACCGGTTTCAGGGCATCACCCATCATCAGCCAGGCTAGCTTGAATCCAGTGGTGTAGTGAGCACGGGACCCACGTCTGTGCATACCCTTCCCACTTAGGGCGACAAATGCAAAAGAAACAATTGATGGATGGAATGCTGAACAATGCAAACATTCACCCCCAGTCACAAGGCTCTGGGTTGAATCCATCATTCTTTTGCTCACCACACCACCCCAGTTTGGACCCAGCCATATGCAAATCAGTCTTGACCCTGCTCCTTGTGGGAACAGTCCAGCCCTAACTGCCAAGCCAGGTCCTCCCTGGACCGGAAACAAGCATCCTGGGACCGGTTTCAGGGCATCACCCTTCATCAGCCAGGCTAGCTTGAATCCAGTGGTGTAGTGAGCACGGGACCATTGTCAGGGCATACCCTTCCCACTTAGGGCAACAAATGCAAAAGAAACAATTGATGGACGGAATGCTGGACAATGCAAACATTCACCCCCAGTCACAAGGATCTGGGTTAAATCCATCATTCTTTTGCTCACCACACCACCCCAGTTTGGACCCAGCCATGTGCTGAGCCCAGACGCTCGTGTGCAGATAGAATTAAACCTGATTGACCCATCTACCGCCCGCACCTAATACCCTTGCTGTTAAGGACTGCTTTAGGTTCCGGTTTTTCGTCTCCACCACCGAATTTCCCTCGGCATGGTATGGGGAGGATTACCGCAGGCCGTGCCCATACTTTCCATGGCTTTCTTGGAAGCCCGAGAGCTAAACGTAGGGCCACGGTCGGAATGTAACGTGCCAATTGCGTATGTCCCAATGAAGACTCGCAAATCCTTTATAACAGTTTGAGTGTCAGCCGAGCACTGAGGCCAAACCCATAGAAATCTAGAGCATGAATCTACTGCCACGAAGATGTACTTGTAAGCCCCGTCTGAATTTAAGGGGCTGCAGTGATCCCAATAGACACATGCGAGAGGTCTGTCTGAAATGAGTAATGATGTTTGCGGTGGCCTTGCTGCCGTGGAACCTTTCATCTGCTGGCAGATGTCACACTTTAAGACATAAGCCTTTGTTTGTTTAGACAAACTTGGCCACCAGAATCACCGCTTTAGTAACAAAATTATAGCAGTGACTCCTGCATGCGCTGAGCCCAGACCCTCGTGTGCAGATAGAATTAAACCTAATCTGTGATCCATGTTTGGTATAACTCTATCCCCCACTCCTGGAATTTGAGCATACGGTGTGTTTTGCACATCTAATTTATAGGAATATTTGAGTGGAAAGCCCTTCGGAACGGCAGAGCCAGTCTTTGAGGCATTGACAGCTCTGAGTATGTCTCCGTCTATGCTCGTGCTAGAACAAGCGATTGCTGCAAAAGAAACAATTGATGGACGGAATGCTGAACAATGCAAACATTCACCCCCAGTCACAAGGATCTGGGTTAAATCCATCATTCTTTTGCTCACCACACCACCCCAGTTTGGACCCAGCCATATGCAAATCAGTCTTGACCCTGTTCCTTGTGGGAACAGTCCTGCCCGAACTGCCAAGCCAGGTCCTCCCTGGACCGGAAACAAGCATCCTGGGACCGGTTTCAGGGCATCACCCTTCATCAGCCAGGCTAGCTTGAATCCAGTGGTGTAGTGAGCACGGGACCCACGTCTGGGCATACCCGTCCCACTTAGGGCGACAAATGCAAGAGAAACAATTGATGGACGGAATGCTGGACAATGCAAACATTCACCCCCAGTCACAAGGATCTGGGTTAAATCCATCATTCTTTTGCTCACCACACCACCCCAGTTTGGACCCAGCCATATGCAAATCAGTCTTGACCCTGTTCCTTGTGGGAACAGTCCAGCCCGAACTGCCAAGCCAGGTCCTCCCTGGACCGGAAACAAGCATCCTGGGACCGGTTTCAGGGCATCACCCTTCATCAGCCAGGCTAGCTTGAATCCAGTGGTGTAGTGAGCACGGGACCCACGTCTGGGCATACCCTTCCCACTTAGGGCGACAAATGCAAAAGAAACAATTGATGGACGGAATGCTGGACAATGCAAACATTCACCCCCAGTCACAAGGATCTGGGTTAAATCCATCATTCTTTTGCTCACCACACCACCCCAGTTTGGACCCAGCCATATGCAAATCAGTCTTGACCCTGTCCCTTGTGGGAACAGTCCAGCCCGAACTGCCAAGCCAGGTCCTCCCTGGACCGGAAACAAGCATCCTGGGACCGGTTTCAGGGCATCACCCATCATCAGCCAGGCTAGCTTGAATCCAGTGGTGTAGTGAGCACGGGACCCACGTCTGTGCATACCCTTCCCACTTAGGGCGACAAATGCAAAAGAAACAATTGATGGATGGAATGCTGAACAATGCAAACATTCACCCCCAGTCACAAGGCTCTGGGTTGAATCCATCATTCTTTTGCTCACCACACCACCCCAGTTTGGACCCAGCCATATGCAAATCAGTCTTGACCCTGCTCCTTGTGGGAACAGTCCAGCCCTAACTGCCAAGCCAGGTCCTCCCTGGACCGGAAACAAGCATCCTGGGACCGGTTTCAGGGCATCACCCTTCATCAGCCAGGCTAGCTTGAATCCAGTGGTGTAGTGAGCATCGGGACCATTGTCAGGGCATACCCTTCCCACTTAGGGCAACAAATGCAAAAGAAACAATTGATGGACGGAATGCTGGACAATGCAAACATTCACCCCCAGTCACAAGGATCTGGGTTAAATCCATCATTCTTTTGCTCACCACACCACCCCAGTTTGGACCCAGCCATATGCAAATCAGTCTTGACCCTGTTCCTTGTGGGAACAGTCCAGCCCGAACTGCCAAGCCAGGTCCTCCCTGGACCGGAAACAAGCATCCTGGGACCGGTTTCAGGGCATCACCCTTCATCAGCCAGGCTAGCTTGAATCCAGTGGTGTAGTGAGCACGGGACCCACGTCTGGGCATACCCTTCCCACTTAGGGCGACAAATGCAAAAGAAACAATTGATGGACGGAATGCTGGACAATGCAAACATTCACCCCCAGTCACAAGGATCTGGGTTAAATCCATCATTCTTTTGCTCACCACACCACCCCAGTTTGGACCCAGCCATATGCAAATCAGTCTTGACCCTGCTCCTTGTGGGAACAGTCCAGCCCTAACTGCCAAGCCAGGTCCTCCCTGGACCGGAAACAAGCATCCTGGGACCGGTTTCAGGGCATCACCCTTCATCAGCCAGGCTAGCTTGAATCCAGTGGTGTAGTGAGCACGGGACCATTGTCAGGGCATACCCTTCCCACTTAGGGCAACAAATGCAAAAGAAACAATTGATGGACGGAATGCTGGACAATGCAAACATTCACCCCCAGTCACAAGGATCTGGGTTAAATCCATCATTCTTTTGCTCACCACACCACCCCAGTTTGGACCCAGCCATGTGCTGAGCCCAGACGCTCGTGTGCAGATAGAATTAAACCTGATTGACCCATCTACCGCCCGCACCTAATACCCTTGCTGTTAAGGACTGCTTTAGGTTCCGGTTTTTCGTCTCCACCACCGAATTTCCCTCGGCATGGTATGGGGAGGATTACCGCAGGCCGTGCCCATACTTTCCATGGCTTTCTTGGAAGCCCGAGAGCTAAACGTAGGGCCACGGTCGGAATGTAACGTGCCAATTGCGTATGTCCCAATGAAGACTCGCAAATCCTTTATAACAGTTTGAGTGTCAGCCGAGCACTGAGGCCAAACCCATAGAAATCTAGAGCATGAATCTACTGCCACGAAGATGTACTTGTAAGCCCCGTCTGAATTTAAGGGGCTGCAGTGATCCCAATAGACACATGCGAGAGGTCTGTCTGAAATGAGTAATGATGTTTGCGGTGGCCTTGCTGCCGTGGAACCTTTCATCTGCTGGCAGATGTCACACTTTAAGACATAAGCCTTTGTTTGTTTAGACAAACTTGGCCACCAGAATCACCGCTTTAGTAACAAAATTATAGCAGTGACTCCTGCATGCGCTGAGCCCAGACCCTCGTGTGCAGATAGAATTAAACCTAATCTGTGATCCATGTTTGGTATAACTCTATCCCCCACTCCTGGAATTTGAGCATACGGTGTGTTTTGCACATCTAATTTATAGGAATATTTGAGTGGAAAGCCCTTCGGAACGGCAGAGCCAGTCTTTGAGGCATTGACAGCTCTGAGTATGTCTCCGTCTATGCTCGTGCTAGAACAAGCGATTGCTGCAAAAGAAACAATTGATGGACGGAATGCTGAACAATGCAAACATTCACCCCCAGTCACAAGGATCTGGGTTAAATCCATCATTCTTTTGCTCACCACACCACCCCAGTTTGGACCCAGCCATGTGCTGAGCCTAGACCCTCATGTGCAGATAGAATTAAACCTAATCTGTGATCCATGTTTGGTATAACTAAAATCCCCCATTCCTGGAATTTGAGCATGCGGTGTGTTTTTCGCATCTAATTTATAGGAATATTTGAGTGGAAAGCCCTTTGGAATGGCAGAGCCAGTCTTTGAGGCATTGACAGCTCTCAGTATGTCTCCGTCTATCCTCGTGCTAGAACAAGCGATTGCAGCAAAGGCAGCAGTTCGGACTGTCGTCTTGGTGGCTTCATCAGCCAGTGAATTCCCTTCAACGTGTACGCCAACACGCTGATGACTCAAGGTGTGAATAACTTGAACCCATGGCAGGCATGCTTTCAGCTTTGCCACTTGTTCCCATAACAATTTATGTTCAATTGTGCAACCCTTGGAATCTCTAAACCCATTCCGGCCCCAGTAATGAAGATATTCATTATAGGACAGCACACAATAAAATGAGTCGCACACTATCAGTGTGGGGAATTCCCGATACGTATATTGTAGTGCTAGTATCAGGGCTTTCAGCTCTGCCAACTGCGCTGTACAATCTCCTAGAGATTGTGTAGTTGTATTGCTGGGATGGAACTTACCGTCCCGCATACGTCCCTTCACAATAGCACATGCTGCGCTAAACTTTTGTTTACTTCCTATGGCAGGCTGAGCAGAACCATCAGTATAAATGATGTATTTATATTTTTCTAGAGGCAAGATTTAATTCGGGAGAGGGTACTCTTGTTTGTACTGCAGGAACGCTTGCGTTTTTAATGTAGAATCGTATTTGTAATCTACATCTGTTGCAGTGATTGAATTACCCCAATGTATCCATCGCAGATGCAGTGCTTTCGCATTTGGAATGCTCGCTTTGGTAACAGCTTCTAAAGTTGGTACCGGGGTTACAACAATAAAGTGTTTCCCCTGTGCTAGTGCTCTTTCTCTCACTACAGCAGTCTGTACTGCTGTCAGTATTTTTTCTGTGGCCACAAATCGCATTTCAGCATTTGGGTATAAATGTGATTTGTATGCAATTGGGACTGTCTCACCTTCATTGAAAGTGATGTATGTATATCCTGATAAACCTGGGACCACCCGGATCATCAAGTTGGTAGAATTCACATGTGTGTGCAAATGTTTTGATGCTATCATGTCAGCCTGAACTGAACAGAGAGTATAAGTGTGTTGCTGTGTCCAATTATGTAGTGTGAAATCAGGTCTGATTAAGTCGTAGAAAGGTTTTACTCTTTCTGCGTAATCTAGAATGTATGTTCTGCCAAAATTTAGAAATCCTAATATGGATTGCAAACCTTTGAGAGTCTTTAGAGGTTGGAGCAGCACACACTTTTCTAAAAAGTTGGCTGCCAAGCTCTTGCCTTCACTTGAGAGCTCATATCCCAATATTCGAAATATCTAATGTTGTTTTGTATTTTTTCCGCACAATATTATTATTTAATGCGGCACTATGTGCGTTTTGAACTGCAAATGTTCGTGTATGTGTTTAAGTGTCAGTAATCTAAAACTAGACGATATGACTTGTCAGGTTTTATTACGTGAAACAAAGGATTGTTCATTGGGGAGGTGCAAGTCTCAATTACACCTTGGTATTCAAGTTGGTCTAAGATTTCTTTGACCTGTCTTTTTGCATCGTTTTTTATAGGGTACTGTCTTTGTGGATTTGGAGTAGAGTTTAATGGGATTTCATGGTGAGTAGACTCCACGTCCCACCCTACATGGTTGCGGTTTAATGACGGAGCTAGTGCTAACGCCCACTCCTGCGCATATCAATGTTTTAAAGATTCTGGAACGAGGTCGGAAAAGCAGGCAAAATGACGCTTTCCCCTCTTTGGCAATCCATCACAAACTCAGGCGGCCAATCTTTTTCTGCTAACAGTATGTTATATCCATATGTTAAGTTCTCCCAAAAGAGACCTTTAACCTTTCTTGAGATATCCCCCTCTATTTGGAGTGTAATTTCGTAAATTCTATGTGGGACACTAAGGGGCACATGCATCAATGTAAAATTTTGCGAATCCTTAATTGCGAATTTTAACGATTCGCAAATAACGAATCGCAAAAACAGATGCAACAAAAAAATTGTGAAAAAATAAAGAATCGCTAAAAATCGCAAACGCTACTGCGAATCCGAAATTTGCGATTACGCTAATAGCGATTTCGCAAATAGCGACTTCGCTATTTGCGAATTCGCAAATAGCAAATTCGCAAATAGCGAAGTCGCATTCGTGATGCATCTTGATGACATCAGAACCAGGAAGTGAGCAGCACAAGCCCCATTCCCAGTGCACAGTCAGAGGGAGAGGAGGGAGCTGGCTCTGGGAGCTAACTAGCAGTGGCATTGAGCAATTGGAAAAACCTGGTAACTGCAAGAAAATGGAAAGCACACAAACAGCAGAGGACAGCCAATCAGGCAGGAAGCGGAAAATGAAATTCTCAGAAAAAGAAAGTGACACACTCATTGAGGGAGTTGTCCACAGCCATGATAAGCTGTTTGGGAAACAATCATTGAAAGTGGCAGAGCAGGAGAAAAGGAAAATATGGATCCGGATCCAGAACCGGGTGAATGCCAGTGGGGTGACACACCGCACCATCGATGACCTGAAGAAAAGATGGTACGACATGCGCAGTCGGGCCAAGGAGCGCATAGCTGCCCGTCTGAAGGAAGCAAGGAAGACAGGAGGGGAACACCGATAGACACTGGGAACACTACCATGGAGGAAATGGTTGAATCCACTATCCAGCCTGAAGCTGTTGTCGGTGTGACACAGCTAGACACGTCAGGAGCAGCAAACACATCTGAAGGTAAGATGACTGCATGTTACCATTGACCTAAATAATAAAGGTAGTACACCACCCCAGTACAGCACAAGTGCACACTCAGAACATCCAGTACACAATGTATCCATGAAGGGAAGTGCATTATGGGAGATGTAGGCAGGTCAAGCATATACAATGTCAAACACACAAATAGGCTAAGAACAACTCAGAACAGTGAACATATTCCAAATTTAATGCCAAAGTAAAAATATGATCACTGTGACATGAAATCCCTACTTAAATTAATGCTGGTTTTGCACTGTTAAATCTCACAGATGCAGAACGTGTAGAAGCTGAGGATAGTGACAACCAGGACATACAGGACATCAGCGCAGTTGAGGATATGGACACACCGGTGTTGCCAACAAATCCATCCAGTGCCCCAAACACACGCAGGGCAACTGTCCCACCACTGGTCACCATGGAGTCTGACGATGAGACAAATGCACCACATGAGTCCAGGCATGGCCCAGCCACATCCATCCCAAATCCACAAACACAGGTCCGCAGAAGTCATGTCAGTGTCCGGCGTAGAAGAGCCAGATCACGCAGAACACAGCAGGAGGAGCAACCAAATGATGTCTGGGGTGGTCTTGAGGGACAGATGCTCCGCATGCAGCGCCTGCAGACCAAGAACACACGTTTAGTGCAGTTACAAATAGGGAAGATGGCAGACAACATTGCAGTACTGTGCGATAGTGTGCAGCAAATGACCAAGGTTATGCAGGAGGGACATGCATCACAGAGAAGAAACCATCGGCAACTAATGCAGCACCTCAAAAGCTATGCCAAATCCAACAATAGGCTGGCCACATCAACTGCACTGCTGGCACGTAGGTCTGTGACCTTGCAAACAGAAATGTGCCATTGGAGCGGGGATGTGGCGAAGGCACTGGACCAGGTAACCAATGCAGTGGAACTGCTGAATGCTACCACAATTGGGGCCAACATGTCCACGCAGGAAGAGGGTAGTGAGGGGGCCTCAAGCTTGAGTAGCATAGCTATGCCAGTTGCCACTGCAGGAAGACGCAACACACGCAGCAGTACCCCTCAGCTTCCAACATGAGGGATGAGGATGCTGTCTCTGACAGGCGTCTGGGTGTTCGTGGGAGAAAGCGCTAGCCTGCTATATACAATTGCATACCGATATGGTGACGTAACCATGGATGTGATCGGACCTTTTGACTGATTGACAAGTCATTATTTATTTTTAATACACTTAAGTCCATTACTTAAGAATCCTGTGCCACTGGCCACATTGAAAGTGTGCTCCGACACTCATGCCATATTTCCTTTGAATAAACCGTTCTGTGATTGTAATATACACTGTTTGTGTCATCATTACTCACCTCAGAAATAGTTTTGTGTGATGTCCAATCTCCTCCTGCGCCCTTCTGCTGCGCTTGCCCCTTGTGCTGCACGGCGCTGTGGCACTTGCTGGTCCTCATCCTCGGAGTCACTGTCAGACACCTCGATCTCCATTCCACCCCTCGTTGCTATATTGTGCAGCATGGCACATGCTGCTACTAGCTTGCAGCATTGTTCAGGGTTGTATTGGAGTGCTCCACTCAGTCTTATGGAGGCATCTGAATCGGCTCTTCAGCAGCCCAAATGTGCGCTCTATGATGTTCCTTGTTGATATATGTGCAGCATTGTACCTCTGTTGGTTGGCAGTTGTGGGATTGAGGTAAGGCGTCAGAAGGTAATTACGCAAGGCGTATGCGCTGTCACCTGCATGTGGGTAAGCAAAGGGTCAGTGGCAGTTTGACATTGGCATACGTACAATGACTGTGAGTATCACCTACACATATTTACCAAGCAGATGTGCCCTCCAAATTCTCCCCTGACCAGACGGGTGTGAATGCCACTTTGCCTGAAAATATATGAATCATGTGCACTCCCAGGAAATTGAGCTACTATATCAGTGATTATGTATTTGGCATTGCACACAACCTGAATATTAAGGGAGTGATAGCATTTTCTATTTCTGTATATGTATTCCTGTGCTGCAGGGGGACATATTGCCACATGTGTGCAATCGATGCAACCTATGACATGTGGGAAGCGAGCTATCTGGTAAAACTCCTGTTTTGTTTTCGCAAGGTCATGCGCGGTGGTGGGGAAATTGATGTGTGAGCCGATCCTGGCCATCATGGCATCAAGGAATGCTTTGAATATTCTTGAAAGTGCGCTTGCGACACACCTCCAGCTACTGCAATGACCCCTGGAAGCTGCCTGACGCCAGTAGGTGTAGGCAACATAGGACCTGCACATGCGTTGGGATAGCATTGGTCCTACGTGTCTGTCGTTGCAGTATGGGATCCAATTCATTGATCAGGTCATGGATCATTGCTGCATTGAGCCTATACTTATCGTATATCTCATCCTCTTGCTGTCCTAGCAAAGTTATGCGGACTCTGGAAGATGCGCTCATTAATTCGCCTCCGTCTGAGTCCAGCAGCCAGCAGCCTCATCCTCCTCGCCATCAGGTACATCCCTGCCATTGTGAGATGTGGTAGCTAATTCTGGGTGTGTTTCAATGGGTTTAAGTAGAATTTCAGCTGTATCTGATTTGCACTCATGATTACCACCTGGTTGTGATCCTTCTTATTTTGCACTCGCAAAATTGCGAATTTCAGGTAATTCGCAATTTGCGATTTTTCATGCATCTATTTTGCGATTCCTTATTTGCGAATCGCTATTTGGGGGCGCAAATAGCGATTCGCTAATACTATTCTCAGAATGTTTTGCGATTCTTTAAATTAGCGAATTGTTGAGTTTTCGCTATTTTGCAGTTGATGCATTGCGAAACGGTATTTTGCGGTCGCAAACGCCATAATTTAGCGATTCGCAAATTTTGCGATTTTTTTTAGGCTTGATGCATGTACCCCTAACTCTTGTATCAGGTGTTTCCATTGTGACATGTTCATTCAATACTGCTGTCACCAGAAAATCCTTCACGTTCAAGCGAGCTATTGTTACTGCTGCCGCGCTGTCTAGCATCGTCAGAGCCCATTCCCAGTTCAGAAGCTGAGTCCTCAGTAACCTGGGCATGTCTAATTTTCAGGCCAGCTACTTTCTTCTTTTTGAATTGAGGTTTTGCTTTAGGTTGCTCTTCCTGTTTGATAATATAATTTCGATGTGTTTCCCGTTTTGTCTTTGGTCAATCTTCTTGCTTTTGTTCTGATCGTCCGTCCCTCTCTGAGTTTTTTGATGAACCCTGAAAGGAACGAAAGGAACGTGTATCAGTGTCTTGATACCTGTCAGGTTTCATAATGTTATCACGATTCCTTAGGTTATACCTCTTTTCAGTGGACTCCCGTTGGGCAGACCCACCCCTTGATCGTGAATTATTTTCTGTATTGTTATTTTTAGAACTTTTATTTTCCCATTTCTTTTTAGATTAATTGGGTGCTTGGTTCGTGTTGTCCTTTTCCGGACTCCCCGCCATTTGTGGTTTCACTGCTTTGGTTCCCAAATTATCTCTACCTAATGCAGCATAGGTTTCTTTGATAATTTTTGGTAATTCTCGCTCCTTATTTATAGGTGCTATTTCCCTTAGGCGGCTGTGTATGACCACTGCTGCTACCTCCCCCTTTATGTTGCTCAGCATGATTGCAGCGACTTGGGCAAAATTACCCATCAGTTTTAACCCCAAGTCCAAGGCTGGTCCTGCCCCGTACTCATTCGGTATCTGTTTCAATACTTCTGGAATGACTGCTATGGAAGGGGTACTGTGTATCCTTATGTAAACAGCAGCAAAGATTGTTCCCCAAGTGGTACAATCCTCGATCGAGGGAACCATCCCCATTGGCAAGCAAATGGTTAGCATTCGGTGTTTTTCCTGCGGACCCGTATGGGGAAATACTGCTTCCAGCTGTGCAATTTTGTGTGCTATCTAGAACAGAATTTTCTCCCGTTTGGATGGAATTGTCCCTGTTACTGATTTCAGTGTCTGTGGGTTAATGGTAGGTGTGGTCTGATGTAGACCGGCTGGAGCATTTCTCGCACTTGGACTGTTAATGTTCGCATGACGAATTGGACGATGTGTCTGTATAGCCTGACTATGTCTTTATATATTGTATGGACTTCCTCCACTTGTAGTGTATCTATCTCTGGATGTGGAGTGTATATCGCTAAGACCGGCCAGATTGCACCTTCTATGCTGAGTGGACCGAGCCTCACGACAGATGTTGTGTGTGGGAGGGTGCCTTTAAACCTGGTTCTGTATTGCTGGTAAGTTAACGGGACTTCAATGTCTTCTTAAGGAATGTATTCTTCTGGTGGTTCAACTACAATGTATGTGTGGAACAATTTAGTCTGTGGATCTGCAGGCGGGAACTGAACTCAAGAATAGAATACCGCTGATTCGAACACCTCGTGTGCCTCAATCACGAAGGTAACACAGCCACCTGTTGCGGGTACGCCGTGTTCTATCAATTTAATAGTTACTGCATTTCTACAGTTCTCTGTGATGTTGAGAGCGTTAGCAAACTCTTCTTCCCCATTCCCTGAACCACTGCTCATGGACCCAGTCATTCTTAAAAGGAGAAGAATAAAGGTTCTAGTGATTAAGGATTTTGCACAATGCGGGAACCTTCTTTCTTACAAACTTGTTTAAACCTTCAGCCAATACACAGGGTATATTAGCTCAGCTGAGGCGGATTTTCCTTCCCACTTCAGACGTCTCTGAAAAGGTGTGAGTAGGGCTTTCTGAGAAAGCACGACTGAACTACTCAGGTTTTAACTGTTAATACAAGAACCAAACCAACGTTGGGCACCATGTTGTGTAGTTCCTAGGAATCCGCAGGACCTGTGCGTTTTGGATGACCTAAACTGAGGGCTTGGTGTCCCAACCGCTTCCCCACAGGATATGTCAGCCATTAGGCCAGCTAGCTCTACAGTGCCACTACCATCCCCCTGTATCTTACAGTGGTGTAGGTAGTTTCTGGCAACCACTGAACATGACAACTTGTATTCCTCAGGGATTGTGGTAAACAGTAGAGTACTTTTTGCTCAGTCACTCGTGCTTACTTATTCTCAGAAAATACACAGGATGGCGATTAGGACGTTTCAATAAGTATTTATTGGTCCAGCGTCAGTCTTGTGTAAAACATATTTGCTGCGACAATCAGGAGACAGAAGCATACAAAAGAGATTGCAAGTATCAATATAGTAAATAGTAGATACATTTTTACCACAGTGCTAATAAGATGAGCATAAGCAGTTCAGATCAAAACAGTAGCACTTGCATATTCCTAAAGTGCGCGCCCAAAGTAATTTGCCTAAATAGATCTAGCCTAGATCTGTATGTGTAGCATGTAGATGCGTGTGTAGCCAAGAAACCCCTTAGGGAAGAACCAGCCTCCTCACCTGATGGTTGAGAATGAAGGACCCCGTCTCTGCCTCGAGGATGACACCTCGCAAGGGATGTCAGACCGCTGCGTGTCAAAGATTCTGCATGCAGGACCCCATGTCAGCTTGGAAGGAATTCTCCTCTAATTTGCAAGTGGAAAATAAGGGTCTTATATACTAGAGTGGTCACTCTAGGGTTTCTTCTAGAATCGATATGTTTTGAAAACAATCATAAATGTTTTGAAAACAATCATAAGTGTTTTTCCAAACAAATGTGATCATGCACAGCGGGCTGTTGGCCAAGGATGAAAAAAACAGTGACCCTTATACAGAGTAATTATGCCGTGCATATGGACATGTTTATATACCTCAGGTACTGGGATTAGTATAGAATACTAAGAGCTGGTGTCGTAGAGACATGAGCAAGCTACTAGGTAAAAGGTCACCTGTTTCAGAACAGTTATTGTCGTGTGGATGGGACAATGTATGTAAAAAGGGATATACATTAAGGGTGGGCGGCAAATTCCGTTCCGCTCGCGGAACTTGCGAAATTTCGGCATTTCCGCGTTCCGCGCGGAACGTGGAAATGTCTAAACTTCCGCGATCCGTGGCGGAACGGAATTCGGGTGCAAGAAAGCACTGAAGCAGGTGCCCGAGTTGAAGCTCAAATTCTGTAACGCATTAATCAGCACAGAAAATTCGTGAGCAAGGTCGAGGCTAAGCAGGAGTGCTTTCTGCCCATATCTACCGTCAAACATTAGCTGTAATCCCCGATGGAGGTCTTTGCATCCTTGATTTTCCCGAGCGCAATCCCCGTGTAGGTCCAGTGACCAGGAGGTTCTTCCTCCTCATCTGCTGCTCAAATCCTGCTCTGACCCTTTATAAACAAGAGGCATGTGAACAGGCCTAGAAGCCCCGCCCGTTTGCCCCCGCCCCACATACACTAGTGGTATGCGCACCGTCTTCCCGCCCTTTCCCCAGAATGATGGACAGCTTAATCAAAGGACCCCGGCGCTTTCGGCGCGGTGGCAAAGTTACAGACACACAGGTCACTGGGGTCAATTCTTCTGGACCTTTACGCAGCTGTAGTGTAGGAAAGGCACTATACATTTTTACCCAACGAGGTAGCACTTACCGATTAGCCAGTAGAAAGTACTCCAGTTGAGTAGAGGTATTGCACAAAACGGAGGCATCTTCGTGGATAAATATGCAGGGCAGGTGTGCAGAATTCGTGAGCGTGGTTAAGCAGATGTGCCTTCTCTCCATTTCCAACGTGAAAAGTTAGCTGTAATCCCCGATAGAGGTCTTTGCATCCTTGATTTTCCCGAGCGCAATCCCCGTGTAGGTCCAGTGACCAGGAGGTTCTTCCTCCTCATCTGCTGCTCAGATCCTGCTCTGACCCTTTATAAACAAGAGGCATGTGAACAGGCCTAGAAGCCCCGCCCGTTTGCCCCCGCCCCACATACACTAGTGGTATGCGCACCATCTTCCCGCCCTTTCCCCAGAATGATGGACAGCTTAATCAAAGGACCCCGGCGCTTTCGACGTGGTGGCAAAGTTACAGACACACAGGTCACTGGGGTCAATTCTTCTGGACCTTTACGCAGCTGTAGTGTAGTTAAGGCACTATACATTTACCCAACGAGGTAGCACTTACCGATTAGCCAGTAGAAAGTACTCCAGTTGAGTAGAGGTATTGCACAAAACGGAGGCATCTTCGTGGATAAATATGCAGGGCAGGTGTGCAGAATTCGTGAGCGTGGTTAAGCAGATGTGCCTTCTCTCCATTTCCAACGTGAAAAGTTAGCTGTAATCCCCGAAGGAGGTCTTTGCATCCTTGATTTTCTCGAGCGCAATCCCCGTGTAGGTCCAGTGACCAGGAGGTTCTTCCTCCTCATCTGCTGCTCAGATCCTGCTCTGACCCTTTATAAACAAGAGGCATGTGAACAGGCCCAGAAGCCCCGCCCGTTTGCCCCCGCCCCACATACACTAGTGGTATGCACCGTCTTCCCGCCCTTTCCCCAGAATGATGGACAGCTTAATCAAAGGACACCGGCGCTTTCGGCGCGGTGGCAAAGTTACAGACACACAGGTCACTGGGGTCAATTCTTCTGGACCTTTACGCAGCTGTAGTGTAGGAAAGGCACTATACATTTACCCAACGAGGTAGCACTTACCGATTAGCCAGTAGAAAGTACTCCAGTTGAGTAGAGGTATTGCACAAAACGGTGGCATCTTCGTGGATAAATATGCAGGGCAGGATTCAACGGGCACAGCAAAATCTCCGCGAGCACGCGAAATTCCGCGTGCTCGCGAAGATTTCTTGCCTTTTCGCGGAATTTTGCGGAACGCAACTCCGCAAATTCCGCCCACCCCTAATATACATGACAGGACTAGCCTAATGAACATGACCAAACTAGCATTATTGCTACTGCTGTGAGAATCATCGCCTTCCACAAAGGCTCTGTTTGAGCTACAGAGAGAAAATGACATTTGAAAAAGAATCATCCCAAATCAGTTCTGAAACCTCAACAGTGAATCCACATCCCCTGTCTGGAAAATGAGTATAAAAGTGGAACTGTTGAATGATCGATCCGTTTGACACAAAAATGAAGGTAACAAAATCTGTCTGTTCATTCAGTGTCTTTTTTCTTACAATATTTGTAATAAAGTAAATTAATAAAATGCCTCTGTGAGTTTATTTTCTTCTGTGTCTTTGATGTCTATATGTCTTTCTCTAATTAACTTGGAAAATTCATTCAAATTCCAATGACATTCCGGTAAATTAAATATAGTCCCATTCCTTTGCTTGTGGCTCCTCAATGAAATACTTCCTCTGAAGGCCTGAAAGATTACAAGGGGTGTCGGAGGAAGGACATCATACTATCCACCCTACTTAGGGTAAAACCTGGCTGTAAGGGAAAGGGAAAATATAATGACCCTGCCAACGCCCAGTGTGTGGGTGCCATTAGTTTTCTGCCTATCAAAAACAAACATCTGCTTTGGGAGTTTGTTTTTGAAAAACAAAAATATTTTGAAAAGTTTGCCGACCTACCATCATGTCTGATGGTACCATCCTTCAAACATTTCCTGCATAGACAGGAACTGCAAAATCAGCAGTTCCTTTCATGTAGAGAGTTGTCAGTGGCCGATGGTCATTTATAAATTTGGCGGACGGAGGTCCCTCAGGATGGTGGAGATATTGTCCTCCTCCATCCAGATGGAGTTATCTCCATCTCCCAAACTCTAAATCGGACCCATAGTTTTTCTTCCTTCTGTCATGAGATGGGAATTCAGCCTCTCAATTATACTATGTTGGTTATTTCATAGGGGCCCTATACAATGGCATTTGTTTTGATAAGATCACCCTAAATATCAAGTGGTTCTATGTCACTGGGATACAACATTTCTATTTCTGCCATTTGCTTTTTTGCATGTCCTCGTATCACCTCTAATGAGCATGCTAAATATTTTAGACTGTCACTCATGCTCTATATCGGGCTCAAATTCAGTCAATTGTCTGGGCTGTGGCTCCATATCTTGACCTCCCCATCCAGTACTTACTAGAGAGTTATAATCATTTGACACATTCCTACTCATCCAGTTTTCAACAGATTCCAGAACCATTCTTCCTCTACCGCAGTCATACTCTTCTTATCCAGCTTCTTAAAATATCTCACTGACCACCACCAGTGGCACCATATTGGGGCTGAAGATTGACACCACCTTTTACAAATTTCCCTTCTTGCCAGCCAGAAGAATCAGGTAAATAATCAGCTTAGGTTGCTTTAGCAAAAAAAGCACGTCTCTTGCCTCCTGTTGAGCCAAGCCAAAAATAATTGTAATGGGTTTTACCTCCACGGCCATTTCCAAGGCATCAGAGATTGTCTTGCCCACACTTAGTCAGAAGCCCTTCAAGCTCAGGTAACTGACAAACATGGATGTCGTCTGTGTCTCAAGCACCACACTCTCTGCACCGGGATCCTCACTCCCTCTTATCTTAGCCAGTTTCGGCAGGGTCCAATAAACCTTTTGGAGGGCAAAGAAGTTGTTTCTCCTTAGTGCAACAGATTTAATCATCGAGTAAAGTAGAGTCATAAATACTTGCCATAACTTCTCCAACTCCATGCTCGACAAGTATCCATCCCGAACTTGATGTGGTGGTTTTGTATTCTTATTGGCTGCCTTCAGGAGGAACCAGTACCGGTGTGACACCTTTTTCCTTCCCTTGAGTTAATCAATATCCATTTTCACTGTGCTTGTCTCAAGCTCAGTCTATTCCTGAGTTCTAAGCCACACATTAATCTGGTAAAACTTAAATCTTGATAGTGACCCATTTGTCAACTTCTTCCAGGTGTCCCATGATAAACCCCTGCCTCCTTCCACCAAATGTCCACACTTGGGTAAGCCATACTCCCTCAAGGGTTTCACTGGGTGGTCCAACATGCACTGAGGAGTCCTCGGTGAGTCCCATAGGAGTGACCCCTTGCAAAAGTATGGCATCCCCAAGAATGACCTGATCCCATACCACACTCTGGCAGCTGCGTGTAATCATTTTAACCGTATCTTCTTGAAGTATTTGGGTGCCCCGAATTTGTAGGAAAAGACTTCCTTAGGAAATTCTGCTAACATGGCGCTATACATGACTCCCGACAGTGACTCATCAGGGTGAAGATGAAGCATCCTGCTATTCTTCAAATGAAAGGCCCAGCAGTACAGTTGAATATCAAGGAGTCCTAAAGTGCTTTCTTATCAAACTTCAGCTGAACATTATCAAACAGATAGGTAAATCTGGGTAGAATAGACAACTTAACAAAATTTATCCTGCCATGTATGGTGAGAGGCAAGTTCTGCCATCTCTTCACTATCCTGTCCACCTCTCCAGATTTTCTGCTGGGATTTTCTCTAGATCTTGTATTATTTTTAATCTCAGGTATCTTATCTTGCCCCTGCTTTGTATACCCTTGCAGTTCTGATTCCATGTCATGATCCCTCTTTTTGTCTTGTTAACCTTCATAGCTTGATATGTTGCCAAAGTGCCTCACTTCTGACATTAGCTGTGGAATGGCACTCACAGCGTCAGAGGTATAAACCATTAAATTGTCAGCATACAACACTATTTTCCTAGAAAACGCCCCTTCAATGACAGGCTTTCTTTCCCCATTCATTCTCAAACTTTTAGCCACGGGTTCAATACACAAATCAAAGACAATAGGTGAGAGAGGGCATCCCTGCCTAGTTTCCCTTCTTATTTTCACTGGTGCAGTGAGATTATCATTAACCAGAACTGTTGCGGGGATTCTGCACTAACACAGAACTATGCGCAGGAAAACAGGACCTCGGTAAAGGGGTGTACCAACCTACCACCTTAGTGCCAAAAATCCCCAAACCGACTAGCTATAGTGTCTCATTCGTTCTCCTCCAAAATCAAGAAGCCACAAATGATTAGACAACCCAGAACACAACACTCCCGACTCTCTCAGGAATCGCAGTAGCAAGACATACTCTTTTGCTCGCTCACTCATACTTGTCCACAACAAGATCAGGCAGACTCACTGTAATAGTTCAAAATGTTTATTTTAACTATTGTGCTCTACAATACAGTATACGAGCCACTACCAGCAGCAAAATGCATAAACTCAAAACGATTAGCATTGTTACAATTCCATATAGTACAAAGGGGGAAGTCATTTTATAAAGACAGTGGAAAAAGGGCTATAAGACCTAACCACCCTCCCCTTGACTGGAAGATGTTTATTAGAAAAAGGAAGATCTCTGAGTTTTGACAGCAGACCCCATACCTTAAAGCCTAGATGCAAGGTTTACATCATAGGAACAGCATAGCTCTTCTCCATGGAAAAGGCTCTCTCCAAGTATCTGTTAAAACAACATGCATCCCCGTAATATCAAAGCACGAGTCTCCAGCATTGCAGCTGTGTTTAGCAAGTTATGTCTAGGTGCTAGGGACTGACCAGAACAGAATAACAAGGGGCATTGTTTATCGACCTTGCACATCGTGTTCAGACTAAACTCCAGGAACTTCAGCAAAGAACGCGAAAAGCAGACAGTTCTCATGCGAAAGGCACAAACAGCATCTTGCAAAAATAAAGTCATGTAGTAACATGCGCAAAAGCAGCATAATGGCAGCAAAGCTCATGCTAACTTAGCAATGTCGACAATGACCCTAAGGGCCATATAACAGAACCTGGGCACTCTGTGAGCTGTAACTATGACCCAGTAATCCCAAAAACAAATCCCCTCTCCCGAGATGCTGTAATACAATCATTAAATACTTCCAATTAACTCGGTCAAATGCCTTAGCCACATCCAGTGTTACAATTGTTAGCAGGACCTCTGAAGTTGATACCAGGCCAATTGGACCTATCGCTGTCTGTGTCAGCTCCCACAGATTTCTCCCAGGTCAAAAAACCTTCTGATCTTCATTTATCAGACCACCCACAACTTTACTTAATCTTGTAACTAGAATGCTAAACAAAACTTTATAATCACAATTCAGCAATGATATGAGGTGGTAAGACTGACACTGAATAGGGTTCTTACCAAGTTTCAGAATCAATGAGATGACTGCCTCATTCCAAGACCCTGGTATGGGGAAGCCCTTCACTAGTATGGAACTGAACTACTTAATCCAAACAGGAATCACCCTCTCTGACATTAGAATATAAAGCTCATTAGGAATCTGTAGGAATCCAGGTCCAGATAAATAAATCCAAGAGACAAGGGGATTTGGTAGCTTCAGCTGAAGTTACTTTGGGGCATATTATCAAGCGGCAGCGATAATTATCGCTGGCCGCTGTTAGCGTGAGGAATCCTATCGCCGGCTATCGCTGGAAATTATCGCCATGCTAGCGCTGTATTAACAACGCTCAGCGCAAAGGCGATAATTTTCCAGTGATAGCGATGTTTTTCATGGAACATCGCTGGTTTTCCAGCGATGTCCCATGGAAAACGGCGATATACTTGGTGATAGGGCCTGTGGTCTTAGCCACACAATCCACCCCCATGTTAGGTATGCCTTAGTCAGGAATTTAGCAGACGTTAAATTCCTGCGTTAAGGCATACTTAACGCAATTTAAAATATCGCTAACCCACGTTGCTAATATGGCGATACCTGGGTTAGCGATATTTCCCCATGTTGTTTTCACAGGCACGCCCCCTTTGCATCTCATTAGCGATGCGATGGGAGGCATGCAGAAAACGGACGCTAAGTCAGGAATCACGCGCTAGCGTGTCCTTGTTAATTCGGCGATAATATTATCGCCGCTTTTCGTCCGAAAACGGACGCTAAAGCGGCGATAATTCATTAACGCTGCCTTGTTAATATGCCCCTTTATTCTCAGGAGATCCCATCCACAGATCAACTGTCCTCCAGCTCCAACAGCTGTTTCTCTCTCTTTCCCTTTCAAACACATTCCATCACCTGCGTAACACACCAGGTGGTATCATACTGCCCACAACCACTGCATCAACATGTTGATGCAGTGGCTACTAAACTCCTCCCTCCTTGGACAACAAAACAATAATGAGAAACACAGATTAAGACCAATTCCATAAATGATGGTAATACATTACTGGATGCACCACATACTACATGACGTAAGAAGACCCCACACAAAAAAGACACAAAAAACACTATGGGTTTACACAAAGTCCCCCAAATATTTGGGTCTCCTTTTGACTATGTTAGACCTTATTGTTACCATGTCTTCACCGCATCCCACGTCATTCTCACTGTTCTTGCACAACCCCTCATACAAGACAACTCAGTTCAGGTTCCATATTTGGGGATCCTGGGTCTTCACAGCATTACTGAAGGTCTTAACAATCTGAAAGGGTTTGGAAAACTTTACCACACCACCCAAACCAGGCCGCTTAACCATGACTAACCCCCCACCCACCAACTTCTTCACTGAGTTCTGAGCATCAAACCCCTTTTTCCTCTGTAGTATTATCTTTTCCTCTCTTAGGCACCAATCTGAACCTCCAACCTTTCTGCCCAACTCAGCTTCATAGTCATTAACCCAAGTTGGTTCTACAAAAGTATTTGGGAGCTGGCCTTGAAACAACACAGAAGGAGTTTTGCCAGTGATGCAATGTGGAGTTACCCTGTACATTTCAATCTGTTTCATCACCTCATTTTTTCAATCGAGAGAGTTAGATTTTGCAATGGAAATAGTTTCTTTGAGAACCCTGTTCCACCTTTCGACCATTCTATTAGTTTCCGGATGGTACAAAGCACACTTCTTGTGCTCGATCCCCTCTCCAATAGAAAGTCTCCCATTTCCTTGGACGTAAGTTCCACACTGTTATCAGTGAGAAGCGTGTATGGGAAACCTTCTTGTGCCATAAGCACGTTTAAAAATCGAATCACATCCTTGCTCTGCACCGTTTTGGACCAGCAAATTTCAAGCCACCTGGAGAACATATCAATAACCTCAATAAGAAATGTCTGACACCCCTCACCATTAATTAGCCCCACAATATCCAATGCAACCTCCCTCCATGGACCAACAGGACGCCTCCAAATTTCCATAGGTTGTACCCTTGTTTGTTTGGTCTTATCACTAAGTGCACACATCAAACATTCTCGTACCATCCTCTCCACCATCTTGTCCATGCCTGACCACCAGTATGAATTGCGAAGTATTTCCTTACACTTCAACATCCCCTGATGCGCAGCATGGGCAAGACGAATGAGTTCTTCTCTAGGCTACATAGGAGGAACAAGTCTCGTCCCTCAGAAAAGCAAACCCTTGCTACTACACAACTCACCTCTCACAGCCCAAAAAGCTTGACACCCTACAAATCAATCTCTTTTGTTACTCCAAGCAGCTCGTGACATATTCATGACTTCACCTAGAACCACATCATTAGAGAGTTCACTACGCCACCTTTCCTCAGAAATAGTCTCCCAATCACCCAATCAATCATACACACAAAATCTGCATTTTCATCTGACTCATCCTCAAAATCAGATGCATCCATGCCCACTGGCGCCAACCTAGAAAAGGTATCAGCAACAGTGTTCTTCACACCAGGCAAATACTCAATGGCAAAGTCAAACTCATGTAGCACAATCACCCACCTGGTTATCCTGCTAGACACAAGATCAACCCCTTTCTTCATAAACACTTACACCAAAGGTTTATGGTCAGCCCTGACAATAAAACAATACTCCCACAAAACTTTTTTGAGTTTCTTTACTGCTGAGAATACCGCCAAAGCCTCCCTTTCAATCACGGAGTACCTAGATTCGGTATCCTTCAACCCCCGTCTGATGACACTGATAGTGTTTACACCATCACAACCTACCTGCTGCAGAACCGCTCCAATTCCCTTAACACTAGCATCAGTGGATTTAATTGGACATCTATTTGGATCAAAACCTTTGGGCTTGGGAGCCACACTAAGATGTTCCTTCAATTCTACAAACTCCTCCTCACAGGCATAATCCCAAGTAAATTCAACCCCTTTTTTCAAACAACCCCTCATGCTAACACTCCTGTCCGAAACATTCATGATAAACTTTCCATAGAACTCGACCATTCCTAGGAACTTAATTAATTCCTCCTGCGATGAAGGCAAACTCATGCGAGCGATAGTGTCTACTAGCTCCGCCTTAGGAAACACTCCCTCTCCAGAAATGGTGTGACCCAAATAGTTAATAGATCTCACGCCTAATCTACTCTCCTCCGATTTAATAGTAAGATTGGCCTCAGCAAGCCTACTCATCACTTCCATGAGACACAATTCATCCTTTTTATCATCCTTTTCAAATACCAAAATATCATCTTGATGTACACATACGCCTCAAACTCTCTTGAGAACCCTCTCCATTATTCTTTAAAAGACAGAAGCTGCAGAGATCAGACCAAAAGGAGGCCAGACAAATCTGAATGTGCCAAAAGGAATAACAAATGCTGTCAAATCTCTAGAGGACTCCTTCAGCCTAACCTGGTGGTAGGCTGAAGTGAGGTCGATGGTACTAAAAACGGTTGCCCTACCCAGCAACAGTACCAGCTCAGTGTATGTCTGGCAGGGGATACCTGTCCACAACCACACACTTATTAAGATGTCTCAAGATAACACAAAGATGCAGACTACCATTGGCCTTCCTAGCAACTACCACAGCAGCTAGCCATTCAGTGCCATCAACTTCCTTTATGATATCGCCCTCCTTGAGTTTCCTGATTTTCTGAGACATTTCCTCATGTACTGCTATGGGTACACTCCTAACTTTACAACATTCTGGTTGTGCATATGCCCCCAAGCGAATTCCATGTTCATAATTTACAAGACAACCCAACTACTCCCTAAACACCTCAGGAAACTCAGACTCCATCCTCTCAACCAAACCATCACCATCCACAGAATCAACAGGACACAGAACCTTTTTTTCTTTCAAAAGGATGGGAATGTTGCCACTAGGGTCTAACATCACACCCAACTCGCCCTGATGTGACCAACTAATGATACTATCACCCCTCTTTGACACGTATATTTTCCCTCATGTTAACCTCTGTTTACATTCAATCACACCCATAAAGAAACCATGCAATTGTATGTTTTTCCCCCCATAGGCACAAGGTCTGATATCCGGTTTAAATAAGGCAACCTTGCTCCTTAAATTGTTCTGATAAAACTTGTTGGACACAATAGTCATCTTTGCCCCTAAGTCAAACAAAACATTTGTCAACTCACCATCTACCCCTGCTTTATTCACTTGGAGTACAATCTGACCACACACAAAATCTGCATCCTCATCTTCTTGGTCACTGTCCACATTGATTTCCTTAACTTTAGGTTTGAAGACCTTCACTTTACAGGCAACCACAAAGTGTCCCTTTTTTTTACAATTTTAACATGTCGCCTTCAGGGTAGGACATGCTCTGTTGTTGGCCAGGTGACCAACTCTGTCACATCTGTAACACTTTCTTGCACCAAACTTCTCTTTACTACATTTATCCTCTGTTTTCACCACATTCTTCTTAACTTTCTCCTTCACTACATGTACACTTTAGATCCTTTTCTTTGTCTTTCCTCATAATACCCACACATCAAAGAGTGGTCAACACGCTTGGCAGTGATTAACACATCATCCAAAGGGGGCTCATCCTGTAACCAGAGCTCATCCCTCACCTTTTAAATCACACATCCAACCATAAATTGGTCATGAATGCGCTTTTTCATCATGCTCCCAAATTTACAAGAAGATGCAAATCTACGTAACTCTGTGACGTAATCCTCTATTGACTCACCCTCATTCTGGAACCTCCTGGCAAAATGATAGCGCTCCAGAATGGTGCTCACTTTAGGAAGAAAATGAATATTGAGTTTTTTAATACACAACTCATATTCATTTAACTCCTCTACATCAACTTGTGAGGGTTGAGGAAGATGATAAAAAACCTCTTGACCCTCAGAGCCTAAACAATGGAGTAGCTGGGCTGCCTTCCTTTTGGCACTCAAGGTGGCACAACACACCTTTGCATACCTCTCAAATACCTTCTTCCATTTCTGCCACTTGAGTGGTGGCGTGCCTGGGCTGGTAAGGATGAAAGTAGGAGCTAGAATATTCTGCATTGCAACTAACTACAGAAACACACTAAAGTAAGCACCTCCAGCTCAACAATATGTCAAGCAAAGTTGGATTCACCCACAAGTGAGGAGAAATGTGTTAAGAGAAAAAGCAAAACACTGTTTAACTGTGAAGTACCCTTAAACTGCCACCAGATGAATACAGAAGAATCAACTCTGCAATACCAAACCAAGTTGCAGGAGGGCAGCACATCCACTAGAGACACTCCAGTAGGAAACCATAGATCCAACAAAGCTCTCAGTCAAGTGCTGTGCCTGTCAGCGTGAAAAGAAGATTAAAAACAAGGCTGTGCCTATCAGTGGACAGGCATTTTAGGTTTTATACCGCTGGCAAAACAAGCGTGAGGTGAAGCAGTAAAAGCTGTGCCTGTCAGCAATTGCCAAGAGACCACCAGCTACAAGGCTGCACACAGCAGGACTACCATGAAGAGAAACTTGGTTTCCAATGAGAAGCAGAAACACAGCGAACGTTGCTACATCGCAGAGAGAGTCCGTAAGCAGCACGAAAGCAGAGCACTGCCAGAGTCACACACCCAGGAAATATGACAGAGTTATTGACAGACAAAGCTGTGCCTGTCAGCGAAAGCTTCCCAGAGACTGTCCATGAACAGCGCAGAAGCAGGGGCACTACAGGAGCCCAATGCAGTGGGTTGTAAAGATGCAGTCACAACCCACAGCGCAGAACCAGAGGCACTGCAGGAACCCAAATGCTGTGGGTTACAACGGTGTGGCTGAGTCATAGGAGCCTGATACGGAGGATTGTAATGGTGCGGGCACACCCAGGAGGAGCAGGGATCGGGCAGTTATTGACAGACAGCTGTGCCTGTCAGCAGAACAGTCAGATGACGGGTGGAGTGTTGCAAAGGCCGCCTGCTCGATAGAGAAGAGAGGCGTCGCAGAGGCCGTTTATCAGCAGAGAGAACAGGCAGAAGTCAACTGCAAGCGGAGCAGGAGCAGTTTAAACAGAAACATAATCTCAGATTGAAGAAACAATTTCCTGTTAACAGTTGATCTTATACTCTTTTTAGAAACTG
The DNA here is from genome assembly GCA_963921515.1 of Calotriton arnoldi. NCBI lineage: Eukaryota > Metazoa > Chordata > Amphibia > Caudata > Salamandridae > Calotriton > Calotriton arnoldi. The sequence goes on along the minus strand of CAWUFW010006370.1, from coordinate 91,293 downwards.
GCAACTTAATGTATAAAAAGAAGGCTGCATGGTCCGACAGGTAAATCAAGAGATGTTCTAGCTTTAAAATTATCTCTACCTCTCTGCTGTCTATAAAGAAGTAATCTACCTTGAGCAGTGACCATTTTGTTTGCTATGAAAAGTGTACTCCCTGCAGTTTTCCTTTACCCTGTGCCACACATCACATAGGTTCAGATTTTCTAACATAGAGAGAAGTTAGGTCCTCATTCTTTGGGAGATTTTTGTGTGAATACCTACGATCTTTCTAGGTAATTGTCCAGTAAAATATTAAAATCTCCACCTGAGATAATAGGAGCCTTAAATTCCACCAATGTGGTAGAGAGACATCATCCATATTTGGGCCAAATTAATTAACTAATCTGAAATGGTTTTGTCTCACTTTAATTTCAGCAGTTATCCAGCGTTCACCCTCATCTGGCTTGTATCTCACTCTTTACATTCTTGTCTAAGCAAGTGGGTCTCTTGCAACATAATGACTTGGGATAAGTCCTCTTTTAAGTATTGCAGGATCAAACACTGCTTTCTCTTCACCTGCAACCCATTCACATTCCAGCATAACATTGAAAGGGCCTGCCCACCTTGCTGATCAGCCATTCCCCCAATAACCTTTTACCATCAATTTAAACTATTATTTGAGGCCATATGCTTTTACATTTTCACCCACATGCTCCCCACCTCGTGTGAGACAAGTACAATGTATAACACGTCAATGTCAAGCACACATAAAATAAGGGATACCATAATAATTTAGAGAAGACCATACAGAATGGTTGTTTTTCAAGGTAAAAGTAGTTGTGTGAGCACTACCTTACTTGATTTTTGGTGGTAACCTAAATGTACACTGTGCACAAATGTGCTTGTGGAAAGGTGAACGGCACAAGTGACACGTAAAAGGTGAGGTAACAGCAAAAGCGGCGCAAAAACCAAAAATAACTGAAGGTTACAAAAACAGTCACTAGGACATTTATACAAGGTTTAAACTGTTTTTTGGAACCACGATGACACCTAGAGATGAGCTGAACAGTCGACAGCGTTTCGACCAGGACAATTTCAGGTCATCATTAGGACTGGGTTACTTTGAGTTGATTGGTGCTGTGGTTGAGGTAGCAGGGACAATTTTCCCTAAGGGTGAGTCAAACAAGGAAGGTGTCCAAAAATGGTCGAGTCAGCTTGGTAGGTAAGTGGAAAATTAATCAACTGGTAGTCCAGCCCAGTACGGTGTTAATCAAAGGGCTGAGTAATTCAATTAGGTCCCAAACGTGGAAGTGGAGTGAAACCGGTCTGCAGCTTGTATGAAGTAAAGCCAGGGGACAGCCTAAGTCTGGTGCGTAGAGAGAATGAATCCGTCTGCGCCGAGACCATTCTTTATGGTCTTCTTTAAACTATTGTGGTCTCCCTTATTTTCTGTGTGCTTGACATTGACTTGTTATACATTGGACTTGTCTTACTTAAATGATTACCGGTTGAGACATTGTTGCCTTGCTTAACATATTTACCCGGTCTCAACTGGACTAACAGGTTTTCTGCTGTTGTTTATTTTTGGAAAACTAAGTTGGACACTTGCATCCGTTTTCCTCAACTCTTCCTTGCGCTTACCCAATTCCCATTGCCTGTGTTCTGTGGCTCTAGAGATATCGGATGTGATTTTAAAAGTGAGCCCCTGGAGTTTTGTTCTTTAGGGCCAAGCCGAAATTGTTTCTTTTGCTGAGTACGACTAAAAATTTACAAAGATTTTCCGGGGTTTCTTTCGCCCTGAATTCAGTTTAAACGGGTCTCTATGAATACTTTGAATTTCATTCATAAGGTCAATTAAAGAGATTTCTTGTAGGGGTGCTTCTGTTAAAAGGTTTATTACAAAAAGCTTTATGTTGCTCCCTTCCGTACCTTCAGTCACATTTAGGATTCTGATGTTGTGTCGGACGCACATTGTTCTCTATTCTCTCAAGTTTATGTGCCATCTCTGTCTCTCTGTCTCTCTCTCTCTTTTTCCTTTAACCAGCACACCTCTTGCATGTTCGCATTGACTGCTGAGCCAAGATCCTGAACTCTATACTCTAGTACCTCTGTGCGCTGGGCTAAACCCGCTATTTTAACCTCCAGGCTTGAACAAGGTATTTGGATCTCCATCTAATTAGCCGCGGAGATAGAGAAGCGATCCTTAATCTCCCGGCATAACTGACCGAAAATTTCCTGCACTATCTCCTAACCATCAGGGCTACTGCTACCAGGGGTTTGACCCTGATATAAATCTGATTCTTGCTGTGCCAGGACCGCCAAGTCTGCTAAAACCCCTTCACCTGAGTCCTCCGTTGCCAGAGAGGCAAATTGGTTTGTCACAGGTATGGCTGGATGTATCAAATTCACTACTGGGCTAACAATCTCCATGGTCCTCTACTTCCTGCCCCCAGCCTCCATGCCCTTGCTCTGACGACGTTCTTGTCCACTCGCCCTGCCCTGAGATCCTCTCTTGATTCCCAGAATCTAGCTTCACCTTAAAAAAGGACTTTAGGGACAGCGTGACTCTTATACCTCTAGTGTTTGAATTGCTCATTTTCTCCTTCGGGACAGGCACATCCTATAGGAATGCTCTAGTTGGGGTCTCAGAGTTTTGCACACTTATTTTTGGCTTGACCTGCTTAACCTGCTGCTGATCACTTTTCTCACTAGCCACCAAACCAGATTTGAGCTTCACTAAGAGTGGATTTGTTGACCTTATTCTATAGCGTTTACCAACTATCTTGCCCTCATTGCTTTTATCTTTCAGGCCCCCAGGACTCTAATGCTTATTAAAAAGTTGAGAAGAGCCACCCAAAATGCTCTTACCCACTATATATACTGCTTCCACCAGTTCATTGCAGCCACCTCCATTGCTTTCTAAAACAAACCTTGCTTTCCAAAGGCATCACAGGCTTTCCTGATCCAGGGTACCCACTGACCACCCTCCTCCAACAGCAAACTGAGCCTCCAGGTCCCCTCCAGGACTGCTGGGCATGCGTTCCTTCCTTCCTCAGGGAACAGGCAGTGGCCTCAGAGATTCTCCCCATGTAGCCGGCAGGCTGGCTTGTGCTAGCCGTGCCGACACCGATACCACGTCGCAACAGAACACACTGCACAGCTCGCAGACCCAAAAATGCCCCAGCCACCGTAAACTAGTGCAGCTCTCCCGGTTTCTTCGGCGCAACAAGATCGGGTATACTAGGGGCATATAGCGCACTTCTGAATCAAGCTATGTGGAAGAAGAGAATCGAGAAGCAGCCGGGGAAAAACGCATTGCTACTCCTGAAGATAAAAGCTCCTGAGTGGATACTCTAGTTGCTACCATGTTCCAAATGGCTTTTTATTTTACAAATCATTGTTTTCAGGCATTTTAGTCGGATTTGTTGAATTGATTTGTACCAGAATGAGCTGATTTGCTGCAGAAAAAGAGGTGTTCTGATAACATGGAGCCTTTTGGTAGTCCTGTGTCTGGCCCTGGTACATTTCCATGGCTTTGTGGGTAAGAGTGAAGACATAGCTTTAGAAGACTAAAAGTAAACATCTTTAACAAGTCTAAAATAGTAAGCTTTTTTAAAAACAAAGTAGCACTGGTTCCTATAAGGTTCACAGGCTGTTTTGAAAAAAGTTTTCAGTTTTGGAATTCTGTCATAGGGTGAGCTGTCCCTTGCAGGCTGTTGTGCATACTGTCTGCTATTTAACCAGCCACTAGGTAAATAATGAAGTTTCTTTTCCAGCCAAACTGTACATCAGTTCTGCTACTTAGCCAGCAGGTAGGTAAATGTTGAGATTTTTTTGCCAATTGCCAGGCTACTGGTCAAATAGTATATATTTCTGCTAATTAACTAGCAGTCACGTAAATAATTATGTTTATTTGCTATTTGCATGTCTTCTGGCCAAATTGTACAGAATATTTGCTTTTTTGCCAGTAGCTGGTTAATGACAGTAGTTTCTTTGCAGTTTGGTTGATTGCTGGTCAAACAGTCTATAACTCCTGCTATTTAGCCTGTCGCCAGGCAAATAGAGAAGTTTCCATTTTATGTGCATGTTTGAGGGCCAAAGTACAGAATATCTACTATTTAGCAAATTGGCAAGGTGAAAAGTGAAGTATATCTTCAATTTTCAAAGCCACCAGCCAAATAGTAAATAATTTGTACTATTTAGCCGGGGCCAAGTAGATAGCAGATAATATTCTCTATGTATCCAGTGGCCGGATAAATAGCTGCCACCTTTTTTTTTATGCTGTGCAGCTCTGGATATTTCTAATTTACATTCGGCTTCTGTCAACTCAGCTTCTGCCTCTCTCCTCACCGTGCCATATCATCATAAGTGTTTGGCTCAACTGAACTGGTCAGTAATTTATTAGCTTTGGATCTCCTTTAATGACCAGCATGAAAGGAGTTCTGGTAGATTTCTTTTATAATAAAACCCTGTGCTGGGTCCACCTTCAATTAATGTTCTTCGGCGGATCTGGTGAACAACTACTTCCCGGTCTTGTGATCTGTCTGCACACTCACCTTCCTCATTAATCATTATAGTCAACACGTACCTCAGTAATCTCTGCTGATATTATAGACTATCTGTCTAACACCAGAATGTTTTCCGAATGGAAACACTCATTGCATTCACACATGCAAATCCCAGCTAAATTGTAAATATCAAATCAAAATAATCATTAATCCTATTAAAAAACATAATTAGTTGAAGGAGAAATAAGGTACCATGAAGCAGCCGCCTACATCAACATCTGCAAAGCAGTTCCAAATGATAGCTATCCTGCCTCCACACATTACAAGCATTGCAGAAATGGTCTTATAGGACCTCCACTGGCCTGTCACTTTTCTTCTTGATTTGGCTTAATTTGGCTGTCATTCTGTTCCTCAAAGTATGGAGATGTTTCCTGCTGTGACAATAGGCCTGGAGGTGGGAACATGTTTTTCATTAGGGTGAATAAATGATCCATGAAACTCTTTGCTGGGCCTTGAGAGTGGAAGAAGAAAGGAAACTTTGATATTACAGTAATCGGACAGTATGATTCTGACCCCAAGAGTCTTACAGTCTTTGTGTTGCATTTGTGAGAGTTCACCAATGGATTCTGTTTTTCTCTGAAGTAGGGCTACACCTCCATCCTCTACATTTGGATATTTTGGTGTGTTTGCGGGTGTGAGTTTGGGACACAAGGTATGATTCTCATGATTCTATGCTGAGGATGATGTCTGGATTGTTGAAAGTTCTAAATATATTTTTTGCTTGCTTTACTGCTTTCCTGCTGTTAATGACTCGGAAGTTCAGTGACATTAAATGTGTTGCTCTATTCTTGGGTGCTGGCAATACACTTTCTGTCCTCTGGTATCTTATGTAGGCTACGTTGATTATTTGTTTTGAAATTATTCATGTTTTTCAACATTTGTAGTAGTGTTTCATGGTCGACATCACTATCAAAAATGTTTCATGTATCTGGGAAAGGATCTAGAATTGTTGGCCTTTCAAGGCCGAACTAGGTCCAAACAGGTGTCACCATTTCTACATTTCCTTTAGCACTTCTTGTCCTTTTACTGAGGCCTTGCACTGACAACCTGTGAGAAGTTATAATGTCAACTGGGTCAGGTTAATACAAATTTAACACATCTCTTCCCACACCTGGTGAAAATTGATTTCTTGAGACCTCTAATTGAACCCGATTGTAGAGTCAAATATTTCCTATGGTGAGAGATGTACCAGTCTTTAGTCAGCCCCAGCTTTTGCCTCCAAGTCCCAAAATTCATAAGTCAACACAGCAACAGTAAATATGCACAACATATATCCTACAACCATATCCCAGATATAAAGAAACCACAGGATCCCAATTAAGGGAGCTGGATCAACCTTTACTTGGGTGAGCAGGTAGAGAATCACCCCATAGGCAGACTGGTGAAAGGGGCAGCGCCTCTGGACTAGAATGAAGCTGCTCTGCTATCAATCACCACATTACCTTGACAGAGATGGCAGTGGCCCAATAGTCTCTCTGACCATAGTACAGGTCCGATGCCATCAAAAACAGAAACAGCATGGAACATTTCCAATGGCCTTGCATGTTTGAGTTGTGCTGGTAGTATAACATCCCTCCTTTTAATATCAAGATATTTCTTTCATCTCCATAATTCTTTTGCAGTTAAGGGAGTTTTGTGCTGATGATGTTCTTAAGTTAGGAGTTTGGAGGGAACTGAGAGTGTTCCTATTTCTCCTGGAAATGCTAAATATGGAGTAGAATTCAGGGGCATATTATCAAGGGCTTTATCGCCGCTTTAGCGGCACTTTTTGCCGCTAAAGCGGCGATAATTTTAACGCCCTATTAGCAAGCTGTCGCTAACAGGCGTTAGCGACAGCTTTCAGGCGTTAGAGGCCGCGTTTTCCATCGCCTTGCATGTCAGCGATAATTATCGCTAATGACATGCAAGGAAGGCGTTCCCTACTAAAAGCGACTGGAAACAGTCGCTAACACCACTACCCCCTATTAGCAAGGCAGGCGAAGCGATAAAATAACTCGCGCTAAGCGCGTTTATCGCTATATTTTATCACCTGCTAGTGAGGATGACTTACCTGTTTAAAGTATAGGAGGTGGATTCTAATGCTGAATCCACCTTAGCGATAATGCGAGAATATCGCTGCTTTTCCAGCGATATTCTCACATTTTGCCGCTATCGCTGGAAATATTATCGCTATGGAGATAAACCTTACTAATAGGGTGTTATCTCAGCAATAATTTCCAGCGATAGGCGGCGTTAACAAAAAACACGCTAAGCGCGTTTTGCGAAAAATATCGCAACTCCTTGCTAATATGCCCCTATGTGACTTAAGGAACTTCGCCATAGCAATACTTTTGTAGAGAAAACTCAGCTGGTAGATTTTACTCCTTATTTAGAGTTTCCTCCTGAAATTGGATGATTTTCAGATCCCTCCAAACTCTAAATAAGGCTCTATGGGGCATATTAGCAAGACCGGCGATTAAAATTATTGCCGTTTTAGCGGCAGGAAACTGCCGCTAAAACGGCGATAATGGGCTTGCTAATATGCGTTATAGAATTCCAATAGAAGCCCAGGTTAGATGTCCTCCATATTAGCAAGCCCATTATCGCCGGTCTTGCTAATATGCCCCCATGTTTCCAGTGCTAACACCTCTGAAGCGCCTGGAATGCATTATTATTCAGAACATTAGACTATAGGCAGACGAAATAAAGTAAATAAGGACAACAGCAGAAACAAGAATCGTACATAAAGTTAACAATTTGTCAATTTATTCATTACATCATTTATATTTCATAATGTGTACTTAAAGTGCAAATGTTTTTATCGTAGTTGCCAAAGAAAGGAGAAATGGATCCTGTCCACTTGAAAAGGCATGCATTTTAAAGGAGACAGGTTATCATGATCTCTTGAATCATGTGTATATCTGCTGAAAGTATTTCCTCAGATTTCTGAAGCAGGATCTAAGCTTGAAACACATTGGGGTATCTTCTTGGAGGTTTCCTCACAGGAGGGTATTATGCAAATTATTCTAAGTACAACAAAGAACAATCAGAATGAGTTTTTAAATGTTAGAACATGTGTAACTAGAGTTTAAATTGCTGCTATGGACCACACTCATTCCTTCTTCATTTCCCCACTTTGCATAAGTTTCAACAAAAAGCCACATTATCCCACTTTCCATATATAAGCTCACAAAGAGAGGTTGAACTACAATGCACTGACTGGAAAAGACTATACTTGATGATTTTTCTTTCCCATCTTCTATTTTGAAATAAAGATCAGAAGTGAAAACTAATAGGACAGCATTTATAAGTTAAGATGAGATATACACCAGTGCTTACTGTGGTAACTAAAGAAAGAATAATTTGAAGAAGACATGCTTAATGCCATAGGAAAATAAAGTTTACATGAGAAAAAAGGCACGTGCTCTGCAATATAATGCACAGATGCCCTAATTCGGCTAACATTGTATGCTGAAAACTTCAGCCTCTTCATTAATCGATTAAGAATCATTATTCGAGTATTCTGTTTACAATCTTCCGAAAAGTGATGAACCATAATTTGCAGGAAGTCATATTAAGCTACTCCTATAAATTAAGATCTCAATCATTGGATTGCAAACTGAAATAAATTAAAGAAGATTTTGGTCTGCATTTCATACTATTATTTACAATAGTTATGTTTTCCTTATTAAAGTTGATCATTTTTTACCCAGTGCTAGCAAGAGATCATGCTCACCTGAATATCTTGAAAATCAGTTTCTTCAGTTGATGATCTGGGTCCTGTTTCCAGTTTGTTGCCTACTGTGCCACTATGAGGTTCAAAATTCTTCCGAATCTGTTCACAGTAGAGAGAGAAATTTGTGTTAACGATTGTGCTTCTAGCTTTTAGCTTTCCTGCTAAAGTGTTTCCATCATTAGTGTTCTGCAGAATATCAACAAACAAAATGCACTTGCTTGCTGTCTTCATGCTTCATCCCATAAACCTATATATCAAGCATCATTTGCCTGCACATGTTGCCAAGATGTCTGCAATGCCTTTCCTAATCTCATGACATCTAAGAGAATTCCCCAGAGGGATAAGAAAAGTTTGTGAAGCACATCAATCTGAAAAAAAACCTAAGCCACTACAGAATGAACTCCTACAAATCATGCTGCCGCTCTACTAAATCCAACAAAGTCATTGGATGTTACACGAAGAGTAACTTTACGAGACTCCACTCTCATAAAGTTACTACTTTTAACTTTACCTTTGTGAATACCCAAATATAGTAAACTTAGACTAAAGTCTACATTTACCCTTTGATTTGGGCCCATACTCTAAATAAGTGAAACTGTAGCTATTCATTTCAAGGCGGCAATATCATCAATGAGGTGCAAAGTTGTTGAAATAAACATTTTCTTTATGATTAAATATAGATCTACACCTAGAATGTGAACACATTTAATGGTAAGTGCAAACTAGAGTAATTCTTTGGCTACTATATGAGAAACAGTGCAGACATCATGGTCCATTAGGAGATTCATCTTCCTTTGTAAGTTGGTCAGCTGCAGTTGTTACCATTTCGCTGGAGATTGTATCATTGTTGCACTCACATTAGGAGTCCAAAGAAGGTATTTAAACTGTGAATGACAATACTGAAAATGTCTTTCACTTGACTGTCTCTATTCCCCTGGGGAGATGGGTTGTTGACAGGATTGAAGGTAGAAGAGTAGTTTGAATTGGGCAACATTATATGGCCCAAAAGTGGATAATTCCAACAGTAATGTTAATTGAGTAATATAAATATTTATTTTTCCAGAGGTATACACTGTGTATCCTCAGAATTCTGGTCTTTTACCAATTGAGGTTCCTACCTACATGGCTGGAGATACTTTGGGGGAAAATGTCTGTGATGGTGTTGTTATGGTGGAACTGAAATGTAGGAACTGGGAATATACAGAAGGGTCTCATATCCAGCACCCACTTTACAAATTACTTTGATGTCATGAGAAAGTTCTCCTACCACAGCACACCCACGTTTTGAGGCTTTTCTGTCTATGACTGTCACCATTTACATCACTGTCATGCACATAAGGGACACCACTAAAAATGTTAGTGGAAAGATAACTATAAGTTGAAATGTCACTCTGATGCAGCTTCCTGAGGCGTCAAGCCCATCACATCAGTCTTCACAATGGCAGAGCCAAGGACAACCAAGGTGAGGTGTGGAATAAACACATGAACAGACGGGAACTCTGCTGATTGATGGTCATGTTTGTGAAATGGATTATTTAATCCACCTCCCTGTAAACCACAATATTTATTTAGCTTCTATGTTTTTCTAATTTACTCTTTCCATCTTATATGTTATGCAAAATATCTATCATACCTGTGCATCTAGGAAGGCAGAGTCATAAGAGAAAGCTATTGTTTCCTTTGCAAACATATTTTCTGTTGGGGTATTATGAGGTACATTGTTCTGCCTACTTGGTTCAAGATAGACAGTGACGGTCATGGTTCGGTGTGTAGCCTTCTGCTTCTGCCTTCTGGTCACAATTTCACAACACTGCAGAATGTCAACAAGAAGAATACAGTAACTTTGCTATTTTCATGTTCCACTAATTATACATTGCATACCTTATAACCACATTCCTTAGCAACATCCATTACCGAATTTCCATGGTCTAATTAACTTTGTGAGATTTCTCTTAAATTATGTCAGGATTTCTCCAAGAACAGTAATCTGGAAATTCTGAGGCATAATTACAAGAATTATTTACAAATTTAGGTGCATCTCATGAGAGTGCAACAGTGATTGGGGTGTTAAGACCAACAAACACCTGACTGACCCTGCTTTCTTCAACACTGAATCACTCAATGTTGATGTGGTCAAACGTACTGCAATATTTTGTCAAATAGCCAGCACTATATTCTAAAGATAAGCATGCTGTGAAATTCACTATCTCAACTAAGTTTTATCCTGAAATATGACAAATGATGCCCATGTAGCAGAAGATAAGTTGTTCCCTTTGATAAAAATAGATCTATACCTGGAATGTGAACACACTTAAAAGAAAACAAAAGCATAGTTTAGCTGGACGTATGAGAAACATGAAAATATACTGGCACATCAGGAGTCTCATCTTACTTTGCAAGGTGGTCAGCTGCTTTCAGTTCTGGTGGGTGGAACAGTATCATGACTGCTATAAAAATAGGATTATGAAGAAGGGAGTGATATATGGCTATGGATAACCTGGAAGTATTTTAAATTGACAGTGTATAGTCCCCGGGTGAGATTGGGAATCGCCAGTATTTAAGGTAAAAGTGAGTTTTGGATGTCGCCACATATTATTTATTATTATTATTATTATTATTATTATTATTTTATTTATTAACCCTTAAAGTGCGCTCGTCGGCCAACGGCCGTCGCGAGCACTACCTCGGTAGTGCTGTGCATGTCCGTTGGCCAACGCGGCCCCGCCCACATAATGGAACGCCCCGCACTGCGGCGAAATTATCGCCGCGGTAAACGGGTTAAACTTATAAGGTGCAGCAGCTACCCAAAAAGGGTTTCCCGGCGCCGAGACGGAACAAAAGAACATAAGGCGGCAAAGTTGATTACTGGTTGAAGAGCCAAGTCTTCAGAGATTTCCGAAATTGGGTGTATGCCGTTTCGGATAGCTTTTGGAAGTGAGTTCCATAGCAAGGGACCGAGGTAGGAGAAAGACCTTCCTCCCATCTGGGATAGCTTTATTCTAGGCATCGAAAAGTTCCCTTGAGTGGATGAACGGAGGCATCGGGAGGGCACATAGGGGTTGACCAAGGCTTGGAGATATTTGGGGGCAACGCCTGTTTTGATTTTGAACATATAGCTCAGGGCTTTGAACTTAATGCGGTTCTCCACCCTGAGCCAGTGCAGGTCTCTCAAATGGCCTGAGACTGAGGTCATCCTGGGTACCCTACAAAGTAGTCTTGTGGCAGAGTTTTGGACCAGCTGAAGCCTGCGCGTCACCGCCTTGTTAGATCCGAGGTAGAGGACATTGCAGTAGTCCAGTCTCGAGGTGATGAGGGCCTGGACTACTGTTTTCTGTGTGGGCTCTGGCAGCATCCAGATGATCTTTCTTAGCCACTTCAAGATGGTAAAGCAGGTGGCTGCTACCTTGACTGTCTGATGGTGCATTGAAAGTTGGTCGTCAATGATAACACCAAGGTTGCAGACTTTGCTGGAGGGTCGGGGGAGAGCACCCATCGCACTAGACCAGTGTTGTGGGCCCCAGAGATCTTTGTTTTTGCCCAGAACCAGTACCTCTGTTTTCTCTCCGTTTAATTTAAGGTAATTGGTCTGCATCCAGGATGCAATGTTTCCCAGGCCAAGCTGAAGATGGGATCCAACTCTAGCTACTACCTATAGTATTGTGAATCAAATGATATACATATTTTTTCTCTGAGCTGTACAACCTGTATACACTGAGGAGGAGATGTGTACCCATTGAGGTACCTATCTGGAAAACAGGAGGGTTATTCTGGTAAACAAAAAAGGCTGTGAGGTTACATATGTAGAATTCAAAGAGAAAAAGCCAGTGATGTTGTGTAAAATGTCTCCTAGAACATCATAGTCTTTATGAGGCTTTTCTTTGCATGACTGCCATGATTTACATGGACGTCTTGCACAGAATAGATGCCACAAAGAGTGCTGAGGGGATGTTCTTTCTAAATTGGGTCTCTTGTTTGATGCAATTTCTGGTGGCCTTATGGTCATCACATCGATCTTTGCAATGGCCAGCTAGTGAGGTCCCCTTCTAACAGAAACACCCGTCAAGTTCCTTAGATTTAATGGTCCCCTCTCCTTCTGGAACGCCATGATCCCTTCCACTAAAAATAAAGCATAGAATATGTGGATTGGAAAGGCAGGCAGATGAAACTCCTGTTGCTTATGGTAGAAGACCTGTTACAGCCATTTGCAAAATAACCACCTTGATTTTTGTGCATGTGCATTATTTTATCCATCTCTCTGCAATCCATGATATTTTGATATTTTTTCAACAGGTATATGATTCTCCTTACTCCCCAGGCAAGAAATGTACTATGCTCACCTGCACAGCTGGGAAATCAGTGTCATATGTTCCATCTTCCAATTTAAGCAAGAAATATTTCATACCTGCGTATCTAGGAAGGGAGAGTCATATGTTAAGGCTACTGATTCCTTTTCAAGCATATTTCCTTTTGGGGTGTTATGAGGTACATTATTCTGCCTGCTCGGTTCAAGATACACAGTGATGGTCATGGTTCAGCGTGTAGCCTTCGGCCTTCTGTTCCCAACTTCACAATACTGCAGAATGTCAACAAGAAGAATACATTTACTTTGCTATTTTCATGTTCCACTAATTATATTTCAAATATCTTATCACCACACTATTTATCAGCTTTCATTACCGTATTTCCATAGTCTATTAACTTTGTGACACTTCTTGTAAATTATCTGAGATTTTTCCAAGTACAGTTCTCTGGAAATACTGAGGCATGATAACAAGAATTATTTATGAATGAGGGTGCATCTCATGGAATTATATTGGGGTGTTAAGACCAACCAACACTTGACTGACCCTGATCTCCTTGCAATAAATCACTCAATGGTGATGTGATCGAAATATGATTTGATTTTGTTTGAGAGCATAGCTAAAACAATTTTGACTGAAAAAGAAAAACGTCTGTTCAAATATTCCATTAGTAATTTCGTGGTGTGTTTGTAATGTACCAATTTTGGACATTCCCTCAAAGAAGCTTGTCTCTATTAGCCTACATTTGATTTCTTTAGGTTTTTGTTTCATAACACATATATATTATATCATAAAGTTTAAAATGTAAGAAAATGGGTTAGTCAAAAACAACTTGCTTTTCAGGTCAAACGTACTGCAATATTTTGTAAAATGGCCTGCACTATATTCAAAAGATAGGCAGGCTTTGAAATTCACTTTTATCCTAAAATATGGCAAATCATGCCCATGTAGCAAAAGAAAAGTTATTTCCTTTGATAAAAATAAATCTACACCTGGAATGTGAACACCTTCAAAAGTAGATAAATCAAAAGCATAGTTTAGCTGGTCATATGAGAAACTTGCATATCTAATAGAACATCCAAGGACTCATCTTACTTTGCAAGGTGGTCAGCTGCTTTCTGTACTGGTGGGTGGAATAGTACCACAACTGCTCCTAAAAATATGAGTACCAAGAAGGGACTGATATTGGCGATGGAAAATCTGGAAGTATTTTTAATTGACAGTAAATATTGCCCAGGTGAGATTGGGCATTGTCAGGATTTAAGGTAAAAGTGGGTTTTGAATGTGGCCACATATTATGATCCAGCTGTGGCTGCTACCCATAGTATTGTGGATCAAGTAATATACATCTTTTTTTCTCTGAGCTGTAGAACCTGTATACGCTGAGGAGGGGATGTGTACCCAAAAGATGTACCTATCTGGAAAACGGAAAGATCATTGTGATAAAAAAAAGGTTTTTGAGTAATGTAGAACAGACATAACAAATTCATGTATGGAAATATAACTCTATATAGGGGTTATATATGTAGTACTCAAAATAAAAATGTCAGTGATGCCAGCAGGATCCTCAGCGCCTGAATACCCTCATGGGTGATTAGACACGCTATACACGTCGTGCTTGATTGATTGAATGATGTTGTGTAAAATAACTCCTGGAATGTCATAGATATTATGAGGCTTTTCTTTGCATGACAGCCATGATTTACAGAAGAGGTGCCACAAAGAGTGCTGAGGGGATGTTCATTCTAAACTTGGCCTCTTGTCTGATGCAATTTCTGGTGGCATTATGGGCATTACACAAATCTTTGCCGTGGTCAACCAATGTGGTCACCTTCCAACAGAAACACCCATCAAGTTCCTGAGATTAAAAAAGTACCCTCCTTCAGGAACACCATGTTACCTTACACTAAAAAAGAGGCAGAGAATAGATGGATTGGAAAGGCAAGCAGATGAGATTCCTTCTACACCCATCCCCAAAACCACCACCTTAATTTTGTTGTGCATGTGATTTAATTGATCCATCTCTTGGCAATCCATGAGATATATATATATATATATATATATATATATATATATATATATATATATGCAGTTATGCTTTTCTCCTAACTCTGCAATCAAGAAATGTACTATTCTCACCTGCACAGCAGGGGAATCCATTCCATATTTGAATGATATTGGTTCCTTTTTAGGCAGGTTTACCCTTGTGCAAATATGTGTTTCATAATTCTGCCTTATCAGATCAAGGCGCTTAGTGATGGTCTGGAATGAACTTGTAGACTTATGCTCTCTTACTAGAGATTTCACAGCATTAGAACACTGCAGAAAGACAATAAGTAAAATAGGATTCTGGTATTTGCTATTATTCAAATAACATATCTACTACCCACACTTATGTCATCTTTTTTTCTGAAGCATTTCCATAATCTCAAGAACTTTGTGAAAATTCTATTGAAATATTTCAGGAAAGAAAAAGCCGTCTGGAAATCCTGTAACATGACAAGATTCGTTCCATCCAGTGTTTATTTTGAGCTGGTGGTTTCTGGTGCTTGGCACCAGAACTAAATTGTCAGCACCAACACTTATGAAAGCTAGCACAAAGGTGTTTTACATTTTTATCAAAATTACATATCTACAAGACAGAAACACATAATATTACACATTGATATACACATTCTTTACATCAATTTTTTTTTCAATGTAAAAAACCTTTGTGCTGAAAAATGTACATTTGCATGGCTAACATAATTATAAATGATGTTGAAAAATGAGATAAGACAAAAATGAACAAAAAATTAAATAAAAACATAAATTATATTTCTTGCTATTGTTTTTGGAGTAACTGGTGGTCGAGACATTGAGCACTGTGAACCATTATTGAAGCAATACAAGTCAAGTTGTAATTTTTGCATTACGCTTTTGGTGCAATTGAAATATGAGCAGAACAACAGTTGTTTAATATTTCAATATAAATTTAAAACAATTAATACCAGCCGTCCAAGCCATTCTTACAGCTTTGGGGGCCTTGAAAAGTCTGAAATGGCACACTTGTAGAATGATTAAAGGTTAGTAGTTGTGTGGTTACTGTCATTGGCAGTGCTGGCAGTGGCAATGGGTAGTACAAACTGTGGTGAGTGACCACCTGAAGAGGGCCCTGGCACTTTTCTTTTACAATTAAGCACTGGTCCCATCCAAATATTCAATGCATCAAGGAGCAACTGATATTTGATATGCTATGATCACAGAATTTGTGTTGCCCTGCTCTGTTTAGCAGCAATCTCCATAAAATTGATCTGATAGAAACTTGATTTGGTTTTAGAAGTGGCGCAGAAAAGAAGTTTTGTTGTGCGCCAGCCTGAACTCTGTCTTGTTTTTCTCATAAAACCTTTGACATATTGCTAGTGCTATTAGACTAATCAGTCCAATTGCAGCTAAGAATCAAGTGAGCTGAGAGGTAGTAGAGAATCAGCCATTGAACACGTGAATACGTGGTAGCCTAATATAAATGTCTCTGAGAAAAAAAGTAATTTATTGCTCATCTCCCTACCAGTAGGGTGGGTGATTTTATCAGTTGATGAGTACTTCTAGAATATTTTGGATGTCCCTATTTTTTTAGGTGTCTGTGGTTGTTCAAACATACTGCATGACCCCAATTTGGACTTTGACATTTAGTTAAGCTTTACATTGCTAGAGACTTCTCCATAATTTTATACTCACTTCATCAGGTTTGAAAATAGTATCAGACCCATTATCAAATGTATTTTCATAATTTTGGTCTTCATTGCAGATGTCACTCACATTTGATTGCTGCTTCTGCACAATGGATACATTTTGAGCACTGATGTTAACAATTTTAGTTTCATGCTTTCCATATACTTATGAAGTACCCAACAAGTTTGTAAATTAATTGCAACCCACTGTCAGATGTATGAGGACAAAATATTTTTCCCATTAAAAGTTGCTGAAAGTGGCCTTAGCCCTTTAATCAAAGTTGGGGAACTGTTAACAAAGAGTTTGACCAATATTACATACAGAAAAGAATACACCATAGTATACTACTTGCTTCTTTGTGTCAAGAGGTCGTTGATCAAGTAGCTGAGGATCGTTGGGTTTACATTGTGCTCAAAGAGTGAAGCTTTGTTTCAATACTATTCCAATGATGCCTTAAAAGGGTCTTTTTACTTGAACATATTGAACAATTTAAATGCAGAATTTTAATTGATTCACTTTTAATCACAAAACCGAAAGAATATGTACCTACAATGGTGGGTCTTTCATATCTTTCATTTTTCCGCAGGGCATTCTTGGAGTCTCCTGTAATGTTATGTGTCCCAGTTATTCCTAGTAGGAAACCTTCCTATTTTTACATGTAATTTAGGGAATATGGCAAAAATATTTTTTTACTGCAACATAACTTGGTCCGTAAGTACCGAAAGGGGGATAATTTGCCCATCATAGGTACCTTCAATCAAAAAGTGCCCTGCTTGAGCTGAACTTCGTTTTTCGGAGTTCAGCTCGAGGAGGGCACTTTTTGACTGAAGGTACCTATGATGGGCAAATAATCCCTGTTTCCGTACTTACGAACCATGTTATGCTGAAACACTAATGGAGTTTATCTGATCCATCTTTAAAAGGAGGAATATCTATGTATCTACTCACATATTGAATATTGGAGTAAAGACATATTTTTGCCACATTCTCTACATACGGAATACAAGAGCCCTGACGAAGTTTAATATTTCGAATGAAACGCATTGGCTGGATGTTTTTTATGTGCATGGATTACATATGAAGATTAAATAAGAAAAAAGAGAAAAAGAAATAAAGAGGAAAATTCACAAAGACTGTCTGATTGACTATTTTGAGAGAACATCTGCCCAGTGCACCATTCCATTCTAAGAATTATTATCTCTCTGCTGCGCAGTAATACCAAACAACGGCGGGTACAGGAATTTCAGTGCACGGGATTTTGACTTACTGAAACAGGAAGTGAGGTGCAGTATTCAAAGTCCGCCGTTATGGTGTTTAAGTGTACCATTTTTACATGTAAATGGACCTTTCCTAAAGTCGCCTTCACTTTCCACATCGACTTATGACAAACATTTGCATTCGTGACACTTTGGGTTTGTTTCCTGGAAGCACCAACCTTGCTTGCACAAATCAACTTCGCAAGAACACTATCATATTGCCTTGGCATTGTGTGCAAGGCCTACACATACGATGTGCAAATGTGTTTGTTATTACCTCCTCGTCCCTCCCTCGCTTCCCTTCATTATACCTACGAGGCATCCCTGCCTCACCAAACACCCATACCACGTGCTATAACATTTTTCTTCCCCTATATAAAGCCCCCACCCCCTCCAACCTTCTGTTTTTCACTTGTCTCACCTGACGTGAGAAGCACTTACCACGCGCCAGCCGTGTGCGGTGCTGCGGTCGTTTCTGAACGTCAAAATCCTTTCCCCAGGGGTGGGGATACAGTAGTATGTTGTTGTTTAGGCTTGGCAGGGCCGGCCTGAGCGGCAGGATGCCTTCCCTCACCGCGTCTGGGGTCGCGGTGCGCTCTTGGCGGCTTAGCGGGCTGAGTCCGGAAGACGGAGTCACCGGCTTGGGGTGGTTGGGGCTCTACTTCTGGGTATCCACTGTCCTCTTCGTCCGATGCTGATGAGCTCATTCCTGCTCGCTGGAGTAGGTCCAGGGGTCCGGTGGATTCTTCTCCCCTACTCTCGGCTTCTGAGGTGCAGGCCATGATTGAGGCTGTTGTGGGTCATGCTCTGGAGGCCGGGGTCCCATCCAAAGGCAGGGGCTCTCGTCCTGCGATGGGTCCAGCGGATTCACCCTCTGACTACTCTTCGGCTTTTGGAAGTAGCTGTCTTTCTACCTCTACAGGGAAATTTGTGCGTAGCGAGGAGGTTCCGGATATTCTTCATCATATCTGGGAAAATCTGTGATTTGCGCCTTTTTCTGCTTCTGAGGGGACAGAGGGCATATTTCCCCAGTACGTTAAACCGCCTGTTTCTGCTATGCCATTTCATGGTCACATAAAAGACTTGATAGCTGGGGAATGGCGTGACCTGGAACGATCTTCGGTCCCTGTTTTTTACAGAAACCGTACTCTCTAGAGAAGGGGGAGGACTCTCTTCCGCACTCTATGAAGGTGGACAGCATGTTGGCCTCTCTGATTGGTCACACGGCGATCAATCCAGAGGACTGGTCTCCTGTGGATGCTACCGACAAGAAAGTTAATGGGGCTCTGAAGAAGGCTTTTTCTGCTGAGAATTTGACTTTGAAGGCAGGTATCTACTCTGCTTATGCAGCTCAATCCTTGGTATCGCGTTTTGAGAAACTAGCCACAGTTATTCAGGGAGAAACTGATTGCTCTGGCTTACTGGTTCACATGGAGCAACAGGTGACATTTTTGTCAGACATCTCTTTGGATGTTCTTAAATCTTCTGCCACTGCTTCTTGTTCCATGATTCTGGCTCAGAGGATTCTGTGGATGCGAAACTGGAAGGCAGATTTCTCCGAAAATTCTTCTCTCCTTAAAATTCCATTTGAGGGTAAAATGCTGTTTGGGGAGCAATTGGACAGCATGATTACCAAAGTGTTCAAAGATCGTAAGCATACGCTACCCTACAAGGAGAAGGCTTCTTTGTCTTCCTACTCCCGTCATTTTTGGAATCCTCCTTCTTCCTCATCTTCCTTTCATTCCTCCCGTCAGTCCTCCAAGCCCTTTTCAGACCGATGGCGAAAATTCCAGCCCAAGAAGTCCTCTTGCTTGGAAGGCGTCAAGGGTCAGCCTGATTCCTTCAAGCGGAAGTCCTGACAACGATTGTGGGGTGGCCTCAAGGCCTGTGGGCGGGAGGCTGTTGTATTTTCTGGGGGTTTGGAGTCAGGATGTGAAGGATCACTGGGCTTTGGATGTCGTCAGGAGCGGTTATCGTATAGAATTTGTCGCTCTGCCTCCCAGCTGGGGCACCATCCATACTCCTTTCCCCAGGGATCCAAGGAAGATGCGGGCTCTTCTCGACAGGGTTCAGGCTCTTCTGGAAAAAAGGGTGATCGTTCCTGTCCCCTGGAGGAACAGGGAATGGGTTGCTATTCCATTCTTTTTCTTGTTCAAAAGGTGTCAGGGGGGGTTCAGACCTGTTCTGGAGCTACAGAGAGTGAATGGGGGGTCAGGACCATTCACTTCAAGATGGTGACTTTGTAGTCCATAATTCCGTTGGTGGGGGTCCAGGACTTTATGACGTCCATCGACCTCCAGGACGCTTATCTACATGTTCCCATGGCACGGGAGCATCAGAAATGTCTGAGTTTTGTGATAGGGGACTGCCGCTTCCAGTTTGCGGTGTTGCCATTCGGACTGAAGTCCCCTCCTCGGGTCTTCACCAAGCTGTTGGCTCCATTAGTGGCATTGGCTTACAGTCAGGGGATTTTTCTCCATCTCTACTTGGACGACTGGTTGGTTCTCGCTCCCTCATTCAGGTTGGCTCTCAGTCACATGAGTGTGGTTCTGGACATTTTTCAGGAGCACGGCTTTCTTATTAATGGGGAAAAATCCTGCCTTGTTCCGTCCCAGGACCGTCTCTTCATTGGGGCAAGATTTTGTACAGATTTGGGGGTGGCCACGTTGCTTGAGGTTTGGGTGTCCAAGATCCTGTCTCACATTCTGGCTCTATTGTCCAACCAGGTCCAGGTGGTGGCTCATTGGCTCCAGGTGCAAGGGGATCTGGTGGCCACGGTTTTTCTGGTTCCTTGGGCCTGGTTTCATTTACACAAGATGATGACGCACATTCTGGCACATTGGTCTCCACATTGTCTCCCTCTCTCTTCTCCGATTTCGATGTCCCCTCAGATCAGGAGGATCTGGGTTAGTGGCTGGTTCGGGATCATCTGCTATGGGCGGGTCCCTCTCCCCTCCTGCACCTTTGGTGGTCATGACGGACGCCAGCCTCTAGGGGTGGGGGGCCTGGATGGGGGTTCATCAGACCAGGGGCTTCTGGTCCCACTCTCAGAGCAGGAGGTCTTCAAACAGGAGGAAGTTGGAGGCAGTTCGTTTGGCTCTGAGGGCCTTCTCGCAGTTGCTGAGGGGGTCGATTGTCCTGATAAGGACAGACAACATCACGGCCATGGCTTATGTGAACAGACAGGGGGCGAGCAAGTCCCCTTCTCTGGTGGCAGAGAGGTTGTTCTGTTGGGCGGAGTCCCGTCTGTTGGCAATGTCGGCGATTCATATTCAGGGGGTGTCCAATTATCTGGCGGATGCTCTCAGCAGAGCCATCCTGTCATCTGTGGATTTCTGCTTCCATCAGGAGTTGTTTGTGGAGCTGACAGTGCACTGGGGTGTTCCGCTGGTGGACCTATTTGCAAGTGTGGGCAATGCCAAGGTGTCCAGATTTTGCTCCCGGAATCGGGAGAGTTCGGCTTGGGCTGTGGACACTCTCTCCTGCCCATGGCCTTGGGGTCTTCTGTACGCGTTCCCTCCCTTTCCACTGCTTCTCCGGTTCTTTCTGCGGGTCCGGTCCTTGGGGGCATTGGTAGTCTTGATTGCCCCGGCTTGGCTTCGGGCCTCTTGGTTTCCTCTTCTGGTGGAACTGAGGTCGGAGTTGGAGTGGTTACTGCCCCTGACTCCCTCGTCTTTGATGTTCCCTGTGTTACAGCAGGATGTTCTGTCCCGGATGCGATTGGCGGCCTGGAGGTTGAACGCTTAGGGCTACTGCAGAAGGGGATTCCTGCAGGTTTGACCTCGACTCTGCAGGCGGCTAGGCTCTCTTCTACCAACAAATGTTACTTAAGGCACTGGCTTTCTTTCAGTTGAGGGAATGGTTTGGATCCTGCTTCCTCTTTCTTGTTTGAGGTGATGTTGTTTCTCCAGGATGGGGCTTCCTTGGGGTTGAAGGTTTCCTCCCTTCGTCTTCAGTGGGCTATGATTAAGGCTTTCCGGAGTTCTTGGGAAAATCTCTCTGATCCTGATGGTCTTATTGGACACCTTTTCAAGGGGTTGCACAATGTTCTGCCTGTCCCTCTGGAGCACTTTCCGTCTTGGGATCTGTCTTTAGTTTTCGAGGCCTTGATGTCACCCCGTTTCAGCCTCTGGGGTATGAGGATCTACATTTTTTGCCTTTTAAGACCTTCTTTCTGGTGACGATTTCTTCTGCTTGCTGTTTAAGTGAGCTGGGCGCTTTGTCTTTCAAGCATCCATTCTGTAGGGTTTTTGATTACAGGATTGTTTTACATTCAGTCATTTCCTTTCGTCCTAAGGAAGATTCCCAGTTCCATCTGGACCAGGAATTAATCCTGTCTTCCTTTTTTGATTCTCCTTCCTCGGAATCTGAAATGCGGCTGCACTCGTTGGATGTCAGGAGGGCTCTCCTGATCTGTATGGAACGGGTTGCTTCCTTTTGTCTTTCTGATTCCCTTTTTGTGAATTTTGGGTCTGTGAATCGGAGGTTGCGTCCTTCCACTTCTTCCTGGAGTCGGTGGGTTCGGTCGCTGATATCTCTGGCTTACAAATCTGTTGGGCACATTTCTCCCTCTGGGGTGCAGGGTCGTTCCGTCAGGTCCATGGCGGCTTCCTGTGCTGAGATCCTGGGGGCTTCCATTTCTGAGTTTTGTCGAGCTGCCAACTGGGCTTCCCCTTTGACTTTTGCCTCTCATTACCAGTTTGGCCAGGAGGTTTAACCGTTCTGAGGTTTTTGGTTCCAGGGTTCTTTTTGCTATGGTTCCTGAATAGCAGTGCTGCCTTGTTGACTGTGTTTTTCCTAATAAACCTGTTTTGTGCATATCCAATTTGGTTGTCCTGTTGGGCTTTGTACATCTCGTAGGTGTAATGATGGGAACGAGCGAGGGATGAGGAGGTACTGCTCCAATTACTTACCAGTAATTGCATTACTATGAGTCCTACTCCCTCTCTTCTATTAATGACATCCTTCCCTCTCTCCCTGATAGTCCAGGCCAACCTTTTGGGTATAGTTTCGGATTTTGTGGTATAACAGGAGGTTGGAGAGGGGTGGGGGCTTTATATAGGGGAACAAAAATGTTATAGCACTTGGTATGGGTGTCTGGTGAGGCAGGGATGCCTCGTAGGTGTAATGAATAGAAGCGAGGGAGTAGGATTCAGAGTAATGCAATTACCGGTAAGTAATTGAGCATTTACGTCTATATGGCGACACAGCTATCTGTAGAATAAAACAATGGCAGCCTGATCACAATCTTGGCCCAAGGCAAGGATGCCCTTTTCCATAAATAAACATCTGTTTCTGGGTATAATCAGAGAAGGCACTTCTGTTGACTTTTAGAGGTCCCTACAGGCTGAACCTTTCACCCAGCAGCTGACTGACACCTCCATGAGGGTGTCCAGTTCGTGACCAAGACGGGCTCCTGCATTCTTACCCACCAGGTAATGGGGTTGGATCATCCAGTAAGGAGATTCTTGGCATAACATACACACGCACCCTAGACACGTAGGTTACAGTCTGCATAGTAGGAGTACACCAGAATATGATATTATTTTATATGCTAGCAGATATACGTTGTTTCATTACGATGGTGGAACTTTTTTGTATTGTTCTCTGTCTTGATACTCTTTATAACTTTCATCTGCTTCTGTCTATTGATTATTGCAGCACATATATTCTATACAAGAATCACTTTGGTTCAATAAACATTGAAAACTTCCCTTTGTGTATTATTTGTATATTTCTCTTAGCAAAAGAGAGCACGAGTCTATGAGCAATAGTTTAAAGGTCTGTCACCACGGTTCCTGAGTTAACAGGGTTGTCATGTTCAGTGTTTGCCAGAATTGTTCACTCCCTGTCTAGGTTAGGGGGGCCTATGGTGGCACTGTGAGCTAGCTGGTCTCAGTTTGGCACCATCCCAAAGTTTATGTCGTCCACCAATGTGCAGGTCCTACTGATTAGTGGAAACTACATGACAGAAATTCCTCTCGCCTACACACAAAACACTAGTCTAAAAGGCATCCCAGCCAGATGGTGCCCCAAGATGAAACACCATTAGGAACCAGAAATTCATCTCTTGCTCCCTGGGAAACCCTGGTCCAGGTTTCCCATGGCATTGCCCTCAGAATCCATTGCATTTTGGGAGCCCTTAAGGATTAGCCACTTATTTACTTCAACAACCCATGTATTCTAAGCTCATGCTGAAGGCCGCAGTGGAAGGCTTTCAAATGTTTCACAGCAAAAAGGAATTGCACAATATTTCTGGATCTCACAACATGGCTGTTATTATGGTTGCTTTATTATTTCAACTTTACCCATCCCTGAGTGTGTTGTTCTTTTATTTTTAGTATTCAAAAAAGCAATGTGGAGACTTTTTTGTTTCTGCTCCTTTCAAAACAGTCACCAACTTACCGGCATCCACCTTGGGGCTAGTGACAGATTAGTACGGCTGATCTGGATTCTTTCACTTTTGGCCTTGATCATAGTTGCCTGACAAAACAAGAGGTCAAACATTGATGTCAGTGTGGTTCTACTAACTGCAAAGCTTTACCCATCCAGAACCAAAAAGAAAGCACGGTTTTGCCATTGTGAATAAAACTAAACCAGTGACACAAATAAGAGTCACGTCAAAATGCAATTTGCACTCTGAAATGTTTGCCAGCACATTAGTTTTGCACTTAGAATCAACCATGAGAGACTTTCTCAGCATCAAGCCCTGAATGTATCTGCAAGACCCAGAAGAATAAACCCAAACTTTTATTAATGCTTGAGTGATCTAGAGAAAGCCCGTTGACTTTCAAACAACTCGTCTATAGACTAATATAGTATAAGCAAGAATCTAATCATCCATTGAGTTAACTGGTGTAATCTTTACCTTCAAAGTGCAACAGTTACACAGAGGATCTCTACTTAGTGGTAGTTATACCAATATACGTTTATTCTATGTAGACCATCTAAGAAGACTTTTCTTACATCTTACTCATTAACATATAACTCTGCGTATGTTTACATATAATTGCCGATGATGACTGACAGCTGGGGACAAATGTTAGTGATGTATACATGAGCCAATGATACCTGTTTCAAGAAAATATCTCTATCTACTGGCATTGATGTATTGAATGCATCCACACCCCATGTGCAGGGAGAAGATCGAGAAGCAGGGACCATGGATTCACACAACTTCCAGAATGCATTGATTACAGTTTAATGGATGCAGTGAAATTGGTCACACTAATTGACATATTGTGGCGGCACAGAAGCATTTTTGCTAAATAGAGCTTTCCTTCTTAAGAACGTGAATCAGTGTGAAGAAGAGGTTTAAGAGTAGAAATGCCTTCTCCCAACCAGATTAGGAACAATGAAATTCCTCTGAATTATTGTTAGACATTTGGGAATGATCTGTCCACTTGAAAGCAAGTATCAAGTGTTCTGAAAAATGAGGAGCTGGTATATTAGCGTCTCATCTCATCTGACTGATAGTGAGTGAAGATGAGGTAGACATAAATATAAATGTATATGGGAATTCCGACAGCATGTCTCTAGAAAGCATATGTTTCATTTGGTTTACTTATGCCCTATATGTTTAAAAAAAATAGAACTAGATCTATCTAGTCCAATTTACTGAAAAGAGAGCTAAGTGAACCAACATGTTTCAGACAGGAAATCAGAAAGGATATGTTGGTAGCATTGGTGAAACGAAAGCATCTTGTGTTATTTCATCAATTCATGTCATGAATTGTATCACTCTTGGTCTCAAGAGCATAAAACACATTTCCCTAATATTGTGTCTGCCATGGCTCATTGTGTGTGAAATACTCTTCCTTTCTCCATGTCTTCAATGATTTCTGGAATTTAAACACATCTTGCCCCATCTTCCCAAGCCATTTAGGGGTGAATCATGCAACCCCTCTGGTACTCAACACTTCAGGTTTGCCAAATGTCACCTCACTTTCTTGGACCCAACCATAAAACTCCTGAGGATTTGAGCATTCAAAGTGATGCACAGGTCCTGTTCTGCCTTATTTCGAGTCCATACTGTCCCATACGTACCAGCATCCACCTAGGGGCTAGTGCTTTTTTACTTAGCATATTCTAGATTCTTTCTGGTCTCCTCTTGAGCTCACATGCCTGGAAAATAAAAATAAATGTACAAAAACCAAGGTCTGAGTTACTACGCATAAGGTTCATCCGTGCTGATTCAGAACAAATAATAAACAGTTGCATCATTGTGAACAGAGATATACCACAGTTGTATTCAAGACACAAATAGTAATGCAATGTACTACCTGTGTAATTTGAGAGTTTCCTACACCTAACCATGGTGACAGCTAGAGAAGAGCTAACTTCCCTAGCATCAAGCTCTAAACATCGACTCAGTACCTACAACAATAAAACCAAGTTGGTCCTACGTTCTGAGCAAGTTAAAAAAAAAACAGTTTTCCTTCCTACAGCTAGCCCAGCAGCTTATATTCAATTTATATTGCATTACCAACAAGTAATTATCATATGAGGTAGCTAAGATCATTCCTGCTTTTAGAGTGGAACAAAAAGCAAAGTGATAGAAGGAATTATTTCATTAGCCACTTTCTGGTCCCTGTCTGGAGAGGCATTGTGGGCAAATAATTATGTATTGGCATGTCACCCTCAGGAATTAGCAAAAGCTGAGATTAATATAAACACTTTACCCATCAGATGTTCTTTTTCAAATTGAGATGACCGAGGTGTGATGGATATGCCCAGACCTAGGTCCAGTACTCGTAGTCTCACTGAACTCAAGCTGTACCTCATTGATGAGCCCAACAGTTGAAACCAATCCTCTCTATTCGAGCAGGACCAAGAACGAGTTGAATATGGCTAGTGTATGTATGTCTAAGATGAAATTGTGGCTAAAAAAACTACGGACTGTAATTTGCAGTAGTTAGGAATAATTCAAGAATTCCCAGCAGTGAAACTGAATTCAAGCATTCCACCAATTACATTTGGTTTCACTAATTTAGAATGGAGAAGGCACATAAAAGGCACCTGCTTAGGAGCAGTTATAGTTATATGTGTACATACTGAATGTAGACAAGATAATTATGATCATATTTTTCATTGTCCTCTCGCCCTGTGTGTGTAATACTGTACCATTGTCCACAGTCTCTGACTATACCACGTTAGCCACAGACAAACCAATGTCCCAAGACAGGAGTTAATATGTGTTCACAGATCTGTCTACTTGAGCAAAGTAGTAAGAGGCCCAGTAATAGGGAACATTAGCATGAAACCCCCATTAATCTCATCAGATGGGTTCAAAGATTTGGCAGCCTTGGCAAAGAGGAGTTCTAGGACGTTCAAGTGAATGCCTCTCAAAAGTTACCTCTGTATTTAGTTTGCCCATCCCAAGTATCTCTTGAAAGTTTTAAGCCAGTCTTATCTATTCCTAGAGAATATATTGAAAGGATGCCTGTTTGGATATTTGGGTTTTGTGTTGTTGTGATTTTGAATACCCTTCATTGCATTTTAACCTTTTTGTTAAGCTTTACCTTGCTAGAGTCTTCTTCACAAAGTCATACTCACCTGAGGAGGTTTGGAAAATGTGTCACGTCCATTGTCAGATGTTATTTTCTTGATTTCACTGACAGGTGCTGGCTGCACCTATACAATGTACAGATGGTGTATAATGATATCAATAACTTTAATTTCAAGCATTCAATATTTTTACTATACGTCTAAATATATAATTTAATTGATATTTGGGTCATTTTTAAAGGACAAGACAGTTTTCCAATGAAATGCTGACATACAGTGATTTCGGTATCATGCTAAGAAAATTATGCTTATAGAGAACAAGAACCCATGTAAGACCAGTTGTTTCTTTGAGACTAAGCCCAATGGTCATTTGAGACACTGGGAGCACATAGATGAATACACACAATATTCAAAGAGAGTAGAATAGAAATTAGCTACAATAAAAATCTCAAGAAGCCTTACAGATGACTAAGGTTTAGGACAGGATGTTAGGAAGGATCTATTAGCGGTTAGTGTGAAGTTCTTTTTAAATTAGACATTTTGCACCATTTGATTTACTTTCCTTTTTGCTCTCAAACAAAAGTAGAAACTTGTTTCCCTCTAATAGTCATTCTGACAGAGTCTTTTTCTTGTGAAGAAATTCACTGACTCCCTGCCTTAAAGAATTCCGGGGTATAAATATGCCCCC
This sequence comes from Calotriton arnoldi, assembly GCA_963921515.1. NCBI lineage: Eukaryota > Metazoa > Chordata > Amphibia > Caudata > Salamandridae > Calotriton > Calotriton arnoldi. The sequence continues at coordinate 63,571 of CAWUFW010006370.1, read as the reverse complement.
TCTTCCTTAAGTGCCCAGCAATTGGCGGGTCAAATATTCAACACCCCTTGAAACTCCACACACATCTCTCGCCCCATGTACCTCTTACTGTCTGGGAACTAAACATGCAACTTCTTCGAGACTTTGAACACTTAAAGGGGGCATGCGCTCCTTTTCTGATGCTGCCTGAGCAACTATAGTCCCGGACTTACCGGAATCCATGTTGGGGCTAGAGTCCTTTGCCTGACATGCATTTGTTCTGGTCTTTCCTGGACTGTACTTTCCTGGAAAAACCAAAGAAGGACAAAAACTTAGGTCAGAATTGGTTCGCAAATGATGCAATCATAGTAAATAAGAACAAACAAGACTCTGTGGTATTAATGTGAAGAGAGACAAACTAGAGACATATAAAAGGGAAAAATGGATGGGCCATGTGCAGCTTGTAGTGCTTCAGCATGCTCTACTCCTTTAACTAGCTGCAACTGGATGAGACATCCACAACATTAAGTTATCAACATAGACATAATACCAACTACACTAAGCCCTAGACTTTGCTATGTACTGCGTAAGTTCAAAGAAGCATGTTTCCTTTCCATGGATAGTCCAAAGGCTTACATTGAATTACCCAGAAATGTATTATCCAATGAGTTCAGTGCTGACATGAACATAGACAATACATACTTCGGAGTAGTTATACCTATGGCTATATGTTTATGTTGTATGTAAGTTAGCCCACATGGTGTTCATCACTTGACTTGCGCGCTGTCATATCCCTCTACGAATGTTACTGTTCAGGGCCCCCCATTTGTCACAAAAAACACATTAGCCACAGAGGAATGTGTGTGCTGACGATAGGACAGGAATTAACAATATGTGTTCCCTGATGTCGCTTTCTAGTTCCAGATATTGCTGACATCAACATGTCCACTTTCCTCATGTATGGCAATGAAAATGGAGCACAAACAGTGGGATATGCGTAATGTCTGCAATGCCTGAACTCCTGGCTAGTGGCTGGCTGCAGAGGGCTTGAAAGGGACAGTATGATTATAAACTATTGATGGTACTGAAGCCCATTGCTTGACAAGGTCTGAGTCAGTGTAAAGAAGAGGTTTCATAAAATCCATGCTTATTCCCAAACTTGTGTCTAGGGACTTGTGAGAGGCTGGCTCAGTATATCATGTACACTTATGTAAGTGGACACCATGGACTGATCCAGACAACCCTTATGCTGATTTTAGTGGTCTTAGACAACCTTAGAAAGCTCTCTAAGTGGTAGCTGTGGAGAGCAGCCTTCAGGCTTAGTCCAGAAGGAGTGTAAAGCAGCTTGTTTTACCAAAACACAATCATATAGGTATAGATTAAGTGAAAAAGAACCACACAGTGCATTTATAAAAATGTGTTTTTATTATAAGACACTCAATAACACATACAGATATCTCCTAGCCAGAGATATACACAATGCACACAATACTTTGCAATAGAAACAGGTAAGTAGCACAGAATACACAGTGGTCCCCAGGGGGAGACCAAACCATATACTAAAATAGTGGTATGCGAACCACAACTCGAGTCAAGACAATAGTCAGAGGACGTAGAAGTGCCGGGGACCCAAGGTGAGTATCTAGGAGCCCCACGGAGGTCGTGTGCAGTGTAGGAACACGACCGCGTTCTCCGTACAAATCAATGTGTAAGTCGTGGTTGCAATTGTAAAGAAAGAGGACCCTTCCCAGTGGACCCTGAAGAAACCCCGTGGAAGACAAGAAGTTGGAGAGCCACCCCACCCGTGGATACCTTAGGAACCAGGATACCTGCACCTGGGAAGCCGGGTGCATAGGTGTGAAGTGGCGCCGGAAACCGTCGTCGAACTCAGTGGGAGACTTCGTAAAGATGCCGCTGCTGGAGAAGGAGAAAGTGTCTGTTTGAACCCAAAGTGGATTCAAGATGTGAAGAACCTGCAAGGAGATGGGACAGAGTCTATGCCACTTAGGAGTGACCAGGAGGCACGGAAGACGAATGTCCCACATCGGATGTCGAGAGTTGAGGGGTCGGTATCTGACGGGACACCAACAAGCCTTGGCAACTGCAACCAAAGAAGGAGTAGAAGTAGGTGCAATAACAGGACCAGCAAGGCCCAGGAGACTCACCACAAGCAGGGGAGTCAGGGCAGGCCCAGAGCAATCAGGGGAGCCCAAAATAATTCAAATGTGACCCTCAACAGGATCCACAGACCGGAGGCACTGGAGTCACAAGTGGACCTCGAGCAGCTACCAAAGAAGCAGACCCACGGTGCAAGCAATGCGGTGTGGTCGAAGATTCTGATCACTGGAGATGCTTGAGGTTGGGGCTACTTGGAGCCTGAAGATCTTGGTGAAAGGAAGCCAACAAGCGTTTGCAACTGCAAGTCGACGCGGTGCACAGGGGTTCGGTTCCTGCGGCTCCGACGAGGGATACTGGCCTCAAACTTGGTGAGAGGGCAGGCCTTGAGGGATGTGAAGAACCACCACCTGTTTTGCTGAGCCTTTTGGAGTCTGTAGAAGCCCAGGATCAGCAGACCAGTCAGCTTGGTTGTGGTGCCTGCAGATGCAGGAAAGTGACTCCTTCACTTCAAGGGAGATTCCTTCAGGTATCTTGGATTTCCACAGACCGTGGACAGGTTCCTGTATGGAGCACAGGCATGGACGTTGCAGCAGGCGAGCAGGGCGAAGAGATCAGGAGCAGCAGGAGTCCTCCAGGTTGCAGCCTTGATGCCCAGAGCAAAGTCCAGCAAAGTCCAGCGTGCCCAGATGGTCGAAGTTGAAGTGGTGTCTGAATTGTTTCGTGTTCCATGATGAATCTAGGGACCCACCCTCAGGTAAGCCTTTAAATACCCTAAGAAAAGGGATGGGACGATACAGGGGTCTCTCCCTAAGGAGGGGCTGGACAAGGGGAGAAAGCAGAGACACTGGGGTCCTGATTAGCGGGATCCCAGTCAGAATACTCAGAAAACAGCATTACACCAAGGAAAAAGATGGTGTAACCATAGAAGCAGATCCTACTTTCCTACAGGACTGCTTAAGCCTCCTGTCTGTTGGAACATAGGAACTGACTTGTCAAATTGAAGCCAAGCAGCAAGGGGCCTGAAAATCAGGAACGATGAACATGGAGGGGTTATGGAGGCTTGAAAGCCTAAGTAAAGAAGTCATTGAAGAACATAAATAGCGTGAACCTATCAAAAAGCCTTTGAATTAACCCTATCAAGTAACCTTTGAATTTGACCTATTCCTTGGAAGCTCCGTACTGGTTAATCCTGGAACCTGGACAAACTATCAAAATTAGACTCAGGATAACCTCACAGAATATTTTGAATGCTCCTCTTTTTAAATACATGGGGCTGAGTGTTTTTGAATGCTGAATAACATCTATGTTGCCTATATCACTTAGATAAACTTCACCTTTCTGGAATATTCTTCACAATATCATGCTAACCCCAGCAAGTATAGAAGCATTGTCAGGTCCATTCTGGAAATGGATCTGCTATAAATATTGCTATGGTATCAATCTGCTGCACCTGCTTAATTTACACTTGGCTTCAGATGTACATAGCACTTCTCTGGTCGCAAATGGCCCGATTCGTGAAAAATGCTTTTCTGATGTACAAAATCGGTAACTTGCTACGAATAACAATTTGCATTTGTGATAAGTATTTGGCCGGGTAGTGTTTTGGGCGTCCCATCCAAATACCAAATCTGTATGTATGTATTATTGTTTTGCAACCACATTCCGGTTCTCAAAACAGTAATACTTTAACACCATTCCCCTTTGAGAATGTTAAAAATATATTTTTTAAGAGCAGGCAGTGGCCCCACGGACCACTGCCTACTCTTCAAAAATAAAGCTTAAACGTTTCATGTTCTCTCTTTTTAAACGCATCCCGCTTTCCTTTAGGGAAAATGGGCTGCATTAAAAAAAAATTATTGCTTTATGTAAAAGCAGCCACAGACTACTGACCCCAACAGTCCACCGTCCATGTGATGGCAACAAATCCTAGTGGGTCTCAAATTGCGACCTACCCTGTTAATATGCATGAGGTATGTCTAGTTGCGCCCCATTAGGAATCGCTAATGAAACTCAAAAGAGTTTCATACATTAGAGTAGAGATTTCCTAATTGTGATTCACAGGAAAGTGGAATTAGGAAATCGCTATTCCTAATCTTAGTACATCTGGCCCTTGGTGAGGTCTGATGTTAAGAAATTAACTTTCATACGTTCAGTATTTTTTATATTGTTCTAAAATACTTCAATAATTTTCTAATCTAATAGAACTAGTGTCATATTTAAAAACAATGCAAATATATTCATGACTAGATAACCAAAAGTGGCATTAGCGCTGGCATCAAAGTAAGAAAATTATGTCTACAAATGTTATGAAGAAAATTGCATACAGAGAAGAAAACCCCATATGATACCCATTTTTCCTTTTAGTCAAAACTAAAGCAGGCCTTTGACTCACTAGCTTACACACAGAAGCATATAAACTTACTTGAAAGAGAGTGGGGAGAGGATTATCTACAGTTTAGATTTCAAGATGCCCTACAGATAACTAGTGTTTCAAACAGGAATTCAGGAAGGAATACTAATGGTTACTGTGAAAGGCCTTTTTAATTAGACATATTGAGCAATTTTATTTTGGTTCATGACTTGTTTCAGTCTTTGACTTAGGAGCATAAATACATGTCCTTATAATTGTGGCCCTGTCATAGCCTACTTCGTCTACCAGGCATTTATAGTGAGTCCTGTAAGCCCTGGGTAAGGAACACACTCAAATTATCACAAGACCCTCAGCCATGTGGGGCCTAAACACAAAGCACAGCTAAAGACCAAACACTCACGTGTTTCACCTTGCTTCCCATTCTTTTTGCTGCCAAAACAAGCAGCTCCCCTGAGGCACTGATCATTTAAAGAGGCAACATGGCTTATGTAATGTTCTGCTCCGGACCGGAGATCCACACTTACCAGCATCCACCTTGGGACTATAGGCAGTTTAGTTTTCTTATTCCAGCTTCTTTCTGATTTCGCCTCATGCACACTTGTCTTGAACACAAAAACTAAAAATGTTAATGTCAGAGTCACTGCACAAATGGTGCAGTCACACGAGTCCAAAGCAACCACATGAGGATTCTACAAAGAAAAGACACCTTGTGGCTGGAGGGCTTGAAAGTCTAACAGGTTGATCTGAATATCAAAGCCTGATATTTCAACAAGTAGAAATTAGTAGAAATGTATTGACTGTACAATTAATTAAAATCATTACAGTAAAACAGTTGGCGTAAAAGAGACTAAAATGCTTAAAATGTTAAAATCTTCAGTTTTTAGTGCGCTAATGTGCCCCTCTCCGCTCTTGCAAAATATGTGGCTGCCGGGGATAAAGTAGAAATCGGGTGTCCTCTCACAGGTTTATGAGCCCCAAGTGACCTTGAAAATGGACTATTTAAACAGTCTGCAGACCGTTCATCATGACGCTTCGTTGGGACCATACAATAGCACTGTGTTAGTTGTGCGGGTGGGGCGAGGGAGTGCCCTCAGTGTTGTTGGGAACCGGATTGCAGTCTTCCACTGGGCTTCCAGTGCTCATTGCCTCGATCTGATTGTTGCCGTTCGCGGCCTTTAGTGCTAACCTAATCTGATGCGTGAGTTTCCCCAGTCTTGCAAGTATCATTGTGTTTGTTGTTGAGAAGCACAAGGCTGATGCTTCGCTGCAGGTCTTTATCCCTTTACTAATGCAGATCGGGCGCAAGAGCCGCCGGCGTTCAATGAAAAGGTTGGGGCAACAACATAGGAGGTGCAGCCAGGCTTCCCTCGTATAGGGGCACAGTCTGCAGTTGATGGTTTCCCCCCTGCAGGCACATGTCGGGTTAAAGTCAGCGATACCAAGTGTGCTTAATCTCATGAAGAGGATTTTACTTCGGGCTTGTGGTGTCAGAGCCTCGGTTAGGTAGGGCTGTGCTTTCCCTACCATGTAAGATTTGTTCAGCGGGTCCAAGTTGGAACTTACACGAAGGGTTTTGGAGTCTAGCTCAAAGGAAATTTCCTGCACTTGTCTATTTATGGCCTTTTTCCACGCGTTCAGTGGGATTTCCAGCATCGGTATGCTTGCTTCCTCAATCTTTAACGTGTTGACCGCTTTGCCAAGGCCGTAGTGCCAGGCCGAGCTTGGCCCCTCAAAAATAGATCTTAATTGATGTTTTAGAGAGTTGACCGGGGCCCTTGAGATCCTTAGGTATAGCATTATGAGCTCCCCCTGGCACTTCAGATCTGGTCTTGCCAGGCCCAACTCCAATCTTAGTCTGTGTTTCCTCGCGGCCCTCGGGATATAAAGCACTGATTTATATGCCTTTGCTTGGGCTATGGTAAGGAGGACATCCTGTAGCCCAGGGAAGGCCAGGTGGCCATAGCTGATGGCAGGGAGCAATTTTGCCTTTAAGACAGTCAGTATTGGGCCTGCAGAAGGACTTAGCAGGTTTTGGCTCAGTTGTTTTAGTAGGTGTGTGATCTTATTGGCCTTGATGGACTGCTGTTTCAAATGGACATTCGCCTTGGCCCGTTCCGTGAGCCACACCCCCAGATAGTTATACGAGGCCACAGTGTTAATTTGTTTATTTCCCATTAACCAGTGGGCTGTCTTTTTCCGGTGGAAATTTCCAAAAATGACGACTTTGGTCTTCCCCTGGTTAACTGTCATATTGTTGTCGTGGTTAAAACTATTCAGTGCATTTAGGGCTCTTTGTAGGCCCACCTTCGTGTGGTCCATTATAACTGTGTCATCCGCGTATTGTAGCACCGGGAGCCTCACACTTCCTAGTTTTGGTGCTACTAGACTGGCTCCTTTCAATGCGTCACCCAGATCCGCAGTGTACAGGTTGAATAAGAGGGGAGCCAGCACGCACCCTTGTTTCAAGCCGTTGTTCGTTAGAATTTTGGGGGACACTGTACCGGCGCTCGTTTTGACCCTCACCCAAGTGTTTTCATATAGCGATGTAATTGCCCTCAGGAGATTTGATGGAATGCCCCAATTTTCTAGTTTCCACCACAGTCTTCTGCGTACAACTTTATCGAAGGCAGTGGTGTAATCAATGAAGCAACAAAAGAGTGGAGGGTTGTTCTTCTTTGTTGCCTTGACGGATAAGTGCGCTAACGCCAGGACATTGTCCATGGTTGAAGACTGTGGCCTGAAGCCGGTCTGGTAGAATGGGATGATGCTCTTTTCCTCAGCCCAGGTTTCCAGATCTTTCAATAGCAGGCGGGCATATGCTTTGGCTTCAAGATCTAGCAGGGCTATGAGCCTGTAGTTTGATGGTTTTAAACGATCCCCTTTTTTGTATATTGGGACTAGAATGGAGCCCCTCCAGGAATCTGGGGTGTGACCTGTCAAGAAGGCATGATTATAAAGCGGGGTTAGTATTGTTGCCCAAAATTCGGGGTCCTTTTTGAAGACCGGGGCTGGTATCCCATTGGGCCCGGGGGCCCCGTCATTCTTCATGTTCTTGAGGGTTCTAATGACTATTTGGGGATTGATTTGGGCTAATGGCATGGGGGACGTCTCGTCCTCGGCGCTCTCTCCCATGGGGTGGGAGACGTGGCTAGTCACCAATTCTCCTAACTTCACCATTGTGCTCTGTTTTTGGGACACGGGGTGGCTGGATTCTTCTGCGCTGCCTACGTTTGAGGGGGCGATTGAATATAGGAGCTTTACGTGAGTCAGCCAATCTTGCTCTGCAACTCAGTTTTCTCTTTGCGCTCCTCTACTACTTAGCCGATTTATATGTCTCCAGAGTCCTGATAGGTTCTTCTGCTTGAGCAGGGAGAAGACCTTGAGCCATTCCCTCTCTATGTGGGCTTTTTTGTGTTCCCACAATTTCTTCCTTAGTGCTGCCCTTAGGGATGCGACGGAGGGACCTTCAACTTGTCTGCCCCCTCTTTTCTTTATTGCTATGGCCTTGCGCAGAAGCCGTTTGCTCTCGCATATGTCTTTGGTTGGGTAGGTGCTTCCCACAAATGGTTGCCCTTGGCGCCTGGGGCCTTGTGATTGGGGATAGCCCAGCCTCGCTTGTAAGTCCTCTACGACTTTCTTCCAAGCTTTTGTGGGTGACAGTGACGTAGGTGGGCATTCTTCCTGTTTCTGGTCCAGCCAGGTCTGAAGCTTATTGCCTGTATTGACCGTCCATTTTATCCTTCTCAGGACACTATGCTTTTCGTCCTCTCTTGACTCTCCAATGACTTGATGGATTATAGTGGTAGGTACTTCCAACTGGAACGCCGCTCTTAGTGGCCTGTGATCACTTTCCATCCTATCCTCGACTATATAGTCTGCCAGACTATTTGCCAGTTCCTCGCTGACCATGATGTAATCTATTCTTGAGCCGTTCCGGAAGGTGGGTAAGGTGTGCCAGGTTTTCGAGGTTGCTTCTTTCAGAGCATGAGTTGTGGACAGCTTATGGTTGTCAAGGAGCTCGTGAAGAGGGGTAGTCTGGCCTGGTCCCCGAGGGAGGGATTCAGCTTTATCTAGTTCCTTTATATTAAAGTCGCCGACTAGAATAACCTGATGGGATTTATACTTATGTAGGAGCTTGTCTAGTTTCCGTGTCAGGGCATCCAGCTGATCTTTCAAGGTGGTCTGTGCTGGATTGATGTAGCAGTTTATTACCAATAGGAGCATTAGGTGCTGGTTGAGTTTTAGGCCTCCGATCTGAATGGCTTGCAGCCCAGTTGAGTGCAGGTTGATATCCGTAACTGCAAGGGCACTTGTATGTTTTATGAAGACTGATAGCCCGCCAGCCGGTCGGCCAAAGATGTTCCTTTTAGTTGCCGCGACGTGATGTTCATGGTACCCTGCCAGGGGGGTGCTGGACAGCGCCCAAGTCTCTTGAAAGCAGAGTATGTCTCCAGTTTCCAGACATTTTATCAAGTTTTCATTTTTACTGACTTTACTGATCCCTGCGATATTCCAAGAAATAATGGATAGTTGCTGCTTGGGCTGTGTTCCTCCCCTGGCCGTTCCCCTGCACAGTTTGGTCTTGCGATTGTTAGGGATGCTGTAGCCAGCCTCTTAAAATTCCAGATTGGTTCTTTGCAAGGGGAGTTGCGCAGATGACCCGTTGGTCGTTTTGGCAGGATATCCTGATTCCCGTGGGCTCCTTTAAGCCTGTCCAGCTTCTACCATTGGAGCGTGCGGTGTCGGTCCCGTGCAGCACCGACCAGGGCCCTTTGCCCCCGTTTGCTGGAGCCAGGACGTGTGGATATTTAGGGTGCGTCAGGATCTGAACATCGATGCCCCACTCCGCTAGTTTTATGGAGTTATTCAGAACGGCTTGTTGTATTCCTTTTTGTTTTGAGCCCAGCACTGTTGAATCGCCATGTGTGTCCCCCTTGATACTCTGGAATCTCACCCATTCTATGTCCCTGGATTGTGTTTGATCTAGGGGGGCGAGGTGTTTAAAGAGGCGAAGAATATTACTCCTATTGAGGATATCATGCTGGCCCGCGCTATAGAATCTTGGGGTGAAGACGATCTCGTAGACGGTTGTTGGGGTGCCCGGGGAGTGAGCCGCTTTCCCCCTTCCTAGGGCATCCTCAGGCAAAGTTGATCCAATACTTGTGCATCTCTGTGAGTTCATCGCGACGCCTGCTTTGGAGCTATTGCTCTGATCTTGGTTGCTCCTGTCGCTGAGCTGGAGCACACTGTTCAGCTGGGGTGGTTTTGTGACGTCCGGCTGCGACGTTGTTATAGCCGTTACTTGCGTGAGGGTTGGCTCTGCAGGTGCTGTGCTTGTTCCCTCTTTTACTTCGTTGCCTGTCTGTCGGCCCGAGCTTGCTAAAAGCTTCTGTCCATTTGCTATGGGGGTTCCTGGTGAGTTTAACTCCGTTTGCTGGTCTCCAGGGAGCAACGCAATGGAGGGGTCCTTCTTGCCCCAATTTTTGGTGCTGAATATAGGGTAAAGTTGACTGATTTTAGCATCCCCTTGTGGGGGCGGTTGGTCGATCATTAATAGCTGCGATCGTCTCCCTCTTAACTTTATTTTATTCTGTTGTTTCTTCAGCTTCTTTTTTGCCCTTCTCGATAGAGTGGGTTCATGTAGGACCGTTTTGCTGATGATATGTTCCTGTGGGTCGATTGCCGAGTCACCGCTGCCACCGCTGCCCCTTCCTTCCCCGCTGTTGGGGCTCTGTGTCCCTTGGACTACTACGGGGCTATGGGCGGGATTCTTAGTCCTTGAGGCCGCCTTTTGCTCTGTTCGGGCGGGTGGCTGCAGGCCGGGGGGCGCCTTCTGTCGCGGCCTGTGGATAGCTCTTCACACTGTCTTCTTTATTGCTCGGGGCGGTGTCGCTCTGTTGCCTTTTGCCATCTCTATAATTCCCATAAGGACCTCAGGAAGCGACACCCATTTTTCCATGAGGGATGAGCACGAGCAGGAACATTCTCCCCGGTTAGAGCCCAGATACTGAACAATTATATTTTCTAGTTCTTCCACCCTTGAGCTTATGTTGACTAAGCGGCCTGCAATCGCTTGAAGGAGATCTATTTGAACTTCCATCTTAGATGACTGCCACAATAGAGCTCTATTAGTGGTGTTGTTTGTGACCATTGTAGGTGATTTCATCTGGTCTACGTCGGGACTGTCATCTAGGGTGGAAGGATCAGCTTTTGTATTGGGAGCCCGTAGTGATGCTTGTAGCCCTAGCCCCAGCAGATTTGGGGTTAGTTCAAGAGTTCTTTCTATCTTTTGACCTAAATTTTGAAGGAACGACGCGGAGAGCTCGCCTGCTGCGGGGGATTCCAGGCGCAAGTCCGCTGAGTGGGGCCGTAGGCTCATAGGTGTTGGTGAGTGCACCGTGCACTCTGCACCCTAGGAATCTTGGCTTTGGCTTTGGCTTTTAGAGTGGTGAATTTGCGCCCTTGTCTCTGTGGTTGCAGTGTGAACGCCTTTGATCGGAGTTGTCTCATGGTCCTTACCGATTGTGAGAATGTGCCCATTGTCTGTTGGTGTTGAGCGAATTTGGTCACTGATATATTCATTGGTCCGGACTGAGGTTAGTAGGTCGCAGGCTAAATTGACCGGTTCCTGCTCCTTGCTTGACGCTGCGCCGGGGAATAGGCCGAAGAATAGGCCGTCCTGGGATGCACTAAGGTGGTCTAAGGGCCTCTCGTGCTGCCTGTTGATGCTGCCCTTTTGAGCGGGATGTAAATTGTGTCCATTGGAGGGTGTGTCCTGGACTAGAGTCGCCTGCTGGCACTTTGTAGAGCCCTGGTCGGAAAGGGGGGTGGCAATTTTCTTTAAAAAGTGTCTAATCGACCCCCTTTGGTCAATTTCTTCTAACGATGCGTCCTGGCTTTCTGTTAACGACTTGCTCCTTGTGATCCTTTTGGTGGAGGCATGTCGTTTGGCGAGTTCCTCTGGCGTTGTACGCGGTCGGCCCTTTTTCTGAGGGCCCATTTTGCTTTTGAAGCGCCAATGGGGCTTGTCTGTCTGGCAGAGAGTCAAAAAGTCTCCTGTGCTCCTGTGCGCCCCTTGGTGCTGTCCCTGGCGCGGAGCTGGGATCGAGATGCTGATGCTTGACGTGCAATGTGCGTGAGCCGGGGGGGGGCCGCGCTCAGCTACACTCGGCTGCCGCTCCTTGTCAATACGTGCCTCGCAATGCCAGAGCTTCCCCAGGCTTCCAGGCGCTATGGGGGGCTGTGCGAGGGCTATGCAGGACAGCCCCTCGTTAAGTTGAAAGGCGGCAAAGCGGCAAGAAGTGGCAAGAGGTGGTGGGACGGTGAGATGACAACCCAGCAAGAAGCGGGAAGCAGGAAGCCGGCAAGGCGCAGTGACGGCGTTCACCCGATATCTCCCGATATCGCCTCGTTGCTTGCTCAGCTGCTACAGCGGCTGCTACCGCCAGCGCGGAGGCACGGTGAGTGAGTGAGTGAGTCACGGCGCTCTTGGCAGACGTGGAAACACGGACTGGATCTGGATCACTGGTCTCTGGAGAAGAGGGTAATGCATCGGATTCCAGGGGGCAGCGCGGCCATGGACACTAGAGGTGAAGATGAGAAGGGCGGACCGACTCCTGGGCTTTCACAGATCACACAAGAGCTTTGCTCAAATATTCTTCTGCAGGGGTCCCAGAGCACAGAGGTGACTTTGCTGCCAAGCTCCAGGGAGAACTTCTGCTCACGCCAAGGTCCCTGTGGTGAGTGCCAGTTGATGGTCCTCGCAGGCCGCGGCGTCTCCTCGCCGCTGGATGCCGATCCTCTGTGCGGTCCTTTGTGCCGCGGGCCTGTGGTTACCTCAGGGCCGCGACAGCCACAGGAGATGCAAAACCGGCTCAAAATGCAGCTGGATGCCGGAATGCCGGTCCGCGAATGCCGCGGTAGTAAATTGCCTCGGGAGCCGCGGAGCTGGCGGCCGCAGCTTCACCTCTCCTCTCCTCCTTCTGAAATTCGCGCCACTTTCGGGAAAACCTGGACTGAATCACTGCTATCCACTTCCTGTTATGTGATCTTAAACTGTCGCTCACTGTTGTTATCTGAATGTTTGCCTCCAAGAACAGCCTTGTAATGCGTTGCCTCGACGAAAATAAATCTTTACTCTGGCTAGCTTTCAACAAAGAATTAAACCAAAAGGCATCAGAGGTGGAGAAGTGGTCATTGCAATGGCTGCGATATAGATAACACCACTGTTTGAGAATACAGCTCTGGTAATTGGGTGTGTGGGTGAAAGGGAAGTGGCTCAAATTAGGAAATATAGGAAAGGGAGAACGATGCCCCTTCCTTCTGACAATACCGTTGATACGAGCACCGTTCTGCCGTTCTATCCCTGGCTCGACGGATGCCAGTCGAAGCACATAGTCAACTTTTCATTTCTCCTTCTTTAGTGTGTGACGAAAGGCCCCCCATCCTCCCGAGAGACCATGACGTAATATTTCAACGTCAGAAATGTATGTCTTTTCTGTTTGTAAACGTCTGTTTTAAAATGTATATTTGTTTCATCCATATTTGCTAATTATGCCCCATCGTGGGTTTTTCAACCACACCTTTTGACAAATTGGTTATTGACAATGTTCATTTTGAACAACACTATGAGTGGTCACTTAATTTTGCAGTGAAATGGCACTTTTTCACTTAAGGTGGTTTACATGAACGTGTAACTAATTAATGTGAGTCAGCCTAAGGCTGACATGTTTAAAACTCTCCTTTTTCTGTTCCCACAGATAAACAGTGAAAGAACACCATTGAGTGGCATTTGTATGTATGTTTTGTTAATCGCATGGCATGCAAATTAAGGCGTTCCTATTAAGGAACTCATAGGAGTGGCGCCAAAGGAACTAGGTTCCTATGGTCCTGATGAAGAGCCTATAGGGGCACGGCTCGAAACATGTTGACCTTGGAAAACGTAGGCTAAATATAACCTATTTTTTTCAAACTAACCCCTGTTTTTTAATCATACCAACTAGAGGCAGAAATAAAGTAAGGAGACCTACGAGTCAGGTATTTTTAATCTAATACCTCCCACCACTCCCCTCCTATAACATCGTCTTTATCATTATTTAATATCACTAAGTGCTCCCGCGTAATCGTAGGTCGCAGCACGCCCCGATCCGCAGCGGATCGGGAAGAACCCCAATGATGAAGCATGCCACCAAGGGGTAACGATGGTGGGTGAGAGTTTTACAAGAAAAACAAGGTTTTTCTTTTTCTTGGAGAGTTATTGAAGCAATTCCCCGCTGGGCTCTCTTTTTGGTGTTAATAAATGTTATGTTGAGGAGGACGAACCCAGAAATCCTCTTCCTCCCCTCCTTTTTTGAATTGTAAATCAAATTGTACACAACCTGAAACACCAGAATATTGGTGTGAATCAATGCTTAACAAACTACAACCTTCTTTTCTGAAGCTTTGGAATGAGTTTATATGAGTTTTCATACAAGTTTAAGACTTTTAGCAATCAGCTATTCTTATGTTAAAAGCAGTTTCTGCAAGGAGCGATTCACCTGAAACTGTTTCAATGGTTAAGTTTGCTGAAAAGCTAATCTATCAAAAGATAATCAGTAAATTCAATAGAAGTATCTATTTTAAATAACAAAATACAATCCATCAAATATCACAGTTATATATGAACTGGCTGCAGAGATCTCTATGAAATCTACAGGTCATAGGCTTGAAGCTTGGTATTACAACTGATAATTTTCGTTACCCTTTCATTAACAGCTGTTGTTGTTGTCTAAATAAATGGTACTAACTTAACCTGCTTCTCAAGGATAGATGGATTTTCCTGTTTTCTCTGTATACATTTATCTTCAATTTACATGCAGATCTTTTCAGGAATTGCACTAACCACATCAAATGTCCTACCTTAGATAATAATGTGCGGTGCTGTAATTTCAGCTTTTTGAAAATTTGGTTGCCTTTTATCTACTCTCATCACCTACTCCCACAATGTTTCCCTATTTTAATATAATTACATTGGCTATACATTTGCACTCCATATTTAATGCAAACATTGAAATGTACTCTGCTTGAGCAGTGCAGAAAGAACCCTTTGTAGTTTTGTCAATTACATTTTTGAGCAAATGGAAGTGCAAGCATTTAACACATAATAGCTATTTGGACTGGCAATTTCAGTCAATGCAATTCTATTAATTTTCCTTTACTCATGAACACCTTCCTTTCTTGATGTTATGATATGAACTTTATTTAATAAACAACATTGTATAATCTCCAAATTTAAACATGGATTTGGTAGTCCTTGGCATTCTGATAGATTTATTACAACTGAGAAATGATTTAAATTTCTTGGTTAAAGTGCACTGTTGGTTGCAAATCAATTTACGACACAAAAATACCTCACCCTACGTATTATATTAGCTGTTGCTGAAGCCCTTCACACATTTCTAGAGACTCAGAGTAATCAGAAGTAATGTTATCAATAGTTGAACTTAGCCTTGATTGACAGCTGTGATTTGGCAACTCTTGTTCCAAGAAATGATGTCTTTGTCCATTCTCCAATATTATCATCATAATTTTGCCACCTTTAATATCAGCACTTGTGTAATGGTCTACATTGTATGTTACCCTGCTTAGGATTACTCCAAATGCACAATGACTTATGACATATGCCCTAGTAGGAAACAGATTAGGTAGGTGAAAATTATACATAAAAGGGCAAGAATTGAAGATTTATCTGTGTACTAAATTAGAGCAATAATGTAAACAACACACAATATGTATAGGGGATAAAAAAGGCTGAATCCACTAAGGTAAAAATATATTCAATGTCAAACAAAAGAAATACAGTCAGAACATGAAAATGTTGAAAAAGTTGAATTGTTTATGACTTTAGGAAACCAGTTTTTAGCTGTGATTAGAGAGTAAGTAGGTGGCCAGAGGTAGGCATCACCGAATAAGTGAAATGAGGCCAAATATTATTGGAAAAAAGCAACGGGTTCGAACGAGCGTGGAATACGATTTGCCTTATGAGGTCCCTGTTATATCCATGGGTAATTTTGAACCCTGGAGTTACCAATATTAGTGGCATTGGTAACTCCAGGAGATTTTGAGAGGAACACTGAAGGACCACTGTCAAATGAGGTATTGACAAGGAAATCAGGATCTAACCAACTAGTTTCCCCTGCAATTCTTTATTCTTAATGGGACCTTCAGCATCTCACTTGTACTCCCCAGAGTCATCAGGATTACAAGTGGGACAATGAATGCCCCCTTAGATCTAAGAAAGTGCCAGAGACATTGGTAATTACATTCTAGTTTCCTTGGTAAATCTTCATCATTCCCTGAGGATGTACCTGCTATCAGCAGACAAAGCCTCAAGGTGAAACAGACAGATCTACTAAGTGTTTGCAGATTTTATAATCCCAATTCTGCTAATAACCCATGTTGCCTGCTGATTTGGGATTACCTGGAATTTTGTAATGAGGCCCTCAGGAGATGACAAAGAGAAGGATGTTTTAATCGTGTATGATTACTTTGTTAAGAATAGTGAAAAGGTATTATAAGTAGGGATGCCAAATTTAGTTAATCTATCCAATGAAATCCACAAATTGTGCCATATACAAGTGTACAAAAGCTCCAGCATGAACAGGAAACAATTTAGTGACAAATTAAGAAAACATACTAAATGTTGACTTTATACAAATAAACACATTTTGAAACTGTAGATTTAGTTAAAAAGCATCTTCAGTAACTTCTGGGAGACTAATATTTGTTCAGCTATCTCATCCATCAAAACCCTTACTGAATGGTAAATTGTATTAGAAGGGAGAAGGAGGTTCAATTATAGTGAGAATAATGTTTTGAGACAGAAAAAAGGGACAATTGTTTTCAGAGAGGTAATGCAAAGGGTTATTGATTTTTGACATGCAGATGTGAAATTTACAGTCAGATCTGGTTAAGCCTGTCAATTTAATTTTGTTATCAGGCTGATTTAACCTGTAGCTTCCAAATTAATTAATGAATGTGACTTAGACAGAATATCAGAACAATGACATAACTTTTACAAACGTAGGTGCATATTCTCAAGGACTTATCGCCGATTTATCGGCACTTTAGCGCCGCAAAAGTGGCGATAGATTTATCGCCCATTTCTCAAGCTGGTGCAAACTGCCTATATCGCCAGTTTTCCAGCGATAGCTTCCGCAAAAAACATCGCCACGGATGAGAGCGACAACTAACACTAATGATATGCAGAGTAGGCGTTCCCATGCAAAAACACACGAAAACACCACTTCGCGATATTCTCAATGACCAGCCAGATCTGCGATGCGATCCATAAAAAGGCGATAAGGCGCGTTAGCAGCAGGGATTTAACACCTGCCTTTTACTGGTGTTAAGCAGGTCAACAACCTGCAGTATGAAAGGGAGCCCAGCCCAGAGCCACATCTGAAGACCAACACATGTCATGGAGCTACTGACCATGCAGCTCGGAGACCCAAGAGGTCCACAACACCCACCGCCACCACCCCCAGGCCCCCCCGGACTACCACCGAGGCAGCGCAGAACAAGACAGCTGACCTTCCGAAAACGGCATGGCCCCTCAGCCACACAATTGCAGAATGTGGGGAGAGGTGGGAACCAAGTATGTGTGAAGGAGGCAAGTCACCCATGAATAAGAATGTACACAATGCCAATTGTGGCGGTGATGTGCTGGACAGACTTCAGTATGCAGAGCACAGACATGTCCATGTGGACATATACTGCTGGTGTTCGTAGTGTTGTGGACAGTGGACGCAACCATGTCACCTCAAGCAGTGGGGAAGACCTCGGTCATGTAGCTGTGTCGTCCCCCCATGTAAGCGTAAGCGGAGTGGGCTTGTCCGGCGTACGCCAGTCCAGCGTAGGAGTGTGAATAAATAGGCCGGGGCTCTGGGCGTGGTTCACTTCCCGGATGGCCAACGCATCTGCCAGGGCGGTGCCCCTCACCCTGCCACGAGTCCGCCACCGTGACCGCCAGCCTCCTCAGCCGAAAGCTGGCTTCCGCGACACAGGCCCCCAGTGCACCCAGCGGCACAGCACTGCGGAGTCATGTGCGTGCTGACTACTGCCTTCGGCCTACACTGCGGTCAGTAGGTCCCCCAATTCAAATAGAGTCTTGATTTATTTATGGCGCAGTCCAGTAGGCAACAGACATTGCTTCCAGCGCGGCCCTTCTGGACGACGCATCATCGCAGGCTGCGCACCCGCTGAGCGCTTCAGGTGCCACTAACTCAGTGCACCACAAGTCATCGCCATGTGGCTGTAGGCCCTTGCTGACCGCTGCCTCCGGCCTACACTGCGGTCAGCAGGGCTCACACATATCACATCCAATCCTGACCTGCAAGGACACGCCCTCATCGCTGGCTGCACACCTGCTGAGCGCCTCAGGTGCCACTAACTCAGTGCACCACAAGTCATCGCCACATGGCTGTGGGCCCTTGCTGACCGCTGCCTCCGGCCTACACTGCGGTCAGCAGGTCCCCCAATTCAAATTGAGTCTTGATTTATTTATGGTGCAGTCCAGTAGGCAACAGACATTGTTTCCAGTGCGGCCTGCCCGGACGACGCATCATCGCAGGCTGCACACCCGCGGAGCACTTCAGGTGCCACTAACTCAGTGCACCACAAGTCATCGCCACGTGGCTGTGGGCCCTTGTTGACCGCTGCCTCCGGCCTACACTGCGGTCAGCAGGTCCCCCAATTCAAATTGAGACTTGATTTATTTATGGCGCAGTCCAGTAGGCAACAGACATTGCTTCCAGTGCGGCCCGCCCGGACGACGCATCATCGCAGGCTGCAAACCCGCTGAGCGCTTCAGGTGCCACTAACTCAGTGCCCCACAAGTCATGGACCCTTAATGTTTGAATCTTGTGTGTGTGATTCCAGATCTGGTGCCCCTACCTCAGTGCACTGCAAGTCATGGACCCTTTATGATTGAATCTTGTGTGTGTGATGTTAGATCTGGTGCCCCTACCTCAGTGCACTGCAAGTCATGGACCCTTCATGATTGAATCTGTGTGTGTGATCTGATGATCACTGTTCTAGTTGCTGCCAGCACCAACCACTCCCTGAGGGCTGGCTTACACTCACCCCACACCCATCCAGCACAGGCGTCACTGGACATGTGACCCTAGTAATAAAAAGGGGCTGGGCGCACGTGCCCATAGCCAGTTCCACTATCTATCTAAGTGTGTCTGTGTGGTGATTATGTATGCATGATGGCCCCGGGCCCTACCACATTACATTGTGCTGTGGATAGCGGACGCAGCCATGTCACCTCAGGCAGTGGGTAAGACCTTGGGCACGTAGCTTTGTCGTCCCCCCATGTAAGCGTAAGCGGAGTGAGCTGGGCCGGCGTACACCAGTCCAGCGTAGGGGTGTGAAGAATTTGCCCGGGGCTCTGGGCGTGGTTCAGTTCTGGCCTGGTCAAGGAAGTAACTAATGCGTGTGTCACTGTTGTAGTGTCGGCGCCACCCAGCCCGCAATCGACAATGTTGCAATGTAGCATGCACCCGGAGGGCGGGCTCGCACGAACGGAGAACTGAAGGAGCGCAAGACTGCTGGGGGTCTTGGCTCATACATGCCAAGTGTTGTGTGTATCTGTATTGCCGCAGCATGAGCCAAATGTCTAGCCTTAATCGCAGCGCGAGTTCAGCCAGGCATGAACTCTACATCTGTGTCCGCCCTATCCTTACCATAGGCCTACACTCACGTGGCCGCCCACCTTCAACGGCCAACATCACAGTGTCGTTGTCAGGCTTGTGAACATGCGCAGACAGGCATGACAATGGTGTGCCATAGGAGTGCAAGTGATGCAACTGCGCAGCGCACACAAGTAAATAGGCTCGGGGGAGGGAGGAGCAGCTGTGAGGCAACGTAACACACAGTGATGCCGCTCATTTGCCACATGCAAGACATGTCAAACATGAATCCCAAAGTCGCACACATCCCACCCCACCCTCAATAAGCCACATCACATTTCCTGAATACAAGCAGATGACAAACTAACATTAGGGATGAAAGCTCCTTTGTCTGAACTATCAGGCGGGAGCACATCTGCACCTCCGACCTCGGAATTGCTTGTGCCCGGCACCCCCTGACAGATACTATAGCAGCTGATGACGACTCCCACACTACGCACAGCTCGACGAAAGACTGACGTATACACACCCCACACACAGAAGTCCTTGCTCGAAGTTATCTTGCATGGAATGGCCTTCACACGTACTCCAACACCATCCCAGGCGTACAACCGTTGCACACTAAAACAACTCATTGATCCGAGCTGTGGCATTTCATCCACAGAACTGGCGCAGGTCAGAACAGTGCCGCTTCAACCAGAGCCACTAACGCAATGGCAGAACATCCCGGACACATGCACAACGCCTGTCAGGTGGAACTGTACTGTGCACGTATGCTGCGTTTACTGGGGGCACTGCCATTGGCAGTGCTGTGGATCAGTTACCGGCTAAGCTTCCGCCTTGCCAACGTCACCTGCGTTCAGCCTGTGTTGCATTCTCGATCGTGCATATTCGAGTGGTCCATGGATGTCTGCCTATCCAACAGGACGGTAGCTGAACTGGATTTTGACATGTGTGTGCGCCCCCTGTTGGCCCACGACCAGGAGTGTCACCATGATACCCGTTTATGGGATGCCTTGATACTTGGCATACATGCTGGCAGCTGGACCTGGGAGATTGCACAACTCCTCGTGTGCAGTGACCACATTGAACCGCTCCCCTATTGGGCTGTAGTGCTAATTGGTGAAAGGGGGTGGACGCAGCACATCTGTCCGGACCTGCTAATGGATTGCCTCGCCGTCCTGTTTGATGAAGTCGACAATGACCTCATGTTGGAAATGATAGCCTACGAAGCTGCAATTGCTTTCATGGACGAGTAACTACGTACCTGCAGCCACAACAGATTGGAACCCATTGCACATGACCCAATACCTTGTTGCATCTTGGAGATCTGGTCACATGTCCTACGACAACAGTGGACATGGCTGCATTCGCCTGGACTCCGAATACATGAGCGGACAATAACGTGGGTTAACACACACCTGTGAAAGGTGAGGCACTTCCCCGGAGTGGACAGCGGCGCTTGGCAACGTTCCTCATCCTGACATACTGCTGCATTGGTCTGCATGTTGTGGCACTTATCTTGCCCGTACTGTCACGCATATGCTAATAAAGTCTACGCACCTTCACTTGGATTCAACTGTGATGAGTGTTGATTTGAATGACAATGTGTGTCTCACTGCCTATCTGGGTCACGGCCATACATGCGCATTGATAGCATTACCCAGGGAGTACCTTTTTGTGGAATCACTGTCCCTACATTCATCCATACTTTCATACTTGATTGCTCATAGCCACGACATATCTGTGTGAATTAGAATGTTTTATTTGCATTCAGTGGAGTGTTAAAGCTGGAGCAGTACAGGGCCATGTAAACCCCACTTTACATTGTTGCCCCGTGGAGGGCCAGCCAGAGTCCTTTAGGGATTGACAAGTTCATCGGAAGCGGGAGACTTCAGTCCGCAGTGTGATTGCTGTGTCATTGGTAACCAATCAAAATATGGCAGTCCATGTCGAGGTCCAAGGTGAGTGTCGCTGAGTGTATCGGGGGACAGTGGAAGGTGTTATTCCAGGGCATGATGCAGAGTGCAGAACCAAGCTGAAACAGGCCATATGGCGGAGATAAATGCTACCACTTCATTCTTACCACAAAGCCAGATTCATCATCATCTTCGTCCTCTGATGTGTCTGGTGCCTCACATGTGGGTGGTGGTGTTTAGTCTGCATCACTGTGTGGCACTGACACATCAGGGGCCGGAGGTGGAATGTCTGCTGCACTGTGTGGCACTGACACTTCAGGGGGCGGAGATGTGGATGGAGTAGTAGCAGCAGCATTCATCCGCGCCAGGCCTTGTGGCGGCAATGCCATGATGAGGATCTGCAGGGCATGGAAGATCACAGCTACATCTCGCTGGTGTGCAGCCATGGCAAACATTCTTTCCATCTGCATCCGCTCCATGTTCTCCATGATCCTCCGCATGTGTCCCAACTCCCGGCTGACATCGCTGGAGCCACTCTGACTAGACAGTTGTTCTTGGCTCAGAGTCATGACTCCAGCGATGTCAGCCATGGATTGTTGGAGAGCATGGAGTGGACAGTGGGTGTCCGTTAGGGACTGTAAGTGGTCCCTGATGGGACTTAGAAACCCACGTATGGCATCTAGTTTGGCTGCCATGAGGTCGAACCCCACCCGCAGCTGATCAGCCATCTTCTCCTGGCACCCTAACACACGGCGTTGGAATGCCATGTGTTGGTCGTGGGGGTCCTGGGAGACAGCTGTGGTGGTGGGTGCTTCCCGCTGTGTGGTCTGTGCGGGGGGTGGGGTCTCCTCGATGCAGCTGGGCTGCCCTGCTCCTGGAGGTGGGGTGCCGAAGCTGCCCATGGGCTGTTGGAGGGCGTCGGTGTCGATGTTGGGGAGGTCCTCTTCATCATCAGTGCTGAGTTGTTGGGTCTGCTCTGCAGGAGGTGTTGATTCTCCCTCTCCCTTTCTGTGCCCCCTTGCTGCCCCTGATTGTGATCGTTTTTTCCGTTCTGTGCCCCCTTGCTGCCCCTGATTGTGCCCGTTTTTTCCTTTCTGTGCCCCCTTGCTGCCCCTGATTGGGCTCGTTTTTTCCTCTGTGCCCCCTTGCTGCCCCTGATTGTGATCGTTTTTTCCTTTCTGTGCCCCCTTGCTGCCCCTGATTGTGATTGTTTTTTCCTTTCTGTGCCCCCTTGCTGCCCCTGATTGTGATCGTTTTTTCCTTTCTGTGCCTGTTTCCCGCCGCTGCGCCCCTGCGGCCCCGCCCCCTCACTGCCCATTCGCTGCCCCATTCCCTGCTCCTCCCTCCCACCACCCCATTTATGGCAGCCGCTGCGCGGCCGCGCCGCTGGCGCACCAAAGGCGCGCCTAAGGCAAGCCCGTCTGCGCCCGTCCGCGCCGTGGCCGCGCCCAGCGCCAGACCCCCTGGTCCGGCCATCCCCCGCGCCCGCCACATTAACAGACGCCGATACGACGCCAGCACCCTCCACGCACTCAACCCCAGAAAAGATCATGCCTGCTACCAGGCCACCCCGAAGCGCACCCAAGGGCCCTTCACCTGCCGGAACTGCAGCTTCGCCAGCACCCGCCCCGCCAAACCACCGCCCAGGAAAGAACCCAACTACCTCAGATGCATCCTCCTCAACACACGCTCCGCCCGCAAACACGCCATCGAACTCTGGGACCTTCTCGACTCAACCTCCCCAGACGTCGCATTCCTGACGGAGACCTGGCTGAATCCCACTTCAGCCCCCGACATCGCCATTGCCATCCCGGACGGATACAAGATCACCCGCAGGGACCGCACCAACGGAGTCGGAGGAGGCATCGCCATCGTCCACAGGAACACCCTCAGAGTCTCAACCAACACCGACGACACCCTCAGCACCGCCGAACACATGCACTTCCAGATCCACATCGATCCCAACACCACCCTCAGAGGAACCCTCATCTACAGACCCCCCGGACCCCGACCCCAGTTCAGCGATTCCATAGCTGACTTCGTCAGCACACACGCCATCGCCTCCACGGACTACATCCTCCTCGGGGACCTGAACTTCCACCTCGAGAACAACAAGGACACCAACTCCACCACCCTGATCGACAACCTCGCCACCCTCGGACTCAGACAGCTCGTGACTACACCCACCCACGCCGCCGGCCACACGCTAGACTCCATCTTTTCCGCAAGCCCACACGTCTCCTTCAACCACACCTCCGAACCCCACTGGACTGACCACCACTGCATCCACTTCACCTTCAGGAAGCCCACCACGCACCACCGCACCGAACAAATGCCTCGCCGCTGCTGGAGCAGAGTCACGGAAGACCAGCTAACCACAACCCTCGCCCTGAGCCCACCCGCCGAACCCTCCGACCCCGACACCGCCGCCCGCAACCTCAGACAGTGGATCGACGACTGCGCCAACACCCTCGCCCCGCTCAAGAATCCACCCAACAGCCACACCAGCAAGAAAGCCACCTGGTTCACCAAAGACCTCCAGGCCTCCAAACGAACATGCCGAAAACTGGAGAAGATCTGGCTCCACGAACGGACAGCGGACAGCTACGCCGCCCACAAGAGCGCCACCCGCAATCACCATCACCTCATCAGATCCGCCAAAAGGGCCTCACTCAAAGACCGCCTAGACAACAACGCACACAACAGCAAAGAGCTCTTCAACATCGTGAAGGAACTCTCCAACCCCAGCTCCAACACCAACGACATCCAGCCGTCGCAAGACCTGTGCGACTCACTGGCCACCTCCTTCCACCGCAAAATCGCCGACATCCACGACAGCTTCAACACCACGACCGCCCCGGCAACCACCGAGACCACTGCCCCCACAACCACCAACCGCCTGCTCTCCTGGACCAACATCAACGACGAGGACACCAGCGAGATCATGAACACCATCCACTCCGGTTCACCGCTAGACCCGTGCCCTCACCACATCTTCAACAAAGCCAGTACAGCCATCGCGCCCCATCTCCGGAAAATAATCAACATCTCCTTCAAGACAGCAACCTTCCCGGAAAGCTGGAAGCACGCAGAGATCACCGCCTTACTCAAGAAACCCAAGGCAGACCCCAAGGACCTCAAGAACTTCCGACCCATCTCTCTGCTCCCGTTCCCCGCGAAGGTCACCGAGAAAATCGTCAACAAACAACTGACCCGCTACCTCGAGGAGAACAACATCCTGGACCCTTCCCAGTCCGGCTTCCGCAGCAACCACAGCACCGAAACCGCCCTCATCGCCGCCACCGATGACATCAGGACCCTGCTAGACAACGGAGAAACAGCAGCCCTCATCCTCCTGGACCTATCAGCCGCCTTCGACACGGTCTGCCACCACACACTACGAACACGCCTTCACGACGCCGGGATCCAAGAGAAGGCCCTGGACTGGACCACATCCTTCCTTTCCGGCAGAACACAAAGCGTCCGCCTCGCCCCTTCCGATCCAAGGCCACCAAGATCATCTGCGGCGTACCCCAAGGCTCCTCCCTCAGCCCAATGCTGTTCAACATCTACATGGCACCCCTCGCCCACGTCGCCCGACAGCACAACCTCAACATCATCTCCTACGCCGACGACACCCAGCTGATCCTCTCCCTCACCAAAGACCCTCACACCGCCAAAGCCCACCTCCACGAAGGAATGAAGGCCGTCGCCGAATGGATGAGGACCAGCCGCCTGAAGCTGAACTCGGACAAGATGGAGGTCCTCATCCTTGGTTCCAACCCTTCAGCCTGGGACGACTCCTGGTGGCCAACATCACAGGGAACAGCCCCGCCACCCACCGACCACGTACGCAACCTAGGGGTCATCCTCGACCCCACCCTCTCCATGACTAAGCAGGTCAACGCCGTTTCCTCATCCTGCTTCAACATCCTCCGAATGCTCCGCAGGATCTTCAAGTGGATCCCCACCGAAACAAGAAAAACAGTCACCCAGGCCCTCGTCACCAGCAGGCTGGACTACGGAAACGCCCTCTACGCAGGAACGACGGCTAAGCTCCTGAGACGGCTGCAACGCATCCAGAACGCCTCTGCACGTCTTATCCTCGACATCCCCCGACGCAGCCACATCACACCCCACCTGAGAGACCTGCACTGGCTCCCTGTCAACAAGAGGATAACCTTCAAGCTCCTCACCCACGCACACAAAGCACTCCACAACTCCGGACCAGCCTACCTCAACAGACGACTCAGCTTCTACACCCTCACCCGCCAGCTCCGCTCGACCAGCCTCGCCCTCGCCACAGTCCCCCGCATCCGGAAAACGACCGCCGGCGGCAGATCCTTCTCCCACCTCGCCGCCAAGACCTGGAACACCCTCCCCACCAACCTCCGACAGACCCAAGACCTACTGGCCTTCAGAAGACTCCTCAAGACCTGGCTCTTCGATCAGTAGCAGCACCACCCCCCTCTTCCCCCAGCGCCTTGAGACCCTCGCGGGTATGTAGTGCGCTTTATAAGTGACATGATTGATTGATTGATTGATTGATTGAAGGGGAGATGCAGATTGACATTGTGTTCACATGTATGTTGACGCATTGTACAAGTTTACTTACAGACTGCATGACATTGTACATTGTGACTGTTTGTGAGGAGATGCCTATGTGATGCGGGACAGTTGACATTTCTACACCATCAGGGATGTGAGGTTGTACTTGTACATTGTCATCTCACAGTTTCCTGCAATGCCAAATGCGAATGGCCATTTTCTACACACAAGCGGCGGCAGTTGTGTCCTCTGTTCTGCTGTGAAAGTGTTGCAGTTTGTACCACATTGTTGTCAATGTTGAGGTGCTTTGATTCTTATGTGTGTGTGCTGCATTGTGGGTGTGTTGCCCCTTCAGCTCTGATTTTGCTGGCCCTTATCCCTTTCAGGCGGTGTGCCTTTCACTTCTGTGCTTATACAGTGCTGAGATGTTGCAGACTTGGGTAAATTGGGCTCTTGGTCGGAGTTGTGACTCTTGGGCATGGTTTGTCCGCAGATGTGCTATACTTAATTGTGCATGTGTGCCATTGTGCCCATCTCCCCCCGTCCCCCCAGTCCCTGGTCGTTACTCACCCTGTTGCTGTTGGCTCAGGTCATGTTGTGCAGTGTCCGCTCCCCCAACTCCTGCCACCGTCTCCACAATGATGACTCGGGTCACCATTTCCTCCATCTCATCCAGCTCCTGGTGTGTCGCTGGACTCCCACCTCCAGTCTGCATTGCTGCTTTCAGGTTGGCTGTGAGTTTCAGCTTGGTTTTGCGCTTCACATCAGTCCAGCGCTTCTTGCAGTTGTCCACTTCCCTTCTCTTCACTCCGACTGCATTCACCTTGGCCAAGATGGACTGCCATATTGTATTTTTAGTTGCCAATGACACAGTGGAGGTGATGAACAGTTGGTGGTGGTGTTCTATCACCTCCGTAATGAGGATCTGGTTTTCCTGCGTACTGAAAGGCGGGTTCCTCTTCTTCTTCTCCTTGCCCTTCCCTGACCCGAGGTCCCAGGCTGGTCCTCCGTGGGGCTTGTGGGGTTCTGATTGTCCTCTGTACTCGCTCCGGCTACCTCCATGGTGCTTTGCAGTTGTTTGTGTTTTGTTTGTGTTTTTTGTTGCCGCTTTTATAGTGGTTTTCCCCGCCTGACTTGTGGGACTTGCAGGCCTGGCACTGCTTATCGCTGTATTTTGTTTTTGCTGTTGGGCCCATCGCACCTTTTTTCACGTTTGGCTTTAGATTTTTATCGCCGTCCCGGTAATTTTACGCGGACATTTGACACGTTATCGGGACACTATCGCATGTTACCGCCGTGTTGAGAATAAGACGTTAACACAGAGTTATTTTCCTGCGATGGACGGCGATATGAAAGATTGCGTTAACCTATTTTGGCGATGATTATCGCACGTTCGTGAGAATATCCCCCAAAGTTGCACATTTATTGTGAGGAGCGAATTGTGGCAGCCGTATAACTGTGCTTGCTTTATAGAACTGAGGGGCTTAAACAGCAAATATTTTGACTCCTATACATTTGGGGGATATTATACACACCATTGGTTTGGGAGATAAGAGTCATCACATTTCTAACTGGGAATAAGCCCCCTAAAAACAATAGTTTACACTAATGTATGAAAAGAGCAATTATTGAAGTGCAACACTATATTAAGACCCTTGATACCACTAGGGACACTGCTGCATCTGACATAGTGTTAAATTGTCATTATATCTATTAAGAACATGTAGAGGTTTGGTCCTCTCAGATTTAGGTTGGTATTGTCGGTAAACAATTAAGCCTAAGAATAAGAAGGGTGATAACATGGCATATCATTCTTTAACAGCTTTTGTATTACATGTTTAGAAGTTTTCTTACCTGGTTTTCCTCCATCTGAAGTGAATATGTTAGCAGAGACTGTGACCAGGAAACAGCAGAGCCTTGCTGCCTCTCCAACATCGAGGGAGCACGAAAGCAGGATTATAAAAAGAACACTCAAACTGTAGATAGACTTTTACGTCTCCATAAAACAGAATATGATTTTACATACTCTGTTCTGTCTGTAAAACACAGAAATCAACAATAGACTCAGCAAAACATTAACTTAGCTACCACCTCTCCAGTCTCCAAGCTAAGAAATGTACTGATGCCTCATTCTAGAGTCAAGAACCTTGACATAATAATGCTGTATCAGAGGTCTCAGATGATTACACAATGGACAGAGCAACAGAGGTGGCCTTGACAACCATAAAGATGCAGCATGGATGCAGGATTCAAAGCTTCCACAGAACTCTGTTTATGAACAAATATTATTAACTGCTTGCTACGATGAGTAGTGGAATGCATATCTTGTGGAATAGTTTAAAGCTCAAGATGTCCAAACAAATTATTTAAGACAGTCAGATGTTTTCTCTCATTCAAATCATGCGATTCTTGCACAGCTGTTTGTTTCTATGTTCCCCATTGTGAGGGCCTCTGGCATTTGTTTAGTCTGTTAAATATCAAGGAAGATGTATTTGGTAATTCCTTGGGTTCAGGAACACAAAATGGCAGATTGCCTTCAGCGAGTTTAGGGAAAGAAAATTTTTCGCTGTGAAAAGGGCTAGGTCTGCATCTATGGAAAACCGTGGTGCCTTTTACTAAAAAGAGCCCTGGAAGAGAAGATAGGAGGCTTCATGAGGAACCCCTTCAAAGCAACATTACTCTATAACCCATAGAATGTACCATATCGGAGTTCATCAGAAATAAATCAAGCTTCCTTCTCTGATCAGGCAGGACCCAGGAAAAACTGATGCTGTACAATGTTAAACATATATGATTGAAAATTAGGATGATCTTGTCCAATGCAAGCAGACAGCAGAGGCCCATAAGGCCAAATTCTGTTTTAAAACAAAAATATACGTTGGCCCACATGGCACCTACTATTACCGTTTGTGCCATATATACTTAGCAGTAAATAAAACACGTTATTATTATGCAACATAGTGTCACACAACTGATCAACCATGAAACAATACATGTCAGAGTCATACTTGCTTAATTAAAACTCATGACTTTCAGGTTATATAAAGTTATCAACAATGGTGCCTTAATATACTTTTCTGTCTCCTCAGTCCACTATACAGTTTCTAAACCCCAAAAAATCTCCACGAGATGGAAAGGAGTGTGTGTGGGTAAGGCTCAGTAGAAAATGCACTATAAACATTAAAAACAGTAAACATTTCCTTTCACCACACATTAATAAGACACACATTACCTCATTCAGATACACTGATAATTCTCAAAGCAAACACATCTTTACAAGAAAACTTTAAGGATGAATGACCTATTACAGGGAAAATCAAAATTGAATTGTCAATGCCCCCAGTAATTTCCCTTTAATCCGGGGATGTTCAGAGTTTCATCCATGAATTTTCATAAATTCTGCATTGCTCAAGTTGACAGGACCCCCAATATCATTAAATATGGGACTGCATACTTAGCAAATATGTGTCCAAGGACCCTGTACGCAGGCCTATAGAATAGCAGTGGGACATAATCAATTGCCTTAATGCAGTACAATTTACAATGTTAATGTATAAGAATCCTGTAAGTGAACTGTGAAGGGCTCAGTTTTCAAGGAAGATCTATGCACTTATTAAGGTTCTTCACTTTTTATTTTTTTGTTTATGTATTTATTAAGGCATTTGTTAAGCACAATCCCCACCCAAAGCGATCACAAGCCATACAATCAACTAAATGTTTTATTTAGTTAAGAGTAAAGACTAAGGGGCCGATTCCGATTCGGGCCGGAAATCTCTCCGACCGAGCCGGACCCGGAGAGATTTCCGACCGAATCGGACCCGTGCAGCCCGACCGAACGAGTACGATGCGCACGTATGCCATCGGACTCGAGTCGGTCGGACTCCCATTGAAGTCAATGGGAGCCTGTCGTACAACGCGTACGCGGGCTCCCATTGACTCAATGGGTGCGAGGCGGACAAGAGCGCCCCATACAGCGTGTACGCGGCGAAGCTACTCGCGCCGTACACGCACAGGTAGGGGGGACCCATGGGTCCCCCCTGTGTGCGACTCGCGCGGCTACGCGTACAGGGGGGTCCGACACGGACCCCCAAAGTACGGCTCCGACTGCTCTTTCGAGCCGGAGTGCGCGGCTCGGTCGGACTGCTCGCGGCGCGCATCGTACTTACCCGGCCGGGGAACGTCTCCATTGCGTGGTGCGAGTCGAGTCCGAGCGAGTCGGTCGGTGCGGTTAGACCCGGGTACGAGTCGGTCGGAGCAGTCGGGACGCCCGGACGAGTCGGTCGGCGATTT
The DNA here is from genome assembly GCA_963921515.1 of Calotriton arnoldi. NCBI lineage: Eukaryota > Metazoa > Chordata > Amphibia > Caudata > Salamandridae > Calotriton > Calotriton arnoldi. The sequence goes on along the minus strand of CAWUFW010006370.1, from coordinate 33,695 downwards.
CGCATCGTACTCGCTCGCCCGGACGCGCGTACGAATCGGTCGGGAAATAGGGCTCCGAATCGGATCCGGTTAAGCCGAATCCGATTCGGAGCCCTACCGGCCGAGATCGGAATCGGCCCCTAAGATTTAATAAGAAACAGGAGCTGTTGAAAATAGAATGAACTAGCAGTTAGTATAAAACAATATTTCAAGAGATGGTTTTTTAACCTAATACTGGGTCTTTCATTTTCCATGAAGGTTATTGTTTGCAGATAGAGCAGCAAGAGTGAGATCAAGGGAGCATGAGTAAGAAAGAAAGACCAAAATATTCTGGAAGAAAGCGAGAGGTAAAAAAGAGAGATAAATGGAAAGAGCAAAAAAGAGAGAGATTGAGAATAGAAAAACGAGAAAAAAAGTTAGAACAATTTTCTGTCCTCTCTGGCATAATTGACTCAGTGATAGGCAGGACAAACTGCTTCCACTGGGTTCTTTTAGATCTTAAGCAGATATTTACATGAGAGTACTACCACATAAGTAGGCTGAAGAGCAATGAACAGTTACGATAGTTGGCACTGGCCTGCATATTACATGAGACGTGCAGATGGCATTCATGCACAACAGGGCTTCATACTGTAGAAAGCACTAAAAGAGTAAATGATGTAAAGAAAAATACTAATGGAAACACAGTTGTTTGGGTAAGGAAATAATCAACTATATAGAGTGTCTTGTTGGGTTACATAGACAAAAAAGTACCCCTTGCACAATACTATCTTGGTGTGCACATCGACTTTTAGAGTCAGAGATTAGTGGTGGGCAAAATTAGCGGACAAAGTTGATGGTGTTGCATCTCAATGGCTACAAGAAAGTCTTCGCAAGTGAAAGGAGAACAAGGTGACTTGATACAGATGTTCCTGCGAGAGTGCGGATATTCAGACAAAAACCCAAGAAATCTGCAGCCAGTGTACACAGACTGTCTGTTGGGCATGTGGGAGACTGCTCGGATGAGAACACGTGTGCATCAGACTAATGTGTTTATATTTAAAATGTTTGAATGAATGTGAAATGGGTCAGTCAGGCAGGACCAAACACTGGTCTCTGACCCGGCAATAAAAGGTGTGTATGAAGGGCTTGAATTGGTCTTGCTTCAGTGCACCAAGCCTAGGATTTATCCTTGCTGAAAACAGGGACAAAATACTTGGAGAAAAAGCACTGACCGGATAGGTCAGCACTTGGCTGATCTCGAATCACTATGGGAGGACAGATTTGTTGGGGCTCCCTAAAATACCCCAAACCATCTCTGCAGCAGTTACTTGTGATGCAGATTGAAACAGGGAACATTTGCAAATTTGCCAGGCTTCTTGTGCTGTAGTAAGTGGATGACAAGGATCAAGTCAGCACTAGAGTTCACTCAGTATCAAAGCTTGATGAGACCACATCTCTTTAGCCAGGGAGAGCCGCGTCCACAGATAGCAGGCTATGAGCCTAATCATCCTTCCTGAGTGTTGTCATTATTCTCCAATCCCTGCTGCTGCCGGGCCAACCTCACAGTACAAAAGGTGAGACTGCAGCCACTCCCTATGAATTCACACCTGTAGGCGTGGGGTTATGGCAGAAAGCTGGTCCCCAAGCTTCTTGATACTCTAAGTAATGTGTGGGAAACCATTGGACGTTGTGTGAAACTATACATGGGGTACAACATACCAAATTATCAGAGTTACGTTAAACATGTTAATGTGCAGCCAGAGTTATGATTTGAAGGTTGCGCAGTGAGGATGGTGTGTGCGAGGTATAGGCAACACTGAGCTCACTGGTACTTGATGGTAGTTTTGTGGGGAGCCCTCCTCTGGTATCTGTAGAGTTCTAGAAGTGGGTTCTTAGCACTGTATATTCTCTTCTCTAGGCTTCTTGGACAAAGAGAAAAACATCATCAGTAGCAGAAGGGTAGGTCAGTAGAGTTTCAGCAAGTAATCAGGCATTGTCTTCCGGATCCACCAGAACACAGCTCCTTGTTCAGGAAGCGCTATAGAAGTGTCCATGAATGTCTGGGTCAGTGTAGGTCTTCCCTGAGCTGGCACAGAGTTCGAGCTTACATTTCCAGTGCTTGGTAGCTGATCAGCAACCAACTGCAAACAGTACCCAGGCATCTATAGAGTTTGTGCTTCTAACTAACAGGTTATTTAAGATCACATTGAGCCATTCTTCAGAAAACAGTGTGGGATGTCTGCTTATGACATGGATATGCCCATATAAACAAAGCTTTTGGACAGAGTTGCTGCTCAAATGTCAGCCTGTAACATCGTGGATCCCTGTCTGGCACCTAAAACAGTGTTTGTGGGGTTATATTTTTTGACCCACACATGGTAAACTGTACCATTGGTTTGCAATGGACCCGCCCTAGCCAAAAGTGCATACCAATACACTGAAGCACCTAGGGAACCATATAGGAACCGTTGGCTGAGGAATATTATGCATTGAGCAGAGTAGGAGGAAAGGAATATGAAGTTTACGAGAAAGAATGACAGAATAACTGAAGGCCTAGCAGAATGGCCAATGGCGCAGTAAACACCAGATGCACCAGGCATCAGACCGCTTTGAAGGGCATTAGGGCAACAAGAGATGGTGAACACACAGAACGTCAACTATTCAGAGAAGATGTAAGGCACAAGAGGAGGGCGACACCCTCAAACAATAGAAAGGAGACTGTTTCCACATTATACAGACCAAGAATGCTATGTTTTGGGAGGCCAGAGAAGGCAAATGGATGGTAAGAGAATCTCCACACAAAGTGTGTCCATGGTAAAACATACCCTAGTGGGTGTGGCTTCAGAATATCGAGGAGGGAATATTGAGGTCACACAATATCATGACCAGAATATCCAAGACCAAAATATAAACAAGTGAGCATGTATGTATTTTCTATACCTACCTTCACATATGTATACCTTGATGATATACATATATATCTTCAAGGTACATACATGTGGAACAAAGAATAGTACATCTCTACCTCCCTCTGTGCACTTACTTTCCCAATACTTTGGTCCTCGATATGAAACATATTCGCCTCCAGCTGACTACTGTCAAAACTAACTGTACAAAATACAACAGGGTGAGATATTTGTCTTTTAGGCATTTTTATGCAGTCTTCCTTCAAGCTGTTAATAGATACTTCCAATACTACCTTGTGCAAACACAAGGACAGATTACAGACTTCACCTTGACTCGTTTCACACATATGTCCATATTGGTTTGTATTACAAATAACATCCAATCTAGGGGAACGATCCTTCACTATTTCTGCCTCTCATCATAAAATATGCTTATATTTGAGTACCAATACACTAGTTGTGAGTACACTGAAACAAATTTAGCTCTTACAATTTTAATGTCTTTTAAATAGCACAAGCCTTATCTATCAACAGAGAGCCTACCTAGCATTATTAATATCATAATAGTCCTGAATGGAAATGGTTTATGAGTAATAGCTCCCTAGACTATGTTCTTTGTCCTGACCTGTCCACGAGTGCACCACTTTAGATGGTGCTCTAGACTTCAAATTATGTCTGGACTTCACAAATCTAAATAAAATACAGGCACAAATGTCTCAGATAGTGTCAGCATTTCCTGAGCTAATCCCAAAAATAAGGGACGAGGCCAAGCGAGCTAACATGGAAGACGCTTCGTAATCACATCCCATACCTTGGTCATTACCGTGGAGATCCTCGGTGCCACAGGGTTTCTCCTGACTCACTATTCGTGCTCCAGGGTACTGCTTACCCCATGTCACCAGGTGGTGGCTCCGAGACGGTCAATCAGAGGCAGGTGGGTGCCAGAGGGCTCACAGGCGGAGATAAGCTGGGAGAGCAAGATGGTGCCCTCGCCTCGCCAGAGCATTTGAAGAAAGAGGCACTGGTTCCCTGCATGGTTGTGCCCGTCAGAGAGGGGTGAGGCTGTTGTTCCAATGTCGGAGAACTCCAGAAGTGTTCCCAAGCCAGAGGGGCAGCTAGTGTCACAGCGACCAGCTGGCTGCCAGTAAGGATGCCCTCGGGAGACGCTTGTGGAGCTTAGCCTGGAGAGTGGAAGACGATGGAGCCCGCATGATGGCCCAGTGAACGAGCCGGGGTCATGGAGGCTGTGGAGGCAAATCAGACCCCCAGAAATGGCATCCTGGACCCTGCTTCCCCCTTCCCGCCTCTGGGAAAAGCACACAACCCTGGAGGATACCCCCGTTGGGGCCAATGACAATGCAACAGAGGTACAGAGCAGGGGGAGCCCGGACTATCCTATAACTTGCCTGCATAACAGACTGCACTTGATGGTGGTCACACAACAAACATTGGGCTCCCTCCCATCCTTCCACAAAACCATCAGGGAAGCTGCTGATCCCCTGACCGGGGGTACACCTAGAGATCTCGCCCTCTCATATTCAGTACTTAACAAGACTAGGGGGAGTGAGACAGGCCTTGAGGCCCACAACTAATTCTTGGCTACTACAGTGGTGTGTAGTGGTCTCTCCTCCCAGCTGCTTGTGCTGCACACCGGGGCTCCAGTGATGCAAGCGGGCTGCATCACCGAAGACAGCGTGGGACAAGCCCAGTGCTCTACACATGCAAAGTAAGAGCGACAAATCCTCAATTACAATTACAATTGTACGAGAGGCAAGATGAGCTGGGGATCTCACTCCAGACTCGGTGTATATTGATTTTCCCAGACTGTACACCCCAAGTACATCAACAAAGGAATTCCTTTGACAAGGTTAAGCAGAAGCTCCGGGCCCTGAAACTGCAATATATGGTTCTCTACCCAGCAAGGCTTAAGGTGAACCGTGCCTCCAAATCCCATTTCTTTGGGACACCAGAGGCGGCATGGGATTGGGCACCAGAACTGAGGCACCTCCGGGACAACCAGACCCTCCCATGAGGTACATTGGGTGGAAAGGCAGCACCAAACCTGAGGACAGCACGAAAGGGCTGTACATGAGCCCGTAGTGGGAAGCATACAACCGCTATCAGGAGACACCGCTCATCAGACTCGGATGACACTTAGTTAGACCAAACCCTGATTGCAAACAATGGAGTGCCTCCAAGAGGCTCACAGTCCCCTGGCCTGTTCAATCTAGACACCTTCATGGGCCTGAAAGCTCAGGATTGATGACTTCTGCAGTTACTCGTAGACACCACTATATCCTTTGATGAGAAACCAGTGCCTGGTTCAAATTGGAAGACCGGTCCGAGACAATAGTTCTGTTTTTGGACCGACAGAAGCTTCTTGAGGAAAGTATGGGGTGAGGGGAGTTGGGGGTTACTCACATTATCCCGATTGGCCTGGCTTGTTGTTATAGGTCTTTATGTTGTTAGCGACAGTTTTGCACAGACTGACATCCACACATCAGACCGCCAGGCTAAATCAACCCATATACACTACATGCAAACTGAGGTCGCTGAGACACCGTATCCCAATGAGTGAGTTCACAATTAGGACCTGGAACATCAACAGCCTTAGCGACTGCGTTAAATGTACAGCAGTGTTGATTTTCGCTAAAAGAAACTCCCCTGCAGTTTTGCTGTTACAGGAGACCCACTGTTAGAATTGGCTTTTTCAGAGGGTTCACCCTCGGACTTTTTGCTTTTTGGCCTCCTGTTTTTGACCTTGTTTTTGTTGGTTCTAGGATTCTGGGCACTTTACCACTGCTATTCAGTGCTAAAGTGCATATACTGTCCATATAAATTGTGTTTATGGATTAGTGTTTCCATGTTTTGCTTATTTAATTTACTACTTTGGGGCCGATTCCGATCTCGGCCGGTAGTGCTCCGAATCGGATTCGGCTTAACCGGATCCGATTCGGAGCCCTATTTCCCGACCGATCCGTACGCGCGTCCGGACGAGCGAGTACGATGCAAAATCGCCGACCGACTCGTCCGGGCGTCCCGACCGCTCCGACCGACTCGATCCCGGCTCTAACCGCACCGACCGACTCGCACGGACACGACTCGCACCGTGCAATGGAGACGTTCCCTGGCCGGGTAAGTACGATGCGCGCCGCGAGCAGTCCGACCGAGCCGCACACTCCGGCTCGAAAGAGCTGTCGGAGCCGTACTTTGGGGGTCCGTGTCGGACCCCCCTGTACGCGTAGCCGCGCGAGTCGCACACAGGGGGGACCCATGGGTCCCCCTACCTGTGCGTGTACGGCACGAATCGCTTCACCGCGTACACGCTGTAGGGGCGCCCTTGTCCGCATCGCACCCATTGAGTCAATGGGAGCCCGCGTACGCGTTAGTACGACAGGCTCCCATTGACTTCAATGGGAGTCCGACCGACTCGAGTCCGATGGCATACGTGCGCATCGTACTCGTTCGGACGGGCTGCACGGGTCCGATTCGGTCGGATATCTCTCCGGGTCCGGCTCGGTCGGAGAGATTTCCGGCCCGAATCGGAATCGGCCCCTAAGTCCCTAGGATAGTGCACTGTGTGTGCCCAAGGCCTGTATATCAAATACTAATAGTGGGCCTGCAGCGCTGGTTGTGCCACGCACACAAGTAGCTTTTCAAAGGTGTCTCAGACCTGCCACTGCAGTGTCTGCGTGCACTTTTAAACTGCCATGTCGACCTGGCAAGTGCACCTACTTGACAGGCCCAAACCTTCCCTTTTCTTAATGTAAAGCACCCCTCAGGTAGGCCCAAGGTACCCCTCTGGGCAGGGTGCAGTGTATGTGATAGTTAGGACATGTCCTGGTGTGTGTGCAAGGCTATCTGTCCCATAGGCTAACATGGGAGTTGATTTGTAACATCTTACAAATATAACTTTCCATTGGGGCAAGATGGAGAAATGGAGTTTAGGCTCTCTAAACTCAGAATTTAATAACACATCTTTTAGTAAAGATGTTTTTTAAATTGTGGGTTTGAAAATGCCACTTTTAGAAAGTAGGCATTTTCTTGCTAGGCCATCCTATGTGCCTCTGCTAAGTTCTGTATTGACTATCTGGTTTTGGAGTGACAGGGGCTGGGGTTGTGCATTCACTGCAGACAGCCACTGGGGGGGTTGGGGTGTGTCCTGCCTTTCCTGGGTGACTCAGAGCTGGGCTAAATAGACCTGTGTTTTATTTAGAGTAGTGGGAGGAGTTTTTCTTGCACCTGAATAGGCCCTGTCTCCTGTACACAATGCTGTCTCCACTTCCTGCCAAAAAGCTGGACCAGAGAGGACAGAACTGGTTTGGATTGAGCTGAGAGACTTTTTGACACAAGAGAACAAAAGGAAAATGTCGTATAAATATTGAGACCCAGACCCCAGAACTTTAGATTACTGCTGGACTAAGGGACCTGCCAGGAAGAAGAGCTGGAAGAGTTGTGAGGAGAGACTACCACTTTGCTGTGGGCTTTGCTGTCTTAGCCTGCAGTTGGTGCTTCTGTCTTGGGCAGGGAAAGGACTGGACTGTGTTTTCTGCATCCTAAGTATCTCCAAGGGCTTGATCAAAGACTTCAACATCTTCTGGGTACTGGCTTCTGGAACTGGATGCTTCAGCTGCTGCAGAGGAGAAAAAGGCAACCCGACGCTGTCAACGACACCGTGCCGGCTCCGTGACCTGATGACACCGCCGTGGGCATTGCAGCACTTCGCACCGCAACCTTGGTCTCACCAAAGATGCTGTCCAGTACCACCACCGAGCCACTGCTTGCACCGTGCCCTTTGGGCACCGCACTCTGCACCTCCTCGTTTCACACTGCCACCTTGGTATCCTCGATGATGCTGTGATGCCATCACCGACACCGCTGCCTGCACCATGACCTGTGAACACCCCTCGTGGAGAACACTTCGCACCGTTCCACTTCGCACCGCAGCCCTGGTCTCACCAAGGACACCGCTACAAGCTGACAGCGACTCCGCTGCCTGCACCGTGGTTTGGGGGCACCGCTCATAGGTTACTCAAAGCACTGCCCAGTCCCACACCACAGCCATGGCCCACCAACGCCAGCGCCATTGATTCCAGGTTGGCAACCGACACCACTGCCTGCACCGTGACCTGTTGGCCCCACTCACTGCATTGCCCCATCTCGCACCGCAGCCTTGGGTCTACCGACGACAGCGCTTCAGCAATAACAATATGTTGCTGCTTGCACCGTGACCTGTCAGCACCGCAAAGAACACCACCCCACTTCGCACCACAGCCCTGGTCTCACCGAGACAGCTGGACGATTGTCACCGAGCCACTGCCTGTACCGCGACCTGAGGGCACCACACGTCGCTCCGCTTCACACCGTAGCCCCGACGCATGCTGAATCCGGCGCTCCTGACTTCAAACTCAAGGAGTTCAACCTGCAACGCATGTGACTTCAAGTGCCCGACTACTCCTGCACGACTTTCGGAACCTATCCTGCTGACACAGCTCCTCCGGAGCTCACAGCAAGGTCCGACGCCCTTCATCTCCAAAGGTACTGTTTTACGGGTCTCCACGACCCCGTAGCTTACCCACGACACTGCGGCCGGCCAGAACTGTTGGATTTGTTGTTCACGAAGCCATGATAGCCCTGGACTGAGCTATTGACTTCAAGCAATTGTATATAAAGTCTATTTTTGCTTTATTGGTATTGTGGATTACTGTATGGTGGATTTTTTTATCGTTTTGGTCTTGTTTTACACAGATAAATATTGGATATTTTTCTAAAACTGGTGTGGTGTCCTTTTGTAGTGTTTTCACTGTATTACTGTTTGTTAGGTGCAAATGCTTAACACACTGCCTCTGAGATAAGCCTGACTGCTCGTGCCAAGCTACCAAGGGGGTGAGCAGGGGTTATTTTAGACGTGTAATCTCCTTATCCTGACTAGAGTGATGGATTCTGCCTGGCTTAGGTGCATACCCTAGCCAACCAGAAAACCCATTTTTAATACCCACCTGCTGGAAAACAGTTGTCCTCTCTTAGCCCGGTATGGGTACGATAGGGTATTCCTTGCAGGATACACAAACGGCTCTAAGGAGTCAGCAATCCTTCTACGCAAAATATTCCCATATGAAGTCTCCAGTGTGTCCCACGATTTCCAGGGAAAATTTGTGATGTTGGAGGGCACGCTAGAGGGGCACTTTCTTCTCGAGTGTATACGTTCCCCCACTTCTGAGTAATGACACATTAGTGAAACTCCAAGACCTGATATTAGAACTGCCACCAGGGCCTATAGTCCTAGGCAGAGACTTTAATGATGTGGCAGACGCAGGGATGGACTTCACGGGCCCTTGGGGTTCTGGGAGCAGGTCGGGGGGGCCGCAGGTGTGGATGGAAGGCACGGGACTCTGTGATGCTTTGAGGGCATGGAACCCACAAGAGCAGATTTATACACACTCATGGGCAGCTCAGAAAACCCTATCACAGATCGATCTTATACTACTCCCAGGACTTGACCTGCCTCATACAACAGGGGAGCACATTCTGTCCCGGGGTATGTCAGACCACTCCCCTATGACATTGCACTTTGCCCATTCTGGTGTCTCAGCGCATGGAATCTCACAAATGCAACCTTTACGAAATACCACTCACAGGAAATGAAACAATTTCTCGCAACCAACAAAAACTCAGTATCCTCCGCTGGCACTGTGTGGGCTGGAGGAAGGCTACCATATGAGGCATAGTGAGGGCGTATCTGAGGGGTTGGGAGCAGGAGGTGGGCCACCAGGCAGCGGACTTAGAGAAGAAAGTGATACAGCTAGGGCACTGCTGTCATAAACAACCGTCCAAACAGACAAAATGCTGTCTCTTCGACAACTGACACTTGTCAAGGCCTGCAGATGCTGAAAGGTCTTGACCAAGAGGGTATACAAATGGGGGCGATAAATCATGTAAGCTGTTGTACTGGCTAGTGACGAGGGATGCCTCCCGTAGCATGGTCAACCGGTTGATCAATGCCCATGTGGAACACTCAGTAAAAGTATTGGATATAGCAGCAGCATTTGCGACATATTCTGGAGGATGTATGCCTCTCATCCACGGCTTCACAGAGAAACTACTCAACCACTTATTAAATACTTCCCCCTCTCATGCCTTGGATCATCTGACCCTCAGGATCTTGAGCAGCAATTACATGCTGAGGATATTTGGCAGGCCCTCCAGCAGCTAAGCAAGGGGAATACACCGTGCCGGACCAATACCCGGTGGTATACTACTGCCGATTTGTAACGCCTCACCTGCCACCCCCTTGATATGTATCAAGACGCAGTTGGCAAGGGACATTTCCCTGCAGAATTAAATTTGGCTACAATAGTGGTACTACACAAGCCTGGCCACTCCTCAGAACGATGCAAATCCTACCAACCAATATCCCTCATCAATACTGAACGTAATATTTACTTCAAGGTACTGGCCAATAGGCTTCTTTCTTTGCTGTCCCACCAGTGCACCCCAAACAATGCGGATTTATGCCACATCGGAGCACCAGACACTGCATTCGCAGGGTGCAGCTGGCTCTGGCCCATTTAGCAGTGATACGAAGCTCTGCTGCCCTACTGTTGCTGGCCTTTGAGAATGTTTTTGATTCTGTTGACTGGGTCTTCATGGAGGACATCCTTATTCAATTGGTCTTTGTACTTGAAATTGCGGTCTTGTTGGACCGGGAGGAGATACCATAATAGTCGTGGAAGGGTATCACCTTCAAAAGGAGTTAAGCAGCATGAGCTTGGTGGTGGCAGCATACCATGTAGTGATCAGTAGTAGTGAACAGGACCGTTTTACACTGTGTCACTGGAGCGAGGCCTACCAGCTCACTCACCTTTTTAAAAGTGCTGCTGCTGTGTGCTTAAGTCACCCTTGGCCTACATCAGGTAGATGTGGAGTGCTGGATAGCTCAGGAGTAGGGGCCCTGCTTTGGTTGTATATTTGCCTGGGAAGAGTACAGCACAAGGATGGTACAGTGCTGTGCAGTACATGTGTGGTTAGGAGAGGAATACACTACATAAGAGATGTAGTGCTGTGCAGTGCGTGCGCAGGGACCGCATGTGCTGGGTGTATGTGTGCTTACGTGAAGTACAATACATGAAGGGTAAACAGTTGTTCAGCGCACACATAGTGAGTGTGTGTGCTGGCAGTGCATGTGGCTGAATATAGGAACGCTTCAGTTCTAAGCAGCGCGCAAAGATTGAGTGTGTATATGGAATGCATGTGGACAGGTAAATGTACAAGGCATAGAGAAATTTGTGCTAGACAGTAAGTGTGCTGAGAGTGTACACTGACTAAATGTGCCTGCAATAGTACATTGTATGATGGACCATGGATTCCATTTTGGGAAGCCCAGGCCTGCCTGGTGAAGAAATGAGGAGGAGAGGAATACCCCCAAACAGATTTGTGGATTGCTGCATTCTTGTAAGCTGGTTGGGGACACACTGGATGGAAAAGGACGAGACTCCCTTTACATTTCAAAATACTGCTCTTTGATTCAGTGATAGATCACAAGGAAGGTGTCTGGACAAATCTCAGGAAGGGAGATGGGGCTGATAAGAGGATCATAAAGTTTAGGGCTGAGGGGCCAGGATTAACCTTTTAATGCACATATCACTGTGGCTGACATCCAGGTGTGAACTCTGGTCACTCCCATGAATTGTGTTGTGGACAATCAGCTTCAGAGCCCTGCCTTCTGTGGCAGACCTCTTTCATGAAGGAAGATGAAAAGGAGAAGTGCCCACTTCAAAAGAAGCAGAACCGCAACATAAAACTTCAAAGATCCAGACCCTAAATCACATTTGGTGTCTTAAACAGAATTATAAGAAGGGGAGGTTGACTACCCAAGAATTTGTCATCTGCCACATATTCAAATTGTCTGTGTGAGAAGGGGAAGCTCTGCAAGACTTCTGCCTGTGTCCAGGACTGGGGGCCAAGGCCTGCTAGTCTCCCTGCTTGGTGAGGGGACATCACCCAAGGAAACCAAAATCACCTGTTCTGGAGCATCATTGCCTGCCTGCTTGCCAAGACCAATGTGCCCTGTGAGGAAGAGGAGTGCAGTGATGAGAGTGAGGTCCAGTAGGGAGCCTTGACAAGAGGAATCCCTGAGTGAGATGTGAGGAGAGTGGCTGCACCCCGATCAGGTCATTGCCCATGTACAGGAACAGTCCAATGACCACCGTATGTCAGGAGAGGGCCGCCTTGATCACAGTCGTGTGAAGTGTGCCATGTGGGAAGCATCCAGGCATGCAGCGCCACACCGCAGTGACCCCGTATGTCAGAAGGGGCCACCAGTGAACTTAATTGGGCTGGAGCGTGAGACTTTTATCCACCTAGTTTAGGGTGATTGCACTGAAGAGTCTGCGCTCAATAGTGAGCAAAGCGGCATCCCCGTATGCCACAAGGAGCTGGCGATATTGCTGTGGCCACGTGTTCGGGTCATGGTCCGGATGAGAGGATAGCTGCTGTGACCAGCAGGACTAGCCTGCCAACTGCCTCTGACTGTTTCCCCAAGGATCACAGACACCAATGAGGACATCGCACCCTGGACTGAGCTCCAGTTAGGAGACGGAGAATCCTCCCCCTCTGTTAGGGGATGAGCAACTTACCTTTTGTGTCCGCTAAGCCAGAGCCGCTCCAATCACTAGAAAGTAACCATCAGCGCTGCTCGACAGGAACGTCCTGCGCCACTGGGATCTGCCGTGTCCATTGCAAGCAGCCGGACTTTGCCGTCCAGGATCTGGACTACGGAGCGCCTGAGGAGAGGGCACTCATGCACCGCTGAACACTGCCACACCACTGGAGCGGGTAAAACTGAAACCGGGCCTTTGCGGCCGCAAAGAATTTACTCCTGAAGGTGCTGCAGCACCATAAACACTTTTGACTGAAATCCTGAAGAGTCAGAAGGGAACTCTTGAGTATGACCTAATAATTTGCATTCCCTGATGCGGCCAGCAGTGAATAGGGAATAATCCTAAACATGTTCCACGAAGGAGGGTGGGCAGAGATTTGCCTGACAACTACTAAAGCCCTGACCTCAAGGGAGATTGTGTTGTTGCGGTGTGCAGAGAGAATATCGAGTTTAAAATATCGAGTTGCACAAATATCAAGTCAGAAATATCGTAGATCAGAAATATCGACAGCAAGAATATCGTGGTCAAGAATATCGACTTCAGGTAAGTAATATCGATTTTAAAAATATTGAAGAGTTTAATATTTGCAAAAATATCGTTGTTAAAAATATCGATTTTTTAATTAGTGTTATGTATTTTAGTATATGTTTTAAATGTATGTGATGTGTTTTTTTGTATAAGAATTGTTTGTGTTTTTAATATATGTGTTACATTTTTAGTAGTTATTAATTTTCTTTTTATTTGAATTTTCCGTTTTTAGTTCCTTAGCAGGTTGTTGGTTTATAGGGGAATAGGGTGGGAAGTAATTTAATTATATTAAATTAATTGATTATTTTTTATTTATTAATATTTGTTTAATTGAGATGTTATAGTGTTAAATGTGTAAAGTAATTTATTAGTAATTAATTAATAATTTGTTGTTAATTGATAATAATTATTTAATTTGTAATTAATTATGGTAACTGTGTAATTAATTTTAGGTGTGTGTTTTGGTGTTTATAGGTGTAAAGGGTGGGAAGTAATTTATTTTTAATTGATGAATTAATAATTGGTTGTTAATTAATTTTAATTAGTTAATTGGTAATTAATTATGGTAATTGTGTAATTAATTTTAGGTGTGTGTTTTGATGTTTATAGGTGTAAATGGTGGGGAGTAATTTATTTTTAATTGATGAATTAATAGTTGGTTGTTAATTAATTATATTTAATTGGTAATTAATTATGGTAATTGTGTAATTGATTTTAGGTGTGTGTTTTGGGGTTTATAGGGGTAAAGGGTGTAAAGTAGTTTATTTATTTTTTATTAAAAATTATTTGTTAATTGATATTAATTAAATAATTAAAAATGTATTATGGCAATTGTGCAATTAATTTTAGGTGTGTGTTGTGGTGTTTATAGGGGTAATGGATGGGAAGCAATTTGTGCTTAATAAATTAATATATAGTTGTTAATTAATGTTAATTATTTGATATTAATTTTGGGTAATTGTTTATTTTTGTGTGTGTTGTTTTTACTTTTTAAAGGGGTAAAGGGTGGGTGTTAAATACATTTTAATTACTTTATAATTAGTTGTTAATAGTAATAGTTTTTAATTTAAAAATACGTTTTAATTGTGTTTAATTATTTTATAGTTTAATTTAGGTGTGTGATGTGGACATTATAGTGTTAAAGTGTGTGTAGTTAATTAATCTTCATTAGTTTTTTTTAATAATATTTTTTGAATTGATTATTAATTATGTTAATTGTGGAAGTAAATTTAATTTAAAATGTTGAAGTGTGTTGTTATTGGTGTGCTGTTATAGGGTAGGAAATAAAATAAATACAATTATGTATTAATTAATGTTTTTGTTTGTAAATATTTTCTAGGTTAAAATAATGATTTTTGTCATTTATTTATTATTTAATTTTATTTAATATTTGTAGGTATTTGTTATATGTAATTAATATTATAATATGTTCTCTTTTTTATATTTAATGTATTTGTTTTCAAGTTTTTTAATATTATTTCTTTATTTTTATAAATTTTCATAATTTTTAATATTTTTAATTTTTTTTAACTGTTGTAGTCTGAATAATAATTTTTGCCTCTCCGCTATCCAACACTTTCCCTACTGTTGCACTCACTGGAGTGGGAATAGTAAATTCTACCCCTCCGCTATCCAACACTTTCCTTACTGTTGCACTCACTGGAGTGGGTATAGTAAATTTTACCCCTCCGCTATCCAACACTTTCCCTACTGTTGCCCTCACTGGAGTGGGAATAGTAAATGTTACCCCTCCGCTATCCAACACTTTCCCTACTGTTGCACTCACTGGAGTTGGAATAGTGATTTTTACCCCTCCGCTATCCAACACTTTCCCTACTGTTGCACTCACTGGAGTGGAAATAGTAATTTTTACCCCTCTGCTATCCAACACTTTCCCTGCTGTTGCAGTCACCGGAGTGGGAATAGTAATTTTTACCCCTCCGCTATCCAACACTTTCCCTACTGTTTCACTCACTGGAGTGGGAATAGTAATTTTTACCCCTCTACTATCCAACACTTTCCTTACTGTTGCACTGACTGTATTGTGAAATTTAAGTTTAAATATTTTTTAATTGTTTAATGTTTTAATTTATTACAGATTTTTGTTTTTTTTATATTTTAAATCATTGATGTATATTTGTATTTTTTACAATTTTAAACTTCTAACATAATTTAAAAATAATAGTTTATTCATTGTTTTAAAGTAAATATATATGTATAAATAATTATGTTTGTGTGTTTATCTTTTTTTATTAAGTTTATTTGTTATATTTTATTGAAATGTATATTAAATTTATTTTATTTTGTTAAAATTAAATTTTATATTTAATATATTTAATAGAAATTATTTTATTTTATATTTATATAAAAGTCGATATTTTATACATCTATATTTCTAACCGATATTTTTTAGTCAACATTTTTGTACTTACCTGTTTAAGTATAGGAGTCGATATTTTTGTTGTCTATATTTTTTACCCGATATTTTTTACATCGATATTTATTACATCGATGTTGTGTCAGTGAACCATTGTTGCTTCTGAATGTCGTATTCCATTGCATGTGTAGAGTTAGAAATAAAATACTACTTTTTCTTATAAAAGCAAGTATTTGGTTGGACATTGATTTATTGTTTGTACTGTCTGCACTTTGAGTTAGGTGTCATGCTCACTGACCTGTATCTACATTCCCCCCGAGGGAGCCTTCCTTGACCGCTCGACCACAGCTACCACTGAAAGTCAAGTGCAGTAGGGGTACTTGGCCCAGATGAGTGGGCCCCATAGTAGGTCGGGCCCCATGACATCAGGAGTAAAAGGCTTCAATCACCCCGGTTCAGCCCAGTAGACCCCACATACCCTGTGGCCCTCTGAAAGGAGTTCTGACAGTATACTTCAAAATGAGTTTTAACACATAATATGTCTGATAGCCTCACAGATTGTGTACAACAACAGTGTGTACTTCACATTTCAATCTATAAATTGTCAATTCCAATTAGTAAATGAAAATTCAAGAGAAACCATTTCCATGAAAATTAAGCTCAAGTACATAGATTTACAATTCTCATTAGCTAGTCCACAAAGCCTATCTACATAAGTGTCAAAATATTCATTGATGAAATAAAGTTCATTTTTTCTCTTATAACGTTGATATCCCAATTCTTGAACTTCCCTTTAAAAGGCATGCTACAACTTACCCTTTCAAATACACTGGCAAGTTTTATAGGTCTTTATCAGAATTTCATCTACCTTTTTTATCCTGTATGATTTCATCTCCAAGTAAACTCAATTCTACACTACTCGAATTCTTCTCTCAATTTCCAACTAATGTTTTGTAGTCAAAGGAAAACCAAGGAAAAGGAAAATAATACAAAAAAGAAAAGAGAGATTAACCACATATCCTTGCCTACAATATAGGATAAATGTTCATAATTATTCAAGAAGCTGCAAGCACTTACCAAGAGATATATCATTTCAGAATGGGGCAACAATTATAAAATTCTCCTCACGCACTTGCCATCTTGCACACATTCACTGTCAAATGGCCTCAAATCTAACTGTCCCTGAATGATAGAAGCTCAAAGAAAAAGGCTAATAGAATATAATTGAGTCACTATTTATCAAAGCACCCCAACTCCATTTATATATGACTGCACTACAAAAAGTATATTGGACCTGATTTAGAGTTCGGCACACGGATTACTCCATCACAAATGTGATGGATATCCCATCTACTGGATTATAAGTGCATTATATCCACAATGGCACTTGTAATATGAAGAAAGGGATATCCATCACTTTCACGATGGAGTAAACCATCCGCCGAACTCTAAATCAGGCCCATAATGTTCACATACACATTCGTTTTCCAGTGGCGCTTCACGAATAAATAAGCATGGTTGTAGGCATATTTTAAGAAATTATCCAATCCAATGTCGCACGTTCTATTATTTTCAAACTGTTTATAGTTAGAGTCAAAATTTTAATGGAGCCTAATCCCATACCTCCATTCACAATCCAGCGCTTTAGTAAGAAAAACGTGGCTTTACCACTTACCTACCTTAAGAAGCCTCAGATCTTGACATTGACATCTAACATCACTTCCTTTCACGTTCCTGCTCAATTCAAAATTCAACTGTCTTCTCTGCCGCTACACCACTCCACTATTGCTCTCCCACCTCAAAATGACAGACTTAAAGTAGTCGCTTTTCAAGATGACTCGAGGATAACTAAACAGACTTAATTCAAACTATAAAAATAAAATGAAAATAAAAAGGAAATCTTAAATATCCTCCCTCAATGTTCTCCTTAACATAATTTAGGGTCTTAGATCAAGTTTTAAGAGAAAATCAGTCTCCAACCCCCAACCTTCCACACTAGAGGAAGCCTCTTTTGTCATTTTTGTTTGTCCTGACCATTACAAGTCACAAGTTCAACCACAAAATATCTTATATAGATCTTGTTTTTTAGTGCTTTACTTAATAGAAAGACTGTAGATCTGATTCCATGTAATAACCAATTTAGATCCACCTACCATCCACAATAAGATTCAAACCTTTTATCATCCTGCCAAATGACTTTCATTTAGAATTTCACCTATCAATGATTCACAAATACCTTGTTTCTCAATAACACAATATTCCAAGTTCCCTATAATTAGACTCCTCCATTGATAACAATATAATAAATCAAAAGAAGATGTTTACAGACAATACGATATAGCAAAAGAAGAAGATGTTCATAGACAATGCACAATATTTCACTTTGGATTCAGCCAAGACATTATCATATGCCATTCTCTAAACTAGAACCCTTAACTATCACCTCATCAACAAGAGTGTTTCCCAATATGCTACACTAACAAAACAGCAACCCCTTGGAAGCAATATCTATCTATCTATCTATCTGTCTATCTATTTATCTATCTATCTATCTATCTATATTCACTGACAAAACCAAAGGTAACAGGGACGTCATAGTTCCGAAACAATGTTAAAAAAAGTAGAAATTCAGTGAAAAAAACAAAGGTTACAGGGATCTTATAGATAGGAGCTAACTATAACTTATGCCCCCGTATTGCACTGCTAATGACCTCATATAATACATCACTCATGACATGGTCAGTGATATCACTGATAACATCTCAAATGACATCACTGATGACATTGACATCATCCAGCAATTGTGAGTGTTTTCTAAAGTTTATGAGTGTTAAACATATATATTAAGACACTACAAAAGCTAAATCTGCATACTTTGTGTACTACTAATGATTGATACTGTTTCTAGCACATATTATGTGATTGGCTGTGTGATTGTGTGTATCTGTGTGTGAATGGGTATGTGAGTGACTGGGTGTGTGAATTGTGTCAAGGGATGTATGGGTGAATAAGTGGGTGTGTGAGTAGCTGTATGAATGAGTGAGTGGCTGCATGGGTGGGTGAGTGGGTGTGTGAGTGGCTGTATGGGTATCTGAGTGGCTGTGTGAATGACTGTATGGGTGAGTGACTGGGAGTGTAAGAGGCTGAATGGGTGAGTGAGTAGCTGTTTGAGTGGGCATTTTGTTAATGGAGTGGGTGTGTGAGTGGCTGTATTGGAGAGTGACTGTATGAGTGGCTATATGGGTGAATGAGTAGGCGTGTGAGTGCTTGTATGGAAGTGTGAATGGATATGTAATTGGTTGTGTGGGTGTGTGAGCGGCTCTGTTGAGAAGCTGAATGGGTGATTGACTGGGTGTGTGAGTGGCTACATGGGTGAATAAGTGGGAGCAGCTGCATAGGTCAGTGAATGACTGTGTAAGTAAGTGTATGGGTGAGTGGGTAGCTGTGTGAGTAGGTATATGGGTAAGTGAGTGGCTGTGTGAGTGGCTGTGTGTGAGTGAGTAGGTATGTGAGTGGCTCTGTGGATGAGTAAGTAGGTGTGTGAGTGGTTATAAGGGTAGTGCAGTGGGTATATGAGAGGTTGTGTGGGGGTGTGAGTGGGTGTGTGAGTTTTTCTGTGGATGATGTTATCAGTAATGTTATTGACCATTTCATGAGTGATGTAATATGTACGGCCATAAGCAGTGCATTGTGGGGGCGTAAGTTATAGTTAGCTCAGCTAACAATAACTGCTCAATTTCACTGGTTTTGTACGAGTGAAATCTGAGCCTAACTATATCGTCCCTGTAACCTTTGTTTTTTTCAGTGAATATATATATATATATATACACACACACACACACACACAAAAATGCATAAAGGGGCTTAGGATGTGCCCTCTTAATTTAATGATTTGTTCAACTGTCCTTCACATGTTACTTCCATAAAGCATATAGCATGTGCCAGTGTGTCAGCCTACATCAGCCATTGGCTTCTTGCACTGTGAGCAGCAGCATTTTGCCTGATCATATGGGCAAATGTGTCTAAAAAGAAGTGCAATTTAGTGCCACTGCTAACTGGCCAATATGTTACTTTCAAATGCTTTTTTTCTTTTCTTTCTTTATCCTTGTTTTATTTTTTAGCCATCCAAGTGTGTTAAAATTATTTCTTCAAGTAAAAGTAATTAAAAGCTAACTATCTTTTTCTTTGCCCCAATAAGAATCATATTTTTCTGTGATGTACCTTCAAACAAAAATGTTTCTCTTTCAGCCTGCTAGGCAGTACCCATGATGATCTATTAAAATTACATACAGTAGTAACTATATTCATTTACATTTTTATTTGAAACCCTATGAGTGCCACGTATAGATGGCACGTGTTCTTTTTTATTTTTTTTATTTTTGTGACATATGCTTGCTATACAAAATATCTAAATAATGAACAATTGCACCAGCTTACCAAGGCCGAACTTATTTGCATTGCCGAAGCTTGTTCTTATGCATAGTATTTTAAACTTCAATCAATTGATGCATTTCAAACAGAATATTAAATGACAAGGATTTCATATACCATAAACTTTTTATAATTTACAAAAGCCTTGAAAAGTTTTTTTTAAAGTTTCTGAAACCTTGTTTTTTTAATATTATAAATTATTTTTACGTTTTGTCTGCTGAGCTGTTCTCTCCTGTACGGGTGACAGGAGAACTATAATATCACTAATGGGTACATTCAGATAAATTGATGTGATTCTCCATATTAATTCCCATAATACTTCATTCATTACTTTTCCTTCAGTTTTGATGGCTCTCCAGTGAAATTCAAATCACTTTCTTTGTTTGAGCTGTCTGAACATGATATGTTCATTATTAGAATCGTTTGACTCTCATTTCTGTAGAATTTTCTAATTGCTGAAATTAGAGGTATGCTTTGTATAAAAAAAGGGTACTGTCAAAAATATTCCATTTAGAAGCACCTCTGGCATTCCTCTGGTATTGAACTATTCATTTGTTAAAAATATCTTTGGAAATGTATATTCTGAAATGTTCACTGTGAAGCAGAGTTGACCATTCAGAAGCTACTTGCAATCACTTGAAAACTGGATGTACTAAATAAAACGGAATAAATATAGATTTGTGGTGATGTTTCTATTTATGATTTTAGAGAAAAGGGAGTGACGTAAGCCTTTGCACTTTTTGGGAGGGATCTTTATACTGTTGATGACTCATCCCGACCTCAAATACAGCATAACAGGCAGAAACAGATCTGGCCAAACTGATGGCTGAGGATGGCAAAATACTTGCCCAGCCTATCTGGGTGGCACAGGTTAAATTTGGTATTGCCAGACTTAAACTAGGGAAATTGCAGAAGACAGGATGGATTTACCTCACTATTTTACAAGACGTTCTGTCACAGATTGGCCCCCCCTACTAACATGACTGTATAACACATCTCTAAAAATGAGGACTTTGTTGGACTATGTTAAAATTACAAATCACAGTCATCCATAAACGTGGCAAAAACACACACAGTTGTGTACCTCATATAGGCCCATATTCCTCCGTAACATGGATGCAAAACTGCTCACATGGATATTGGCTTCCTGTCTGGGAACAATTCTGTTGGGATTGGTATACTCCAACCAATCTAGGTTTTCCCACAAGCGAAATAGTGGGGAGGGTGTGAAAAGAATATTGTGGCCCTTAGAGTAAAACAGAAATACCGCAAGAAAGATAATAAAGCTCAAAAACTGTTAGCAGCTAGGCTGAGACACATACATGAATCTTCTAGGATAGATCACATCAGGTGTACGAGATGTCCCACTATCCAATACCAAGCAATCTTGTTGCTTGAACATGAAATACTTTGAAAAAACAAAAGACAACAGGCATTTGGCAAAACAGGAACAGTTCGTTTAATTAAACAATGCGGCCGGGAGCACAGTTACAGGCATAGGGTCTGACGACTGTCTCAATTTACAATCGGTCGTACACAGACTTATATACAGTTCGTTGAATGCAATAAAATGGCTCCAATAATTCTTTTTTGCTAAGGAATGTGTACCTCTGTCTTTGGAGCCATAAATTAAGGTATTGGATGAGGAATCCAGGTAAGACTCGACCTTGCATGGACACAATGCGACCAGTGGGTAACGTCCAGATGTCCGGTATGGGGAGCGTGTGATCACAGCGTGTACTGTGTGTGCTGTGTCTTGATTGGATAAGAGTTCCTAACTTTATGTGGCATCTGACTTTATGGTGTTTTGGGAATGTGCATACCCCTCTGGCCATGTGTGCTTTATAGGGGCCAATCTCCCTGGACCATTGTGGTGTTGCGGTGCCTATCTGTTGGATCGACCTGGGATTTCCTGTAGGCGCGTTTGTCTGCTGGCTACGTGCCAACCCACCTGTGATCTGTCAATTAGTGACCTCGGGCCTGGGTCTCAGGGCCTGCCTAACTACATATTTCTGAGTCCGGTCAAAGTGGAGTTAACAACAACGAATTCATCAATAAAGATGCGATTTCGTTTTAATACATAAATGTATTGTTATTCATATTGACATCGACTTTTTCAATATTAACATTCTCCCCTCTAGTTGTATTTTCAACTACACTATCTAACCCATACTTCATGACAATTACTTTATTGGGGGACTGTTGTTTTTCAGTTTTGACAATTACTACTTTCCTAATTACTTGCATTCTATCCAATTTGAGGACTGTGTTTTTACAGCAGGAAATCCCCAATTGCACAGAGCCACACACAAGAACATGATGAATACCAGCAATAATGATGTGCACAATCTGGCCACCAGGGGAGCCAGGAGCAACTCCCTCTTCATGCATGTCTCTTTGTAAACAGTGCAGTGCTTGGCTGGCAAGAGTCAATGTCCCATTATCCAGGTCATTCCCTGGGATAAACATGTAGCAACACTCACCAATCTTGGCGGACACCCCTCACTCCCTCCATCACAGTATTTAAGTCTAACACATACCGATGCTGTATTACCATGAGGTGGATTGCTCTCAGTTCTTCCTTGATCAAATTACGGCAGAGCTCAGTGCAATACATCATTTTAAGCGTTTCTCATCTTGTGATTTGGAGCCAGCGTGCATTGGCGTTCGTCTGCACATTGAAGAAGGGTATGGATCCTTCTGCCGATACTTGTGAAAACAAGAACAGTCTAAATTCTTCTGGATCGTCCTTGTACTGAGCCCAGCCAAAATAATTTGCAGTTCTTTTTTCACAAGTCTGATGCAGCAAGGTTGTCTTTTGCCTTAGCTGGTGCTGGTACAAGTCTGATAGTTCTACTCCAGGAATGACCAGGGTAGGGGTGTGTATGGTTACAAGGGTACCAAGTCCGCACCATCCAGTGACCAGCTGAGTGTAGGCAAACTCACCCCACTGCCAGTACATATCCATCAATGTGCAGGTGCCCCATTGCATATCCAGAATGTGCAGGATTGTGCCACCGTTTTCATTCGTGCCCAGTGGAAGCCTTGTTTTACCTCTGAAACATAAGGAATACAGTGTACGTTTCCATACAATTAGGGGTTGCCCCTTCCCTTCTAGCCAAGTGTATCCACCCACCTCGGTATCCCAGATTTCCTGACAAGAGGTGTCTATCTTTTGTTCAATCCTCCTCCACAAGATCCATTTCCCTTCGTATCATCGAGCTGGTTGGCCCTACACAGGAATTCTATGTCAGGGTCCACTTGTTGTTAAAGACGCCTACCCCGATGTGCTAAGGGCCACCCTTATGCCACGAATGGAGGCAGGAGCGGATGTATTTGTGCATTGAGTTGGGGATTTTGCTACCTCCAAGAATCTCTTCTCTGGGAAGTCTCTTGGCCAAACAGTATCCTCCTCTATGGTGCCCTTTCTGCGCATCCTGTCTAGCTCAGTTTGAATGTCACTAGGCTCGATGAAAAGGTATAGAGCCGTGAATTGTTCTCATAATGGGTCACATTCACCACTCCTCTGTGGGGTTCTACCTTGTTGGGCTAGATTTTGGACCTGCATAGGTGTAAGTAGAGAAGTCATTTTGCTTTTTCAAGGGCTACCACTTGGGATAAGTAAACTCTATCTGCGCCTACTGCATGAGGAATCAGCGAACTGACGTAACACAACCTGGCTGATGTCTTAGAGCCCACGTCGGTCATGTGCTGATACCACATGTTGTGTAAAAGGGTGCTGTGTAGTGCATGTGGAATGCTAGTGTTTGGGTTGGTATAATTATAAGTGACATGGGAAATATCTCTACACAAGCGCTGTGATAGTTTCTGAACAGACCACATTTGGTCAGGCAGCTCTGTCTCTCCTGATGTGTGCCCTGGGGTACCATTGGTGCAGGTTGCTTTCAACCTACATATGTGCAGGACTGTACGAGGAGGGGGTGTGTTGCTGTTAAGTGTTGTTGGTGGTTGCATCGTGCCCCGAGATCACATGTGTCTTAGCATGCGGCAGGCAATGTGCCTTCCCTTGTGGCACCAGATATCTTGGTCCCACCCTTTCTCCAGAGGCTTCCTTTTTTGGGGAGGGCTAACTTTGGGCTTCTTTTGTTGGGTTTTGGTCGCTTCTCTAGATCTCTGCTATTTCACTTATTATGAGGTGGAGTGGGTAGGAAAGCTGTTCTGTGGCTCCCATGTACCCCTGATCACGCCGTCTTGTGGTGTCTGAGGTCGGGGCTTATTGCTTTCTCCGTATGTTGTGAGGCCTGGTGAGTTGGTCAATTACTACGCCTGATACAGGGGTGAGTGCATGCTGCATTTTACTCTCGTCTGGAGCTGTGATGGACTTTGCAGCCTCACCTCTCCCAGGCAACCCCCTCTCCCTCGGACCACGCCTTCTCA
Source organism: Calotriton arnoldi (assembly GCA_963921515.1). Lineage (NCBI taxonomy): Eukaryota > Metazoa > Chordata > Amphibia > Caudata > Salamandridae > Calotriton > Calotriton arnoldi. The sequence continues at coordinate 9,435 of CAWUFW010006370.1, read as the reverse complement.
GTCGTGTTTGGATCTGTGGTTCCTTGCTTGTGGCTAGGGACTTCCAACTAGCTGGCGTGCTCCTGTCGCTTATTTTGGAGGGGCATGGCATGATGATCAGACTTCGGATATTCAAAAAGCCTGAAGGAAAGAACAGAAAACATTGCCAAGATCATAAGAGCATGGAGAGCCCGTGGCCAAGGACAAGAATCCTCGCTGAACTTTGCTTAGGGAATGATGACCGGATCGGGACTGCCTCACGACTCCAAGATGTTTGGCTAACCTGATGAATGTCTCAACCGACTTGGCGCCATGCGGGTGCCTCACAACTTATTGGCTCCTGTGCGTGTGCTGTAGAGGTTGTGGGATCTTCACTATCCCAGGCGTACTGGAATCCTGGATCCCGCCACTTGAGGACAGCTTCGTTTTAGAACTGAAAGGGGGCCTCCATCTGGCCGGAGGATTCTAGTTTTTGGGGGTGCTGTTCACGCCATGAAGGAACAAATGCCAAATGCCCGAGAATGGGGACCTTTCGATTTGGTTATTGGAACCCATCCCTATTGACTTTGGATGCGAGACCTGGTTGCCTGCTCTTTAAGTACTTGGTCTGGGAGCCTCCCTGCCCCCTCGTCAGACTGCCCTCCCCCTGGGGCGTGGCCAGCCAACCCCGCCCTGGGTAATCAGCAGCAGAGTGGGGCCTTGGCTCCCACAGGTGCCCTTAATTGCGAACTTTAGTGAGGATACCCAATCGGCAGAACTCATATAGGAGCCCTGAATACCCACATGCAAGTAAAAGATTGTATTCCCAAAGTTGTCTCATTTGTCCTTTTTTTTGGCTTTGGTACAGCTAATTCTTGGGATGTGGGTGAATGGGTAGTATTTTACTCTGGGGTTTTATCTTACTGTCCATTTGGAATCTGTGTTTGTGATCTCTGTTCGTGGTATGCTTTTAATCGGCATCTGTCTGCCAGGTGGCCCATCCTGTGGCAATAGTAACATTCCCTAGGGTCTGGTTGCTGCCACCCTCCTAGGCCTCTGCCACTATAGCTAGGTTGAAATCCTCTGGGTTTTTTGCGGTGGAGCCCCCTTTAAGACTGGTGTCATTTGCACGCTCGTGGTCAACGTGGCCCCCTCAAGGGTGGTCTTTTTCAATTTGTGTTGGACCAATTTAGCAGTGTCTCTCTGGGCTTGCTCCTGTTTGGGGATTGTCCTTGTGGGCCGCCGAGTGGTGGGGGGTGTCTGCCCACTCATCTTATACTCAACCTTCCTTTCCCTGCGATCAGAGGGGCATTTTCTCGTGGTGGGTTTCTTTCTTCCTTTACGATAGCTACATGTTCAGGTATTGTATTTGACAGCTGAGAGGGGTCCTTAGAGAGGGTGGACGCACCCCATTGCGCCAGGCACCTCATCTTTGCAGAGGCGATGGCATTGCCTAAGTTCGGTGTTTCAAAAGGTACATGAGATATAGCCATTACAGCCATTGCCCCCACATGCCTTGCCCCTATTTCTCGCTTTGTCCCAGGGGACCCAGTGGACACGTGTGTAGCATAATCGTGACTCTCTTCCTCTTTAACTACCCTATTAGTTGCAAAAGTTTTTGTTCTTTCAGCTGTCTCAACTAAGAGGTGGTGCACACTACGTGCCCACTGCCAAACGAGTTCATTGACACCTGAGTCCTCCCATGTATGCCAAGAACCACCTCAGTGAAGGTGGTCTGGTTAGTAGGTGGTGTCCTTGCTGGTATACATGTGATGAGGGGGTGTTTCATTGCTACGGATTCTAGGGTGGGAGCCCCTGTGGAAGAGCAGGCCATGGTCCCATTGTCTGTAAACTGGATGGTCATTCTTAATTTGGCTAGCAGATCTCATCCTAATAGATAAGTCGAGGATGAGGGGGAATATAATAACTATACTCACACTTGAATCCCTCCTACCTTTAGTTTAAGGATTTTGTGAAGGGGATCCTTGACACCGTACACGAGAACCCCTGTATAACCATGGTGTCTTTTGATAAGTGGACCATCCCTTCCCTTAGGCATGACCTTGCTGTTCCTGTGTCTTTTACAAAGTTGTGTGGTATATTTTTCACAAGTGCCTCTGGTCGGCTAGTGGTTGACAGTACAAGGCATGTGTTGTTGTGTGCCCCTACTGCCTTGAGCATCAGCTCCTGTATTTATCCCTTGGTTGACAAGGCAAGTCCTATAGTCTCACCCTGGTTAACGAATCCCAGGAGGACTGGGGCCCCTTTCCTCACTCCTGCTAGCTGTATCACTGTCTAGAACTGCTACAAACCTCCCTGTCACTCATGTGTTCTCACCTAAATCAGTGAGGGTGCATGTTATTGGGTGCGACGGATGGGGGGGAATTGAACTTCTGGGAGTCTTTGCACTGGACTGGGGTTTTCCTGTGATTGCTTGGGCCTGCTGGCTTGTTAGTATCTCATGCCTGGGTTTAACCGCTTGTTGTTTGGTGGGGGGACCCGCTGAATTCTTCAACTGGCCGGTTAGAGTATCCTAATGTGCGAGAGCAGCCGAGAGCACCTCTATACCTGCATATGGTGGGAGAGGTGCTGAAGTCATGTTTGCTGTCTGTAGTGCAGGAATGTCAATCTGGGCCTCCTTGAAGATGGCCCATAGTTCTAATAATGCCTCTCTCTTATCTTTGTTTTGACCTGTGTATTCGATTTGTATGTATGTTTTCATGTGTTCAAGTATGTTAGTGTCGAAAGTTCCCTCCTTTAGACAGGGAAATGTATGTGCCTTCGTGTGTGCGGGCCATTCTTGGAAAACCGTATTAAGTTTGCATGTGTTTTAATGATGTCTCCATGATAAGTTTGGTAGTTTTAAAGGACAAGATACCTTAGCTTCTTTGTTTTAGGCACTTTCTGATTTCCATCTGAATCATGGAGAAAATATACACGGGGTTTACTGTTTCTAATTCTGTAACTACGAGCTCATCGCTAAGTACAGATGCATCAACAATTCAACATGAACATTTCATAAACATAAATAACAAATCATATGAAGGGTTGCAACATAGAAAAAGTGCAATTTGTCAAGGAAAACCGTATCTGAACGATATTGACTCTTGGCATCAATTATGGTTGGTGAAAAATAGCAACATCTTCATATGAAACATTGGGTCATCAACAAAAACACAGTACTTAGGACAAAACCCAGTTTGCAGTAATTTAACAGTACCACAACATCACACATATACCTTACATCAACAATCACGCCCTGTATCACACTCAGGGGCCAAGCGTACCATCTGTATCATGCCCAGTGGTTCAAGTGACCAACATCTACAAAACTGACAGAGAAAAAATTATTACTTTTTCAAAAAAAAATTTCCTTAGACCACTCCTAGCACATGCTATCCTGTGACCAAAGGAAGCTCTGCGCATGACACGGGACTAAGTGAGCCTGATTGTATATCAATATTGGCTCCAGGACAAAGATAATGACAATAGTGTGCGGAAAAAATGAATGACTCAAGTACCACAGGCCCCTCTTGGCTAAACACAAGTTACACCTAATCTCCCAGGTCCAAATCTTTTTCTCTAAATGTCCGAATCACACCCTGTATCACACCCAGGAGCTAAGCATCCCATCTGTGTCACACTCAGTGGTCCAAGCATATCAGCTGTGTCACACCCAGCAGAAAAAGCGTACCATCTGTGTTACGCCCAGCGGTCCAAGAGACCAACAACTCTCACTTCTTTCAGATACCTACGGCGTTGAGTAACTGGTGGAACTGAGAAACCCTACTAGATTAAAAAATAAGATTTAGGTGTCAACTCTGACAATAAATACAATAAATATTCACCTTTCCTAGTGTGCTGAATTTCAAAAAAAGGTGATGTCCACGGGATCGCCTCCGAGGCCACCTAGCGACTACTCAGCCAGGACATATAAAATAGGTAATATGCCAGATTTATGTCAGTGGCAGGATGCTCAGGTTGTCTTTTCACGCTTCTCTCTAGTTTGCCATGTGCCACATGCTTTACTAAGGTTCTTATGAAGTCTCTTACCCTCTGTGATGGCTGCTTCAGGACAGACCTCCGCCTCGCGGATTCAGCAGAACTTCCAATCAATTGCAGTGTCTGCTCACCTTACTTGAAGCGCAAATGTGAATCCGTCCAGCCGGGGTCCCCTTCCTTTGGCTACAGGCGGGTTTGAGGTACCAATCAGCTCCGAAGGTGGCTCGCAAAAATTTTGTTTGAACATGAAATACCTTGAAAAAAACAAGAGACAACAGGCGTTTGGTAAAACAAGAACAGTTTGTTTAATTGAACAATGCGGCCAGGAGCACAGTCACAGGCATAGGGTCTAAGGACGGTCGCAATTTACAATCGGTCTAACATAGACTTTTATACAGTTCATTAAATGCAATAAAATGGCTCCAGCTATCCTTTTTTTAATAAGGAATGTGTACCTCGATGGCGGGAAAACATGGCGGCGCTTAGGACGCGGTCGCGGAGGCTCTCGAAGCTTGGAGACCGAACGGGAGACAATGCCCATACAAAATACACGGGAAGACATAATGCGAGTGTAATGCAAGTATAATGCGTACACATTACTGCGGAAGCCGTTTTCTTGCCCTGGAGAAAAAATATAATTAACGAGTTGGGCTCTACCTCGTGGTTCACTCCTCAGCGTTTTCGGCGTCTTCGGTGTCTCCGGCATGGTCCGGTTGATTGGCTGCTGGTGTGGAGGCCCTGGGCGGGTTGCTGGCCTCAATGGAGTCTGCGGGGCTGCCGGTCCGGGACTCCTGCTGGACTCGAGTGGCTCGGGAGCTCGGCAGTGGCTCAGCGCTCCAGCCGCGGTGGTTTGGGCAGAGACAGCACAGGCACGGGAGGTTCCCTGTGTGAACACACACACAAAGCAGGCAGGCGAGGAGAGCCCTCATTCCACGCAGGTCAGGCGCTGCTGGACAACTTGGAGGCTGAAAGGGAACCTTGGTGGACACCACGAAGTGCAGGTCAGAACAATGTTGAAGGAGGGGGTGATGTGAGAGGAGATGCTGAGAGAAAGGTGGCAGGGAGAGGCAATACTGGTGTTAAAAGTAGAGGCCACTCAAGTCTATTAAGAAAGAAACAAAGGGGTCGATTCCGATTCGGGCCGGAAAAAGCACCGACCGACTCGGAGCCGGAAAAATTACCGACCGACACGTACCAGTGACGCCCGACACGCCAAGTACGATGCAAGCCGCGATAAATCCGACCGACACGTCAGGAAACCAAGCCGACCGACCGAGCCGCTCGGAAAATAGCAATCCGGCCGGAAAAACACGCGAATCCAACCGACCGACACGCACCCGGAACAAATCCGACCGAATCGTACCCGCCAACTCCAAACCGCAAAGTACGATGCAAGGCGCGAAAAACCCGACCGAGTCGGACGGAGGACAAGCCGTACGACCGACACGCATACAAAACCGAGCCGAAGCAACACAATACACCGCGACCGACGCGTACGCAGCATACAAAACTGCACAAACACAGCGTGAACGAAACGGAAAACACCGTACGAGACCAATGCAGGGTCCGACTCGGTCACAAGAACGTTTCCAACATACACAAACAGCACAAAGGAAAAATCAACCAAAAAAAGGCCAAACAAGCAATTACCAAGCCAATAAATACTGGGGGGGTGGGGACAGAGAACAAAGACACACCCACAACTCCACCTATATAAAGGACACAAATCACTACCATGAGCCTTTGCAAATGCCATTCCACTGCCAGCACCCAAGAGAAAGCAACCACACACCCACAGCTCATCCCTCACACAAGCCACACACCAGCAGCACACCAACAAATACCTACCTCACATACACCCAGCACAACACACACCCACACACCCTCACCTGCACACCAACACACACATCACCCACCATCACCACCCATCACCATGCCCCCCAAGAAGAATCACAAGTTCCTAGATTGTGAATTGGAAGTCCTGGTAGACGAGATCCTCAGGGTAGAGCCACAGCTGTTTGGCACATTGGTCCAACAGACCCCCATGTCGCAGAAAACCAAGATGTGGGAGAGGATCATCAACAGGGTGAACGCCCAATCACCATGTCGGCGCACAAAGAGCGACATCCAGAACAGGTGGTATGACGTGCGCAGGAGGGTACGGAAACTGCTGAAGCAAGACTACATCAACAGCCAACACACCGGCAGTGGCCCTCCTGCCAAGCCAATATACCTCAGGCCCTGGGAGGAGAAGGTGCGGGCCATCCTACCGCCAGTGAGCATATATGGACTAGAGGACATCCCAGAGCCTGGTGAGTACACAACAAATGTACACAATATACTGCCACAAAACACACACACATCACTGTCAAGGGGAGAGTCAAACCATGCACTCATAGCAATCACACAGCAACCAGAACAGAATCATCCCAAAATGTGTATGTCAGTCAGAGAAACACAACACATGCCATCAAAAAAGTCACATCCAACTGTGCCAACACATGTACAAACACAACCACAACTACAGCTAGGCAGTGGCACAAATAGAACTAACAAACACATCCACACATGTAGCCACCACAACAACACCAACACACAGTGAAGACCACTCAAAGGAAGGAATTCTGTGTATGCTGGCCAAGTCAGTGTAGCCAATAGCATCATGGGAGTCGCAGTCACACATATTGCCCCCCCCACAACTGTCCCATCAACACCACCCTGAACCATGCCCACATCACAGGGAGTGGAGAAGGACTCACAAGATGGCTGACACTGGCTACTGCTGTGGGGAGCACAAGGCCCTGCTGCCAACTGTGCACCAACAAACAGCAGGACACCACTGACTGACATCCTGAGAGACAACTTACACTCCCTGCAATGCAAGCGCGTTCCATGGTGGGATATCTGGCTGGCTGGCTGGGTGGGAAGGGGGACTTGCAGCACTGACTATAGTCACCAGCACCTCCCCTCACCCCCCCCAACACAAACTCCACAGTACCCACCTGGTAGAATGCAATGCCCTCCATCCTAACACAAGATCCCACAAAGCACCACCACCCTGGGTTATGTTGTGTGAAGCACAGGGACACTCTTGGGACTCTTAGCCAAACAACTGCCAGGACAACACTCCCAGCCATCCTGTCAGCACAGCCAGCCCACCCCACAGGGAAGCAGAGTCAAAAGGAAGGAAGCATGGGCATGCTGGGAAGGGGGTGGAGGCAATAGCATGATGGGAGTCGTAGTCACAGACATTGCTCAGCCTCACAACTGGCCCATCAACACCACCCTGAACCATGCTCACATCACAGGGAGTGGAGAAGGACTCACAAGATGGCTGACACTGGCTACTGCTGTGGGGAGCACAAGGCCCTGCTGCCAACTGTGCACCAACAAACAGCAGGACACCACTGACTGACATCCTGAGAGACAACTTACACTCCCTGCAATGCAAGCACGTTCCATGGTGGGATATCCGGCTAGCTGGGTGGGAAGGGGGACTTGCAGCACTGACCATAGTCACAAGCACCTCCCCTCACACCCCCCACACAAACTCCACAGTACCCACCTGGTAGAATGCAATGCCCTCCATCCTAACACAAGATCCCACAAAGCACCACCACCCTGGGTTATGTTGTGTGAAGCACAGGGACACTCTTGGGACTCTTAGCCAAACAACTGCCAGGACAACACTCCCAGCCATCCTGTCAGCACAGCCAGCCCACCCCACAGGGAAGCAGAGTCAAAAGTAAGGAAGCATGGGCATGCTGGGAAGGGGGTGGAGGCAATAGCATGATGGGAGTCGTAGTCACAGACATTGCTCAGCCTCACAACTGGCCCATCAACACCACCCTGAACCATGCTCACATCACAGGGAGTGGAGAAGGACTCACAAGATGGCTGACACTGGCTACTGCTGTGGGGAGCACAAGGCCCTGCTGCCAACTGTGCACCAACAAACAGCAGGACACCACTGACTGACATCCTGAGAGACAACTTACACTCCCTGCAATGCAAGCACGTTCCATGGTGGGATATCCGGCTAGCTGGGTGGGAAGGAGGACTTGCAGCACTGACCATAGTCACAAGAACCTCCCCTCACACCCCCCCACAAACTCCACAGTACCCACCTGGTAGAATGCAATGCCCTCCATCCTAACACAAGATCCCACAAAGCACCACCACCCTGGGTTATGTTGTGTGAAGCACAGGGACACTCTTGGGACTCTTAGCCAAACAACTGCCAGGACAACACTCCCAGCCATCCTGTCAGCACAGCCAGCCCACCCCACAGGGAAGCAGAGTCAAAAGGAAGGAAGCATGGGCATGCTGGGAAGAGGGGTGGAGGCAATAGCATGATGGGAGTCGTAGTCACTGATATTGGTCACCCCCACAACTGTCCCATCAACACCACCCTGAACCATGCTCACATCACAGGGAGTGGAGAAGGACTCACAAGATGGCTGACACTGGCTACTGCTGTGGGGAGCACAAGGCCCTGCTGCCAACTGTGCACCAACAAACAGCAGGACACCACTGACTGACATCCTGAGAGACAACTTCCACTCCCTGCAATGCAAGCACAGTCCATGGTGGGATATCTGGCTGGCTGGGTGGGAAGGGGGACTTGCAGCACTGACCATAGTCACCAGCACCTCCCCTCACACCCCCCAACACAAACTCCACAGTACCCACCTGGTAGAATGCAATGCCCTCCATCCTAACACAAGATCCCACAAAGCACCACCACCCTGGGTTATGTTGTGTGAAGCACAGGGACACTCTTGGGACTCTTAGCCAAACAACTGCCAGGACAACACTCCCAGCCATCCTGTCAGCACAGCCAGCCCACCCCACAGGGAAGCAGAGTCAAAAGGAAGGAAGCATGGGCATGCTGGGAAGGGGGTGGAGGCAATAGCATGATGGGAGTCGTAGTCACAGACATTGCTCAGCCTCACAACTGGCCCATCAACACCACCCTGAACCATGCTCACATCACAGGGAGTGGAGAAGGACTCACAAGATGGCTGACACTGGCTACTGCTGTGGGGAGCACAAGGCCCTGCTGCCAACTGTGCACCAACAAACAGCAGGACACCACTGACTGACATCCTGAGAGACAACTTACACTCCCTGCAATGCAAGCACGTTCCATGGTGGGATATCTGGCTGGCTGGGTGGGAAGGAGGACTTGCAGCACTGACCATAGTCACAAGCACCTCCCCTCACACCCCCCCACACAAACTCCACAGTACCCACCTGGTAGAATGCAATGCCCTCCATCCTAACACAAGATCCCACAAAGCACCACCACCCTGGGTTATGTTGTGTGAAGCACAGGGACACTCTTGGGACTCTTAGCCAAACAACTGCCAGGACAACACTCCCAGCCATCCTGTCAGCACAGCCAGCCCACCCCACAGGGAAGCAGAGTCAAAAGGAAGGAAGCATGGGCATGCTGGGAAGAGGGGTGGAGGC